>OY728153.1:912581046-913781046 GCA_963277665.1 Viscum album
ACCAATGTAGTAGTAACCTCACCAATTAAAATATAAATAAAATTTATTCATCTTATTAGTGACAATATGATGTAATTATATCTTAGTATAAGTAAATAAATATTTTAAAAATTATTAATTAAGTTTTGGAATTTTTGTATGTCGTGTATATTTAATTACCATTTTGTGATTAATTTGATAAATTAAAAGAAAATTAATTTTCATAAAATGAATTCATAAATTATTATTTTGATTTTTTATGATCATAAGATAATTTTTTGATATATTATTTAAGTTTTCAAAGTTTTATAAAATAATTTTTAATTTGAAAATTTTTATTTTTCAATTAAATTTTGATTTTATTGAAAAATTAAATTTCTCATTTTTAGAAAAGTATTTTATAAAATTGAGTTTATTTTTGGAGCATACGCATCAAAAAAAAGGTTAGGGTGAATTTTTTGGATTTTTCTAAAGTACTTGAATTTTTTATGAATAGTGAAATACGGTAATTTACTGTATATATACATTATGAGTTAAATACACTATTACAAGCATAATTACTAATTTAATCACCCTTGGTTCGAAATTAAATTCTATATTTACTATTTTTGGTCACAATAATCAAGAATATTCATATTATTGATAAAAAATGTTAAACTAATGTTAAAAATAATGGGAAACCCCTTCTCTCCTCCACTACAAATACCACCCCTATTTACCTATTATCTTCACTCATATCAAGACTTTTTACTTTTCTAAATTAAGATAAAATATACCTCCAAGATCCTCCCCACGTCTAGTATCCCTTTTTCTCTTCGAAATATCAAAACCACTCCCTTAAAAAGGCTCTCATGGAAAATATATTCAAGAGGTAAATTCCTCTTTTCATTTTTTTTATTGTCTTTCAAGTTCATTTCTTTCTTTTTATTTCCTCACCTCCTCTAATCTAAATTTTATGATAAATCCAGAAACGTACATGTAATATAATTTTTCTATGATAAGGGAATAATTCATCATCATCTCTCCTTTCCCTCTCATTTTATACTAGAAATGAAAACACCATCTGAGATGTGTTAATTTATCCCATCTCAGGACGACATGTTTTAAATTTATATTACCATATTCAATTATAGTGATGAAACCATTTTTATGGTTGAACAAGACAATAATATATATATTATATATTATTTAATGTTCTGGAATTTTTTTACACATGTCATTAATTTATAAAGAAAATGTGTTCGATGTGATAAAATACCTCCAATTAACCAAAACTGGTATCATTTAAGTTTTTTAGAATGACTCATATTCACTCCAAATAACCAAATGAATTTTATAACCATTTATCTATTTTCACTAATAACATAAAACATCAATTTTTTAAAACCATTCTCATCTTACGTTTTTATCCTTACGTGTATATAAGTAAACCAATCATGAAAACCAAGGAAACAAACGCTCCCAAACAATGAAATTGAACCTCTTAACCCATGAAAAATGTAATAAAAGAACTTAATAAGGTTATAATAAATAAATTACAAGTATAATAGGTTCCAAAAATATTAATTAATTAATTTAATTTGATTATTTGGGTCGATATGATCATGGGAAGAACACCTTCGAACTTAAGGTAAGGGATTCTACCCGAACCTCCATTATTCCTCCGGGTTTCTCTATATTTATTTTTACCCAAATGAAGTTATTATTAGTTTTTATATAAATATTATAAATTATGTTTAACTTATAAAAACTCATGTATCAAGGTCCAATTATTATTCTATTCTGAGGATATATATGTTTTTAAGTGGTTCCCTCCTGAATATTACCCGATATACAAACCCGTTTAAGGGAACTTCCAAAATTCTTATCATTTTCAATTAAAATATATAATATGTTTTAAGCCACCATTATTTATATAAACTAACTATTTTTATTATTAAGACATTCTTGGTTCACTTCTGGTTTTTTATAAAATATTATTCCCTTTAATGTTTTAAGTGATCTTTAATATTTTCCTTAAACAACACTAAAATGTTTTAATTATAAAGTTTCTTAAATGCTTTGTTTCCATGTTATAAATTCAAATTGAAATAACTCATCATGATATATGCCTATTATACCTTATTAATTTTCATGCATGATCTAGTTCCTTTCCTTCATGGACACTGGTATGATACGCCCATTTTTATGCTTTCTAACATGAATATGATACCCAATTCTTTCCACGGGTAACACTTATGTTTATGTATTATTGATTACGCATTATTATTATTGTGGGAAAAATATTCATGAAAATGTTTAGATGGTTCTTATAATATATCCCTCAAATTCATTGGGTAAATTTGAGTGTCATGGGATGTTATGTGCAACGGTCTTGGTGGTTATCCATGACTCATGCTACCATGTGA
The DNA here is from genome assembly GCA_963277665.1 of Viscum album. NCBI lineage: Eukaryota > Viridiplantae > Streptophyta > Magnoliopsida > Santalales > Viscaceae > Viscum > Viscum album. Next base: position 912,583,434 of record OY728153.1, read on the forward strand.
AACGGTCTTGGTGGTTAACCTCGACTTGTGATCCTCTATGTGAAATGAGCCTTGAATCATGCTAAAGTGATGTTTTATTTTACTTCTACATTAATCTGACTCCATTTTTATATGATCCCATGATTATATATTATGATTCCATATGTTCCATGCCTTTTTATATCATTATGTCATGCTTTCTAACCCATGAACTAAAGCTTTATTCTTATGTTTATTCCCTTACTGGGCATTTTAGATCATCCCTTTGTTCATGTTATCCCCAGGTTATCCTATTAAGATGTTTGATAAAAATGAGAGTTAGGATCTCTTTGTAAATATTAAATAAATAAATGTTTTATTTAGTCCCATGTTATCAGTTTTATGTACTTAGTCTTCCAAGACTCTGAAATTTATGATCCTCACCTTGAAATTTGAAGTTTAATTATGCTTAAAATCATGTAATGATATGTTTAAAATTCTGGGCCACTATATATGACGCAGGATATGCCTATTTAATTTGTTGTCCAAGAGTTAAAATCCATCTCTAGCCCCTATCCTATGGGCCAAGAGCTTAAAATCTGCAATAAATCATAACATCCACACAAAATGTTCGTCACTCAAGGAAAAAATCATATTCAACTGTAAAATCGCACATTAGAAAAATAATCAAACACCATGGAAACCAGGACTTCTTACCGAAACCAGTGTTCTCAAGGCACCAATATAATATCCATCATAGGTTATGACACATTACTAACACTCCATTCCACTATATCCCAAATAGTAAATCCCAAGAAAATAATAGCTATGATTCCACTTTGTAATGTCTCGGCCTGGATGCCACTAAAACGATGCCCTGAGCCAGTCGGTTATGAGGGCTCAAGAATTCCTACCCATATGCCAGAGGATTTTAACTAGAAAAAAGGGCCTAGAGTGTAATAGTGGGGAGAATATGCTCTCATATCATAAAAATAAAACCGTGTAAATAGCTAAGTATCATACACAACAGTAAATAAAAAGAGTGTGGAATCAATAAATAAACTGAAAATATAACATTATATAATAATAATTGAAATGATATAAAATCTTGAATAACTATTTCATGCATACAATATTGGTCACCCACTAGGACGACCATAAATATATAAAAGTACAAAATAAATTTAAATGAAACTACAAGTCTCTACTACTAACTATGATCTAGACCACATAAATAATCTCCAACCATCGTCGAACTACATATCCCGATCAGAAGAAACCACATGTTCTGATCTTCTCTATCATACAACTCAGGGCCCCAACCCTATCCACCATGAAACTATGCTAAATATGAAAAGAAAACATAAGCCATACACATACAAAGAGATGCAAATGAAGGGTTGGGAAAAAATCTTAGTAGGCAACCCCAATGAAGAAACTATAAAATATTCCACCATAAGTGCATGAAAAAACAATATTCTCAGCCTAGTCATGTCACAACTGAAAATATAATTATATCCAATAAATGTGAAACCACAATCAAACCTTGGTTCTGTAATCCAAATCAACTAGGAAACAATCACTATGTATGTACATATCTATATGTGTATAGAGTTATAGTCCCATACCTATATATATATGCATAAATATGAATATTCATGAGTAAGGTGAATGAAAATAGCATAAAACCAATAAGCAGTCAATCCATGGGTCCATAATCCCAATTTCCTAGAAATCATGTTTTAGGGCATTGATCTAGATTTCTTCTCACTCAATTTTTGTATCATTAAGTCAATCTCTAGGTTTTTAATCCCAATCGACATAGAAATTCTTTATCAAAAGCAATAAATATCTATTATTAAGCTATGTAACCATAAGGCGATACTCTTCCAACAACTGGGTTCACCCATACTCGCCTAAAATCACTGTAAAAGAGGATTCTGTGGAGGTTCATCCAGACATCTTGTAAATAGTCACTGATCTAGATTCCATGCTGAACATTCCATGTAAATACAGTCGAATTTCTAAGCCCTGGGTCTTGACATTTATGTGGTCATGACATTCAAAACTTGGATGAACCCTAATGGTCTAATCCCTAGGATATCTTTAAGGAGAACTCGCCTATGATATTCCATGTCAACCCTTGGAGTCTCTAATAAGGGAAATAATAATCATCCTCTTCATCTATAAGAGTGTAATTATTTCAGGTATCCAATGATGTGATACACCATGCCCAACATTGATGTCATGTAACTGATTAGGGAGAGCATAATCAACCCTATAATAATTCACAGGTCGTATTCATCCTCTACAGACTACAAGTCAAGGATAGCGTAATCATCCTCATCATATATCAAATAGAGCAGAGTGAAATCATCCTCATAACTTGAGAGGGTGTAATAATCCATGAGTATCATTACTAGGGACTTTATTCTGGTATATCATAACAACATGATCAATATTGGAATCCCAATAAGTGCCTCTAGAGATCCCCAAAACATTACAATCACAAATATTTAGGCTGAATACCCAGATCCCATGTAGTAACTCAAGGTATAAAAATAAATATAAGAATAACATGGATCAGAATCCGGATCCCATGAAATCATGTTTGGACATCCCAAAAAGAAATAAAGTCACCTCATGTCAGGCACAATATCCACCAACCAGGAAGCACCTCTAGCTAACATCGCTGCATCAGAAATAACCAAGTAAAATTATAAACAAAAGAGAGAGGTTGGTCGAACACTTAAACCCAAAACTAATTCAATGGTCCCATGGGATTACAATTTTGGCACTAGTTATATGGTGACACCCGCTACCATATCAACCCAAACTCGACGTAAAAACTCAGGGTCAGTCAAATATCGGGGCACCCACTGGGTCCCTCAAGTCAAAACAGTAAATAGGGTTCCTACTTGGGATCCTCAAGTTATACACATAAGGTAATGCATCCTACTCTAAATCCTTGTTTGAAAAGGTAAAGGAGTAATCCTACATGGCATCCTCAACAAATAAAGTAAATGAGTAATCCTACATGGGATTATTAATAGAGAAAGTAATGGACGAATCCTACATGGAATCCTCAAATGGTAATCAAACAGAGGCATCCTACATGGGATGCTCAGAATAGAAAACATGTAAAATAATCCTATAAGGGACAACCTAAGTTAGAATATAAGATAATTCATCCTATAGGGGACCCTTGGTAACAACAATAATATAAATACAACCTACGCGGCATCCTCTAGGTTGAAACATAAATAGAAGAATACTATAAGAGATCCTCATAAAAGCTGATATCTCAGAATCTTAGGCTAGAAGGACACATATCGCAAGGGATACATCCTCAAGGGAATAGTAAAAAAGGCATGGTCATGAAATATTTCCCATGTCTCATATCATATCTGGTCTCACACTTAGGAGTCACTAAATTCAATAACCAGAGGAAGAATCTCTCTAATAAGAAACCATATGAAATTCCACATAAGTGTCCTTAATGAACCACAAGGTTTTCACCATCGTGATATGTGGAAAAAAAATAACCATAATAGACTCAAATTATATTGAAATATAAATATGGGGAAAAGACACGATAAAACTAAATAGGGTTGAAAAATGGGTAGTACATGACGTTTCTCCATGAGCACACGTCGTGTACTCCCAAATCCCCACCAAGGCATGTACTCTGGCCGAAAATGGAATGTAAATGCCAAAATACCAAACGTTTAAGAAGGGAACATGCCATTTACCATACAATGGGGTACCTTCTCATGTCCCTCACATGGTTTATCCATGTATTGACATGTTGTGTTCTTATAATCATCATGCGACCCACATGGGGTATGGTCGTGTACTCTACACGATATGTTCCCCATACACTAGAAACCTGGCTATGTACTCGGCTACACTGTCGAGTAACATTATAGTGTGTGTATAAACCATACATGGAGTGTGCTTATGGAAGTTAATCTTCCTAAAAATGGAAGAATTCACAACTTCTGTTCCCTGGACCACACACCGTGTAGACGGGTCTTCCCAAATGGAAAACCCTCCATTCACCCTGAAACCCATGTTTTTACCTTGAAAGTAGTAGATCAACCCTCAAGGGGTACTAAGAAAGAATAATTGGGTTTTAAAACTAGAAAAAGAAAAAATATATTTAGATTTGAGTAAAAATCGAAAGGGCCTACCTTTGGGTGGAATCCACCAAAGCTTCACCCATTTCTGCAGTCCACCTTTATTGCATGAGAATCCGGTGTCTCCCAAGCTCTGTGACGATACTCTTATTCCCTTATATATCTTTATATCTATACTTATCAAATTTTATCACTAAAAGAAATAAAATTGAAGATCTAGGGAGACATGAACGAGAATCCAGGGAATAAAGGAAGAAAAAAATGAAAAGAAAGAAAGGGAAGAAAAAGAAAAGAAAAAGAAAAGGAAAAAGAAAAGGGGGCTTAGGTCGGCCTCAATGTCCAACTCGAGTTTATACCTCACCTAGGGAAAACTACCCACTTAGGACTCAAAGGAGGAGATATAATCTCAATTAGATTCTATTTTAAAAATATAATATTGAATTAACTTTCACGAATAGTTTAATATGTAATTTATTAAATGTTAATTATTAATTATTCTTCTAAAATTTTAAGAGTTAGGAATTCCAAAAAACTCATATCCTATGGTAAAAACCATATTATGAGACCAGTATAGTATTCATAAAAATTATCTAAAGTCATGTTCTAGTAGAAAAAGACTATTTTACCCCTCATAAGCTTCTAATAGAAAAAATTAAAATTTCTACTTAAAATTCCTATCTAGAAAAACACAAGACATTACTGAAAGATCATCCACACAAAAATTAAAATGAATATATACAAATGGAATATTTGTAAGTGTTATTATTGTAAAAATAAAATAATGGTAGTTTATTCATCCATAGATATCCAAGATTCATAATTCAATCATATAACATGACCTATATTGTTTCAATCATCCACTCTATCTGTCTATATATCTGAGGATGGAAAGTAGCGATAAAGAAAAACTGAGAGAAAAATTCACACATAAGGCCTTCCTATACATGTTATGAAAATTTAATATCATTATTAGAGATAATATTCATCAATAAACCCATTATGATAAACTACCTCATCTACATAGATCCTTATCAATAAATCCATTACACTACACTCTATAATCATTGTAAAATGATCCAGCTTCATTAACCAGCCCATGAAACCCCAAATAACATAACATCCCCCTTGATATTAAGGAATATAGTTGATGATATCCCTCCTGATTTCTTCCCCTTTCCACTAAAAAATCCAAATGGCTGTTAAAAACGTTAAGGGTCTTGATTTTCCACTTTTACATATTGTTAAATTAAACATGATGATGTGAACTCTTCCATTGGTGAATTCATCCTTAACTACACAAGATGAATCTTCAAGTAATGATACATCTTGGATATATCAGGATATACAACCAATGGAGTGCTATGAAACTCATTAATAAAATTATATGACATCACCAACAAAATGTACAATTTCCCTTTAAATAACACCTAATGTTGATCATCTTCTATGCACTCCCTTGGATGATCACCACACATGAAACAATCATTCTATAACTCTGTCGTGGGATCTCCAAACTATGACCCCTCAAACTAAAAAAACAAGGATGATTGTACTACAGTTTTGAATTGGAAACCTATACCACCATCTTCTCATACATCAAGATGAATTTCTACCAGCTCCACCATAATTCTCTATGAATCTATAAACTCCCAACCAATATCTCTCTATGACATGTTACTCATTATTTCATTAACAACATTCCTTTTCATCAGGGTGTAAGAGATTTAAATGTTTTATTCTTGTTGGAACTATATCCACCTATGTTGATATGTCATCAAATCTCATGGAGAGATGATATAATTCAAATTTTAGGATCCTGGAATACCAAAACTCATTCACTAATGATGTAATACCACTAAAACATTAGAGAAAACACCATTATTACCATATCAAGATCATGGGTGGCATAATATTTCTTAAGAGGACAAAACTTCCTAGAACTATATGAGATCACTTTTTTATTATTAATCAAAAAATGCCTCAATAAAAGATGACAAAAATCAGATAAAACCTCAAAAATGACTCCTTCCTCTAGCACCCAAAGAATAAGAGCACTAATAAAAATCTCCTTTAGGACGACTAGGGTTTCTTGACATTGATCGTGTGACACCCTATAAATTGTAATGCCAAAAAAATATGATATATAATATTTTTCACACAACATTAAAAGATAATGTACTGCATTATTACTGAAATATAATAATTGTAACTTAACTAATGAATAATTATGTATAAATATAAGTAACCATATTGAAAAATAAATAAATAAAGTCAAATAAATAGAATCAAGTAGCAGAATTACTTTATATGAAGCACATTTTTCTAATATTGGAATTAATGTGGCCTCTTTAGGGTTTTCCTTAGACCAAGCTGAAGATAAAATCCAATAATTGTAGCTTAAAAAATTATGTGGTAGAAGTTCAAGATCAAAGAAATCACTCTGAGATTCATGTTAGCTAAATCACATCTAATGAAAACCATCTTTACTTATCTTATTATTATATATTATGTAGAGATCTTGAGGGGTTATTTAAGTAAAAGTTAAGATGATATAAATATGTAATTATCAATGAAAAAAATTATTTATATATCACATGTGTTTCTATAAATTTGAAATTTCTTCTTTTAAAGAAAACTAATTGATATTTTTAATACAAATGAATTAAATTAATAAATAATAAAATAATTTTTTGATTATTTTTATAAACAAAATATTTTATAGGCTATGAATTATATTTTATGAAAATAAATATATTATGGATAAATTGGAATTTTAATTAAATATATTTTTAAAATATATAATAAATTAACATTTATTTAATTAGTAATTTATAAGAAATAATAATAATAACACTTAATGTATAAAAAAATTCTAAAAAACTTGATTTTATATATATTTTTAATTTAAATGTTAATTTTATAATATTTATAAATTTAATTAGATTAAATCAATTCTAAATCACAATTCATCACATTAAAACTGGTTGGGATGGGTAATCTTATATTTTAGTAAAAAATATAAAGATAAATATTTAATCAATGTTAAAAGGGTAAAAATGGGAAACCTATAGTGCCATAAATATTTTTTTGTTTATAATGACACTTAGACCTTCTATAAGACCAATTTTTTATTTTAAATTAACACCCACATGTCTCACTTAACTTTACTAACTTCCATTTGATTACTTATTTACCCCTCACCTAACATTTTTTGTCACAAAACCCCACACCCTAGAGGTACCTCTCCATGAAAAATATTTAAGGGAGAGAGATACCGACCTCCGAGCCCTACCTTCAGTAGGCCTAGGGTTTGAAACTAAGACTTAGAGTATAAAAATCTCACATATGGATAGAATTACTCTCAATAGATAATATTGGATCAAGATAGAGGATACCAACCACTAAGAAACTCCATAATATAATATAAATTAAGGGAAACGAAAACATCCCACAATGCATGTAACTTCACACAAATACAAGTTAATGACTCCATGTGAAGAACCAAATACAATCCAATGGTAGGAACTCAATAACAACTCCATCACCCAAGAAAGTAGGTCCCATCTCAGTTAGATTAGACCCCCTATAAATCTAAAAAATAGTTTATATATATGTATGGTGAGAATTAAATATATACTCAGTAGGACAATACCTAAGGAAACATGTGAAAATGTGAGAAGAGAATACTAATACACCAGTGAACATACAACATAGTCATGAGAATATATCTGGAAACTAATACATTTCTTCAATAAGGATTGCTAATAAAAATAATTCATCCAAGTATTGTAATACATAAAGAATCATATCGATAAAAGGGTACCCCCACACCACTTCCCCACTAATTTTATACATTCATGGACCAAATTCACACATCCTAGAACTCCCATCCCTTATATAGTGTATTTCCAAAGGACACTTGAGAAACTACATTATGCCAAGAACCCCATGTTCAACTGGTCATCACATCCCATCTAAAGACACCTAGGAAATTGTGTTGTACCAAGAACCTTGTATTCAATTTTCCATGTCATATACATCCTCTCATAACTGTTACCATGTATATAATATAGTAAGGTATCATGAACATGAAGAACATCGACCTCATTTCCACCTACAACCATACACGATCCCCACTATGAACCACCTCATCAATCTCATCAATCACCAATTATATTTAACTTTTGACTTATGGATATCACAACCTAAGTGTATCTATCTAGACTAGAAGAGAGAGTGGAGAAGAGGGTGCTTCCATACATCTTTTCCTTACAACCCAAATGTTTCAAAACATTTGGGTTTCTATGTTAACACATGACACAAGTGGGGTTTATATAGAAATCATCAAGAAAATACAATATATATATATATATATATAATAGCTACATACAAGACCAACCAATGGGTTTTCACACCCAAAACCACCCAACTACCACAACCTTCATATCACCACTATCATGCATCCAAACTATTTCCAAAACTAATTATTCACCCCACACAACCGCCACACGCATGATATAAAATTTCCCTTTTATAGTGTTCTTTTAACCACACTAATTACCAACCATTTTCACATTCATTACTAGTATTTCAATATTCAAATTAAACATCATTACCCCATTTACCAAGCTGTTAAATTTTATATTAACACAATTTATTTTTTAATATTTCAATACATTTGATACAATTACCACACATAAATTTCATCTAATGATTGTATTTAATTTTATCCCATTAATATTCATTTATCAACTAATGTCATTTTAATTTAAACATTTCATCACCATCAGGAAACCACCTGGAAAAAACACAATACCATCCTTCATTCTTATATTAACTTTGTTTTACCACATCACATGTCACCAACATATCCCCATAATTCAAACTCAACAAGTAACCACACCCATAATTTCATCCATTACACATACCACTGCATAAATTAATTCCAAAAGAAAGAGTGGGAAATACGACACTTCCTTATTTACACACAACTAGTTCTATTAACATATTTAAGGGATTATCAATTTTCATAAGAGGTGATTTCAAAAATTATATTTTATAAAACAACATACTCAAAGTACCTAAAACAATTCTTGATTGGAAACATCCAGTGAATAATCATGGAGAAGAAATATCATTAAATAAGTAAAGATCACAGAATATCTCCACTTTCACATCAATTTATTTACATCAATTAATTATATTCCTTAATAAAAATCATAACAAACACTAAAAGGAAAATAACATTATAATATCACACATGCATATAAAATAAATGGAGAAATAAAATCCCCTACCTAGTGATGGTATTGGGCTTAAATTTCACACAAAGGATAGAGGAGAGAGCAAAGTGTATTTCATTCAGGTCTAGAATCCACAAGCAGGGTGGTTCAATTAACTTATAAAAACTATATGGCCTTGATTAAATGTATTATAGACCATTCTTATGAGATAGAGAGTGGAATTAAATTTTTGAGATAGGTTCATACATTTTTAAAATAATTTTAGAACATTATTTATAATATTTGAATACCATAGCATGAAACCTTTAAATTAAAAAAAATTAATATATCTTTAAATAAAAACTCACTAATGGGGAGACTAAATCTTCCCAAAGTAAAAGGTTTGTTTTGAAAAAAGTCAAAATAATTTATTCCCATGATTTTAGGCATTAAAATTTTAAAAAACAAGTTTCTGAGTATAGTTGAAAATAAAAAAGGGATAAAATGGATAAAAGTTGTTACCCTTATACATATGGGGGTGTCTATGTAAAGGTACACATTCTTAACTTTACAAAACTAAAAATTTTAGATTAATTTTATATATAAATTAGGATACCATTACTTATCATTAGAAAAATCATAATTACCTTTATGTGACATTTGAAGAAAATGAGTTACCCATATGCAACATTTGAAAAATCATGGTTACCTTTAATTACTTAAGAAAAAACCACTTATTGTTACTTATACTTGTTATAATATATTCTACACTTACAAAACTCATGGAAAACACAACTTTACCTTGTAAAAATAGTATAAAAATAGTGTTACCTTTTCATAATCCCTAAAGCCACCATTAACCTTATGAAACCTTTTCAAAATAAGATTTACCATTACATAGAGGCATGATCTTGCATAAGGGTAAGAATAACCTTAATAATTATTAATTACCTTTTACAGAAACATATAATTAATAATGAAAATTATTTATTATCAAATTAAAAATACCAAAAACACTTCTAAAACATTATAATCACTTTTAAAACTTAAAAATTAAATTCCATATTTTATAAAAGAATTAGAATCAATTTAAAACATTAAAATTACTTATATAATTTTCATAACCATTTTAAAAACTCTTTATAATCTGCAATAAACATTTTAAATAAAAATTTAAATTTTATGAAATCCATTTGGAATCATCAAACACCCAATAATGGAAAAGGAAGGCCCAAGAATATTTTGGACCTTTACATTAGATTCCTATCAAAAAAATCATCCTTGAGAATTTAAACTAAATGAGATGAATGAAAGAAATGATTGGGGATAAATCAACCACCCTATGAGATAAATCTCAAGGGTTATGCTATCTCTGGAACACAACCAACACACAAGTGAAATAATATTCATAACTATGAAACATCTTAAAATATTCACAAAATTATCTTTAGGCGGAGATAAATCTTTGTAGAAATAAATTCATATTAATCAAAAAAAACATTATTGAAGGAAACATTAACAAATACTATCACTTTACATTGATTTAGATGGTAGACATCAATCATCATATGTGAGAAAAGAAATATATAACCAAAACCTAAAAAACTTAACTTAGGCATGTGACTAAATTAAAATATATACATTATTTATCCTCATTTATCATTCCAAAAAATTTAAATTCACAAAATTCAAAAATTATCATGCTTAATATTCCAAGAACGAACTCGATTATCATGTTTTAAAAAAATATTAAAAAAACATCGATATTTTAGTTATAAAATTTTATTAATTCATATTGGTTAAAAAAATTTAAACATAAACATTCATTTCAAATGATTAATTACTTACTATACATGAATCACAACATTTTATTTTATAACATGTTAAGTTTAAAACCATTCTGATAAAAAAAATTCTAAGTCTCTTGTATTTATAATTTGGTGGGTTAAGAAACTGTAAAATAAAAAAAAAATTATTCATAAAAGTGTATATACCAAAATCCACTTTGGGAAGACACTTCCAATACATTTTTTCAAAACATATTTTAAAATAAATGTAAGTTTCATAAAATAAATTTTATAGTTTATTTAAGAATTTTTTTCTGCAAAATCAATTTTTCGAAATGGGTCTCACTAAATATTATTACCCAACATAAATAAAAATTTTAAAGATTTCATACTCATGTAATTTTCCATTTGTAGAACCATTTTATTACTTGTTTTGCAAATCAAAATAGTTGAAAAATTAATCAATTTAGTATATAATGTATAACAAAATTTAATTTATCAAGACCAAATTTCAATTAAACTCAAACGTATTTTTCATGTTAAACCATTTGATAAGTAGAAATTTAATGAATGATATTTAACATTTCTTTTTCAATACACTTTCCATAATAACCCACATATATAGACACATTAAATTCTTTCATCAATTTTTTTATTCAACTAATTAAGATCAACCATGATCTTTAACAATTTAATATCAATAAACATAAATTAAAAATTATAGATCCCAAATTTACATATGACATTACTCAGAATAAAATAATCTCAGAAAAATCCACTGTATCTATCTGAAAATATTTTCTGATTTTGTTAACAAAACATTTTTTACTTGGAGAATAATCATGAAAAAATTAAAAAGGATTTAACTTTCCACTTTCTATTTACAATCAGAGCATGTAATTACTCCCAATTGTTCTAAATTTATAACCACGTAAATTTTATAAACCAATACAAGAATTTATATAAACATAAACAAAGATATTGTTAATGTACAAATGAAATGAACTCATCCATTGTACCATGATATTGTATTTTTTGAGTGGAACTAACTCGGTCATACTTTTTTAAAATTTGTCATAGTATATCATATCTTAATGGGGAAAGGGTTTCCCTCGCTTCATATTCTTAAATACATAACACATTCCACTAACATAGAATAAATCACAACAACCCCAACCAACATGATAGCAGTCAAACACTTTCATCACTTATTTCATAATATTTTAGCTATGAAAAGAAAGAATATTTTAATCAATTCTATGATTTTACAAAACAACCTTTATTATTACCATATTCCAGTGAGTTTCATTTTATGGTAGGTAGTTAGTTCCTTCAATACGACCATAGCACAACAAAAAATCATAGTAAGGATACATGTTCTCAAAAATAGGAAACATCATCTCAAAGATCACATCTTTTTCCATGTTAAGAAATATATAGTTTTAATGGATTAGGCTTCATTACATAATAACTTATTCTTAAACAACCTTTAAAACATCATATTATAATTTAAAAACATGTTTCTAGAAATAATATCAATATTAAAATGCAACAATAAATAATAAAACAACTAACAACACTTAGTGTTTCTAAGTATTTTCCAGGAAAACACCATTCCATGCATTTAAATAGCTCTAACATGCAGCCAAGTTAACGACAAAAACTACACAAGAATTATTTAATTCATAATCCTTAACATACTAAAATAAGAAACTATAGGATCATATGGTTACTAAGAAAACAAAATTCAAATATGATATAAAAAATTTACCTGATTATTTATTTTGAACAATTCAAATACCCTATTACTTAAACAATATTCGTTCAAAATTATCTAAATAAAACATTCTCTTGGATTAGAAAAATAAAACTACACATGGTGTATTAATATTTTTCATGCTAATAATTCTTGAACTAAACAATAATTTAAAATTTTATTTCTCGAAAAAACATTCTTATAAAATGAAATAAATGTAAATTGATTTTACCTCCATATTTAAATATAAATTTATCAGTATATGACATTCTATAATATTATAAATAAAACATATTAAACATGCTAAATGATCAAAATTTATATAATATAAATATCATAGTTACTATAGAAATTTTTTAGCATTATACATTCTTCCCATAATAAACTACTCATGAATTAACATGAAAGGAATAACTATTTATGCACAAAAATTCATATTAGTCTTAAAAATTATAAGTTAAGTCATTTAAAAATTTTGAAGTCTCAATATGTTTCCATAAATCATGCATATAATTTTACAAGAATATAAATTAGAAAAATTATATCCTTAAAATAAATTCATAACACATGCAAGATACATATCATGAGTAGAAAGAAAACACATGGCATTAAATTCACATTTTAACATTCAATATATTTGTATAAAAAATAGCATAATAATTCCCTTAACTATGCTTAGAATATGATATATTTTTTATTTTTAAAATTTTTAAATTATTAACTGTTTTTATTGATCATGTTTATCATTCCCCAAAATGTGTAAACAAATGAAAAATAATTTATATCCTTGAAATAAATTTTCCAACACATGCATAAAACATATAAATTAATAAATAATATAACAATTCAATCACTAAAAAGGAAGGGTAAATTAATTCACGTCAAAGTTTGCAAATTCAAATGAATTATCAATAGTCATGAATATCATTTTTTTTATAAAATTCAAAATTCAAATTTATATGACAATGTTTTTCAATAATGAAATAACACATGGACATGAAAAATTATGAATGGAAAAGAAATGAATGGTATATCAACAAATATTGAAACAAGAATATTCCAAATCATGGTTTCAAAACAATTCATTTTAGCATACCAGTATAAAATCAAATCATGGTAACATGATTAATAATGGTTTTAAAAATTCCATTGTTATTCATAACAAAATACACTAATCTTGCTTATATAAAAATTTCAAACAATAAGCAAGGATGATAAAATTCTATGAATTTTTAAAATAGAAACAAATTTAATCTCATAAATAATCATGTTATAACACGAAGGTAATAACACATCCAAGTCTCAACAAGGTTTATATAAATATTTAATGCCAGTTAATTATTGTTTTACACCTTTACTTTAGGTTATACAACTATTTTAACAAAATATAATGATTTATTAACAAGTGCCCCACATTAATAATCAAAGAAACACGCATAAAATTTATCTAATTAAATTCATTTTTTAACATCCAAAAACCACCTCATTCTATCACAAACACAAACATTCATGATATATTTACCCCACCTAGGTATCTAACCTAAAAGAAAAACCACTTCACTTAGTCATACAATAATATAATATTCCATATATTTAATCATGGGGGGCCTAGAATCTCATGTCCTACCCAGTCACCTTGGCCCATTTCACGCACCAATATTGACTAGAACCATTTACCTATTATCCCATGAAATCATCACAATTCCTAAATCCAAACTCCATCCTATATCTCAACTAAAACCTTTGATACCACTTTTTCATAACCACCCCACCCCCAACCCCAAGAGAGACCCCTATTAGGCTAGAAATGAAGGGAGATAGATAATAAACCTTGAGTGTCTCCTTTACTGGTCCGTGAGTTGGAAACTAAACCATTCCACAATGCATGTAATGTTATACAAATACCAATTATTGTCTCTGAGAAAGCCGCCAAAGACAATACTCTGGAAGCAACTCAACAACAATTCTAGTGTCCAAGTTAGTAGTGTCAAAATAAGTTCTTAATGTTCCCATAGAAACCTGAAATATAGTATATATATATATATATAGAGTGAGTATAACACATATTCTTAGTATGATCATTCCTAAGGACTCCCGTGAAAATGTGAGAAGACCATAAAAATTATTTGGGAAAAAATCCCTCAACGTAACATGGTAGAGCTTTTGCATTGATTGTGTTTTTTGACAAATAAAGTTTTATAGGAAAGTTGTGTGGTTCCAGAGATATTTTTGACATGGTATGTTGAAAAGGATCTAATAAAGAGGAATGTATTACCTAGAAGTGGTACAAAAAATTGCGTACACAAGGAGACTCTATTTCCCAGTGTTTTCTAAAATTTTCAGGTGTAAAATTTAATGGATGGCTAGAATCATGAAAGAGTTATTTCCTTGATGTACATGTTAAAATATGTAAAATTATTGAGTCTCATAAATAATGGTTTTTTAAAGGGATTTTTCTCAAATTTTTGTATCATCATGAGTGGAGCATCGCGAAGACATGAAGAGTTTATAGTAATCTCGATGACTAAAATAAACATCGCGAATGATGAAACTTCTTTTGAGATTTTTGAAGTATAGAGAATCACAAAGAAAATGGGAGAGCATAAAAAAATTGTGATGACATGGCTAGAAAAATCAGGAATCAATGGAAATGCTTATAAATAGGCCTCTACCCCCATTAAAAAATTATTGAGACTAAATGAAAATTCTAAGGCTATCAATTCACTAAGGTGGTTCATGAAGGTAGTTCATGAGAAAATTTCATAATGAATGGTGGATATCTAAGGCTATAAATGTAAACCAAAAATTGTGAGCATTGCGAAATTATTGAATTTTGTGAAGGCAATAAAAATATGACTGAATTTTGTGAGCTTCATGAAGGCTAGTTGAGGTTCATAAAAGAAGTGAGCTTCGCGAAAATTGGTCGCTTCATGAAGGATATTGAGCTTCATGAAAGAGGTGTGATTCGATATGGAAGTGAGCACCATGAATGTGTTGAAAAGTAATTTCCTAGTAAACTAATGGTAATGTGATATTCATCAATTGGATGAAAGTGGGACTTCAACAAATCATCTATCTATAAATGTGGTTGTATTCATTACTGATAATCAAAGACCCTACATATAGATAAATTGTGGGTAAACCCTCTCTAGAGTAGTGATCAAAGAATGAGGAAGAAGGTGATACTTTCAACTGGTAGTGATCCAAAAAAAGATACTCAGGAAGTGGCCATTGGGAAAGTAGCTAGCTAAGTCTAATCCTTGTTAAGGCATTGAGCCTAGTCATAATAGTGATCTAACCCGAACCTTGTATTTTAGTAGTGATCCTTAGTGGATTTGTTACATTAGAATATTATCGTGGTATAATGTATCTTGATGAGGGTGAACCAAGAAAAATATTTGTGTCTCATTCATGATTTCATTTCTATTCTTACATTTCAATGGGAGAAGGTGAGAAGAGTGTTTTTTTTAATAGTGAAACAAGATCTGAAGGGGAAGTTTTTTTAATATATCAAACATTGATTCACCCCATGCTCTCTCAGGGTATTTAACCAAGTTGGGATAATAACTTCCATAGTGAACAAAAAACATAATAAATAAGAACCTATTAGGTCAACTACTCCTTAGCCTCACATATTCTCACTCATCATATAATTCATCCAAGTATAGTAATATAGAAAGAAATATATCATCAAATGGTTGTCCTTCACCACTTCCATATTTCTCTATTTCCCTCACATCCCAAAATTGTTTATCTTGGGGATATTATACCTTATGTATATTCCTTCCTTTTAAAACCTAAGAAAATACATCATACCAAGAACCCTACACACAATTTTCCATCACAACCCACCCAAATACACCTGGTTAACCATATCATACCAAGAACCTCATAGAAAATTGGTCATCTCATCCACATCATCTATTACCACGTATCCATTATATAATCATATTTTGAAAATGAGTACACTGACCATCTTCCCTCATCCTAAATTACATGTCCCCCAATATAAAAAATCTCATCAATCTTATTAAACACCACCAATAGTGCAATTTTGAATTTTGGCCATCACAACCCATGTGTATCAGTCTCACCTAGAAGAAAAATTGGGGAATAAGGGGAAGATATCCATATTTTACTCACCATATAAGAGTTTGGGAAAACTCCCAATAAAAATTTGGGTGTTGGAAAAACACACGACTTGAGTAGGGTGTATATAAAAATCATAAGGAAAATAAAATATATAATAGTTGCACAAAACACCAACCTATGGGTTCACACAACCAAAACCACCCAACTACCATAACATATATATAACCATTATCATGTGTCAAAACTTCTACCAAAACTAATTCATCACCTCAAAAAACCTCTACACAGAATCCATAAAATCCTAATTTTATATTTCTCTTTTAAAAACATCAATTACTAACCATTTTCAAATTCACTAATCATCATTATGTATTCAAATTAAATATCATTTCCCCTTTTACCAAGAAATTCCATTTAACATTAACACAATTAATTTGTTTTTATTTCAATGCGTTTAATCCATTTAGAACAAATTAATTTCATATAATTCTAATATTTAATTTCATATTATGCTTATTCGTTTACCAACCCATTTTATTTTAGTTTTAGTATTTATTAACCATCATGAAACCACCAAGACAACAAAAAATGCCATAAAAAATTCCCATATCAACTTCATATTACCAAATAACAAATCACCACCAAATCCTAAAAAGTAAAAATTTGTAAGAAACCACACCCATAATTCCATCTGTTACATGTACCATTATATCAATCAATTCCAAAAGCAAGAGGGTTCAACACAACAATTCCTTATTTAGACATAGTCGTTTCAATTACTATATTTAAAGGATTTTCAATTTTCATGCGAGTTTTCTTCCACAACTATATTTCATCAAACAATATATTTATAACATAAAACAAAATTCATGATCATGTATTTGTGATTTAAAATCATGGAGAAGTGATATCCTGAAATAAGTAAATCACATGCGATATCTACCCATCCTCCATCAAATTATTTATTTCTAATTAATTATCTTCATTAGGAAAACTATTAACATCCAACCAAAAGGAAAAAAATCATTCTATTATCACACATGCACAAAAAAATAAAGAGAGAGAAATCATATCCTCTACCTGGTGATGGTACTAGACTGACACATCACACAAAGTACAGAGGAGAGAGATGCGGATACTGCACATAAGTTTGGAATCCTAAAGTAGTGTGATTAAATCAATTTCAAAAAACTATTTCAGCTTGATTTAATGTATTTTAGGTCTCTTGGATGAGATATAATTGATGTTAGTTCCATATATAGCTTCAAGGATTTTTAAAATAATAGCAGTTTCTGTTTTCAGAATATAGAAATACCATGTCATGCAAGATTTCAATTAAATCACAATTTAATTCAATTTTAAATAAAAACATAATGTAGGTGAGATTAAATCCTCTTATAAATTTTATATTTAGGTCAAATGAGTCAAAAAATAATTAATTACCTTAATTTTAGTCATTAAAAATCCCAAAAAAATTGTTTCAGATCATGTTGTGAAGAAGAAACATAAAATCTAAAAAAATGAAACTAACCTTAAACAGAAGGGGGTGTTTGAGTAAAGGTAAAAAAATTTACCTTCAAATAACAAAAATTTACTCTGACCATTATATATAAATCAATATAACTTTACATATAATTAGTAAAATGATGATTACCATTACATAACCATTGAAAAAATGAGTTTCCCTTACATTGAATTAGAAAAATCATGGTTACCTTTATGCACTTAAGGAAAACAACACCTACCATATAATATCCCCCTTTAAAAGAAAGTATTAAATTTTATAACTCATGGAAAACACTATTTACCCCTATGAAAAAATTAAAAATAGTTTTACTTTTACACAAGCTATTCAATAATAACCAATACCTATATACAAACTTTAAAAAATAAGAGTCACCCTTACATAGAGGCATGGTGATAAAAATTGTATGAATAAACTTAAAAAAATTAATACCCATTTACAAAAACTTATAAATAAATAAGAAAATAATTTATTATCACTTAAAAAATCCCCAAAACACTTCTAAAACATTACAGTCACTTTAAAAACATTAAAATTAAATTACATAATTAATAAAATCATTAGAATATCTTTTAATGTTTGAAATTACTTCAATAGTTTTCAAAACCATTTTAAAACATATTTATAATTTAAAAATTAATTTTAATAAAATTATTAATTTTATTAAATTGCTCCTAAATCATCAGACACACTCAAATGAAAATTGGATTCTTGAGATTATTCTAGATATTTATATTTATTTTTAGGGAAAAGTATATATTTTCACCTGTAAAAGGATTCAAATTCCACCCACTTCAAGCCAAAATTACCCATATAATTACTCATAACCCCAACATATTTTTCCTCTCTTATAATCTTTTTACATGTTTGGAAGATCTTGGATATAATAAAATTTCCCAAATCCTCTATTTTTAAGTAGTATTTTAAGATGAAATTCAAGTCATCAACATGGGTATTATCCACTCCCTATATTTTTATTCCATATATTATCATCCATACTCATCCAAACCTAATATAACCATACTAATACAATGAAATTGGTATCATTTTTAAAATTAAATTTTATTATATTAATGGGAAAACTATTATCTTTCTTCTTATCATCCAAGGGAAAATAAAATAATCACTCTTGTTATGTGCGGATTACAGACTCCATGAACAAAGCATTAAATTTTTAATTACCACCTTAAATAAATGGTTATTAGAATTTATCTAATGGATAAAAATTATTTTCAGGATATTATTAAAATTTTATAAGGTTAATATTCAAATTTAAACTATTTATTAATAAAATAACTTTTATATGTTAAACATTACCGAAATAAGATCATCCCTGATTTCAAATTCAAGAATAATAACTAAAATATAATAGAATGAAATTATAAATTTATAAATAATTAGTTAATAAATATTCATGTACCTTAAATAATCAATTGATTATTAAATGGCTATCAAAGTATGGGGATCAACATCGTCATTACAAAACATGTATGAAATAATCAAAATCACTAACACCCAATGATAAAAATAAACAACATCTAGAAAATAATTGTATAATTAATGATTATAAGTAAAGAGTATAAAAATTAATAGATTTTAATAAGATTTTAAAATTAGTAATAAATATATTTTGTTATCATACAATATTTTAGAGTGCATCTAACCAATAAGGAATCTAAGCTAAGTGTTTTTTTGACTCAACCCCATTTCATTGAGTCATATTTTTTCTCCCCTAACTATGAGCCTATAAGTTTATTATATTTTGAAATTTACTTATTTAATAAGTTAATTTACCTTATTTATATGGGTAATTATAGTTCTTTCATAAAAAAATATTCTTCTTTCATGGATTCCCTTCTCTATAAAATTATGACATTGATGAGATAAAATCTTACCACTACAATGGATCTTGTTCCTCCATATCCATTTTTTTTATTTCTAGAAATAGTTTTTATTCTAATTTTTAAATGAAAAAATGTATATTCTCATTTGATGTTCATAATTCTATTTACCTCTTTTGAAAATAAATCATTATTACTTGTTTAAATTATATGGGTTTTAATAAATATATTTCAATATATTAAAAATAAATTCAACTTAGTGAACATATATTTTATCTTCCACTCTAAATTTTTTGAATTAACCAATATTTCATTTCAAGTATCTTTTATTAATATTTATTATAAATTTTTGTTTTAAAAAATATTACCTCTTACCTTCTCATAAATGCATTTTGAAATATACTAATAACTTTATCTATTTTAAACAATGTTTGAAATGTTTTATAAAACATATTTTTAGGGTTTCTTTTCCTATTTCTTCTTTATCTCCAAATGAAAAAAATATCATATGGAGTTATTTTTTATTAATATTCCTATAAATTAATTTAATAAATACACTTCTTTGGTGATTGAATTTTCGGTGTCAACCAATATAATTCTTTATTTTAGTTTAGGTGATATAATTTGAAAATGTTACAAAACCAATTTTCTTTATATGATTTTTTCATGATATGATGATTGATTTAATGTATCACACTTTTTGATGATTATTATGTGATTGGTAGGGTCCTATATATCCAACCAATGCATTTGTTAAGTTTTCTTATATCTTATGATATAATAAATATTGTGTGTGTGAATAATTATGTTTATCTTTATCCATAAGATTGTACATAGATATGATTGCATCTAGCTTTATTCACAAGATTCCACATGGACATGATGAAATTTTTTTCCACAAGATTGTGTGTGGACTTGATTTCTTCTCGATTTATTTATGGTTCACTATTCTTATTTTTATGTGGAATTTATATATTATATGACAATGTTATGATTCATGGCTCATGATTATTGTCTTATGATTCCTAATTATTATTGTATGGTATATGTTTGACCAATTGATATTACATACCCTCTTATCAATAATTATGGACAAATATTTTTGTTCCACATTTCTCCCATATTTTATCATATTCTAATGATAAAAACTATATAAAATTTCGATATTTCCATCCCTTACTAATCATTTGAGCTCAAATAACCTTTTGTTTCCCTTTTACCTAGGGAATTATATAAAGGACTATATTTAGATGGAAGTTTTTTTTATTGATATTCATTATAAGATATATTAAAGTAATTATGTAAAGTAATATTTTTATATAACTAATATTCAAATACAATAAACCTTTGAAATATGGAATTTTGTAAATACTATGAGATGCAATATATTAATTATATAAGTATATGTAATTTTACATGATTCGTCTCACTTAGTATCAAAACTAGTAATTAAAGTATGTGTTTTTATCACCAAACCTGAGATTATGGGTATGGGCCATCTCATATGGTATAAAAGTAGTATTTAGTTATTTTTTGTATTGGTTTAGTTATTTTGGGGTATTCAGAGTAGAAAAAATTAGTGAAAAACATAGGGATGAATCTAAATATAGGAAAACATCATTTTTTTTGAAAATTAAAGTATGTGGTTTTATATATTTACATTACTATTAGGATATTAACATGTGGATATACACACTAGAAAAGAAGAACAAAAGGGTAATAATTCATTAAAAAGAATTGATGGGTATTAACTCAGCCTTCAATTAGTTCATAAATTTTTTTCAAACTACACACTTAATTTGATACTCATAGGGGATATACTTTAGTGGATTCACATTATCTTTATGAACTATTAATAAAGATTTAAATATATTCTGAGGATGTAACATAAATATATTTAGGTTGTAGAACATAATAGTAACTTAAACGTGTATAACCTAGATTGAAACCTAGAAATTCATAATCTAGGTTTTGAAATTCATTTATGAGGTATCTCATATTAGTTCAAAGGTGTAATTTTACAATTATATTAATTTAATTATTATCATTATATTTTCTTTATTAATGTAAAGGATATAATAAAGAGGAACTAAGTTAACAAAGGATGCGAGGGATAATGTAGTGATTCTAAAAATGAACAACCTAACACGACAATATTCAGAAAAAAAATATCATAGAAATATAACTCAGCACTCTCAAGATATGAATAATAAATCTATATATGATAATATGTCAAGAATGATATGGAAAGAGAAACCTGATATCAAGTCCTTCGTTTGGAAACATCCACACTATTTTATTGGCTCCTTTAACCAACTAATTATTAGTAAGTGGATTGGTACGATTGAAACATTATTTTCCTCCATTCAATGATATGGCCTTGAGAATGTCATTTTTTTATCATATGTAAGGTGGGATTATAAAATGGTGGAATCACATTAATAATATAATAAAGAACTAATAAGTTACCTATATGTAATGGGAGGAGTTTAAGAAAATTTTATTCTATAAAAATTTACTTGAAATTTTCACATGAAAATAGAGGTAGAATTCATAGATTTGAACTAAAAGGAGGATGAATCCATTTATAAGTATAAATAAAAGTTTATGAGACTCACCAAGTACATATATAGTTTCATTACAAAACCTATAAGTAATATTGACAATTTCTTTATTATCTTGACACTGATTATTTAAAATTTGTTAGCTATAAGAGACATGGTAGCTATAAAGAAAATTGTTAGATGTATGAGAAATATGGAAATGGAAGATACAGAATATTATTATTTTATATATTCGAAAATAAAAATAGAGTAATATAGAAACTATGATGATAAATCATATATAGGAAAAAAAGTACAATTTCTTTAATTTTAAAAATGTAAGGTAAGACACTCTGGAGAATATTGAAAAGTAACAAGATAATGTTTTAAGTGTGTAAGTCTTAGTAATCTATCTTATGGTTGTTGAAGTTAGATAAAGAGACTGCTCAATGCAATGGAGGGGAATAAGGTACAAGATAATTCTCTACCCACACATTAATTATTTAAATGGAATGAGTTTTGGCATTATGTAAATCAGCATTCCAATACAAGGGATTATAAGGATAATAGGCATTAGAAACCGCCTAAACTAAGGGAACAACAAAGGGATTATGAAATAAATACCAAATATATGGAACATTACATTGAAGTGGTTAAAGGTACACATATTCTAAATTATATACATGAGAATTTCTTATTTGATTATGGTTCTTCATATTATTTCATATCATTCATGTTTTCTAAGAATACTGATTCACCACCTCAAAACATTAATATGGAATTATTGATGAAATCACCTTATGATGTGTTGATTTTACCAAAGATATATAATTTCTATCTAATTATGTTTGGTGGTATGATATATCCAATGGATTTTCTTCTCCTTCCCAAAATGGAATTCCATTTGATATTGGGTATGAGAGAGATATCTCTGTATAAATCTCATATCAATTTTTGGGATAATGAAATATTATTTCCTATCAATAATAATACTATTATCAAATATCAATAAAATTATGATTACATAATACCACTATAATTGAATACCTTAATTTGGGTCATGATATCCAATAATGATGGATATCTATCTCAAATTATTGGGAAAGAACTCGATATTGACAACACGCCAATGTACAAGAGTACACTGGTATATTTCTTGATGAATTACCTGGTCTTCCTCTAAAACATGAGTTTGAGTTTTTAATTGAACTCAAACCCAATTTTATAAAAATATCATAGTTTTTACATAGTGTAACTATTGAATTAGAAGAACTAAATAAGAAAATTTAGGATAATTTGGACAAAAGTTTTATATATCCAATTGCTTCACCATAGCGTACCCTAGTTCTCTTAGTTAACAAAAATGATTGATCAATGCATCTTTTCATAGATTATAATTACCTTAACTAGACAATGATTAATAAAAATTAACATCTAACCCATATTAATTATTTGTTATATCAACTTAGTGGATCACAATACTTCCCAAAGTAGGGTCTTGGATCAAGATACCATCAAATAAGTGTAAATAGAGAAGATATACTAAATAAATATTTTCTTAAAAGGTGTGAACATTATGAACTCATAGTAATACAATTTTGAATAACAAATTACCCTCTATATTTTGGTATTTAATGAATATAATCTTTAAAATATAACTTAAAAATTCATGATAGTATTTTTTGATGATATTTTCATATATTTTTAGAGTAAGGATGAAAATAAATATCATCTTAGGATTGTTTAAATGACCCAATGAAATGAGAAGTTATATTCCATGTTCATAAAGTGTGATTTTCTGTTAAAAAATAATCCTATGTTGTTCATGTGATTGTAATAGAGTGTATATCAATAGATTCATTGAAGGAATAGTTGATTAAATAATGGTTGAGATCAAGCACTCTAATAGTGATCCAAAGTTTCTTTGGGTTAGCTGGATAATACCAGAATTTTTTGATTAAATTATCATGATTATCAAATACTCCAACCAAGTCAAAATAGTTATGAGTGAATTTCCTATGGATATAATAATGTCAATAAATCTTCAATGAGCTTAAGAATAGGATGGTCATGAAACCTATATGAACATTACCCTATATAGGAGAATGGTTTATAATATAAAGTGATGCCTCATTAAATGGATTCAAATGAATCCATATGAAAAATTACCAGTTAATAAACTGTGATTCACAGAAATTAAATATTCATGTGTAAAATTACTAAATTAATAACCTTGAACTGGAAGCAACTATATTTTCATTGAAAAATTGGAGGCATTATATTTATGTTCAAAGGTGTGATATTTATATAGTCCAAAATATTTTAATATATATATTCAAAAAAAGTATCTGAAAATAAATCAAAGAAGATGGTTTGAGTTGATCTAGGATTATTAATTCTCAATACATTACCACCCTAATATGTAAAACAATATGTTCAATTCTCTAACTAGAAAAGATAATTCTACCCTATCCATGGTTAGGGTTAGAAAAGATCCAATATTCATGTATTTTCTGAGGATGGACATTCAAATCATAATGGAAGGGGAGAAATACAAACATCACCATATACCTGGTCATCTATCCATCTATGATAAGATCAAAGAGGATTTAAAGGAGGATATGGAGATATATAAGAAGCTGGGAAATAATTCGGAGTTCAATATTAAAAATGATAGAATTATATGTTTTGATAAATGAATATGTGTTCCATCAATAACATAATTGATGGTGGTGTTATAAGATGTTTTATATACCTCATCATTCATATTTTATCCTAAAAATACAAAATTAAAAGGGAGATCAAAGAGCATTTGTAGTGGGATAACATGAAGAGGGAGATTACAGAGTATATATGTTAATACTTGATATTATAATAAGTTAACGATGAATGAAAGCAGTCTAAGGGGATGATGAAATAATTACCTATAATAATATGTAAATGATAGAACATCACCATGGATTTATTTATAAAACTCATCAAAACATCAAATTGTTATAATTTGTCTTGGGTTGTATTTGAAATATTTATGAAGTTAGGGTATTTTACTACTATCAAATAAGATTTATCACTTGAAAAACTATCCAAGGAATTAGTAAGGGAAGTGGTACGGTTTCATGGTGTATGAAATTATATTATATCAACTCAGGATCCAAGGTTTACCCTGATATTTTGGAAAATTCTTTAATAGGATTTTGATATAAATTTATACTTCTATACTTCTTATCACCCTCAGAGTGATAATAAATCAAAAATGAATATTAAAACATTAGAGGATATTTTGTGATATATTTTGATAAAAATTAATGGATTATACTATCAACACCTTCCCCAAGTAGAGTCCTCAAAAAATAAAAAATTTAATTATAACAATAAAATTTCATAATATGAGGCTCATTATGGGAAATGGTATAGTAATCCCACATGTTTGTAAGAAATAGGATACTATAAGATGTTGGGAATAATCCTTGATCAAGATATGAAAAAAAATATCCAAACTATTTTGTGGCACATTAAAGATATAAAAATCTAATAGAAGAACTATGTTGAGAATCGTTGATGACATTTGGAGTTTAAAGACATAGAAAAGGAATTCATCTATGGAAGGATATTATGAGATTTTGAAAAATGGGGAAGTTAACTCATATATTAATTATTTATTTTTAAAATTTTTTATCATATGGGGATTGTATCTTATCAACATGAAATTCCTACAAACCTATACCAAGTATATAATGAGTAATATTTGTCACTTTTGAAGAAGTACATACTATATCCATCCCTTGTACAAAAATCTAAGGTTATACAGTGATAAAATGATCTATCTTATTTTGAAAAACCTATGGAGATCCACAATCAAATAGATAAGCTTCTTGGGAAATAAAAGGCCCACCGTGTCAAATTTCTATTGAGAAAACATAAATTTGAGAAATCTAAATTGGAACCAGAACATGAAATGAGAAAAAAATACCCTTATTTTTTCACCGGAATAATAAAAATTCTAGGGTGAAATTTCGTTAAGAGAGTATAATGTAGCACCCGAAAATTATCATACCTTAAAGTTATGATCGCTTATTTTACATGAAATACTGAATGAAAATAAACCAACTTTTATTTGAAATATGACCATAATAACTTAGTTTTAACGACCCAAAGTTTTTCAATGGAAAATTACCTTCTTATATCTATGTCATAAAAACACAAAATAATGAACTACTAAGTGATAAGTTACCTTTAAACATAATTTTTCACCCCTATGGTTAGAATTTTAAAAATCCGACATACACAGTTGTGTTCAAGATGGTTTTTGGAGTCTAATGAAACAAAAATAATTTTTGGTGAATAGTAACCTACCCATATGAATAGTAACCTACCCTTATGAATAGTAATATGAACCTTATGAATAGTAAATAAGAGTAACATTACCTATGAATAATAAAATAATATTTAGACATCATAGAAAGTGATAATTTGACCTTAGTAAACGTTTTTGGTATTTTATAAGTCATAAATAATTAATTATAATTAATTAATTAATTTAAAAGAATTTTTATTTTCCTGAAATATAATCATAAATTATTGAATCAATGTCTAATAGTTTTTAGATAATTTTATAAGACCCTAAGTAATTTTTGAAAGAATTGCAAAATCAGTTTTAATTTTAAAAACTGTTTTTTTAAGTAAATTATGATTTTAATTAAATATTAAATTAATAATATTTAGAAAATTATTTTTGAAAAATAGACTTCATTTCTGGATTTTACATGTTGAAAAATGGTTGGGGTAAATTTTTGGGAATTTTCTGAGATACTTGAATTTTTTATGAATAGTGGAATCCGATAATTCACAATAAAAGCTAAATAATGTATTAATTGAGTAATTGATGATGTTATACTGATGTAATCCCCCTTGGTTCGGGATTACAATATAACATTACTATTATTGGTCATCCAAGACTCACTATTCCTTGTCTATGGTGAAATTAATAAACTAATCAATTTTATATTAAGGAAACCCCTCTCCCCTCCACTATAAAAGTCATCCTTCACTCCCTCTTTTCCTCACACCTCTCAAGCTCCAAGCCTTCTCTAAATTCTGCCCAAACACCTTCCCTAGCTCATCCCTCACATCCAAAATCTTCTGGTCTCATCAAAAGACCCGGCCTAGCTTCCTTAAATAGGATCTCAAGAGGAGGATTCTAAAGGTAATTTCTCTCTCTCTTCTCCTTTAATTTCCTTTCATGTTCAAGTTCCTTTCTTGATCTCTCTCTATATATCTTCATCCAAATTGTTCTGTAAATCCTGTATTATATATATACAGTAATATTATGATTCTAATGTTATATTATATCACCCCACACCCTTTCCCTCTTCCTTTTATTTTATTAAAGAGAACGTTGTTCATGTGGTGACAATTTATCACCTTCAAAAACAACATGCTCTCTTCTTCCATTTCTACCTTCAATCTGGTCATGAAACCATTTTTATGGTTGAAAAAGAATATTTTATATGTATTATGTTCTATTTTAAGTTCTGGAAATAACCTATGGCCATACTAACAATTGAAAAGTTAAAATGAGTTGGTTGTGATCCAAAAACCGCTCAAATTAGCCCAAATAATCTTCATTTAATTCTTATCTAATGATTCGGCCACATGGATCTAATATAACTCATTATAAAATCATTCAAGATTCTGTAATATCATTAATTACATGTAACATCAGTTCTGGATATTTACCCATGATCTACCCAAACATGAAATTAAGAATAC
Source organism: Viscum album (assembly GCA_963277665.1). Taxonomy (NCBI): domain Eukaryota; kingdom Viridiplantae; phylum Streptophyta; class Magnoliopsida; order Santalales; family Viscaceae; genus Viscum; species Viscum album. Next base: position 912,612,066 of record OY728153.1, read on the forward strand.
AAGTGGACCGCTCAAGAAAACCATGAAAACTAACATCCCCGATCAATGTTTTTAAACTATATAAGTCATCCAAAGGAACATAATATGAAATAATGAAACCATAATGAACCCTATTAATGTATAAAAGGTTCTGGAATTTCTAATTAATGAATATAATGTCATTATACAGGACATTAAAAAAGAAGGAGGCATTCGAGTACAAGGTAAGGGGATATCTCGAACCAAATTTTCTTCCTTCGGGTTCTCCCTCTTTCACTCCATTTTTGATATGGTTACTCCTCAAATATCATTTGTTCATCATTTAATTTACTTTTCTGGGATATACATGTTTGTCACTGGTTTTTATGTCCATCAAAATGTTTTCCAAAAGAACTCTTCTTTCAAGATCTCACTGTTTACCTCTCATTCAAGGTTGATGGTTCTTATATCAAGTATGTTGTTCCCTCATTCTTTTGGGAACCCAAAGCTTATGAATGTATTATTATGATATGAAACCCATTCCTTTACATGGGTTATTTATGTACATGTTTGATATGTGTTCTATGTGGCAATCATGATAATGATAATGTTATGATGTGACAGGTGCGCCCGGAATTATATAGCGCAATATGAATGTTTAAATGTGACGGGTGCGCCCGGAATTATATAGCGCTCCAATACATTGGGTAAAGTGATGAATCTCATGATTAAATGTGAAATTATGCGTGAACATGATGCTAGCTTTGTTCACAAGTATTTGTGGTAGTTAACCACTAAGACATGATGCTTCATTTTTATGCTTTGCCACATTTCAAGTTTATTGTTTATGCTCCTCTCATGTTCAAGATCTTCTTCCTATGTCATGATTATACTCACCCCATGCTATATTGTTCTTATCTATCCTCTTACTGGGCTTTTAGCTCACCCCTATTGATGTATATCCTCAGGTGGCTACATGTACTAAGGAGAGGAAAAGTTCTACTGAGAAGCTATAGAAGAAGAGATTGAATGAATTTTTATGCTTGATGTTGTACTTGTTATGTGCAGTCCTAGTTTTCCCAAGACACTAAACCTATGGATCCTCCAAGTGTAATACTATTATGTTGTTTATCTTTGAAATGATGTAATAGAAATGTATGAAAAGGCTGGGTCGCTATATTAGTCATTGAATTAGTATACATAAATAGAAGTAACCATATTAAGAAATTAATAAATAAGGTGTATGTAATGGAATCATGTAGTACTATTCTCCCTTCTGAAGCAAAATTTTCCAAGAATAAAAGGAATGTATCTTTATTAGGGTTTTCCCCATACATAGCCCAATATGAACTCCAACAAGTATAGATTGAGAGAAATCATATATGTGAGAAGTTAAACATTAAAAAATCACTATGAGATCCATAATAGTTGAATCTCCTACCATGACAACCATTTTTTCTTATCTTATCCTAAGGTTTTATGTTGTGATCCTTAGAGATTATATAATTAGAAGTTACGATGTTGTAAATATATAATTATCAATATAATAAAATTTATATATCAAATGTATTTTTATAAATATTTTTTTGTACAAATAAATTAAAAGAAAGGATAATATTAATAAAAATTTATTCCATTAATTACTAAAAAATCATTATATGCTTAAAATATATCTTTACAAAAAATAAATTTTTATGCTCTATTCATTTTATTTTAAGAAACTAAATATATTATAGATAAAATATGATTTAAATTAAATATATTTTTATATAAATAATATATTAACACTCATTTAATTAGTAATTTATAGTAAATGAGAAAAAAACACTTAATGTCAGAAATTTATTTATATACAAAAAGTAGTTTTTATATCACATTACCTAATTTAAAAGGTAATTTAATCATGTTTATAAATTTCATTATCTTATATGGTATCAAAATTATTATTTATAAAATAAAAATTGTGTAGGATGGGATATATTATATTTTTAGTAAAAAAATAATTACCATGGTAAATATTTTATCAATGTTAATAGGGGTAAAATGGGTAACTTGCAGTGTCTCAAATTTAGTTACGTTTACATGGAAATTAGAGATTATAAAAGAACTTTTTTTGGTTTAAAATTTATTAAAACATCTCTCACCATTATTTACACTCCTAATTCGCCTAAATCCTATGTTATTCCATCTTTACACTTCACCTAACTTTCATTTTCAAGGAAAAATCATTCTTTTTCACCTATAAATGATCTGACTTCCACCAAATTTGTCTCACACTGACACTTACAATTACACTTCACCCTCTACTAATTTTAACTCTCATAGAATACTATTGATAATTTTAATCACTTGGTTATAAAACCTTATCCCAATTCCTCCATTTCTAAGTAGTGTTTTTATAGAAAATTTGAGTCCTCGACGTGTGTATTATCCACTCCCTAACTTTTTCATATTTTTGTTCTCACCCAAATTAATCCAAACTTATTATAACAATAATAAAATAATTGTATAAGTATAATTAATAAAATAAATTTTATTTCATTAAACGATAAATTATTATTTATCTCCCTCCCATCCAATATAAAATGAAAATGCCACTCATGTTTTGTGCAGATTATCACCTCTATAAAGAATGTATTTCATTTTTAATCACCAACAAACATGTATAGTTATAATAATGCATTTAATAGTTAAGAATTAAGTTTAGGATTGGATTATGATTTTTATAGGTTGATATTAATATTTAAAATATTTATTAATAACCAACAATTTTTTCATTTAAGATTACCGAAATAACTTTATATTGATTTCATCTTTAAGAATCATTACTAAAACTATAATTGAATGAAATATTAATTTTATAAATAATTTTGGAGTATATATTCTATTACCATAAATAATATAATAATGATAAAATTTTAATCTAGGTACAATAATTGACATCAACAGTACAAAATGTACCCAATGCAGTGAAAATCACTAACACCCAATGATGAAAATAAACAACAACTAACTAATAATTTTATACCAAATGATTATAGTTAAACATTATAAAATATAATATATCTTAATAAGTTTATAAAATAAGTAATTGTAATTTTTTTTATCATATATGATCATAGAACACATCTATAATAAGTATCCAATGTTAGGGTTTTTTCGACACAACATCATTTTCATTGAGTCGTAGTTTTTCTCCCATGAATAAGAGATTATAAGTTTATTATATTTTTTTCATTTCATTATTTAATAAGGTACATTACCTTTTTATCTGTTTAATTTTCATTCTTATAAAAAAATCATGTTTTTTCTAGATTCCATTCTCCATAAACAGATTACATTGATAAGAATGATTCTTATCCACTCTAACATATCTTTTTCCTCCATATCCATATTTTTTTCCACAAATTATTTCGATTATTATTTCAAAACCAAAATATGTATTATCTCATGTGAACTTTATATTTCCATTTACCTATTTTCAAAATTAGTCTTTATTACTCTTTAAAATTGTGTAATATTCAATAAATATATTTTAAAATATTAAAAAGTAATTTCTTTTGACAACTATATCTTTTATCAACCAATCCAAAAAAAATACTTAACTACTATTTCCTTTCAAGGATCCATTATGGTGATTTATTTTGAAGTGGTGCTCTAAAAAAATCATGTTTCCTATTTTAAAATAGATATTTAAAGTGACTCAAAACTTTATATCTTTACTATAGGGTTGATAATATATCATGAAATATATTTTTATGATTTCATATCTAGTTTCCTCTATACCACCAAAGTAAAATTCTCATATGGATTCATGTTTCATGAATCACCCACTAAATAAATTTATATTATAATCCTTTTAGGTGATTGAATTTTTGGTATCAATTGATATAATTCTTAAAGTTACTTTATGTGATTCCATTTACAAATGTTACAAGCCCTATTTTTTCATAGGTTTTTCATGATATGATGTTTTATTTCATGTGTGACACTTATAGATTTTAATTATGTGATGGGTGGGATTCTATATCTCCCTCCAATGTATTGGTTAGGTTTTTTTATAGTTTATGTGATAATAATATTTTTCATAAACATGATTTCATTTATCTTTGTTTATAATTTTGTGCATGGAAAAAATTGCATCTAACTCTATTCACAAGATTGGGTGTGGAAATGACTTAATTTTTCTATATTTATAATATTTTTAAAGTACAATATTCATTATATATTTTTTCACTATATTAGAAATCCTTATTATTATGATTAGACCACATTTTTATGTTATATGACTATGTTATACTCCAGGGATCATAACTATTTTCTTATGATTATACATTTTTTTCATTGTATATGTGTGATCAATTATTATTATATTCCATTTTATCATGACTTATGGAAAACTCTTATTATTATATATTTCTCCCATATTTTATCATGTGCCTTTGATCTAACCACTTGATGAAATATTTATAAGTTTATCCCATACTAAGTGTTCGATCTCAACCCTTATTTTATTTCAATTTTCCCTTGAGAATTATATACATTACTATATTGATAATGAATTTTTATATAAAGATTCTTTGTGGGAGATATTGAATAAACTACGCTAAATAATATTTTTATTCAAATAATATTCAAAGAAAATAAAACTTTTGGGGTTCTAGTAAAGTGAGATTGTAATGAGATATAATGTATGAATTATTGAAATATATGTAAGATTGGCCTAAGTCATATCATTTGGTATTAAAGATACTAATTAAATTATGTATTTTTAGAACCAAACCAAGGAGTATAGGTTTGGGGTGTATTAGATCAATCCAAATGAAAAATTGGGCCTTTTAGTTTGATGACATAAAAGGGGTTGCAATCCTAGATAAATAAAAAATGAACCCCCTATAATAACATATGAGACCTAGGAAACTATGAATCATTGAAACATTATTGGGGATTCCTGAGAAAAAACTGCTTCTATCTTTGAAGGATTGACTAATAATCCCTAATATATCTCCACATTAACAATGAAACACACCTAACACATCTGGAACATTACCTTGGATGACTTCCCATAGAACTGATGGTGTTAAAGGGAATTTAAAATAGTCCTTAGGTTCTCAACATGATCTTCTCTAACTTCGAGTACATGATAATGTTTTAAATGAACACTATAATAAATTAATATAGAAACTCATTAAAAATGGATTTCACGAGTCCCATGAAGAAATAATTTGCGGATTTATTGATACTAAATGACATAACTATGATATCAAAGTTCCAATAATGACCCTTGAAAGATATTTTTGGGATATCATTATCTTTCACAATTATTAAATGATATCTATACCACAGATAAATCTTCAAAAAATAACTATATCCCTTAAAGTGATCAAAAAAATAATCTATCCTAGGAAATGGATAGTAGTTTCTAACCATTGCCTTATTCAATCACTAATAGTCTATGTACAACCTCATACTACCATTTTTTTTCTTGGAAAACAACAATAGAGCACTACATGGTGAAACAATAGCCTACATAAAACAAATTTGTATCAAATATTAAATTTTAATCCTCAAAATATACAAATTTTATGGCTCTTACAATAAATATCCATCAAGATCAAAGAAATTGCAATATGAAAATCTATCCTAAAGTAGATATTATACATAGAATGTATCATCATAACATATTCGATGAAAACATATAAAAACTCCATAAAAAATCTAAAGATATCACCATAGAAACCACTAATAATCTATGTTTTAACTCTTTCTAATGGGAAGGGTATCGAATCATTATTAACCTATAAGACGGTTCTGCTCCCCAAAAAATGTCATGCACTAGCCTTTCACATCAAAGAATACAACTCTTCTTTATAATCAATAAATGAATACATGAATATAGTATAAATAATATATGATAGTAATGATATTTTTTAGTCATATATATAGAAAACATAAATCCACATATGACTAATATTGTCCCATTATTATCTCACAACCTTGCCATGTGTCAAAAAACCAATACTGACCCCCAACTAGACTAATCCACACTATGGAATCAAAATCCTTTCCACCATTAGTACCAAGGCATTGAATAATGAGGGCGACATAAAAGAATACAAATCTTCAGAATAAAATAAATAAGAGACTATAGATGAAAATAAGTGTATGGTACATTGAATGATCTTTGGCCCACTTGATGCTGACATCTCCATCATATGTAGATAACTATGTCCTACTCCTCTACCTTGATATCCATGATGAAAACCACCTCCATGATCATTATTAGTTTTATGTATTTATGAATAAGTAAATCATTTATTTTTTACCTACTTTATATCATCTCAACTAGGTGAAAGCCTTTTGACCCTACTACTAATAAGGACTTAGAGATTTATATTATAGAGGTTTAACTATAAGGTGAATCTAATCACCATGTTGACCACTTATAATGGTTTATCACTATAAATGACGATATTCATGACCAAAACATGTATATATCTATATAATAGAGTTATATGTTGATTCATGAGAACTGAAAGCACTAAAAAGTGCCAATAAGTCTATTGAGAGTGGCTCCGTTCTAGTTGATTACTTAACTCCCTAAAATTTAATATCCTACATCTATAATTTTGTTCCTCAATAATTTCAGGTGATAACCCTCTCATGATTATCCTAATTGTGCATGTATCCTCTCAATAATCTCTATCTTAGTTAGCACCTCCAAATATATAGACAGTATGAATGGGGGTAATGATGCTTAATAATGGGATGTGATGCCTCCTAAAAATTAAATTATCTATCCTCCTCAATCAGGAAAGGTTTTTGGGGGAATAAAAAAGATAATTGAAATTAATATCAAGTTCCCACATGCTCATGATTCCATAATAAATAGAATGAAACACCTACATAATAACCAAGAAACTCATGATTCGTCACCACATTTATCGTCCAAGATGAAACTCAGTGAGGAACCACTTTCTGAAATCATACAATGAAACTGTTGATACAGCATGTTCCCCATGTAATAAAAGACACCACCAATACATAAATCCCCAATATAACTGATTGCTAATAGGACCCAATACTCATTAATAGAATGAATCATACTTTATGGAATCCCTAGCTCCTACAACTATTTCTTTATCTATTGATTAGATAAAATCCACTCATACTTTTCCTAGACATGACACTATAATTAAAATATCATCCTACTCCACAACTCATTATCATCAACTAATTCAAACCTCCTATGGTCAACCAAGTGAGCCTACTACACCTCTCTTATAGATACTACACATAGATTAAGACCAGAACCAATATCTATAGCAAATAAATAAACCTATTAAGTTTGGGAACATGGAATTAATTAAATATGATTTATATAGATACATTTTAAATTTATAAAATTTCTCAAATTAAAACACAACCATAATCAAGAATAATTCATGTGACACTCCTAGGTCTCTACCCTACAGTTAGGATCAGCTTACCATTTATTTTTGGTAAGTTAGAAGTCCTAAAATTTGATTATTAGGAGGCACAATAACTTTAACCTTTTCCAATATCCCTTTTTATTCCACATGCTGAGTTTCATTAATATTATGACCCTATAAAACCCATACATACTTCACCAATGTATTAATCCAATATTCATCCTAACTCTCAAACTATGATATAAAACCACTCTCTCAAGATCTACCTATACTGAAAAATATAACTTCAATAGTATTAAAGTTTATTTCAACCCCTGAAGCCTGTCTCCAAGAGGCCATGGGTTAGAGACTAGTATTAGGGGTATAAAACATAAAAAATGGGAGCTATTACATTATTAATTAAAGGAAAAAAATGATTCAAAAATCAAATCCATATAATATAAAATAAAACTTAATTAATAATTCATGTAAATTTTATTGAAAAATAAGGTATCTAAAATAAAATACCAAAAACATCTCACAAAAAAATCTAGTAATAAATCCAAGCATCAAGATAGTAATAGCCATATTGGTCATACAATGCATCCTAGAAACCTGAATATATATATAGGGGTGACCATAAAAGTATAATCAGTAGGATACCGTCCAAATAATCTCATTAACGTACACCTATTTATGTTCTTTATATTATTACTTTTCAATCATTTGAAGATATATTAGGAATATATGGGTTTTCTTCCACAAAGAAGTTCATTTAATGAACACCTTAAAACCCATAAATGATTACGGAGCCTTGATCATTAACATGTCAATCTTTTTTTACATATATTTTCTAGTAACATTCCTAGAATAATGTTTTTAAGCCCATAATGAAACATATGATATGTAGGTTTTACTTATGTTCAGCTTAATCATTGCATAAGAGTTCTATATATCATAGGGAACGATATATGGAAAACCCATGGATTTTTTACTATGCATTAAGATTTTATATCCAATATCATAAGCTACAACTGAACCTCGGATTTTATAAAACTAGACCATCAGTTCATATTAATGACAGAAATAATATCACTAAGTATAACATAAGGATTACAACTTCACCAGTCGTAAGTCACGTTATCAAGCACAAATTATGACATATATTGCATCATCAGTCATCAAATATGATATATGAAATAATATTTATTATTTATTTAAATTTAGGAAAACATTTCTTATATTTTATAAAAAAAATTATAAGATAAAGGCGTTAGGAATTGTTAAATTATATTTTTTATACCTAATTATATATGAAAATTTTATATTTTTTCTATTATTTGGAAAATAAATAAAATTTTTATTTATTTTTATATTTCTTCAAAGTATTAATGTTTATAAAATTTTTATGATTTATTAAGATTGTGCATGATTAATTTATAAGATAAATTGATGCTAATATATTATTATTCCATGTGTTACATTCTTGGTAAAAAAAATATGATTTTTTTCATCTACCTTGTCCTTATATTATAAATGAATTCATTAGATTTAATTTATTTATTGAATAGAGTTTATACATCTTAGGTTTTGGAATTATTATGAATTTTACTCTTCCATGAGTTAGTTATCCCCAGGTATAGGGACTTTCTTTTGGACTTACCACTATCCTGGAGGCTTATAACTAGTTCTAGAAAGCTGGGGATTATCAATATGTGTCCCCATGATTAATAATATGGATATTTTCATTCATATATAATTTTAAAACTATTCATAAATAGTACATGTAACTTATATATAAGATGAATTTGGATATGCATGAATATGTTTGGATTCTATTTTTTGGTGAGTAACACAAACTTGTGGGTTGTGTAAATAGTTACACATTAATATGGGGTGGAAAAATTAATTTAGTGGATGAAATTGGGATTTAAAAACTAAATCATTAGAAGAATTCAAATATGATGGAATAAAACATGATATTATAATGATTTCATGTGATTAAATAGTTATGAATTTAATATTTATATGATCTACATTAAATTATTAGGACTTTAAAAGAAATTCCCTATAAATATGAAGTGTGGGATTCCTTCTAAAGTGGAACTTGTCAAGAAATCAATCATCCAATTGGGTAATTTCATTCCATATCTAGGTTCCCCTAGATTATCTATTGTACGGAAAGTAATTAATGGGTGAAAATAACCTCAAGATCAATGGTAAATCACCAAGAGGGGGTTGAATTAGTGATTTTAATTGCATTTTATGTTTCCTCTTGAAAAAACCATCCCTACCTACTAAAGTGATAATTATGATCACTGGAACGCACACATGACAACACACATACATAGTAGGCAAAACATATTTACAAGGTTCACCTCTAAAAATTGGAATCATAATCCTTAGAATGATCCAGATTCACCCAAGATCATACGATCCATAGGTATAAACGTTTATAATCCAAATGAGTAGGGTTTATACTAGAACTCATGATACAAATCTCTATATCGAATATATAAAATTTATCCTATAAAATAATTAAAGATACAAAATTTACATTCCAACAACACAAGAATCTATGACTGTAATAGAATTGCATCAAGTTGTTTTTTCCTTCTTCTTATTTCTCTTTTTCTTCTTCTTATTTTACTTATTCTATTTTTACAATAGAAATTAATCTCTTCTTATTATCATCCTTATATTTATATTTTTCTATTTTCATCCACATATAGAAATGTATCATAGAAGGATATTTCTTTTAGATAAAATTCAAAATTCATATTCATATTTATAATACCAATTTTATTTAACCACTTATTATCTTCTTTCACATCTTTTTGAACCTTTTTATCAATCAATACCCCTTAGTCACCATTTATGTGATTAGAGATGTTGTAGATCCAGTATGGGTAACCATGTGAGTCATCATCTAGGACACATCATTAAATACACTCAAAATTTGGAAACTCTTCTGAACCTGACTTTATCTTCATTCACTATGGTGTGTTGTATTCCATTTTAAAACCTTTTCATAGACCACATATTTTACCCTGACATGTTTTATTCCATTTTAATCCAAATATTATTAATAAATTTTCAACTTCTCTCAACTTATCCAACACCATTATATGTTTTACACTCACTTTTTCAGGCTAAATTGTTTTCTTTACACCATGGCATGTACCAAATAATGGATCTCCCCATGATTAATCATAGAAAATTACCAAACTATTTCATTTATATTTGAAAAAATATTCTCAATATTTCAAGGGATTTTAAAAATGGACACTAAGAATATACCACATCATTTTCTTCTCTATTTAAATTCTCTGATAACTACTCTTCAATAAGAAAAATAACTTTACCAAAATTTCAACATACAAAAAAACTAGACACCATAACTACATGTATAAAATATTTATGATTTTACAATTTTTACATGGTAATTTCTCACTAAAAACCCATTGTAGAAAATAATCTCCCCAATTTATTATTAATCCATGTTTTCTATTTCAATATAGAATTGGTTTATCACCTTCCTTAGAACATGGTATGTAAAAATGATAGTGTTCTATTTGACTAATCTATTTCTTCTTCCCATAGCATCTCTATGATTATTGTATGAATGGCCATGGAATGGTGATATCACATGCACCTCAAATATCTTCAAAAACTCTTCAACCTCTAAAATCATTTCTATTTCTTCTAATTAATCCAAAAACATGGAAAAACTTTACCTAAATTTTAATTTGTAAACAATTTCAGTTTGAACATGATTTATATGTTTAAAATAAAAGGAAATAAAAAAATTATATCCACTAAAGCAGTTTTACAATTCTTGCCCTTTTAATCATGATATCAAAAAACATTCAAACCATTTATTAAGATCAACAATGTCACATCCATGGATTCATTTTTAGGTATATTCTCATTTATATTCATTCTTATCTTTATTACATGGTCTTCCTAAGGGTTTTTATTGAAAATGGTAGTTTTTGGGTTGGACGGTAGGAAGCGTACGATTACTAGAAACCATGCACGAACCCAGTGGAACTTTTTCACATTAGAAAATGGAATTGTATAGGTCACATAGCATAGTTCATAGCGTGAAACCCTCAAGAACTAATTTTCTTCCTAAGATAGTGGCTCTGTCTGAGGCATAAAACACCCATACCTTTTATAAAGATTAACAATGTCACATCCATGGTTTCATTTTGAGGTATATTCTATTTTAAATTCATTTTTATCATTATTTCATGGTCTTCCTTAGAGTTTTTAAGAAAAATGGTAGTTTTTGGTTGGATAGTAGGAAGCGTATGGATAGCAGAAACCATGCACCAACCTAGTGGAAATTGTGCACCTTAGACAGTGGCATTGTCCAGGTCACATAGCTTAGTGCAAAGGTGTGAAACCCTCCAGAGCTAATTATGTTCCTAAGATAGTGGATCTGTTTTAGGCACATGTATAGGTGCATGAGCATACACCCCTTCCAGGAAAATAGTGTGGTGCCTTTTCCCTTTTGATAGAGGTTCCATATAGTTAGAAGACAGTTTGGAAAACCATGTGGCCAAACTATGCGCCCTTTTGGAACATTAACAATCTTGAATGTCTTAAACTACCCATCTTTGATTTAAACCATAAATCACCCCAACTCACCTCATTCTAACTCCTTATCCCTATGCACACCTCTCACATCATATCTTCTCCCTTGGTCTCCATTTTTATGTGTGATTTGTATTGGAATCTTCAAAGAACCTATAAGTAATCACCTCCCTGTTCTAGTTTCTTCTTCTTTCTTGACCTCATCTTTTTATATCTTAGATTTTATTTCTCCAAAAATGGTTTTTACATAAATTCTGATTAATATTGATTCTTTTGGGTTAAATATTGATTAATTTGGATTGATATTTCCTTTATAGTGTCTCTCTTTAGTGTGGTTGTGTTTTCTAACTGGTTTTGGGTGATTTCTAATCAAGAGGTAGGTGGTTTCATGCTTTTGAATTGTTTGATGAGTTTAGTATGCTTTATTTGGTTCTAAATGGGTTATATAAATTGTTTGGGTTGTGAAAAATATGTTTTACAATATTTTGGGTGTGTGTAAGGGTTTAATAATTCATTTCCAATTGAAAATGAATATTTTCCATGTGTTTTTCAATTATTGTAAATGTGATTATGTAAGAGGTGGTTCATGTAATATAGGGAATGAAATTGAGTATAAAGGAATCCTAGGTATCTTGGTGGGAATACTAGGTCTAGTATATTAGCTGAGTTGGTAGGTCTATGGCCCAATCTACCTAACAATGATTTACATAACAACACTACCTAAACATTTATGTGATGGAAATTAGAGGCTCGTGTAGGACCTTTACTTCTAGGAGATGTGATCATTGAGAGTACAAGGATCCTAGGACCCTAATAATACCAGTGCCCAAGATATTTCCCATGCTTCTCATTCTATGCTTACCATTCATTTTTTGTCGCATTTATTTCTACTTTTATTTAAAATAATTATTAACTTAAACTTTTGTCATTCCTTTTCATAAAAACTAGCATATTAATTTTTCTATCTAATTCCATTTCATAGAATCACTTTTTATACTATCCTTATAGTAACTTTGGATCACACCCTACACACACCCTTAGGTGTATATAGACCTTTTTTTGACCCATGTAAAGGAAAGTCATTATGTGGTGCCGATGGGGGGTATGGTTGCTATTGGTTTTATATTTGTATTGTTGGTTATGGAAATTATATAAGGGTTTTTACCCACATGTTTTTAGAAAGACTTGTGGATCAGTAGGTTCACCTTCACTTTTTGGTTATTTTGGTTTCAGTTGTAATTGTTAAATGGTTAACTCATGTTGTAGTGTTTTCATTATATCTCGTGTATTATAATAGTTGGTTATAGTATGATATGTGATTCTTATGGATTATTTAGTTGTATTTCATGGTATAAACCATTACCAAAGGTATTACACAAGGACCAAGCACTAGTTTCCATCCTATGGGAATCAAGAATGTCCATATGAATATGTCATGAGTTGATTTGGTGTCAGGTTGGATGGAATCCCAGCCTGGTTCATGAAAAAATTGTATTTGAGAAGGATTTCCCTTAATTAGGGTCATGATATTTGGTAGAATCTAGATAGACTGATGTTAGAACTTTCGAGGGTCATTTTTTATAATTTCGAGTGGAGTGTTTTTCTAACACACCACATGACAGACCTTGGGTCACCATGGGATGTTCATGAATTTATTTGAATTCCCCTATATGTGTGACGTATAGGATACTGATTTTGTATAGACACCGAGCATGGGTGGAGTGGTTTGAATTATTATTGTGTTTGTCATGGTTTTATTCTGATCTATGAGAATGTATGGATTTTTTTTGATGAATTGTTTTTCTAATGGTGTATTGATGGTTTCTTTGGTCTTGTTGATTTTGTAGAATTATGCCTCTTATAACAATTCCTATGAAACTAATGGAAGAGGCTTGATAGAGTTGTCCCCCACCATTTTATAATAGATTAGTGGGTCTAGTGGTTCAGGTCATCTGGGTAATGTATCCTAGAGTGGACTCGGACCATCTCATGCTAAGAAAGTTAAATTGGGTACGAAAAAGTAAAAAGATCAAGATTTTATCATGAAAAACCCTCCTTACTTTTAGGTTAGCACAAATCCCCAAAAGGTGGAGGATGGGACTTTAAATATCAAGAGGATTTTTAGGTTTCTTGATACTCCTATGGTGGTCAATGTGAAGTGTAATTTATTCATATTGGAAGGTCCAAGTCACAGGTTGTGGGACTTAGTTGTCCAAATGGGAAATATGAGAATATGGCTTGGAAAGTTATCTTTTATGAGTAGTATTACCTTGATAATTTTATCCTTGAAAAGACATAGGGGTTCCTTGATCTTCATCAGGGAGATCAGACCATGTTGGAATACTCTAACTATTTTATAGATTTGGTATGTTTCACACCTGAAGTGGTTTTTAATGAGATGTTAATGGACTATCATTTTGAAATGGGGTTAAATACAAACATATAATCCTAGTTATTACTGTTTAAGCTGAAGACATGTGTTGAGGTAGTTGAATGAGCCTTGATGGTGGATTTTGATCACACCGACAAGTCTGGTTTTTTCTAGGGCAGTTTCAAAAATGGGCTAGGGTAGTAGTGGTTTTTCTAAAAGGAAGAGGAAGTGTGATGAATAGAAGAATAAGGTGGGTGGTAACACTATCCACCCATCCTGAACTCCTATTCTTATGATGATTAGTGATGGGTTGGTTGTATTCTACATGTGTGGAAGGTCAGGGAACATGCATCTATAATCTCCATTTCTAGCTAGGCCATGTCATCATTATGGTAATTTTGGTCACTTATAGAGGTTATTCAAGAGTTGGTTTCCGAATCAAAGTGATGAAGGATCCTCATCCAATAGGTAATTACTAGCTCAGTATGGTGCATCAAGGGTAATGGGTTCTCAGTCTATTGGGTTTAATGTTAATTTTGAATCCTTGTATCAGAAAATTTAACTCAAGGAAGATCCACTAGTTAGTAATCGACGACATGTTGCTGCAAAGATGAAGCACCTACATGCTATTGATCAAGAACTAGTGGAAACAGATGTTGTACGAGCAACCATTTAAGGTATTATATTTATTGAATCATCCATGGGTATTGTTTTTTTACACAAGTGCTCCTATCATGTGGAATTATTGAAATTTACAACTGAGATGATGTAATATTCTATGGAGTTGGTGATGCTGATTGGAAAGAAGAGGGAATAGGGTCTCATATATCTATCTTGACCCCTTAATTTATTGAGAGTAGAGCTAGAGTGGGGTTTATTGGTTCAAGAAATAGAACTTTTTTACATGATCCTCAACATGGATTGGATGGAGAATTTCAATGCGCACATTGATTGTTATCATTGATGAATGAGCCTTGTGACACCTAATGGGAGAAATCAGGTCTTCCAAGGTAAATGGGATCCTTGATGAGGGTGAGATGTACCTCCACTTCTAGAGTTAGGAAATATAATTTTCTATATCTCTTCTCTCATTCTAGGGGATGATGATAGAGGTTCTGAGGATGGATTACCATTTAAGGTATATGATTTTCCAAAAAAAAATTCAGAGGATTTATCAGGGTTTCCTTTTGAGTGGGATGTGGAGTTCATCATAGATTTAGTACCAATAATATATCCAATATCTCTTCCCTAATATCAAATAGATCCCACTGAGTTTAGGTAACTAAAGATATAGTTGGGAGACTTGAAATTCAAAGGATTCATTCACCTGATCATCTCACATTGGGTACCCCCAGTGTTGTTTGCTAAAAAGATTTATGGATCCCTCTAATTTTGAATTGATTAATAAGAGATGAATAAGGTAAAAATCCAGAATAAATACCTTTTTCCTATTATTGATCATTTCTTTAATAAGATCAAGGGGAAAGGTATATTTCTAAGATTTAATTGTGCTTAGGGTATCATCAAGTCAGGGTTCAAGAGGATTAAAATTCCCAAGATGACCTTCCAGATAAAGTAAGGCCACTTTGATTATTTGTTCCAGCTATTCAGGTTGAAAAATGATCTTTCAGTTTTCAGGCTTTTATGAATAGGGTGTTCCATAAGTACCTTGAATCCTTTTTCATGGTGTTTTTGGATGACATCCTGGTCTACTCAAGGACCAAGGAAGATCACAATATGCACTTGATGATCATGTTAGGAACTCATCGGGATCACTGTCTTTATGTTGAGATCTCCATGAACACATTTTGGATTTGGGAATTCAAGTTTCTATGCCATGTGATCTTAGAATGTTGAGTTTTAATGGACCCTGACAATATCATAGTAGTGATTTTATGAGAGAAACCGAGGAATGTCTTCGAGGTCATGATATTTTTGGGTCGGGCTGGGTATTACAGGTGGTTTGTTAGGGATTTCTCTTAGATTGTATCTCCCATGATTATGGTCACCCAAAAGGTGTTGAGGTTTTATTGGATCCCATAATTTTAGGCATCTTTTGAGGATCTTAAGTGGAGGTTTACCACTACCCTTATTTTGATCTTTCCTGAATCTGGGAAGGGATACATAGTATACTATGATGTTTTAGGTATAGGTCTTGGGTATAAATTGATGAAGGAGGGTCATATGGTGTCATATAACTCTCTTAAACTCTAACCACATGAAAGGAATCATCCAACTTGTGACCTAGAACTGGTAGTGATGATGCGTGATTTTAAGAGGTCCCATCACTAAGTCTTTAGGGATAATTTCAAAGTTTTATTAGATCATAAGAGTGTATCCTACATCTCATCATATAAATATCTAAATATAAGGAAAACCCAATGGGTTTATTACCTTCATGAAGTTCGACATTGACATTTTCTATACCCCAAGAAATTGTAATTTGGTAGAATATTCCCTAACTAGGAAAATTTCAATGCATGTTGTAAATGAGTACAGTGATGAGTGTACTTTGATTGGTCTTTTCACCTAAATTCATCTATAGACCAAGGATCACAGGGGAGGCATGTTCTAGGATAACATTCAGTTGATTACCTATTTTATGAAGCTAATTTGGGACAAAAATCATAATGATGAGTTTTTTCAGTGCACTGGGCAGCTTATGCTATGACCCAACCCATTCAGGCCCACACCAGGACTACCCAAAACCCTTCTTTTATAGGGTAGGGTCTGGAAACTTTCACTGAGAAGGAATATATCACAAATGGAAGGCATTTTCCAAATTATTTGTATGCACGCACAAATCTCTAAGCCTAAAAATGATGAAATGTAAAAAATCTAAGTAAACCAGGCATATAATCCACTAGATATAAACCACAACCAGAGTGCAATATGAAATTTAAGTACAAGGAGGTGAACCATGTTGGAATACAAGCCCATGAAAAGAAATATTGAAAAAAGTAAAAGAACGAACTTCTGAAAATCTTCTATAATAAACCACACTTGATGGGTAGGTGAAGGGTAGCTGCCTAAATCTGTTGGAGTGTCCCTCATCTATCTAGTCTCAATGGGAACCACCTAGTCCTGGTCCACCTTGGACTCCATCAAAGCATCAATCGTCTGCACAAGACATGACACGTGTAGGCAATTCCCATGAAGGGGTGAGTAAAAAAATACTCAATAGGACACCCTAAAACCACAAAGGAAAGAATGGTCATCTGTAAAGAGGTTTATAACTATAACATAGATACCAAGAATATCCAGATATACTCATAACTAACTACAAGGTAAAGGGGGTAAGTCATAATAAATCATCAGCCATAGGATTATGCTCAAGGGATGCTCGTTCCAAGAGAACTCACTCCTAGAGCCTTCATATCATTATAAAATCTTACGAATAAGTCCCACTAATTTGGCCCCCACCTAAAGAGAAAAAATGGTCAAGGTCATGATATACAGAGAGGGGATGCTTCCCAGAGGATACTAACAACCCAATCTGTATTATCCCGCAATGTAGGGGATCCTTCTAAGAGGATACCAATGACCCTATTAATGTGGCTCACAATGTAAGGGATCCTTCGTAGAGGATACAGGAAACCCTACTGATATGGCCCACTAGATGGAGGATTAATTCTATATCCTCGTAGGTCACATCAATTCCCATAAAACTATATCAGATGTGATAGAGGATTGCTCTAGTCCCAAGTAGGGATGCCACAACTCTATCCAGGACTCAGCCTCTTGAAGGGATTACTATCCAGTGATGTGGATATAATTCCATACTGAACCCTCAATGAAGGAACCAATGGAAACTCCACACCTACACTATTCCATACTAAAGACTCACTAAGACATCTCAAAAGAACCGCCTCATCGTAAGGGTCCCAATGTCATAGAAATCTCATCAAACGTACACTCATTTTGAATGATATAAATATTTTTGTAAAAAGGGCCTAGTTGGGTCCAGGTCAGACCTGACCCGACCCAACCTAACCCAACCCGGTTCGGTTGACCTGGTGGATCTGGGCCAATTTGAACTAGTTTTTTGGGCCACACGGTTTAGCTCAGCCTATGTGTGCGGTCCGACTTCTTCTCATCAGGCGTGGCCTGCCTTGTCTACACCATGTTTGGCTGATGCGGTCATCGACCATGTCACCGCCCGGTCACCTAGATTCACACAGTGTCGGTCTGCATCCACATGGCTGACACTCCTCCTCGCATGTGGTCCCAGACTGTGTGCTTCCACCTGGCCGATGCGGAGCCCGTTGCATCGTCAGTTCACCACTATTGTGACCCACATACCGCATCTCCTGGTCACCATACACATTCATTCCATTATAGGATCCTCCACCGTCTAGTGTCATGTCGATGATCGCCTACTGCTGGCTAGCTGCGCCTTCTACACCGCTATCGGCAACCCATCTTCCACAGGTTTCCACCATCGCCCTACTTCTCCATTTTTCGAGACGAGGGAACTGTTGCGATCCTTAGGTCCCAACCATTACTTTTTTTCCATCAATATTTCTCTCTATAACTCTGGGGGTCGGAATATGATTGGAACCTCCCAGGAAAACATGTCACGACCATGGTGTATCATCTACAAAGAACCCAAGAACGGGGATAGAAGAATTCACCAAGAACGCCCAAAGAACAAACATCATACTTGTTTATTTAGGCCTCCACTTGTCCCATTATAAAATATTGGAAAGAAATAAAAGTATTTACATAGATTATTCTCCCTTTAAAACCCGACATCAGAATACCCAGCTTGTAAGAAAAATCGACCCACGGATCAATATTTTTATGGTTGGTCTATGTTCATCATTGGAAAGTAAGAACGAGAAATAAATCTCATAGAACTAACCCCCTACCTAGAGTTTCGATCAATCAGTTAAGAATGTTAAAAATCATTTTTGATCCATCCATTAGCGATCTCGATCTGTTATCTCATCATCATTCTTCGTTCTCTAACGAGACTTTTTGCCAACGTTTTTCTTCTCCAGAGCTTCCAGGGAATTTCTCTAGGATTGTGAATCTAATCTTGTACCCCTTCCAAAGAATTTAATTGAATAAAATGAATTTCAGAATTATCATTTCATTTTGTTGTAGTGTCAACATGCTATCTAATTTATGAAAAAAAATGGTCTGCCCTGTTGTGGCATCACAGCATCGCTGTGATGCTGTGAAATTTCAAAAGAATAAAATAAGCTATTTAACTTCATTTTATTCTCCTTTGAAATGTATAAAATTTATCATTCACAGTTGACCCACGATGGTTGATATTAGGCCCCACCTAAGATAAATTCACTATTCTAAACACAATGGTGCCCTCATATTTTTTATCTGAGAACCCATTTAGAATTTATTTCAGTTCAAAGTTAAACTGACTGTGCATTTTAATTAAATATTGAAATTCTTTTAGAGATTTGTTTCAGGCACACCAGGCCTCATAATCTCATGTCGTCTCAGTGCTTGGTCTTATAATTTTTCCAATTAATTTACATAAACAAAACCATAGAAAATTATAGTCATTACATTCTCTCAACATTAAGGATTTACATCCCCAAAATCCAAAACAAGGGCTGCTTAACAAAATTATGGGGGTATTTAGCATGAATCTGAGCCTCCTACTCCCAAGTTATTTCTTGGAGATTCCCATGATCCCATCGAACATGCACCAGAGGAATCTACCTCCCATGAAGGATTTTATTTTTTCCATACACGATCTCCACTGGGTACTCCACAAACCTTTCCCTAGCATCAATGTCTAGATCACCCAGTTGATGATGTGTGATGGATCATGCATGTACGTCTTCAGTTGCGACACATGAAAGACCTCATCCACCTGATGTATCTATGGGGGTAGGGCTAGGTGGTACTCTACCTCATAAAATTTACTCAGAATTAGGAAAGGGATGATGTATCTTGGATATAACTTGTTGCCCCATCCAAATCTCCACAATCCCCATCGAGGTGAGACCTGAAGGAACACATGGTCTCCCTCCTCGAACTCCAGAGGCCTCTATCTCATGTTAGCAGAAGATTTATCTCGGCTTTGTGTAGTCCTCATCTGCTCCAAGATAATTTGTACCTTCTCATAGGTAGCCTGCACCAACTCTAGGCCCATGAGTGCTGACTCCCCTAGGTCTATATAGAATAGATGGGACCTACATGGTCACCCATACAATTCCTTCAATAGTTCCCTACCAATGGGGGAGTGGTAGCTATTTTTGTACACAAACTACACCAAAGGTAGGTGATCCTCCAAAATACTTCCAAACTCATGGATGTAAGAATGTTGCATGTCCTCTAGAACCAGGATGGTCCTCTCCGTATGGCCATCCATTTAGGGATTAAATGTCATGCTCAAACGCAACTGATTTTCCAATGAATCGTGCAGTCCCTTCCACAACTGGAATGTGAAATGAGCATCACAGTCTGAAACGATCATCAAGGGTACCCCTGGAAGTTGAACTATCTCATTAATGTATATGCATCCCAAAACCTCTATCGAGCTCTACTCCCAGATAGATAGGATGTGGGTCAACTTGGTGAGTCGGTGAGTGATTACCCAAATAGTATCGTGTCCCCTGAACATGCATCACAAACCTGTCACGAAGTCCATCGATATCACATCCCATTTCCACTTCGGCACCTCAAGTGGTTGTGTAAAGCCTGTTGGAACCTGATGCTCTGCCTTCACTTGATAATAAGTGAGGCACCGAGAAACAAACTCCACCAACTACTTCTTAATCCTTGTCCACCAAAACTGAAGTTAGAGATCCTGGTACATCTTTGCCTCACCCAGATGTACCACAAAAGGTGATGTGTGAAACTACCTCGGAATCTCATCTCACAACACCACTGGCACAACTGTGTTCCTTAGAAAGAGAATAACATGCTCACCACCTATAATATATCCCTCAGGGGCCTACCCTGTGGATAACTGAGAATGTAAGGTCTCACAATCGATGTTCCCAAGCTTTTCTTTCCTGACTCGTTGTAAGAGTGGAGGGATAACAACCATTGAATAAAGGTAAGATACTCCATCACCATCTACAAAGGATAAATTTAGTGTGTTAAACTACAATGATGCCTCACTCAGCAACTAAAAGTTGGATCTCTTACTGAGTGCATCTGCTACCTTAATTCCCTTCCCAGGAGTTTAGAAAATTTCAATTTCATAGTCCCTGAGGAACTGTAGACATCTCCTCTATCTCAAGTCCAAATAACATTGAGAAAAAAATATACTTGCGGATCTTTTGGTCAGACTATATGACAAACTGCACCCCCATGAAGTAATGTCACCACATCTTCAATGTGAATACCACTGATACTAGCTCAAGATCATGGCTCACGTAGTTTTGTTCATGGTGTCTTAACTTTTGAAAATCTTAGGTAATCACCACTTTCCCCTACATTAGGACACATCCCAGTTTGGTCCCTGATACATATCATAACACTACATACCCAACGCCCTCCTATAGTTGTCTCAAGATTGGAGCATTCGTCAACCTCTACCTCAGCTTCTGAAAACTTTGCTAGCACTTCTCGATCTATACGAAAATCTGTATCTTCCATGTCAAAGCCATCAAGGGTGCTTCTACCCTAGAAAAGTCGGGCACAAACCATCGATATTACCTAGCCAAACCCAGGAAAATTGTCACCCAATCACACTCATGGGTGGATCCCAAGAAAGAAATGCCTCAATATTCACCAGATATACTGCAACTCTAACCTCTGAAATGACATGTCCTAGAATGTGGACCTCCCAAATCCAGAACTGACTCTTCAAGAGATTCCCATAAAGGTATTTGTCTCATAGTTCTTCTAGGACCATCCTCAAGTGTGTCATGTTGTTCTCCCCGGACACCGAGTACACCAGGATGTCCTCAATAATGACCAAAACATACTAGTATAAGTCTATCTGGAGGATCCTATTCATGAGTCTCATGAACACTACTGAGGAATTTTTCATGCCAAACAGCATCACCTAGTACTCATAGTTTACAAACTGACATTTAAAGGTGGTCTTCGGTACATCTTCATCCCATACACGAAGCTAATGATAGCCAGATTTGTGGTCTATCTTTGAGAACCATCTCCCTCCCTTTAGCTAGTCGAAGAGGTCGTCAATCCATGATAGTGGATATTTTTTCTTCACGGTCACCTGATTTAGGCATCGTAATTCCACACATATCCTCAAACTCCATCATTCTTATAGTCAAAAAAACTGAGGGCACCTGGGGTGAAACACTAGGTCTCAAAAATCCCTCCCTCTACAAGTCCTCTTGATATACCCTCAACTCATGAAGCTCCACGGGAGCCATCCAAAATGTGGATGTAGATATCGGTGTTGTCATAGGGTATAGATCAATGTAGAAGTCAACCTACCTGCAATGAGGTAATCTTGGAACATCCTCAGGAAAGATGTCCTCATACTCATCCACCACTGCAGCAAACTGAAGAATCCTTTCCTCCACCTCACCGAGGATGAGGCTATCCAACTAGTGAGTAATAAACTACACCCTCCTCAGAGTAAGTCCATCCTATGCAGCATGCATTCCCTTTTCACCGAAAAAGGAAATCCTAGTCCCATATTTGTGGACTCACCTCACACTTTTCCTAAAACATTCAATCTGATCATGGACTGTAGATACCCATTCCATACTAAGAATAATATCTTATGGCCTCAAAGATACTATTATGAGATCCCAACTGAATATCTCACCTCCAAGAGTAGACTCACACTGTTGTAACTATTGTGTGATCATAGAATCCTATACCATATGAGTCTCTAAGTGTGATGGTCAAGCCAATGGATCCACCAGAATATCCAAGCCCCAAAAAAGGTTCGTGGAAAGAATATAGTTACTGGCACTGGTGTATATCAGAACTGCATCTAGGGTTTAAAAGACACAGATTATACCTCTAATCATCTCTAGATCACTGGGTCACAATCCTCCATCGCCTGATGTTATCCCCATCCATTTCCACAAGATCCTTGAGACTATGGTGGAACACCTAGGTGTGATGGTGGTAGTACCTTGAACCTTCACCCACCACCTGCTACTCTACCTGCCCCCTACCACATCCTTCACCCTGCGAACCACCTTGCTCAAACCTCTACCTCTACCTTGGTGTTCTCTTGATCGTCCCCTGATCATTTGTACACTGGGTATGGAATTCTTGTGCTATATTCCCCTATTCATCGCATGTATAACACCATCTATCTCTGGGCGGACTTGATCCACCCTGGGAGCCCGGTGCTGCTGACCCGGTATCCTAGGGTTGCCACCTAAAGCATCTGACCTACTGGGGCCCTGCAACTTTCGTCAGCTACCAACTACTGAAGACTCAACTATCTATTTCATACTGGTAGCTCCCACAACCGGTGCCTTCTCTACTAGAAATCTCTCTACTAGTAGAGCTCTCTTCAGTACCTTAGCACAAGTCAAAATGATAAGGGATATCATTGAGGCCTTGATCTCCTAGCATAGACCCTACTCGAAGGTTCGAGCCCTTAAGAATAGGTCTCACACCATATTTGTGGAGTAACATGATAGGTCGATGAACCTAACCAAGAACTCCATTACCATCTGACTGCCCCATTGTAGATGCATGAGCTCCTAGATGCACACTTACTGCAACGTAGATGGAAAGAAATCCTCCAAAAAGAGTGTCTCAAAGATCACCCATGAGAGAGTCTCTTTTTAATGTTTCTAGGTTACTAAGCGCCACCATCACCCCAATGAGCCATGAAGAATGCTTGCGGCTTGAACCGCCATCTGGTAGGGAGGCTTCGTCACTATGAGGAATACATGAGTGAATACCTTCAGAAAATCCTCATCTACCTGGGGTACGAATCACCCCTAAACCTAGGAGGATTCTACCTCTAGAACTCATGCAATGCACTCAACCTGTGTATATCCTCTATCAGTATCACTGGTAGTAACCGCTGCTCGATAGGTGGGTGTATCACCGGTGCACCACCGAGAGGTTCTATCTCTGGTTCAAAGAGTATCTCTGGTATATGTCCCTACACTAATGCCACTTCATTAGGCGTACCATCCTCTTGGTCACACAATAGAATATTAGGTGGCTATCTATGAGGAGGTATCGTAAACAATATCAAGATGAACCATGGTCAATATAGTATATCTAGAGAGTTGACTGAATAAGGACTTGAAAAACACAACCCATTTCTTTATGATGCATATACCATTCATTTCCCTATAACTAGTTCTCTCATGTGCCGAGTCAAAAAGTAGGTGCCCAGAGTCCTAGTGTATGGATACATCAGCTTCCACAACAACACTGGAGTCCCTATTCTGAAAGGTGAACCCAAAACACTTAACGTTGTTCCCCCAAACCAATCTCACAGACTCCCAATCCAAATATGGAAATGACCTACTATGATACCACTCTATCACAACCCATCCCAATGGAGCCTGCATCGTGACTACCCAAAAACCGCCTACGATAGGCCAAGGGCTAGCAACTAGCATCGAGTAGGAATATCCCACAAATGAGAGGCATTTTCCTAAGTACCTATACACACACACACACATCTTCAGGACCACAGATATTGAAATGTAAAAATTATAAGTAAAACATGCATGGTTAACACTAGATATAAACCACAATCAGAGTATAATAATAAAGTAAAGTAAAAGGAGGTGAATCAGGATATAATACAAGCCCACCAAAAGAAAGACTAAAAACAAGTAAAATCACGAACTCTTGAAACTCATCTGCAGGAAACCCTACCTGAAGGGTAGGTGAAGGGTACAGGCCTGAATCTATAGGATTACACCTCCTATGTCTGATCTCATTGGGAACCACCTTATCCTAGTTCACCTTGGACTTTTTCAAATCATTTATTATCTGCACAAGACATGGCATATGTGGGAAAGTCTCGTGTTGGGGTGAGTAAAAAAATACGAAGTAGGACACCCCAAAACCATATGAGAAAGAATAGTAATCTCTACATAGTTATATGCCTATGATAAAAATACCTATAATATCTATATATACTCATAACTAGAAACAAGGTAAAGGGGGTAAGTCACAACTAATCATCAGCCACAGGATTCAGCTTGAGGCAGGTTTGTTCCTGGAGAACTCACTCCTCAAGCCTTGATATCATTAGAGACTCTTACAAACAGGCCCTGATAATTTGGCCTGCATGCAAAGAGAAAACACCGGTCAAGGTCATGATATACATCCCAGCGGATACCAAAAAACCAATCTATATTATCCTTCAATGTAGGGTTTCTTCTCAAAGGATACTAATGACCCTACCAATGTAGCTCGTAACGTAGGGGATCCTTCTCATAGGATACCAAAAAAACTGCTGATCTGGCCCACTACATGTAGGATTAATGCCATGTGCTCATATATCATATCAATTCCCATAAAACTCCATCAGAGGATATATAGGATCAATCCATTCGCAAGAAGGGACTCCAGAACTCTATCCGAGACATAGCCTCTAGAGGGGATTACTATCCAATGATGTGGACGTAATTCTGTATTTAACCATTGAGTAAAGAACAAAGGTAAACACTGCACCTAAAATGGTCCATAATAATGACTCACCAAGCCAACTCAAAAGTACATCCTCATTACAAGGGTCCCAATGTTGCAGAAATCTCATCAAATGGACTACCGGTTTGAAAGATGTTGTCCTTTTTGTGAAAAGGACCCAGTTGGGGTTTAGGTCTAACCCACTCGACTGGGTTGGCCTGGAGCAACCCGATTCAGCCGACCCAGACCAGGCTGGTTAGTTTCGGCTGGTCTGAATTGGCCCATTGGGGCTACTAGAATGTCTCCCGTTGGACCACGTGGTACAACCCATCGAGCCTCTAGAGCATCCTGGTTCCTCCAGTGTGGCCCGCATGTGCATACCAACTTCTTCCCACTAGTCATGGCCTACCCTGGTTGCGCCCCATCTGGCCAATGTGGTCACTGCCCGGTCGTCATCCAGTCAACCGGGATCACGCGGTGCTGGTCTGCGTCCACATGGTTGGCCCACCTCCTTGCATGCGGTCCTAGGCCGCGTGATTCCACCTGGTCAACTCGGTGCCCACCAAGTCTCCAGCTCACCGTCGTCATGGCCTACCTAGCCATGACTCTCGGTCTCTGCCCACAACCATTCCACTATGTTCTCCTCCACCTATTGGTGTCACACCATTGGTTGTCATCCCATCTTCTGTGGTTTTCCACCATCGCCCTACTACTCCATTTTTTGTGACAGGGCTCCGTTGCGATTCTCAGTTCCCAACCTTCACTGCTTTGGACTTCAATCCTACTCACTGTCACTACGGCGGTCTGACCATGCTTGGAACATCTTGTAAAAGTGTGCCACAACCACAGAGGTTCCCTGGTGAATAATTCAAGGATGGTGATAGAGAAATTCACCAAGAACGCCTGAATAATGAACATAGGCCTTGTTTGTTTCATCCTTCACTCATCCCATTAGAAATTAGGGTAATTAAACAAAATTATGTTCATAGATTATTCTCCCTTTAAAACCCTGTAGTTGAATACCCATCCCAAAAGAATGATGGACCCATGGATCAACCTATTTTTGGGTTGTTCCATGTACATCATTGGAAAGTATGAACGGAAAAAAAATCACATATAATTAACCCCCTACCTAGAGTTTGGATCGATTGTTGAAGAATTTTCATCATCTTTGATGATCCATCCATGAGAAATCTTGATCCGTCATCTTGTCGTTGTTCATCATTTTCCAAAAAGAGGTTTAACCAATGATTTTCTTCTCTAGAGCTACTAGTGAATACCTACAGAATTGTGAAATTAAATAAAGAAAATATGTTTCATAGTTTTCATGTCTTTATGTTTCAGTGTTGTTTCATTTATGAAATAAAATGGGCTGCCCCATCATGGGTTTGCAGCATCGCTGCAATGATACGAAACGTCAAAAGAAATAAAATAAACTATTTAATTTCATTCGATTTTCCTTTAAAACATCAAAAAATTACCTTTCATAGTCCACCCACACTAGTCGATGTTAGGCCCTACCTAAGGTAAAGTCACTGTTATGAACACAACAATCCCCTTAGATTTTTGATCCAGGAACCCATTTAGAAGCTCTTTTACTTCCAAGTTAAACCAACCGTGCATTTTAATTAAAAACTGATCTTTATTCAGAGATTTCTTCTAGGCACATCGGACGTTAGAATCATGTGTCGTATCAGTTCTTGGTCTAAAATATTTTCCAATTAATTTATAAAAATAAAACTAGAGAAACTTAGAGTCATTAGAGCTTAAAAATGGTAGGGAGGTTCCCGGTGAATGGTCATTATCTTTTGAGGGAATTCATTGTTTCAAAATTAACATTGTGGAGTCGTTTTCCTTGAAAAAGGTAGTGATACAGGACAACCAAAAATCATAGTGCTTCATTCATCCTGGGATCATAAATATGTTCTACGATGTGCATCTCCAAATCTGGTTACTAGGTACGAGGTGGGGTACAACTGAAATTATATCTAGGTGTTATACTTATCAGCATGTTAAAGCCAAGCACCATAGGCCTTTAGGTTGTCTTCATCTAGTCCCTATTCCTACCGGGAAGTGGGATGGGGTTTCCTCGGGTTCTATCATTAGGTTATATCATATATACCAGGTAAGGAATTCCATTTGGGTAGTGATTAACTGTATAACCAAAACAACCCATTTCATTCCAATTAAATATTCAACCATGGTGGATTAGCTGGGTCAGTTTTATGATAAAGAGATGATGTAGCTTTATTGTGTGCCTTTTTCTATTATTTTAGATAGAGACACCCCTTTTTATATCTCAGTTTTAGGAATTCCTTAAGAAAGAAATTGGGTTATAGATAAAACTCAGTATGGCATATCATCCTCAAACGAATGGTTAGACAGAGAAGGCAAATCAGGTCATGGATGACATGCTCTGGGAATGTGTATTGTATTTTTGAGGCTCTTGGGATAACTATTTTGGATTGGTTAAATTCTCATATAAAACTATTTTAAAATACTCAATTTAAATGGATCCATTTGAGGTGCTTTTTGATCATATGTTTCACTCACCATTGTGATGGATAGAAGTTGGTGAAACTTCCTTTTTGGGACTGAGCCTTTTATAGGATAAGTATAATAATGTTTGGTTCATCAGGAAACATTTTTTAATGGCAAATATACACCATAATTATTAGTACAATAAGTTGTATCAATACTTGGAATTATCAATGGATTATTAGGTGTTTCTAAAGGTGGACCCTTGCCCAAATCACTGTCATCATGGTAAGTAAGGGAAGTTGACACTGAGGTATGTTGAACCTTTTGAGATTACTGAGAGAATTAGTAATTTAGAATATCGATTAACTTAAACATATTAGTTGAGATCCATTCATGATTTGTTCCATGTCTCACATTTAAATAAGTGTAATCTGGACCCATCTCATGTACTAAACTAGGAACAATTGGAGCTAGAATTTGATTTGTCTATGGTTGTACTCCCAGGGCGAATTGTGGATTCCTAAGAGAAACTGCTTCGGTGGAAGTCCATACTATTAGTCTAGATCCTTTTAAAGAATTAAAATTATTATCATGATATGTGGGAGTATAATTCTTGGGTGGAGGAGTAGTATCCACATTTATTCTCTCATTGGTCTTCAGATTGGCTTTCCAAGGGTTGAAAATTTTCATTGTTGGGAGAATTTCCATATATGTGGTTTCATTTTGAGTTATTTTATCTTTTATATTTTGTCTTATATTTATTACATGGTATTCCTATGATATTTTGAGTAAAATGGTGGTTTTAAAGTTGAAAAGAAAGAGGTGTATGGTTAGTGAACGTTTAGTAGAAATCCTGCGCAAGCCTAGTGGAAAATATGTGCCCTAGACAGTGGAACTGTCCATGTCGCATGACCCAGGGAATAGGCATGTGGCCCTCTAAGACTTACTATGCACCTATTACACTAGGTATTTCTAAGGTTCACAACTAACCACACTTGCGTGCACCCCCTACAGGTAAAGAGTGTGGCCTTTTTCCCTTGGACAAAGGTGCTACATGGTTGGCACACGATTTGGAAAACCGTGCAGCCAAACTATGCGGCTTACCAAAACTTTCAAAATATAGAAATTCTTAAACTAATACTCCAATATTTTAACCCCAAATCACCCCCAACACAAACCATTCAAACTCCCTAATCATAGTAATACTACCCCTTCCACTATTCTCCCTTGGGTTCAATTTTTTGGGTGATTTGGAATTGAATCTTCAAGGAACATTCATGTAAGCTTCTCTCTTTTCACTTTTCTTCTCCTTTATTAGTCTCTTCTTATTTCTATATTGGTGTTTATATCTTTAGTAAGGGTTTTGACCTGATTTGGGTTCAATATTGATTCTTTGGGTTAAATATCGATGAATTTGGCATGATCTTTCCTTTATAGGGTCTCTCTTTGGTGTGGTTGTGGTTTCCAACTGGTTTTTGGTGATTTCTAAGAAAGAGGAAGGTAGTTACATGATTTATCATATTTTTATTATTTTAGTATGATTTAGTTGGTTTTTAATGGGTAATATAAATTTTTTGGCTGACGAGAAACATTCTTTCCAATGATTTTGTGGTGTGTAAGGGTTTAATAATGGTTTGCCTATTGGAAACATTTTTTTTCATCTGTATTTGAATTGTTGGAAATGTGATTGTGTAAGAGGTGGTACATGTGACATAACGAATGAAATTGAGCAAAAGGTAATCCTAGATATCTATGTGGGAAAAATAGGTCTAGTAAATTAGGTGATTCTGCAGGGCCAAGGCCCGATCTACCTAATAAGGATTTACGTAACAACAATAAAAAAACAGTTATGTGATGGTAATTGGAGGCTTGAGTGGGACCTTCATGTCTAGGATATGTGATCACTGAGAGCATGAGGATCCTAGGACACCACTAACCATAGTGTGTTAGAGATATTCCATGGTTCTCATGCTATTATTACCATTTGGTTTGTTTTTTTCATTTATTTATCCTTTTATTTTACAGCACGTTTTATTTAAAATTATATCTTTCAATTTCATAAGAACTAGAATATTAATTTGGCATATAATTTCATTGCATGAAAAAAAATTGGTGGTATAATATTGGGAACTTTGTGTCACACCCTTCATACACCCTCAGTTGTATGTAGACCTTATTATGCTTGACCTAGGTAAAGGCAAGTCACTCTGTGGTGGCGATGGTGGATTCGATTGCTAGTGGTTTTCTATTTGGACAGGTGTTGATGGAGATGGTATGAGAGTGTTGAATTATATTTTTCATGGATAATTATGGTCTATTTGGTTCCACTCCCCTATTTGGTTATTTTGGTTTCTTTTTTGATTATTAAATTCTTAAATCATGTTGTCATTTTTACCTTTTATCTCTTGTATTATGAAATTTGGTTATAGTGTGAGGTATGATTATAGTAGTTTTTTTGCAGTGCCATTTCATGGGATAAATAGTTAGAAAATGGGTTTTTTGATTCATGAGATCTAGTTTCTAGATTTTAGGGATTTGTAATTCCCTTAAAGCCATGAAACAATCTAGTTTGGGTGTCAAGATGGATGGTAACTCAGCCTGGTTCATGATAAAGAATCTCCCCCTATGGATTTTTTTGGAACCCCTAGAAAAAATATCACTTTAAAACTAAAAATAAAACATAACAATTAATCATCATTTAATAATTATAAGCATGTGTGAGTGAATTTATTGTAAGAAAAAAGAACACTAAATGATAATGTCATGTTTCCCATAAAAAATTATCTTACATTCAACTATTCATAGCTCTTGATCCTCTTCATGTCAATTAAAAAATATATAATTTACCCATCCCATTATACCACATGAAAATGGCCATTAATACAACTTAAGATACTATTTTAGAATAAAATATTCTTCCACCTTGTAAAAAATATTCATATAACCTATAAAGATAATTTTCTACATTCATACCCATCGAAATTATTAAAGGAGTTCAGAAATCATATAAATCACACACACTCTTGATGACCTAAAAAATTACCCATTTTAATAATTCTATAAATAAATTCTCCTCTTAAATTTTATATCTTTATCCCAATGGGTTAAGCAGATATCAACATATAATCTCTAAAAATGGTTTTAACCCTTTGTAAATACATTATTTTAACTGATAAAGGAATTAAAATAAAAATATCTATGTGTTATCTATCCCATTTGATAAAAACAATCCAAAGAATAATATTAGAGAATGAATGAAATCACCAAACCTCATATTTTACGGGAATGAGGTTTAACTCCCATCATCAAACTCAGTGTTTGAAAATCATCCTTTTATAGTAGTTTAGTGAAATCATCAACTATTTTATCCTTTGATGGAACATGTTAGGTACACTAGGTCAAATACCCTGAGGGGGGAGGGGTGAACCAAGGTATTGAAGAGTAAAACTACCACCCATTTGGATTCTGTTTTGTTTTTCAGAAAAACAAGCTTCTCTCTTTATCCTTTAGCAAAGTATGCACATAAATTAAATCATACACATGACACAATAATTTTACTTGGTTCACCCTCACTAGGGTACATCCAAGGATCATACAATGATGATGTTTTGATGTACCAAATCCACTAAATATCCCTGAAAATTACATGGTTTGTTCTAGATCACTTCTATGCCTAGGCTCACTGCCTCTACAATGTTTAGGGTCTACTCACTACATTCCCAAGGGTCACTCCTTGTGTCTCTTTATCTGTCTCACTACGAGTGGAAAGGATCAATATATTATTCTCCCTTTGTTCACTACTCTTAGAAGAGATACACTCACATTTTATGGACCTATAGGTCCCTTAATTATCTATAATGAATGCATCCTCAACTATATGTAGATGCTCTATTGAAGTCCCATATTCATCCACTAATGAACACCCCTTTACCACAGTACTACTGGGAAACTACAATCTTTTTAACAACTTCTGGGTGTCTTTAATGCATCTTTTGGGTGTCTTTGTAAACAAAGATTGTCTGAAATATCTCTAGAACTCCACAACTTATCATGGAAACCCTCTTTGTCAACAAACACAATCAAACTAAAAATAGTTCAATGTTTAATTGAGGGATATTTTCCCAACAGAACAAGTTATAGATTCAACACATTCAACGCCACATGCTTCTTGATTATGTAATATATTATATCAATGTACTTTAATATTTAATGTTGAAAAATATGTATTGATAATTTTATTACAGTTTTATTATCACAAACCACAAGTAGTGCCAACTTCAATTCCTCCTTGAAATCTTCTAATTGGTCCTCTTCATCATCAATTGGTTGTGTCTTGAGTATCAGCCACATATTTTAATTGTTCTGTTCTCAAGTTCATAAAAAATTACTTTATTATGTACTAATATCACACTTTTTTTCTATAAAGTAAACTCCACTAAATTTATACACAGTATCATCTACATTTCCATTCCAATTTTTAATTTTTAAGACACACATATCAAGATTTCCATTGCATTAATATATTAATCCATAATATTGTGTGCATTTCATATGCCTAAGAATATTTTTTCCAATCATAAAATGGTACTCATCTAGTGTACTTTGATTCCTAGACCAAAATGTAACAACATATACAAGATCCATCCTTCATTTTATTAAATATAAAAAACATTCATTAAGAATCCTAAATTATTTTAGATTATCTTCATTCCCTTTTTCATCATTAAATAGTTTGGTTCCCACTGGAATTGGTCTAGAAGCTATTCTTCAATCCTCCATGCAAAACTTCTTTATAATATCCCAAGAATAGTACTCTAGAGAAAGAAAAATATGGTCTTCCTCTTGAGAAATTTGTAAAAACAAAAAACATCTCAATTCACCAAGCATGAAAATTTTAAAAAACATCGTCATTTCGAAATAAAACTCTTCAAAATTACCTTTTTCATTTCCAACATAAAATAATATCATCTCTATAAATAGTAACAATCATTGATACCTTATTATCATCTTTGATGCAGATATTTTTTTCACTCATCTATTCATGAAATTCAACTTCTTCAACCAAGTATATAATTTATAATACCATGTTCTTGGGACTTCATTTAACCCATATAGATATTTCTATAACTTGAAAACATGACTTTCATCTTATAAAAAACCATAGGTTTTTTCAATGTAAACTTCTTCTTCGAAATCACTATTGAGAAAGGAAAACTTGGAATCCATTTGAAAAAAATTGTATTGTATTTTTTCTGTAATATGAAGAAATATCCTTATGCTCTTTAATATACCAACCAATGAAATGGTCTTATGAAACTCAATTCATTCAAATTGTGAGTAACCAATGCACACATGACATTATTATTTTTAATAAATTATACCTTTTTATTCATCTTGTATCGAAAAACTCACTTTTTTATAATATTATTATTCTTAGGCTTGGGTAACAACTATGAAACTTAATTATTTTAAATTTTATGTAATTTTTATTTCATAGAATGAACCAACTTTTAAGTCCCCAATTCTTGACTTATATCTCTTATTTAAAATTAAAAAAAAATAGTTAATTATGTATTGTTTTCCTCGATTTTCTCTTAAACTAAATATGATTTAATTTTTCATCAATGATATTTTTGACCTACACTTTCTTTCACTACATTAAATGAGATATATGAGGTTTCTCCTAATCAAATGAATCATCTAAATTAATTTCTTCATCTTATACTTCTTATAGAATGACATTATTTCCATAAACTTATTACTTCTCAACAAAAATACCCCCATCATCATCACTTCTGGGACATACTTCTGGATGTTTATTTTATTTCATTGAATTTTTATAACTTTTACTAAAACCATGTCAAAAATGGTACCTATATATTTATTATAACAATGTTATCCTCTTCTGTTTAGAGGATAACAAAGGAATATTCCATTTAATCCTCTATTCACAAACATATCATTATTTTCTCCATTAACCTTTAGTATAAATAGGTGATCAAACACCCTCAAATATTTCAAAATTTGGGAAATATTATAATACATATGATGTAATGAAATATTATAATTCATTTTATATAAAAATTAGTTTTTAATAAGAATTAATGCACCAATAGTGTATATCCAATAAGTATCACTCTCTATCAACATAATCCAAGTAATCTTCTACTAAACTTCTATACTTTAATGAAATGATGTAATTTGTTTTGTATATATGCTGCATTGAGTTCATGGGGAGTACCATGACTCTAAATATTAGCTTAAGATACACCACTAGCATATTTTTTACTACTATTTTTTAATATCTTCTTCATGGAAAACCTACACTCATTTTCATCACTCTCTTAGCATATATATTTATTTCAAGAAAAGATACTTTTGGGTTTAGTGGGAACCCTCACAACACAGCCACTAAAATCAATGACCCCATGAAACATTAAAATTCAAACTAATAGAAAACACTACCAACTTATGCATATGAATAATTTTCCAAATATTTACAAGTCATGTATTTAATGTCATCATCAGGATGAGGTTAAAGGTATCCTTAAAAAATTTTGGTTATGAAATGAATTTCCTCAATAAGAGATATATATCGGATATTGTCCTCATTCAATCTCATGGTAAAAACATCCAGCAAAGTATCTATACATTTTCAAATGCCTTCCTCTAGGCTATTATGGTATGCCCTATTACCTAGCTTAAATCACCCCTATGAAGCTATTTCAAAGTAAAAACATTATGCCTCATGGATATCCTATTATGAGCATTTATAAAATGGTAAAAAAATTCAACTATTTTTTTATGTGAAATGTGTGGGGAAAGTAATAGAAACCCTAGATTCCTAGGGATTCATCCGTACCCTTTTTATCTTTAGGTTCCAAATTCTCACAAAACCCAACAAGGACTTTTAGAGCCTTCGAAAAAAATTGATTCAATAACCAAATTTTATATTATTGAAGAATAGGAATAAAATATTCCATAACCTCATAAAATTTTCTCACTGAATTTTTCTTCATTGGTTTGGGAAAGCTAGAGTAGTCTTTGTGACATATTACCTTATTACCCAAAGTCAAAGACCAAACCATAGATTATATTAATTATTTTTTTATTTCTTTTCATACCACATTAAAATAATTATTCTTACTTTATATATTCCTTTTTATTATAAAAAACATCATACATTTCCATTCTCTTATCCCAATCCTAAAAATTTGGTGCATTTTCCTCCAAGGTTGCATAAATTTCTACTCATAATTTTTGGTTTCACCCTATAGTAACTTCTCAAACTAGTTCGTAGGATTTATGATGGTTTTAGATTATGGCCTTGAATATTGGTTATTAGAATACCCTTAAGAAGAATTGTTATCAAGCTTATTTCCTCATCCCAATACATCATTACCAGGATCATCTAGATAATCTAGTGAAGTCACTCAATGTGTGGAAGCATCTCTTCATATAGCCATTATATAGAATCTATCAATTGTAGTTGGAATTAAATACTTTGTATATTAATAGGAAGGGTGATAAATGTTCATAACTTATAGAGACTAGCTAATTTATTCAACATGAAAATTTAAACCATCATATGTTTTTCAAATAGATTGTTCAAGACATGTTGATGATCACGGATCCTTTTTAGAACTCCATCGAAAACTCATGAAATTTTTTTATAACCTCTAATTTTTTATTAATAAATATATTATAAGTGATACAAGTAAGGTAATTGATTAAGGAATAAAATATTTATATGTATTTTTTGATATATTTTTATAAGTCCCATAAATTTCAAAATAAAATAGCTCTCATGGGCGTGATGTATGAATTTCATATTTTTGTACAGAGAATTCATAATCATCCCCTTTTGATATATATATATATATATAGTACATTCAGTTTCTATCACTTTTTAAAATAGGTACAAAAACAAATTTCTCTCCTAGGGTAAAATTTATAATAATATTTTATCCATGATGAAAAAGAACACTATATTTGTTTTCTTCTTTCAAGATTAAGTAGAATGAGTTTTTAGCACCAGCAACCTAAAACATGTTTTCCACCATTTTATATCCTCATTTAAAAATAATTATATATTTAAATTTATTTACTATGAATCCATATTTCCAAAATAAAACTTCCCTTACATCATTACATGGTTGAGATACACTTAATAGATTGTGCTTCAACACATCAACATATAAAGTATTCTTGGACTTCATCACCTCTTTACCAATAACTATTGAACCAAGTCCCCTGATTTTAAGTCACCCATCATTTCCAAAGGACATTGATCCTTCATTATACTTTTAAAAATATATTAAGCGATTTATATCTCCTATCACGTGTGAATAAAATACACTATCCATAATCTATAAACATTCCATATTTGATGTTTTAACTAAAAATTCAATAATAATAAAACCTTTATTTTTTATTCTTTCATTATTTTATTGAGAATTTTGAGTAACGAAACTCATGATTTACTAGGAGGGTATAATTGTGGGGAAATATTTTTCGATGTCACCTATTTGGTCCCATATTCCACAAACATTTTCAAATTTTTTAAATTTATCTAAACATTTAGTCTAGAATGTTATGTTTTCTTATGGACTTTTATTCTTTGAGTAGGCTAAATTCCCCAAAAACTATATCTCCCAAACTACTTAAGCACATAAAAATTTTCATAATGAAACCAATAATTTCTTTCTAAATGTACAAAACCATAATAATTCCAATAATATTAAAAAAAGGTACACTTATCTATGAAAATAGCTGCTTGTCCATATTTTGGCACCTTCTTATCCTCTTTCTTTTAGTTATCCCTTTTAAATAATTTTATAAACTAAATTTATTATAGACTCCCAATATATTCCTTTTAACTTTATAATTCTATATATATTCTATTGAATCACTATATTTAGTGGTTTCTTCTTTTAATTCAATACTCGTAGAATTCCCAAATTTTGTATAATTATTCTATTTTTACACACAGTTGGTTTTATTTAAATATATATTTAATTAAGGCATTAAAAATAGTTTTCTAAGATAATTATTCCATTTAGTGTTACATTTTTTTTGTTTACTTGAGATTCATTTTTTTAGAACCTTGAAATTATTATAAAGCCTTTTTTGAGAATTTTACAATATCTTGAAAAAAATTATAAAAGAACTATTTATAATTGTCTATTTAATTTTTAATATTGATTAAAATTCAATGTATACTATCAATATCTTTATCCTTTAATTTATATTTTGTATTACATCTCACTTTTTAAAGTCTTTTCCTTATCAATAAGCTTTGTAACAACCCCAACTCTAATTTCCCAGATCCATTGAATACAATTATATATTGGTACTAGATATAAGATATTTAATCCCATATTATCAAATCATTTAGTATTAATAGGAGAATAGTTACATACATGATCCTCATATTACAGTTGAAACACTGAATACAACTTAAAATTATAGTGAGACCATTATTATTTATTCTAGTATCTCGGTGAAATAATTAATTGTTCGCTTCTAGGTAAAATAAGGATAAGAAAAAAATAAAAGGGTGAGATTATATGATTAATAAGAGAAATAATAGAGTCGATGCTGTTGGTGAATAACCAAGGCATGAATAATATATCAGAGATAAATAATAGTCTAACATGAACTATAATTAATATATTGAAAAAGGAATATATCCATGGATGACATAGAAAAATAAATAATTAAATAGATAATAATAATTGGTCTCTAAGTGATATAATTCAACATTTTTGGTATCTTAATCTTATCATCAATGCCTTAATTCAATACATCCTACATAAATTGGTAAGTCATAAAAAAATATCCAAGCTAGTTTGTCTCATGAGACCCATCGATGCAATAAGGGGATATATAATTTTGATCCCCATCAATAACTAAATAATTTAAATTCATTTATCATATAGAATAATTGAATATAAACCATTTAATACATAATTTTCATTACTTATTAATAAATAAAAACCATAATTAGAAAACTAGAATACAAAATATCAATATCTTCGTTAGACAATAAATGGAATAAAGTGATCATAATCTATAAAAATATATAATTTGTGTGATATCATTGTATCACATCCCAATTGAATCATAGTTGAATTTAAAGAATATTTAAATATGTGAAAAACTCTTTTATAAATACATTAAGTAGTTACTTTGAAAACAAAAAAATTACTTTTCATTTTGTAATATTTAAAAAACAAAAAAAACATATAAAAATGGGAATAAGATTTTATTTTATAAACAATGGAAACATTTAAATTAATATTAATAACTATGAAATGATATAATTTTGGGAAAATTTGATAAATCACTAAACATTATAACAACACTCTTTTCACATGTTTATAGTGAAATTCAAAATAACCCCTACTAAAAAAGTGGAAAATATTAATTTTCAAATAATGAAAATATATAAATATATATATATAGTTAAATATTAATTTAAATAATAATTTTTTTATATATAAAACCATTCTTGAGGTAATATAAAAAATATTTATTTTGAAGAAAATATTCCTCAAAAAAAAGAGAGATAAGATCATATTCTTTTATAAGATTTATTTTTGGTTTATTTTCAAAACAAAGGGTGGAAAAAAATAATAATACATGTAAAACTAAATAATAAAAAAATAAAAGAAATAAAATAGGGTTTAATAGATAAATATAATCCAATTCCCCAAAAATAAATTTAATCATAAACAATCTCGATTAAAACAGAGATCGGGACATAAACTCATACCTTGGATTATCACTTGGTAAGATGCAATAAAACCTATTATATAATAAAATTAGATTTATTATTTATATATATTAGATACATATTTACATATATCTTACTTCATATCATTCATTATTAACTTTTTTTACCTATTTACACATAATTATTTGTTAAAGTCAATATTTAGGCAAAAATTATTCTATTTGGTATGAATGTCTTGATTTGGTGGTTATGATCCTTCCACCATGGTCATGGTTTCATTAGATTAAAATTTTTATTGATGATTTTATGTATGAATTTTATATGATTTGGATTCCCATATATTTTTCATGGAACATAAGGTGATGATTTTCATTAAAAACATAAAAATTACAATTTTTAGAAGTATTAATTTTGTAGATTGAATTTTTTTATTAATAAAAAATATATAGATATATTACAATGAACATTATGGAGGTCATGAAAGTATGACCAAGGTTCAATGACTAAAATCACAAAATCAAAACATACCTGATGAATGGAAGATTAAATTCTTAAATATTGAGTTTAATAATGAATTATGAGTAAATGGGTAAAAATAAGTTAATAATGAATGATATATGGAAAGATAGATATAAATATAGATGTGATATATATGAATAATGAATCTTAATATATCAAATGATAGGTTGGAATGATAATGAAACTTATCATGTGTGGATCAAAAATAAATTATTTCCAAAGATAAATGCAGTTATAGTCATGACCATAGGGATGTATCTAATAAAGATTGCTCATAATCAGTAATCACTTTTCATCTTGGTTATAGAAAGGTAGTATGATTTGGATTCATTTAGTTCTGAAAACTAATCATAAAAAATGACTAAAAACAATTTATGAAGAATTTTATTATTTAATAGATAGC
This sequence comes from Viscum album, assembly GCA_963277665.1. NCBI lineage: Eukaryota > Viridiplantae > Streptophyta > Magnoliopsida > Santalales > Viscaceae > Viscum > Viscum album. The sequence continues at coordinate 912,652,079 of OY728153.1, forward strand.
TTTCCAATTTCATTACTATCATGGTCTCTAAAAAAATTTCACTTTTCATCTTATAAGTTGATAAATTTGAAACTCCCTATTTGATTTATAAATCATCCATAGTTTAATGTTAATGTAGAGAATATCCTTGCATTTATTTCTATTTGATCATCCTTCCTTCTAGTGTGTGTGAAAATTTGTTACCACTAATTATCTACTAAGGAAATACCTAATTGTGTTTTGGTGTTCCTTATGAAAATTTAGGGTAATTTATATCCTTCACACACATTCAAGTGATTTATAGACACTCACCACCTAACAGGATCTATTCCTTTGAGGAAAACTACACTAAGTAGATGGATAAGGTATATTATCAAATTATTTATTCAATAATTCATAAGTTCAATACTTAAATGTAAATGCATTAAAATTATCAAATATCTACTAAATACTTAAATCAATCAATATAAGAGTTTAATTTATTAATTAAATGACTCAATAATTATAATTAAACTCCTTACTATTCCTTAGTCACTAGAGATTTAACCCTCCATTATAATGTTAATATAGACTAATTATGAAGTTCAAGACGTTATGAATCTAATAAAATAGAAAATATAAATAGTAAATATAAGAAGTAACATATTCTACAACAAATCTCCCTTACCCTCTCCATCAACCTTCATTGGCCACATATTCTTATTATAGGTCCTTGGTTTATATGTAACATCCCAATTAAGTAAATAATTATGGGTTTCCATATCTATTTCTATTAATAAATTAGATAGTGTTTTAGAGTCTTAAAATGAGAATAAATCCAATCTTAAGCATAGAATTCTCTAATATTTTTAAAAGATTGCTTTACCGCCTTTTGATGGAAAACCATTTTTAAGTCAAACTTTTGACAATATTATAAGCTATATTTGTCAAAATAAACTTATTATTTTGGATTGGGACATTGAAATTTACTTTTGATAAATTTTTGGTATTTTTCTGACAATGTTCATTTTTTTAATGAATAGTGAAAAGTACTGCATTTTACATCAAAACTGCTTTTTCATCTAATTTAATTATATGGATAGATTATATTTTTAATTTTTTTTAAAGTTTAAATAGAATATATTTATACCATTTAATACAATGGTGGTAATGGGGATTAATTTCACTTTGAAATTGGACATAAATAATTGTCAAACTTTTGATATAACTTTTTTCAAAAAAAAAACCCGCTATTTGTTTTGACAACGGGAATCACTACTGGAATACTGGTCTATCCCCACGCATCTATTCCCACGGTTTATCAAACCGTGGGAATAGGCCTTTTTTGTTTATCAATACCCACGGTTTTATTAAAACCGTGGGTATTCAATTCACAATTTTACCCGAATATCGGGTTCTCCTCCTCACTCTCGCGCTCCCCAATCGGAACTTCTCCTCCTCACTCTCGCGCTTCCCCGCTCGAACCCTAGGTTCCCGACCTCCGCCTCCGGCCCTCTCCTCCCCTCCCTGACCACTGCCTCCCGGTTATCCGACCTTCGCCTCCCAGCCCTCTACTCCCCTCTCTGACCTCCGCCTCCCGGACATCCGACCACCGATTCCCGGCCATCTCATCCCCTTTACAGCTTTCGCCTCCCGCCTTCTCCTCCGCTCCCGACCTGGAATTCCGGCCCTTCTCCTCCGCCTCAACATCCTAGCCTTCGCTACACTTCCCCAAGCTCCAGCGGCGTCCTCGCTTCTCCCTCGCAGCTACCTCTCCTCAGACAATTTCCCGGCCAAGTCATTCTATATAGGTATAGAATTTCTTCTCCTTAATTTTTTATTCTTTTGAAACTAATCACTTATTCTTATATCACTACACAAATTATCTTCTGCATTGTTTATTTAGTCAATAATCAGTCATCATAAGTGGAAATCTGGGTATGAATCTTTGGGTATTTTTTTGAATTCATTTCTGTTGTTTGGTCTATTTGGGAGCCGATCTGCCTGCTTTACTAGACTGAATTTTGGCTTCTGGATTTGGGTTTGACTAAACCCCTGGTTTTGTGGTTTCATGGTCTACCAATCCATCACCTTCTTCAAAAAAAATTCATCTTAGAGATAATTTTTACTTCCTCTGATTGTTATTGAAAGAATCTGTTTTCATTTACAATGTTTTATATTACTACATTTTTTTCATTGGATATAACTGACAAAGACTACTAATTTAGGATGATATACTAGTGATGAGTTCTATTTGAAGGACATAAAAGTATTGGGAAGGAGGGAATCTAGAACTAAAGTGTCATACCCAGGGGAACAGTGGTGTCTACTCTAAAATGTCCATATGAACAGCATCTCCTTATGCTATAGCTTTCTTGATAGATCGTATGAAGGGCATGGGGTCATCAAACATGTTTTTTTATGTATTCCATCATTTATCTTCTTTATAAACCCTGTATTCCATATGAACAACATCTCCTTATGGTATGCGTTTTATAAATATTTTCATGGTTTCCATCATTTTGGAAATTTTCGTGTTGTCATGCTGATTTAATAGGGTATAATTTATTGAATTAATATTTCTTGATTATATTACTTAGGACTGTGTTCAATGAAAATTTCTACATACGTAAATTGTTGGTGGTGGTTTCATCTAGAAATACAACAAACTCATGAAGGATTATATGCCATATATGGTTTTTAGTGTTTTGAAACTATAGAGACATCATTATATTGTGTTTTATATTTATAACTCGAATGATAAGCCTCCATGTATAAGCTACCTATTGAATTATGAATTGATTAGCGAAGTCACTACCATCACCTTCCACTAGACCCTCTAATGTTCAATGCCTGAAGATGATTAATGAATTGTAAATTAATATGAAACAGATTATTTATGTTAAATAAAATGCACGTGGTTTCTTGTTCTTAGTCTAGAATTGTCATGGTATTAAAGGTAAAGGATAAAACTAGGTAGCTAAATATGAAATCTCTTAAATGGTTGGGTGTACCTTTTTCCTTATCACAATAATCAAATGAAATTTCATAAATATTGACTTTTGAAATTATATGACCATTAAATTTATTATTAAATGGATTTTAATGAGATGGTTTCTTGATTTAAAACATTGAATTAACTAAATAATTATGACATAAATTATTTGACTAATGGATTTCAGGTCTTCAAAAGCTTTTCACATCAATGAAAAATCAGAATGAACCATATGGCATATTAAATGGATAGAGTATCATATGTCCTGAACAATTACATGAATAAATTTTAATGTTTTCATTTTTATATAGTCCTTAACATATCCATAGAAAGTGCCTGACCTGAGTTAGAATTTGGATTCCTATGGTAATTCAATGAGCACTCAAGGATACCATTTCGATTCAAGGATGTTTGTTTCCTCGGCTATAGTCACCATTGAACCCGGTCCTCATATAATAATAAATGTCTGATATGACACTATATAACCCCTCGTTTAAAATTATAGGATTCCTTGGATACACTCTTGGGGTCCAAAATTTGTTCTACGGAGATGACTTCAATAGTTATATCCTTGGGGCTATCCATAGATTTTCCAATTTTACCTTGTATATGTTGCTTGGACTCTGTTAGATAATACCATTATTTAATTCCATGGATGATTCTATTTGGATTAAACTCATACCCATAGAAATGTTGCAATTACTACTACGTTGGTGACCCTTTAGGTTTGGGATGGCTTGGTTATTACCTTGTATCCCTTTACTTATTTAGGTCACATTTCAGAATGCCTTTTTATTCATTATAACCTTACTATTACTATCACATGGTGATGTATATCCTATATTCACCTCCCATGAAATACTTATAAAAGATGTTACCTTATTAATTAAATAATGAGATTATTTTTTTAAAACCATCAGATGGATGAATAAAGTACTTGGGTGTTTATATTTAATATGCTCTATGACATTGTACAATTGAATTATTAAAAATTTTAGGTGTAGGGGGAGGGGGGTGAGTGTGGGGGTGGGGCTGGGTGCGGGGGGTGCGGGGCTGGGTTCAGGGGGTGGGGGGCTGGGTGCAGGGGAGGGATTTTGGGTGTGGCGGGAGGGGGGCTGGGTGCGGGGGGCGGGGCTGGGGGTGGGGGCGGGGCTCGGTAGGGGGGAGGGGGGATGGGTGGGGGGCGGGGGCTGGGTAGGGGGGAGTGGGGCTGGGTGCAGGGGGTGGGGGCTGGGTTCAGGGGGTGGGCTGGGTGCAGGGTGGGGGGGGGGGGGGCTGGGTGTGTGGTGTGGGGGCGGGGGGGATGGTTGCAGGTTTGGAGGGAGTGGTATGTAAGTAATTTGTCTTCTAATTTTTCAGCAGCTTCATTTTATTTATCCTCTAGTTCTTATCCATCATTTATTGTGTGTTAGTGTCTTGAATGAAAAGATTTGAAAGCGCGACTCTCAACAAGGTGGTCTTTCTTTCCCATGTGTTTCTCCTCTGGGCATCTTTGCAACATTTTTAGATTCAGCGGATACTCCATTTATTTTAATATCAGCATAATTTTTTTAATTCCTAGATAGGAATTTTGCATTCTCTATCAGACTTTATTTGGATTCAATAAGAGATGAATGATTGTGATGCTTCATCATTATGAATTTATTTAGGACTTTTCGGATTTGCATTTTAGTTTGCAGGAAGAAGGTGAAAGAAACATAGTTTGATGGTCTTGATCGTGAAAGAAAGGTGAATGATTGTGATGCTTCATCAGCGGATACTCCATTCTGGTTTTCATTCTAGTTTGATTGTCTGCTACTGGTTTGCATTCTGTTTGCTGGTCTGCTTCTATTTTTGGTGTTTACTGGTTCGCTTCTGTTTTTGGTGTTTACTGGTCTGCTTCTGTTTCTGGTGTTTGCTGGTCTCCATTCTTTTTTCTTGTTTTTCCTTCTGTTTCTCAGGCTGGCTGCTTCTGTTTGTGAGGCTGGTCTGCTTTTTTTGGGGAGGCAGGGGGAGGGGCTGGGCAGTGGGGAGGGAGGGGGAGGGGCTGGGCAGGGGGAGGGGGAGGGGGTTTGGGCAGGGAAAGGGCTGGACAGGGGGGGAGGGGAGGGGGGGCTGGGCAGGGAAAGGGCTGGGCAGGGGGAGGGGGAGGGTGAGGGGGGAGGGGGAGGGGCAGTGGGGGGGAAAGGGAGGGGCAGTGGGGAGGGAGGGGGAGGGATGGCCAGGGGAGGGGGAGGGCTGGCCAGGGGGGAGGGGGAGGGCTGGGCATGGGGGAGGGGGAGGGGGCTGGGCAGGGACAGGGCTGGGCAGTGGGGGAGGAGGAGGGGGAGGGGCAGTGGGGAGGGAGGGGGAGGGCTGGCCAGGGGGAGGGGGAGGGCTGGCCAGGGGGGAGGGGGAGGGCTGGGCAGTGGGAAGGGATGAGGAGGGCTGGGTAGGGGGAGGGGTAGGGCTGGGCAGTGGGGAGGGAGGGGGAGGGCTGGGTAGGAGGGAGGGGGAGGGCTGGGCAGTGGGGAGGGAGGGGGAGGGACTGCGCATGGGGGAGGGGGAGGATCATGTATTTAATCATAAAAAAATTTAATTAGAGAACTATCTTTGAATTTAACCATCAAAAAATTTAAATTAGAGAACTATCTTTGAAATGGGTCAGGTTCCCTCTTGGAATCTCCTGGTTCACTAGGCCTGGTGATAGAAGAAATGGTCTCATCCCTGTCACTCTAGAATGAATATGTTAAACACTAAATAAAACACATGATGATTCTATGGAACTTCTAGAACAATACCATCATTTTCATGTACATGTTTGTGTACCCATATGAGACCTATGATTTTGGTTTTAAATCTAAAGGATGAGGACCGTTTCGATGTAGTAGGTCCCTTAGAGGGGGAGTACGAGTCATGTATCTTTAAAATAAAAAACGCGATCTTTTTAAAGTGTATGTGGGTTAGGATATCAACATATGTAAATGGGACTGTGATGAGTCATTCAAGTATGATTGAGGCTACTATAGCCAGGATAGGTGATGCTAAACTTTTGGTAGTGAATCCCCTTGGTTTTGTACCATGGCATCAATTAATAGATTCCTTATACCGGGGTATAAGTGTAAGGTTTTATTCTTGGATGTTTAGGCCTTGAAAGTAACATTTTGGCTCAGAAAGGGGTTGAATAACATTGCTCAATGATGTAGAATATTGTGTGGATTTTACTCTTTCTTTCATTGGGTTTTCATTCATGATGATTCATGGGTAATTGTTGGCTTCTTGGTGTCGATCCATGTATAATCTTATATTCTGTTTGTAGGTGCAGAATATTTAGAGGTGCAGAATGTTTATAGGTGCAGAATTGTAGAGGTGCAGAATTATAGACCGAGCTGCAGCAGAGACCGAGGTGCAGCAGAGCAGAATAAATTCTGTTTGTTTTGTTTCTGAAGTAACAGTTAAACTTTTATTTCATAAGAAAACCATTTAAGTTGCAGAAAATCAATTTCTCAATAAGCAATCTGGAAACATCATGCCTGATTGTGCTAATCAGCTGTGGTTTTGGTGTAGCCCGAGTTGGTGGATGGTTTCTTGTAGCCACTTGGCCTGGGAAAATATTCAATCACATTCAAAGCTGAGGAAGTGAGGGTTATTTATTTTAGCTTTTGAATTCAACTCATGTCTGCACATTCTTTTTTTATGATTTAATGTTTTCATGTTTTCATGATATCATGTTTTCTAGGTTGACATGGCAGCCCTATTACACATGGGTTATGGGGATCTTAAGGCTTTGGGAATTCCAATGGTAAATGACTTATTATTCCTTCATGTTCATTGATCATAGGTTTTTAATGTTCATTGTCGGAGGCCAATACTGTTAGATGGTGGCATCTGATTTCTGTATTAGATTTTTTAAAATTATTTTCTGTTTGCCTCAATTGGAGGTGACAATTTTTAACTTGTCATGATATCTGGACATGACATGACATAAGTTAATCAGGTTTGGCTTTGACATAAAGGGGTTCGGGTTGTGATAGGGTTGAGGAATCTTACACAAATAACTCAACATGAGAAAACATTTTATTATAATTATAACAACCGAAGTTTTCAAAGGATGGATATGAGAAACATATGCTAGTGAATCATTTGGCTCCAGCATTTCTTACAGTTTTGCTCTTGCCATCTCTTATTAGAGCTTCTCTAAGTCGAATTGATAACATGAATTCTTTTGTAAGTTCTTCTATCTAAACAATTCATTGTCTTTTACATATTGCTTCTTAAATTGAAAGTTCAAAACTTTATGAGCATGTCCAGTCTCAGTGCTTCGCTCGTTTACTCATTACATCTACATGATTTATTAGTTGTTTTTTGACAGCGTTTCATTTCATTACTTCTTCCTTTGCACCACAGTTATGGGTTTGAGATTAATATTTCTCTTCCTTTCAATAGATACATCATTTTGGCTTTGTCAACTCTGAAGATATGAATGTTTTTTCTGGTGAAAGGAAGTTCACCAGTTTAGTGGGATACTCCAGCAGCAAGCTTGCACAGATGCACATGCAGCTGTATGGTGTTTGGCTGTCCAATGATTTAAAGGCCTTATAAACCCTCAACATCACTCAAAACATTTAGAAATAGTAGGAAAAGAGTTTGAAGGGGGTGGGAAATTGTTTTTTTAATCTTCATGATATTCTGTTTTTTTTACAATGCAATTCAAAACAGTGTCACTGTTTCATTGCAGATCTTGTTTAGCAGTGTCCTCCACAAGCAGCTGCCTGCTGAGTCTAGTATCAGTGTAGTTTGTGTTTCTCCTGGTGTTGTACACCCCAATGTGCTAAGTTTCACTGATTATTTTAAAATCTTTATATATATTATATGATAATTGTATAAAGGATGCCTTCATCAAATGGGGTCAAACATTTGGAATTTATTTATGGTGGGGGGGGGTTGATTTTCATATCATGCTGAATTCTCATGTCAAATTCTCAGTTTTATCCGTATGAATCTGGGAAAGGGATCTTCCCAAAATTTTCCCATCTCTTTATCATCTGATACCCTACTTCATTTTTGATTCTCAAGAAGGTGAGCATCTATTATTTCAACTGTACTGGTCTTCTTGAAGGCACTAAATTGGTGTTCCCATAAGGCCCTGTTTGGTTACACTTCATTTATTGAATGAAACAAAATAGGATGTTTTGAGGTTGGATGACAGGTGGATGAAATGAAGGACTCAACACTTGAAATATTATCAGATCATCACATACCATATCCTTGAACTGAACTAGACCTAACTCCTATCTATTTCCACTGATGCGATCATATTTTAGAAGGTTTGTAGGATATGTTTAGGAATTGATGTCATAGATTCCATCATTTCTAGGATCTGCTAAGAAAAATATTTGTAGGGAATGGGAATATACAACCATTCTACTGTTAGGGTAAGAATGTGAGTCTTCCACAATTTTTTAGTCAATATGCTTTGACAAGGTCCTCTAATTTACATTGTATTTTCATGTTGGGATTGATATACCAGAGTTTGTATTTTCATACCATTATTGATTACTGATATATCTGAATGGTAGGATTGATATGTCTGTAGGCATAGAATAGTAGAGAGGTGGAGTTGCAGATCGTGGGTGCATTTCAGGAGTTGATATGTCTGCACCCACGGTTTTCCAAACCGTGGGTGCATTTCGGGAATTGTTATTCAGTATACCCACGGTTTGCAAACCGTGGGTACATATGGGGAGCATTAAATCAGTGTACCCACGGTTTTTAAACCGTGGGTATAGATGTCTATACCTACGGTTTGTTAAACCATGGGTAATGTCAATTTTTCTTCATTTATACCCACGGTTCTATGAAAACCGTGGGTATAGCCCTATTGCGACGGCATTGCAGCCGGCGGTTCTTGAAACCGTGGGTATATCCTATACCCACGGTTTTAAGGGCTATACCCACGGTTTAAAACCGTGGGTATAAGTGGTATTTCCAGTAGTGAATTATTTTTAAATTAATTATTGCAATTTATGTATTTGGAATTTGGTAAAATTTATTCCATATTTTTAATCAAAATATCCAAATTATGTAATTAATACTCTTTTGTTTTTGGACATTATGAATAGTAACAATGGTAATTATCTTTAATTATCATGATTAATTAGTAATCGGGTAGTTAAGGACAATAAAATAATATCATAATAATAACAAATGACCCCAACATGTGTCCTAATTCTACTGGTTGTGTCATTTCCTAACATGGGATACCTTGTACCAAACTTAGGGACCCCATGGAATCACTTTTGGGTGATAGTGACACTTTATCATTTCATTTTTAAAGAAAAGAGAATATCCCCAAAGTATGTATCACCCAAGTAAAACAATTTTAATTTTGTATACATAAATTATCTATTAGACTATAAATATTAATTGGAAATATAAAAAGATTTCATATATCATAGTATTTTTTTATAATTTTTAGACATTAAATAAATTAAAATTTTTATGACACCATGATGATGCAGTGATTACCTCATTAATGAACGATTTAAATAAAATGAGAGGATAATGTAAAATATAAGACTTAAACATGTCAAAAAAATATTGGATGAGTATATTTATAACACTTATCACCTTATCCTAGAAATATATCAATGTGGGTCCTTTAAAATCCGAAACTCATTTTAATATAAAGTAACATTTCATTACTTTCCAAGAGTGCCCCTCTTCCCTCTTATAAAAGGCCCCCACCTCTACCTCCTTACCCACAACTCTCAAGAAATTGACTTGGCCAAACTCTACTCATTTTATCTCTCCACACCCCTCTTTTCATCCTAGAAGCCTTACCTTAGGCAGGAAGCTCTTCAATAAACCCTATTGGTTCAAACCAAGAGGAGTTACCCAATTCAAAGGTAATGTCTTCACTTGTGTTCTTTTGTTTTAGTTTTCTTCTCCAACCCCCTAAACTCTTTTTATTCCTTTATTTTGTAATAACACCAGTATATTAAATATACTAGTATGTTTTTATAATAAGGATTTTAGCTACACATACACACACCTAAGTCTAATGGTTAAAGAATATATTGTTTCTGTGGTTGCCGAATTTCTACCTCACGAAACGATGATTGTTCAATAATATTTTAACACCTTTAAAGGTGGACATTAAGATGTCACTATATTTATATATGATATATAATATGTTTATGTTTTCCTTAAGCTTCTGTATTTTTTATTTATGGAATACCTTATGGTTTCCATTCTGGGTAAACGTGATATCTTCATTTTAAGAAGTGCGGACTACCGCCCCCATAAAGTGATTTGATTCGTTAATGCCATATGTGGGAGGTATCAGGGATGGAGTTAATGATATTATATATGATATTATACTGGAATTATAATATACCTTTATATCATTATGATTTCACTCCATTAATTAATAAATAGAAATGAGAGTAGCGTTCATGCGTACGTACGGCTTACCGTCTCCATGAACGGTTCATTTCACTTCTTACCTCTAAATGTTATGTACTATTATAAATGCATGTATATACTGGATATATTTATAATATATGATTTCTAAATCATGAATATAATTCTAGATATAATGAACCTTTGACCACATGAACAACATGTAATTATAAGAAGTTCATTTTTGGCTCAAGTACCAAAGATCGACAAAATGACTGTTATTAACTTAAATAATTTCATAGTGTTAATAAAATTGTAATAAGTGATATAAAAGGAATAATGAACTTGAAAAAGGTTCTTAAGAAAGTATAAATTAACTCAGGTTTATTATTCAGGAGATTAAAGAATGATCGAGTCAAGTCGGACACGAGGTAAGGGACTTCATCTCAATCTCCTTTCATTGAGGCATATTTTGTTTTATACACAGCCTTCTTTTATATGGTGTATAAACCCCTTTGACTTTTACTTTTATTCAAAAGGAATATTTTTATATGAATCATTTTAATAAACGACAAAAGGGAATGTTTTTGTCATACGTATGCAGAGACAACGACTTCTCTGTCGCCGTGACCATTATATGAGTTTCGTCTTCCTCTACAAGCCATAACTTTTTTTAAATGAAAAATAAATACCATGTTTTAATTTTCTTTCATTTTGGATTTGAAAATGGTTTTGATAATGTTTTTATTATATCAATGTGTTGTATTGATATCTTGAGATTGAAATGTGGAAATGTTATGTTTCCTTTATTCATGTTTTATGTGATATGATTATGTTATGGTTCTGGGGAATTGTTTATGAAGACGGGTGGTTTCGTGATGAGATAAGGGTGGGTGAGCCCGATATAACTCTCTAATGCATTGGGTAACACAAAGGAGTTAAAAGCTAAGGTTTCTCTGAAGATATTTAGGGAATATACTGTGATGGGTATTCCAAACATAACCATGAGGGTTACTCCCTACCTAAGAATGTTATGAGTGCCTCAAGTTACCTTTATGTCTTATGATTTCTATGATTTATTCATGATTTGATGAGGTATGTTAAAGTGCTTATGTTTTATGGGTAAAGTATTATTTCATTGATTCTTATGTATACATGGACTAATGTTTTCATTCCGTATTTATATATACCTTACTGAGTTTTTTATGCTCATCCCATGTTTTTGAAATGTTTTTCACATGTCAAGGGAAAGGTACATGATGTGATGATAGTGTCAAGGAAGTGTCAAGAAAGAATCCATGTTTTGTTTTAAATATATTTCCTTTGATGGGAAAAGTGAATATTGTCTTTAATGTAACCACCTTGTTTAAATGTGGAATGTAATGCATGATTTATGATCTAATTCTCTAAAACTCTAAACCTGAAAAGATCTTCAATGTGTAATCTTGTAATAACTCAATATTAAGTAAGGTTTAAAGATGGGGCCTTATAGTTGGTATCAGAGGGCAGTTTAGATAACTTTAGGAGTTATAATTCTGTTAAATGATTATCCAAAAATATTTTTTATGGTCAAATTGAAATGATATAGAATTTGAAGATTACCATGCGGCTTCATCTAAGACATGTTTTTTCAGAATGGTTTTCCGTAGAGGAAAAAGGGATGCAGTGCTAGGAAGGCACACTGAAGGAAATGACCTTCCAAATTAGTATCCTGAGATGGTCATAATTGGAACTGAATAGTTTGTTGCAGTAATGGAACATTTGACTCAAGCGATAAATGGTGGTGGTATACATGCACGAGATCAGCTAGATCAACCGCAGAGGATCATGTCAGTGGTGGAACATTTCATGAGGCAACATCCACCATAATTCAGAGGATCATATGACCATGTGCTAGCTGAAGGGTGGATTAAAGCACTGGAGAAGATTTTCAATGTCATGGGGTTTTCAAACAATCAAAAGGTTATTCTTGCAATTTACCATTTGGAGGGTGAAGTAGATCGGTGGTGGTCGATGTTTAAAAATATCAGGGATGATGATGAGATTGATTCTCTTGACTGGGATGAATTCAAAGGTATGTTTCTTGAGAAGTATTTTCCTAAGGTTGTTTGACTTAGGATGGAAAAACAATCCTTGGAATTGAGGCAAGAGGACGACTCAGTGGCTGCTTATGAAGAATGTTTCACTCGATTGGCATGGTATACTCCAAAATATTATCTGAGACCTTGATAGTAAAATCATTCATTTTTACTCAAGATTAAATCCAAAATATCGAAGGGCTTTAGCTTATCGTGAGTTCAAGAGTTATGAAAATCTTGTTCGATGTACTGAGAAGGTTGAAATGGAGTATTCTGACGATCAAGTGTTCTATAACAACTAATAGAATAGGAGACCGAGGTGGCAGGAGAAAGGGAATACTTCTTCAAAAAGTTCTGATGGTAAGAAAACTAAGTTTCCAGTTTGTGATAAATGTGGTAAAAGGCATGCTGGGGAGTGTCTTCTGAATTCTTGAAAGTGCTATCGATGTGGTAAGATGGTACAAAAGGCTTGTGATCGCACTGAAAAATATCAGGGTGATGGTAAGACCAAATTTGATTTATAGTTAGTGAAATCTTTCAAATGCAACGAGATGGGTCATTTTGCAAACGAGTGTTCGAAAAAGAGCTCAAATGATGGGAAGCAGTCCGACTATAAGCAGAAATGTGTGGTGAAATCCTTTGCAACTACTTCAGAAGATGTTGGTCCATCAAATTAATTGGTATCAGGTACTTTGTTTTTTTTTCAGATTATTCTAGTGTGTTGTTTGATTCAGGGTCTACAAATTCTTTCATCTCTGAAAATATTTCTAGTAAATTGGGAATACCATCTCTGGAAATGACTCCTGAACTTATGTTAAAAAATCCTGGGGGAAATTTTGAGGCAAAAATAATTTATAATAATCTTCCTATCCTTATCCATGGAATGAAACTACTTGAAAAACATATTGTTTTACCTCTAGGAGAGTTTGATGTTATCCTGGGTATGGATTGGCTCTCTGTTTCCCATGCTAAGATTGATTATAGAGCTAAAGGTGTTTCTTTTCAGAAAGACATTCAGTTTGTGTACAAGAATGAACTCTTACTGTTGATAACATATCAAGAGGCTGAGAAACATGTAAAAGATGGAAATGAATGTTACCTTGCACTTATTTTTGAAAACAAAGGAACCGCTCAGATTAATGATGTGCTAGTGGTAAATGTGTATCCTGGTGTTTTTCCTGATGAGTTTCCTGGAAAAATACCAGATCAAGAAGTTGAATTTACTATTGACTTAGTTCCTGATGCTTAGCCAATTTCAAAACCCCCTTATCAAATGGATCAAATTGAACTTTTAGAGTTGAAGGAGTAATTGCAAGATTAATTAGATAAAGGTTTCATTAGACCTAGAAAATCACCATGGGGTTCTCTTGTCTTATTTGTTAAAAATAAATATGTTTCTATGAGACTTTTCATTGATTATAGAGCCTTGAATAACATCACTGTTAAGAGAAAATATCATTTGCCTCATATCGATGATTTGTTTGATCAGCTCTAGGGAGCTCAATATTTTTCAAAGATTGACCTGAAATCGGGGTACCATCAGTTGAAGGTAAAGGAAGCAGATGTTCCGAAGAACGCATTTCGTACAAGATATGGCCATTATGAATTTGTAGTAATTCCTTTTGGGTTGACCAATGCACCTATTGTATTCATGGACCTTATGAATAGAATTTTCCATGAGTTCTTGGATAATTTTGTGGTTGTTTTCATTGATTATATTTTGGTGTTTTCTAAAAGTAGAGAGGATCATGAAAGACATTTAAGGGTTATTTTGAAAACCATAAAAGAAAAGAAATTGTATGGGAAATTCAGAAATTGTGAGTTTTGGTTGCAACGAATTTCTTTCCTTGGTCACATTGTTTCTAAAGATTGAATAATTGTTGACCCTACAAAAACAAAGGTTGTTGAAGAATGGACAAGACCTGCAAAAGTAACTGAGATTTGTAGCTTCCTTGGTTAGGAAGGCTATTACTGAAGGTTTGTTAGAAATATTTCCTGGTTATCTTGTCCAATGACAAAGCTAACTCGGAAGGGTGTTAAGTTTATCTGGACAAAATAATGTGATGATTGTTTCACGAATTGAAAAGAAGATTGGTGAATGCTCTAGTTTTGGCACTACCTTCCAGGAATGGTGATTTTGTTATCTAAAGTGATGCTTCATTGAAAGGACATGGTTACGTCCTAATGAATAATGACTAGGTAATTTATTATGCTTCACGTTAGTTGAAAACTCATGAGGTATATTACCAAACACATGTTTGGAATTAGCTGCTATAGTTTTCACATTAAAATTTTGGAGGCATCATTTTTGTGGTGTAAAGTGTGAAATATATACTGATCACAAAATTTTAAATTATTTATTCACTCAGAAAGAATTGAACATGAGACAGAGGAGATGTCTAGAATTAATCAAGGATTATGATTGTAAAATTCATTACCATCTGGGAAAAGAAAATAAAGTGGTTGATGCTTTTAGTCGAAAAAGTAATGCTCCATTAACCATGTTATGTTTGGAACATGATCCTTTGGTTAAGGATTTGATGAAATTTGGAATAGAAGTTTTTCTGTGAAGGATGTTCTTCTATTTTGTTTCAGGTATCAGTGAAATCTTCTCTATCAGACAGAATTAAGCAAGCACAGAATCAAGACATTGAGTTGCAAAAAAAGGTAGAGCTGGTTCAGAAGGATAAGTTTACTGAATTCAACATTAATAATGATTGTGTTTTGAGATTTGGGAAGAGATTGTGTGTGCCTTGTGATTCAATGTTGAAGAGGGAATTGTTATGTGAAGCTCATAGTTCTCAGTTTTCAGTTCATCCAGGTAAAACTAAGATGTATAGATAACTTCGGGAGTATTATTGGTGGGACGGAATGAAAAGAGACATTGCTGATTTTACTGTGAAGTGTTTGACTTGTCAACAGGTTAAAGTAGAGCGGCAGTTACCAAAGGGGATGCTTCAACCTTTACCAGTGCCAGAGTGGAAATGGGAGAATATATCCATGGACTTCGTTGTGGGATTGTCGAAGACACCTCGAGGTAATAATGCAATCTGGGTTATTGTTGATTGCTTGACTAAATCTGTTCATTTCCTTGCAAAACGAGATACTATTTCCCTAGATCAACTTTCTCATTTGTATATTAAAGAGATAGTCAGGTTACATGGAGTTCCCCTCTCCATTGTATCTGATCGTGAACCCAGGTTCAGTTTGAACTTTTGGAAAGGCCTTCGGAAGTCATTGGGTACTAAATAAAATTTTAGTACAACTTTTTATCCTCAATCAGATGGGCAGTCAGAATGAACAATTCAGACTTTGTAGGATATGCTATGTGCGTGTTAGATGGATTACCAGGGAATTTGGGACTAGCATATTTCTTTGGTTCAGTTTTCTTATAATAACAGTTTCCATTCCAGTATACAGATGGCACCATTTGAGGAATTATATGGAAGCGGTGTCGAACTCCAGCTCTTTGGGATGAAGTGGGTGAAAGGAAGTTGATGGGACCAAAATTGGTAGAAGAGTTGGAAAAAAAAGTTCAGCTGATACAGAGACACATGAGAACAGCTCAGAGCAGGCAGAAAAGTTATACGGACAACAGGTGGAAGGATCTCTCTTTTGAGGTAGGTAATCATGTCTTTCTCAATGTTTCACCATGGAAATGTGTGATGTGATTTGGTAAGAAAGGAAATCTGAGTAAACGGCTCATTAGACCATATGAAATTCTTGAGAGAGTTGGATCAGTTGGATACCGAGTGGATTTACCTATGATTTTATCTTAGGTACAAAATGTTTTTCATGTTTCAATGTTAAGGAAGTACATGCCAGATCCATCTCATGTTTTGAGTCCATAGGTAGTTCAGTTGGAAGAGAACCTATCTTATGAGGAACAACCTATCTAGATTCTTGACCACAGGGAGAAAGTGTTACGGAATAAGGTGATTCATCAAGTGAAGGTTTTGTGAAAAAACTACATGATTGAATAGGCAACATGGGAATCTGAAAATGCAATGAGGGATAAATACCCCAACTTATTCGATAAGTAAATAAATTGCGGGGATGAAATTTTCTGAAGGGGTGAAAGATGTAACATCCCAAGTAAGTAAATAATTATTTTTTTTCTTATCTATGTATAATTATAAATTAGATAGTGTGTTAGAGATTTAAAATGAGAATAAATCCAATCTTAATCATAGAATTCTCTAATATTTTTAAAAGATTGTTTTACAGGCTTTTGATGGAAACCCATTTTTAAATCAAAATTTTAACAATTTTATAAGCTCTATTTGTCAAAATAAACTTATTATTTAGTATTGGGACATTGAAATTTAATTTGGATAATTTTTGGGTATTTTTCTGACAATGCTCATTTTTTAATGAATATTGAAAAATACTGCATTTTACTTCAAAACTGCTTTTTCATATAATTTAATTTTATAGATAGATTATATTTTTAATTGGTTTTAAAGTGTAAATAGAATATATTTTTACCATTTAATACAATGGTGGTCATTGGGATTAATTTCAGTGTGAAATTGGACATAAACAATTGTCAAACTTTTGATAGAAATTGTTTCAAAAAAACCCGCTATTTGTTTTGACAGCGGGAATTATTATTAAATTAATTATTACAATTTCGGTGTTTGGAATTTGGTAAAATGGATTCCATATTTTTAATCAGAAGGTCCAAATTATTTAATTAAGAATCTTTTGTTTCTGGACATTATGAATCGTAACGACGGTAATTATCTTTAATTATCATGATTAATTAGTAATCTGGTAGTTAAGGATAATAAAATAATATCATAATAATAAAAAATGACACCAAAATGTGTCCTAATGATACTTTTTGTGTCATTTCCGAACATGGGATACCTTTTTCCTAACTTAGGGTCCCCATGGAATAACTTTTGGGTGATAGTAACACTTTATCATTTCATTTTTAAAGAAATGAGAATATCACCAAAGTATGTATCACCCAAGTAAAACAATTTTAATTTTGTATACACAAATGATATCTTAGACTATAAATATGCATTGTAAATATAAAAAATATTCCTACATCATAGTATTTTTTTATAATTTTTAGACATTAAATAAATTAAATTTTTTATGACACCATGATGATGCAGCGATTACCTCATTAATGAACGATTTTATTAAAATGAAAAGTTAATGTAAAATATAAGACTTAAACATGTCAAAAACATATTGGATGAGTATATTTAGAACCCTTATCAGCTTATTCTTGGAATATATCAATTTGGGACCTTTAAAATCTGAAACACGTTTTAATATAAAGTAACATTTCTTTACATTCCAAGAGTGCCCCTCCTCCCTCTTATAAAAGGCCCCCAACTCTACCTCCTTACCCACACCTCTAAAGCCATTGGAACGGACAATATCTTCTCATTTTATCTCTCTAAATCCCTCTCTTCATCCTAGAAGCCTTACCATAGGCAGGAATCTCTTCAAGAAACCCTTCTGGTTCAAACCAAGATGAGTTTCCCAATTCAAAGGTAATGTCTTCACTTGTGTTCTTTTGTTTTATTTTGCTTATCCAACCCCCTAAACTCTTTTTATTCATTTATTTTGTAATAAAACCAGTATATTAAATATACTAGTATGTTGTTATAATAATTATTCTAGCTACACATACACACACCTTTTTCTAATGTTTAAAGAACATACTGTTTCTGTGGTTGGTGAATTTCTATCTCACGAAACGATGATTGTTCAATATTCTTTTAACACCTTTAAAGGTGGCCATTAAGATGTAACTATATTTATATATGATATATAATATTTTTATTTTTTCCTTATGCTTATGTATTTTTTATTTATGGCATACCATATGGTTTTCATTATGGGTAAACGTGATATCTTTATTTTATGAAGTACGGACTACCGCCCCCTCAATGTGATTTGATTCGTTAATGCCATATGTGGGACGTATAAGGGATGGAGTTGAAGATATTATATATTATATTAGACAATAATTATAATATACATTTATATCATTTTGATTTCAATCCATTAAGTAAGAAATAGAAATGAAAGTAGCGTTCATGCGTACATACGGGTTGCCGTCTCCATGAACGGTGCATTTCATTTCTTACCTCTAAATGTTATGTAATATTATCAATGCATGTATATAGTGGATATATATGATATATATGATATATACATCATGAATATAATTCTGGATATAATGAACCTTTGACCACATGAACAACATGTAATTATAAGAAGTCCATTTTTGGCTCAAGTACCAAAGATCGACAAAATGACCGTTATTAACATAAATAATTACATAGTGTTCATGACATGGTAATAAATGATATAAAAGGAATAATGTACTTCAAAAAGGTTCTTAATCAAGTAGAAATTAACTCAAGTTTATTATTCAGGAGATTAAAGAACGATCAAGTCAAGTCGGACACGAGGTAAGGGACTTCATCTTAATCTCCTTTCATTGTGGAATATTTTGTTTTATACACAACCTTGTTTTATACGTTGTATAAACCCCTTTGACTTTTAGTTTTATTCAAAAGGTATATTTTTATACGAATAATTTTAAGAAATGAAAAAAGGTAATATTTTTGTCATACGTGTGTGGCGACAACGACTTCTCTGCCACTGTGACCATTATATGAGTTTCGGGTTCCTCTACAAGCCATAACTTTTTTTAAATGAAAAATAAATACCATGTTTTAGTTTTCTTTCATTTTGGATTTGAAAATGGTTTTGATAATGTTTTTAATATATCAATGTTTTGTATTGATATATTGTGATTGAAATGTTGAAATGTTATGTTTCCTTTATGCATGTTTTATGTGATACGATTATGTTATGGTTCTTGGGAATTGTTTATGAAGACGGGTGATTCCATGATAAACTAAGGGTGGGTGAGCCTGATAGAGCTCTCCAATGCATTGGGTAACATGAAGGAGTAAAATTCTAAGGTTTCTCTAAAGAGATTTAGGGAATATAATGTGATGGGTATTTCAAACGTAACCATGAGGGTTACTCCCTACGTAAAAATGTTATGAATGCCTCAAGTTACCTTTATGTCTTATGATTTCTATGATTTATTCATGATTTGATGAGGTATGTTAAAGTTCTTATGTTTTATGGGTAAAGTATGATTTCATTGATTCTTATGTATGCATGGACTAATTTTTTCATTCTGTATTTTTATATACCTTACTGAGCTTTTTATGCTCATCCAAAGTCTTTGAAATTTTTTTTCACAGGTCAAGGGAAAGGTATATGATGTGATAATATTGTCAAGGAAGTGTCATGAAGGAATACATGTTTTGTTTAAAATATGTTTTCATTGTTGGGGAAAGTGAATATTGTCTTTAATGTAACCACCTTGTTTAAATGTGGAATGTAATGCATGATTTATGATCTAATTCTCTAAAACTCTAAACCTGAAAAGATCCTCAATGTGTAATCTTGTAATAACTCAAGATTAAGTAAGGTTTAAGGCTGGGGTATTATATTATATCTTTCTTCGGTTGTGGGAAAAACCCCAAAGATCCTCTTGAGTTTGAAATCCTTATATTTCTTTTTCTCCCAAGGTATTCAAGTTTCCACTATGATATAATCTTTCTACAAATCATTAGTTTATTTCCTTTTTCTTGGTCAAAATATTCTACATATTATAATCCACATGGAATCCTATTATTATTTTCATGCAAGAAAAAGTTTCATCCAAAAATATTAGTTTATAGAATAGTATAATTCCTTGAATTATTCTTATAATTATCATTCAATTGATTTTTTACAAATTAAATTATCCTAGGTGAGTCCAAAATGTTATAATCATAGGAAAATTCTATTATGCATAGGTGAAAAATCATATGAGATTCCAAAAAGTCATATATATATGAATTTCTCCTTTAATAGATTCCATATTTTAATAATATCATACATAATTATCAAAATATCCAATGTCCTATTGAAATTCCATACATATAGTAAAAGTTTCCTAAGAATAGGTTAAATGTTATATGTATCTACTAAAAATGTCATAGAGTTCACTATATGTTTTTGTCATAGACCTTTTCCATTTTCAATTTCTCATCTTGTTGGATGATATCATAGTAATGTTTCAATTTATTATCATCAACAAGGTTGATGTAGAAGTTAAAGTATTACTATTTTATTTGTAAATTCATATGATCCAAATACAAATGCTCCCTCAAAGGATTATAGTTGTTCTATTTAAATTTTCCTACCATATATTAATGTCATACAAAACCCTCAAAGTAATATACTCCCATTAAAAGTTGTATGATCAATATTTCTTTCAAAGTCGGTTGATATAATTTTACGTATATTATTGTTGTTTCATGAACCAAACTGGGATACTATCCAACTAAAAATCTGACCCAGTCTAAGAGATGGCCCGAAGGGCGTTCTCGATCCCCATGGGCTAGAAAATAGTGTCGATAATCAAATTAATCATATTGGAAATGATTTAGACCAATAAACCGGGATCAAATAAATAAATAAGAAAAATAGGATAAACAACAACAATAGAATCTAAACAAATGTAAAATGATCCAGATACAACAATTAGTGCACCAAAATAGAAACTGAATGATGAAAACAAAACAAAGTAAAATTAAATACAAAATGAGGCTAAACATGCCAACATGATATCCATGTGACCTATTGGTCACCTCTAACCACAAGACCAAACTGCTCCAATGATGAGCACTCAAACCAAGAACCTCAACCTATGAAATAGCTTGGGTCTACTAACACCAAATGGTACAAATAGGTTGTGAGCTTAATAGCTCAGTAGGAAACCACCACAAAATCCATATATTTCCATTCCTAAAATAGTCCATAAACACTATTTTGAAATACATATATAAATTTGGACTTTATTTCATTTTAAGGAAACAAAAAACCACATTCCAAAAGTTTACATTTAAAAATAACACATATAGTTTTCGATTCCAAAAATATGTTTCAATTTCCATAACCGTTTTTCTTAAAAAAAACAAACCCAATCAAGTATTCTAAACAAGGATGTGCAAAAAAAATAAAGGGGAGTAAAACAAGAAGATAAAAACTATCAATAATAATATCAAACATCAAGAAAATAAATAAACATAATAGGTATAGATTGTAACCATGGGATTTTCCTAAACATCTCTATAGTGATCCCAAGATGTACTCGATCTGGACTCACCTTCTAGCATATGGTGAAGCTCTATATTCTATAACCAATTGGCCACCCTAAACTGACCAATGCATTTGAATCTTACACCAATCCCTATCAAGTCAAGGGGAGTACCAACCCCTCTAATCAGGTTTGACAAGAAACTATCACGTAACTCCCTAAAATATTCCCAAGAAACTCATGGTAATAGTGTGCTATGTAAGTAAGAGGCCCTTGCACACGTGAATCACCTTACCTTCCATCACAAAACCTTCCTACCCCAAACACTAACACCACCTATACGATAACCCATAAAAGGAAATACTCTATAGGGATTCCCAACATATAATAAACCTTTCACAAGTGATAACTGGGATGTCAGATCACCTGATCTTTCAAACCATTTCCTCAAAGTATACCAAGGTTCCAACCGAGCATTTGTACTTCTAATGTATTAAAAAAATTTCAATACCATTTAAAAAAAATAAACACCACTTTAAGGTTCATAAATCCAAAAGTGCCTTTAAAAACATTCGGAGTCAATGAAAATAAAAAAATACCAATTGATACTTTACATTACAAATCCAAATTCCACTTCCAACACCATTTTAAAACCAAAATAAACACATATGAAATAACCAAGGATTCCAAATGGGCTTTCAAACCATTTAGAAAATAACCAAGTTCCAAAATACTAAATCGGTCAAGTTTTATATAATTCATCCAAAACCATTTTCAAGAAACCTAATATACCAAAATACAATTTAGAAATAATGTATCCATTTCAAAAACAATGTTTCAAGGAAAAAATTATTTTAAAGTGCCATCATTATTTGCTTTCCTATCCACGTGTGCACTCCATGCACCCATGGATGTACCAATATCCAATGACACACCACAATACATTAAACCATAAGAGGCATTCACCGCACAAACATATCTAATTTATAATTAAAACCAAGTTACCAAAATGTAACAAAGGCTAAACATCACAACAAGGCATAATTTTATCTTAATAAAAAACAAACAGTTTAGAAAACACTTTAGGTGCACAAACTTATATGCATAAACATATGAATCCTTTAAAACACCATTTTTTCACCAAACTACCAAAAATAAACCATAACAATAATCAACACCCACACATCATAGGCATGAGAAATACATGTATAAGTTATTTGAAAACATGTAACCCTCAATATATTGTGCTTGAAAGGAAAATAATGTAAACACCTAACTCAAAAGAGTAAAGATGTGGTGAAACTATGAGAGAAGGGATATTTAATCTTGAGACAAGATCTATAAACCCTAACATTCAAGAAATAAAATCATACACAAACCCTAACCCCTAGGGTTTTTCCAAGATGGCAACCCCACAAAGAAACACAAGAAAACCAAGAGAGGAGAAGAGAAGGGAGGTTGAAAACCTTAAAAACGAACCATAGAAGCTTGGATATTGATCCATGTAGATAGGATAATCAATAATAGAGGGGTTTGGAGACCCTATCATGTGATAAAAAAGAATAAATAGGGAGAGGTTTGATTTAAGTATAAAAAGAGGAGAGGGATAAATTAGAATTTTAAGGTTTTAAAAATCTATGCTGATTGCATGGTTTGGTTACACAGTTTGGGAAACTGTGTGCCCATCATGCACACCAGACATTCCATAAGGAGAACCCCACATGGATTAGTTGTATAGTTCTCATACTATGCACAAACCATACCAAATGCCAATTTTCAAAACCAGAACCAAACTACATGGTTTCTGCATGGTTTCCCAAACTGTTCGTAACTCGTGTGCCTCACCACTGGACACAAAAACCAAGACACATTATTACCTGGGAAAAGTCACATGGTTTCCCAAACAGTTCACCTAAACTATGCACATGACAAATTTCCACCCAAAAACTCAAACACATAAAATTTCAAACCGTGAATCAACCCAAAGCTCCCCCAAAACATCCAATTCCATGAAAATAAAATAATAAAATATTTTCAAAGGTTAGGGTGTGATAAGGTGACCTTGATGTAGGTTTTTTTTATTTGGATGACCTTATGAGAGACTATACAAACTTATAATTACCTTTATGCAAGTAACCATTTCAACTCATAATTTCTAGATTACTTCTCCAAATAAAATCGTCCATTTTTCATTTCTTAAAAATAATCCCTAATTTCCTATGTTAATTATAAAATCACCCAAAATTAAGTGAAATATTTATTCAAATAATTCCCATTATAAAATAATAAATTTAAAATAAACTTGTAATCCATTCAATTAAACTCCATGTTATCCAAAAAACTATGTAGTATGATATTTACACAAAAATTAATCAAAATGGTGGGATTAAAATAATTGAAATAAAAGAAAAAATATATAAAAATATTAGCTTGTCAATTCAACCACACTTAGAACTTGGAATCCAAGATAAGATATCTTCTTAAATATTACCAAATAATAATTCAAACACTATGGAAATGTGAGTCCCTTTTTCAACACCATGGTCCTAAATTTATCATGCCTCCTAAATGATCTTATAAAATTTTCTTTATTATGTACATTTAATTAATTTCCATTTCTTTACTCTCATGCACACTTATACCTACCTTTCTAGAAATATTTCAATCACCAATAAAGTATAAATTTATGACATTATTCTTCTCATTCCATGTTCATGAAAATTTCACCACATGCATGATGAATTTCCATGTATCCATCCAATTATTCAATTATTTTGTCATATCATGAGTTCTTTTTATGGTTTTTCTTTTGCAAAAATATTGGTTTTTTCTATTAAGAATATTCTTGGAAAGATTTGGAGTTTTGGATCAATAATAAATCATAATACATGATTTGTAGTTTCCTTCAAGAATTAAATCATTACACTCTTATTCTTACACTAATACATCTCTAATCACCTGAATTTTTAAAAATAAAACTCACTCCCTTGGAATTATTGTAGTAATAAACATTTACCCACTTAGTTTTCCTCAATGTCTTACTGTTTTTTCTCTTCTTGAAGGTTGAGAGGGAATCCAAATTTCCTTCTTATAGGTGTGAGTTATACATAGCCCAAAATTTGGAATTATTTTAAATACATCTAATATATTACAAGGTATTTCTCCAAAAATATTAAATACTTATTTTTAAATAACTTCTCTAGAATAACTTATTATACTTCATAATTTTCAAATTAAATTTCAACTCCTATATAACACAAGTAATCCTTCAAACTCTTCTTCAGCTTCAAATGAAGTGTATATTATAGATATTGAGTAGCAATGAAAATTTTATTAGCTCTTCCCCATTTATTTAAGTTATTTATCATTTCATTAAGATATAGTTAAATATTCTAATCCTTGATTTTTTTGTATATTTTATTTTTTAGCGGAAAATATTGGTAATTTTACTTCATAATAGTTTCATTTTTCCACTCCCAACTGTGTATAATATGTAAAATAATTTTCTATACATTATATATTTATTTTATTTCTTATAAAATAATATAACAAAAGTGGTTATACTTCATTCTTTCAACTCCAACTGATCTATCATTCCAAAAATATTCTATATCTCTTTCTCCTATCCCCTGCTCTTGAATTCAATATAGATCATGAATAATCTTCTAGAGGAATGTGGATATGAATTTTGGTCTTTTAATGTGACCTCTTAAGAAGGTTATTCACAACTTCTAAGTTATAAAAGATTAAAATTTCAAGTTATTCCAAAAGAGAATATTTATTGGAAAAAAACTTTAAAATCAAAATAATTCATTAATCATTTATAGAAAAAGTCCTATAATATTCGAAGGTTTAAACAATATGGCTTAGAAATTTTTGGTTATTCAAACACTCCTCGTTCTCTAAAAAAATGAGGGTACTATAAATAAGATGTCAAAATAGGTTCTGAATCATCTTAGGTAACTGATTATAATTGAAACATAGTATATCATTGAAGGATATTCTAAATTCAACTATCATTCGTGAATTTATCCCACTTTTAAAAATAAGTTAATTTCATTATCGATATAATGTAATAAAATATGTAAAATAATTCCCTCAAAATTGTAAATGGTACAAAGATTTCAAGGTAATTCAAATAAATATCAACAGGTTTCAGGGACACACTTAAAATGAAAATAATCACCCAAAATGTTTTAAAAGGAAACAAAAAAATTGAATTTTTTTTGAAAATCTGAAACTAAAAAGGTTCCATCACCCACACTTAAAATATGTAGTGTTAAAAATGTTTCCTAATAATGTATAGTAGAAGTACTACAAGAGGGGGTGAATTGTAGTTTATAAAAATTAAACTTGCAACTTCCCAACAACTTAATTAGTGGGAGAACAATTGAAGGAATAGTCATTTTTTATAAACTATAAAATTTTAGATTAAAAAATAGGTATATAACATATAGTCTAAACTTTCTAGAAAATCTTAGTGAAATTATAATAAAATTTGTATAAATAAATTATATAACAAAATATTTCAACACCTCCATTATGTGAGGTCTTCTCTATCACCCAATGTAATAACAAAGTATATAGACCCAACTTCTTGTTCCCTTAATTATAAACCTATCAGAAGGTCTGTCATCTAAGACTTGTAAGACCTCGATCCACTTTATTGGATAAAACTCAATATACCTATCCCTGGGATACTGTGATCAATACATTTAGTAAAACCTTTTCCTCCCTATCCCCAAGATTCTTTAGTCAAACACGATCAGACAAATAATAATTACAATGAAAAAACATAGAGAATTTATAATAACAACCTCATAGAATATAATCTATGATAAGATCTACAAATATTATAATTTAAATATATCTCAAAAAATATTAATTTGAAATATTAAAATTAATACATCATATTTCATGATAGTCAGATGCTTCTACTCCATGAGGTTATAGACCTATTTATAAACCAAATCATAAAAAACTCAAAATAGTTGAATTTCATACTTATAAGGGTCATTTTAAAGTGATATGGAATATATTGGAACGATAGATCTGATGGAGTTGCAATAATGAAGTATAACCATTTTTTTATATTATTTTATAAGAAATAAAATAAATATATAATGTATAGAAAATTATTTTACATATTATACACAGTTGGGAGTGGAAAAATGAAACTATTATGAAGTAAAATTACCAATATTTTCCTCTAAAAAATAAAATATACAAAAAAATCAAGGATTAGAATATTTAACTATATCTTAATGAAATGATAAATAAATTAAATAAATGGGGAAGAGCTAAGAAAAATTTCATTGATACTGAATATCTATAATATACACTTCATTTGAAGCTGAAGAAGAGTTTGAAGGATTACTTGTGTTATATAGGAGTTGAAATTTACTTTGAAAATTATGAAGTATAATAAGTTATTCTAGAGAATTTATTTATAAATAAGTATTTAATATTTTTGGAGAAATACCTTATAATATATTACATGTATTTAAAATAATTCCAAATTTTGGGCTATGTATAACTCACACCTATAAGAAGGAAATTTGGATTCCCTCTCAACCTTTAAGAACAGAAAAAACAGTAAGACATTGAGGAAAACTAAGTGGGTAAATGTTTATTACTACAATAATTCCAAGGGCGTGAGTTTTAATTTCACATATTTAGGTGATTAGAGATGTATTAGTGTAAGAATAAGAGTGTAATGATTTAATTCTTGAAGGAAACTAAAAATCATGTATTATGATTTATTATTGATCCAAAACTCCAAATCTTTCCAAGAATATTCTTAATAGAAAAAACCAATATTTTTGCTAAAGAACAACCATAAAAAGAACTCATAATATGACAAAATAATCGACTAGTTGGATGGATACATGGAAATTCATCATGCATGTGGTGAAATTTTCATGAACATGGAATGAGAAGAATAATGTTATAAATTTATACTTTATTGTTGATTGAAATATTTCTAGAAAGGCAGGTATAAGTGTTCATGAGAGTAAAGAAATATAAATTAATTAAATGTACATAATGAATAAAATTTTATAAGATCATTTAGGAGGCATGATAAATTTAGGACCATGGTGTTGAAAAAGGGACTCACATTGCCATAGTGTTTGAATTATTATTTGGTAATATTTAAGAAGTTCTCTTATCTTGGATTCCAAGTTCTAAGTGTGGTTGAATTGACAAGCTAATATTTTTATATATTTTTTATTTTATTTCATAGATTTTAATCCCACCATTTTGATTAATTTTTTTTTAAATATCACACTACATAGTTTTGTGGATAACATGGAGTTTAATTGAATGGATTACAAGTTTATTTTAAATTAATTATTTTATCATGGCAATTATTTGAATAAATATTTCACTTAATTTTGGGTGATTTTATAATTAATATAGGAAATTAGGGATTATTTTTACGAAATGAAAAATGGATGATTTTATTTGGAGAAGTAATCTAGAAATTATGAGTTGAAATTTTTACTTGCATAAAGGTAATTATAAGTTTGTATAGTCTCTCATAAGTTCATCCAAATAAAAAAACCTACATCAAGGTCACCTTATTACACCCTAACCTTTGAAAATATTTTATTATTTTATTTTCTTGGAATTGGATGTTTTGGGGGATCTTTGGGTTGATTCACGGTTTGAAATTTTATGTGTTTGAGTTCTTGGGTGGAAATTTGTCATGTGCAAAGTTTAGGTGCACTGTTTGGGAAACCATGTGACTTTTCCCAGGTAACAATGCGTCTTGGTTTTTTTGTCCAGTGGTGAGGCACATGAGTTACGAACAGTTTGGGAAACCATGTAGAAACCGTGTAGTTTGGTTCTGGTTTCAAAAATTGGCATTTGGTATGGTTTGTGCATAGTATGGGAACTATACAACTAATCTGTGTGGGGTTCCCCTTATGGAATGTTTGGTGTGCATGATGGTCACACAGTTTCCCAAACTTTGTAACCAAACCATGCAATCAGCATAGATTTTTAAAACCTTAAAATTCTAATTTATCACTCTCCTATTTTTATACTTAAATCGAATATCTCCCTATTTATTCGTTTTTATCACATGAGAGGGTCTCCAAACCCCTCTATTATTGATTATCCTCCCTACATGGATCAATATCCAAGCTTCTATGGTTCGTTTTTAAGGTTTTCAACCTCCCCTCTCTTCTCCTCTTATGGTTTTCTTGTGTTTCTTTGTGGGGTTGCCGTCTTGGAAGAACCATAGGGGTTAGGGTTTGTGTATGATTTTATTTCTTGAATGTTAGGGTTTATAGATCTTGTATCAAGATTAAATATCCCTTCTCTCATAGTTTCACCACATCTGTACTCTTTTGAGTTAGGTGTTTACATTATTTTCCTTTCAAGCACAATATATTGAGGCTTGCATGTTTTCAAATAACTTATAAATGTATTTCTCATGCCTATGATGTGTGGGTGTTGATTATTGTTATGGTTTATTTTTGGTAGTTTGGTGAAAAATGGGGTTTTAAAGGATTCATATGTTTATGCATATAAGTTTGTGCACCTAATGTGTTTGCTAAACTGTTTGTTTTTTTCTTAAGATAAAATTAGGCCTTGTTGTGATGTTTAGCCTTTGTTACATTTTGGTAACCTGGTTTTAATTATAAATTAGATATGTTTGTGGGGTGAATTCCTCTTATGGTTTAATGTATTGTGGTGTGTCATTGGATGTTGGTACATCCATGGGTGCAAGGAGTGCACACGTAGATGGGAAATCAAATAAAGATGGCACTTTAAAATCATTTTTTCCTTGAAACATTGTTTTTGAAATGGATACATTATTTCTAAATTGTATTTTGGTATATTAGGTTTCTTGAAAATGGTTTTGGATGAATTATTTAAAACTTGAACCATTTAGTATTTTGGAACTTGGTTATTTTCTAAATGTTTTGAAAGCCCATTTGGAATACTTGGTTATTTCATATGTGTTTATTTTGGTTTTAAAATGGTGTTGGAAGTGGAATTTGGATTTGTAATGTAAAGTATCAATTGGTATTTTTTTATGTTCCTTGACTCTGAATGTTTTTAAAGGCACTTTTGGATTTATGAACCTTAAAGTGGTGTTTAAATTTTTTTTAAATGGTTTTGAAAATTTTGTAATACATTAGAAGTACAAATGCTCAGTTGGAACCTTGGTATACTTTGGGGAAATGGTTTGAAAGATCATGTGATCTGACATCCCAGTTATCACTTGTGAAAGTTTTATTATATGTTGGGAATCCCTATAGAGTATTTCCTTATATGGGTTATCATATAGGTGGTGTTAGTGTTTGGGGTAGGAAGGTTTTGTGATGGCAGGTAAGGTGATTCACGTGTGCAAGGGCCTCTTACTTACATAGTACACTATTACCATGAGTTTCCTGGGAATATTTTAGGGAGTTAAGTGATAGTTTCTTGTCAAACCTGATTAGAGGGGTTGGTACCCCCCTTTACTTGATAGGGATTGGTGGAAGATTCCAATGCATTGGTCAGTTTAGGGTGGCCAGTTGGTTATAGAATATAGAGCTTCACCATATGCTAGAAGGTGAGTCCAGATCAAGTACATCTTGGGATCACTATAGATATGTTTAGGAAAAGCCCACGGTTACAATCTTTACCTATTATGTTTATTTATTTTCTTCATGTTTGATATTATTATTGATAGTTTTTATCTTCATGTTTTACTCCCCTTTAATTTTTTGAACATCCTTGTTTTGGATACTTGATTGGGTTTGTTTTTTTTAAGAAAAACGGTTATGGAAATTGAAACATATTTTTGGAATCGAAAACTATATGTGTTATTTTTAAATGTAAACTTTTGGAATGATGTTTTTTGTTTCCTTAAAATGAAATAAAGTCCAAATTTATATATGTATTTCAAAATAGTGTTTATGGACTATTTTAGGAATGGAAATATATGGATTTTGTGGTGGTTTTCTACTGAGCTATTAAGCTCACAACCTATTTGTACCATTTGGTGTTAGTAGACCAAAGCTATTTCACAGGTTTAGGTTCTTGGTTTGAGTGCTCATCATTGGAGCAGTTTGGTCTTGTGGTTAGAGGTGACCAATAGGTCACATGGATATCATGTTGGCATGTTTAGCCTCAGTTTGTATTTAATTTTACTTTGTTTTGTTTTTACCTTTCAGATTCTATTTTGGTGCACCGATTTTTGTATCTGGATCATTTTACATTTGTTGAGATTCTATTGTTGTTGGTTATCCTATTTTTCCTATTTATTTATTTGATCCCGGTTTATTGGTCTAAATCATTTCCACTATGATTAATTTGATTACCGACACTATTTTCTAGCCCATGGGGATAGAGAACGCCCTTCGGGCCATCTCTCAGACTGGGTCAGATTTTTAGTTGGATAGCATCCCAGTTTGGTTCATGAAACATCAATAATATACGTAAAATTATATCAACCAACTTTGAAATAAATATTGATCATACAACTTTTAATGGGAGTGTATTACTTTGAGGGTTTTGTATGACATTAATATTTGATAGGAAAATTTAAATAGAACAACTATAATCCTTTGAGGGAGCATTTGTATTTGGATCATATGAATTTACAAATAAAATTGTAATACTTTAACTTCTACATCAACCTTGTTGATGATAATAAATTGAAACATTACTATGATATCATCCAACAAGATGAGAAATTGAAAATGGAAAAGGTCTATGACAAAAACATATAGTGAACTATATGACATTCTTAGTAGCTACGTATGACATTTAACCTATTCTTAGGAAACCTTTACTACATGTATGGAATTTCAATAGGAAATTGGATATTTTAATAATTATGTATGATATTATTAAAATATGGAATCTATTAAAGTAGAAATTCATATATATAGGAATTTTTGGAATCTCATATGATTTTTCACCTATTCGTAATAGAATTTTCGTATGATTATAACATTTTGGACTCACCTAGGATAATTTAATTTGTAAAAAATAAATTGAATGATAATTATAAGAATAATTCAAGGAATTATACTATGCTATAAACTAATATTTTTGGATGAAACTTTTTCTTGCATGAAAATTATAATAGGATTCCATGTGGATTAGAATATGTAGAATATTTTGACCAAGAAAATGGAAATAAACTAATGATTTCTAGAAAGATTATATCATAGTGGAAACTTGAATACCTTCGGAGAAAAAGAAATATAAGGATTTCAAACTCAAGAGGATCTTGGGGGTTTTTCTCACAACCGAAGAAAGATATAATATAATACCCCAGCCTTAAACCTTACTTAATCTTGAGTTATTACAAGATTACACATTGAAGATCTTTTTAGATTTAGAGTTTTAGAGAATTAGATCATAAATCATGCATTACATTCCACATTTAAACAAGGTGGTTACATTAAAGACAATATTCACTTTTCCCATCAATGGAAACATATTTAAAACAAAACATGGATTCCTTCATGAAACTTCCTTGACACTATTATCACATCATATACCTTTCCCTTGACCTGTGAAAAACATTTCAAAAACTTTGGATGAGCAGAAAAAGATCAGTAAGGTATATAAAAATACAGAATGAAAAAATTAGTCCATGTATACATAAGAATCAATGAAATCATACATTACCCATAAAACATAATCACATTAACATACCTCATCAAATGATGAATAAATCATAGAAATCATAAGACATAAAGGTAACTTGAGGCATTCATAACATTCTTACGTAGGGAGTAACCCTCATGGTTACGTTTGAAATACCCATCACAGTATATTCCCTAAATCTCTTTGGAGAAACCATAGATTTTAACTCCTTCACGTTACCCAATGCATTGGAGAGCTCTATCAGGCTCACCCACCCTTAGTTTATCATGGAATCACCCGTCTTCATAAACAATTCCCAAGAACCATAACATAATCGTATCACATAAAACATGCATAAATAAAACATAACATTTCAACATTTCAATCACAATATATCAATAAAAAACATTGATATATTAAATAAATTATCAAAACCATTTTCAAATCCAAAATGAAAGAAAAGTAAAACATGGTATTTATTTTTCATTTAAAAAAAAGTTATGGCTTGTAGAGGAACCCAAAACTCATATAATGGTCACAGTGGTGGAGAAGTCGTTGTCGCCACACACGTATGAAAAAAATATTACCTTTTTTCATTTATTAAAATTCTTCGTATAAAAATATACCTTTTGAATAAAACTAAATGTCAAAGGGGTTTATACACCGTATAAAACAAGGTTGTGTATAAAACAAAATATTCCTCAATGAAAGGAGATTGAGACGAAGTCCCTTACCTCGTGTCCGACTTGACTTGATCGTTCTTTAATCTCCTGAATAATAAACTTGAGTTAATTTCTACATTCTTAAGAACCTTTTTAAAGTTCATTATTCCTTTTATATCACGTATTACCATGTCATGAACACTATTCAATTATTTATGTTAATAACCGTCATTTTGTCGATCTTTGGTACTTGAGCCAAAAATGGACTTCTTATAATTACATGTTGTTCATGTGGTCAAAGGTTCATTATATCCAGAATTATATTCATGATGTATATATCATATATATCATATATATCCATTATATACATGCATTTATAATATTACATAACATTTAGAGGTAAGAAATGAAATGCACCGTTCATGGAGACGGTAAGCTGTATGTACGCATGAACGCTACTTTCATTTCTATTTCTTACTTAATGGATTGAAATCATAATGATATAAAGGTATATTATAATTCTTGTATAATATATTATATAATATCTTTAACTCCATCCCTTATACGTCCCACATATGGCATTAACGAATCAAATCACATTGAGGGGGCGATAGTCCGTATTTCATAAAATAAAGATATCGCGTTTACCCATAATGGAAACCATAAGGTATGCCATAAATGAAAAATACATAAGCATAAAGAAAACATAAACATATTATATATCATATATAAATATAGTTACATCTTAATGGTCACCTTTAAAGGTGTTAAAAGAATATTGAACAATCATCGTTTCGTGAGGCATAAATTCGCCAACCACAGAAACAGTATGTTCTTTAAACATTAGACAGAGGTGTGTGTATGTGTAGCTAGAATACATATTATAAAAACATTATAGTATATTTAATATACTGGTTTTATTACAAAATAAATGAATAAAAAGAGTTTAGGGGGTTGGATAAGCAAAATAAAACAAAAGAACACAAATGAAGACATTACCTTTGAATTGGGTAACTCATCTTGGTTTGAACCAAAAGGGTTTCTTGAAGAGATTCCTGCCTAAGGTAAGGCTTCTAGGATGAAGAGAGGGATGTGGAGAGATAAAATGAGTAGATATTGTTTGAGCCAATGGCTTGAGAGGTGTGGGTAAGGAGGTAGAGTTGGGGGCCTTTTATAAGAGGGAGGAGGGGCACTTTTGGAAAGTAAAGAAATGTTACTTTATATTAAAATGAGTTTCAGATTTTAAAGGTCCCAATTTGATATATTTCAAGGATAAGGTGATAAGGGTTATAAATATACTCATCCTATATGTTTTTGACAAGTGTATGTCTTATATTTTACAATAACTTTTCATTTTAATTAAATCGTTCATTAATGAGGTAATCGCTGCATCATCATGGTGTCATAAAAAATTTAATTTATTTAATGTCTAAAAATTATAAAAAAATACTATGATGTAGGAAAAAAATTTATATTTACAATTCCTATTTATAGTCTAAGATATCATTTATTTATAAAAAATTAAAATTTTTTTACTTGGGCGATACATACTTTGGTGATATTCTCATTTCTTTACAAATGAAATGATAAAGTGTCACTATCACCCAAAAGTTATTCCATGGGGTCCCTAAGTTTGGAAAAAGGTATCCCATGTTCGGACATGACACAAACAGTAGCATTAGGACACATTTTGGTGTCATTTGTTATTATTATGATATTATTTTATTATGCTTAACTACCAGATTACTAATTAATCATGATAATTAAAGATAATTACCGTCGTTACGATTCATAATGTCCAAAAACAAAATATTCTTAATTAAATAATTTGGACCTTCTGATTAAAAATATGGAATCCATTTTACCAAATTCCAAACACAGAAATTGTAATAATTAATTTAATAATAATTCCCGTTGTAAAAACAAATAGCGGGTTTTTTTGAAACAATTTCTATCAAAACGTTGACAATTGTTTATGTCCAATTTCACAGTGAAATTAATCCAAATGACCACCATTGTATTAAATGGTAAAAATATATTATATTTACACTTTAAAACCAATTAAAAATATAATCTATCTATAAAATTAAATTAGATGAAAAAGCAGTTTTGAAGTAAAATGCAGTATTTTTCAATATTCATTAAAAAATGAACATTGTCAGAAAAATACCCAAAAATTATCCAAATTAAATTTCAATGTCCCAATATTAAATAATAAGTTTATTTTGACAAATAGAGCTTATAAAATTTTCAAAAGTTTGATTTAAAAATGGTTTTCCATCAAAAGCCGGTAAAACAATCTTTTAAAAATATTAGAGAATTCTATGCTTAAGATTGGATTTATTCTCATTTTAAGCCTCTAACACACTATCTAATTTATAATTAGACATAGATATTAAAACACATAATTATTTACTTACTTGGGATGTTACATATTTCACCCCTTTAGAAAATTTCATCCCTGCAATTTATTTACTTATCGAATAAGTGGGGGTATTTATCCCTCATTGCATTTTCAGATTCCCATGTTGCCTCTTCAATCATGTAGTTTTTCCACAAAACCTTCACTTGATGAATCACCTTATTCCGTAACACTTTCTCCCTATGGTCAAGAATCTAGATAGGTTATTCTTCATAAGATAGGTTCTCTTCCAACTGAACTACCTATGGACTCAAAACATGAGATGGATCTGGCATGTACTTCCTTAACATTGAAACATGAAAAACATTGTGTACCTAAGATAAAATCAGAGGTAAAGCCACTCGGTATGCAACTGATCCAACTCTATCAAGAATTTCATATGTTCCAATGAACCTTGGACTCAGATTTCATTTCTTACCATATCATATCACACATTTCCATGGTGAAACATTGAGAAAGACATGATCACCTACCTCAAAAGAGAGATCCTTCCACCTGTTGTCCATATAACTTTTCTGCCTGCTCTGAGCTGTTCTCATGTGTCTCTGTATTAGCTGAACTTTTTTTTACAACTCTTCTACCAATTTTGGTCCTATCAAATTCCTTTCACCCACATCATCCCAAAGAGCTAGAGTTCGACACTGCTTCCATATAATGCCTCAAATGGTGCCATCTGTATACTGGAATGAAAACTGTTATTATAAGAAAAATCAACCAAAGAAATATGTTGGTCCCAACTTCCCTGGTAATCCATCGAACAAGCACATAGTATATCCTACAAAGTCTGAATTGTTCGTTCTGACTGCCCATCTGATTGAGGATGAAAAGTTGTACTAAAATTTTATTTAGTACCCAATGAATTCCGAAGGCCTTTCCAAAAGTTAGAACTGAACCTGGGTCACGATCAGATACAATGTAGAGGGGAACTCCATGTAACCTGACTATCTCTTTAAGTTATAAATGAGAAAGTTGATCTAGGGAAACAGTATCTTGTATTGAAAGGAAATGAGCAGATTTAGTCAAGCGATCAACAACAACCCAGATTGCATTATTACCTCGAGGTGTCTTCGGCAATCCCACAACGAAGTCCATGGATATATTCACCCATTTCCACTCTGGCACTGGTAAAGGATGAAGCATCCCCTTCGGTAACTACCGTTCTACTTTAACCTGTTGAAAAGTCAAACACTTCACAGTAAAATCAGCAATTTCTATTTTCATTCCGTCCCACCAGTAATACTCTCGAAGTTCTCTATATATCTTAGTTTTACCTGGATGAACTGAAAACTGAGAACTATGAGCTTCACATAACAACTCCCTCTTCAACATTGAATCACAAGGCACACACAATCTCTTCCAAAATCTCAAAACACAATCATTATTAATGTTGAATTCAGTAAACTTACCCTTCTGAACCAGCTCTACCTTTTTTTCAACTCAATGTCTTGATTCTGTGCTTGCTTAATTCTGTCTGATAGAGAAGATTTCACTGATACCTGAAACAAAACAGAAGAACATCCTGAACTAACAACTTCTATGCCAAATTTCATCAAATCCTTAACCAAAGGATCATGTTCCAAACATAACATGGTTAATGAAGCATTACTTTTTCGACTAAAAGCATCACCACTTTATTTTCTTTTCCCAGATGGTAATGATTTGTACAATCATAATCCTTGATTAATTCTAGCTATCTCCTCTGTCTCATGTTCAATTATTTCTGAGTGAATATATAATTTAAATTTTTTTGATCAGTACATATTTCACACTTTACACCACACAAATGATGCCTCCAAAATTTTAAAGCGAAAACAACAGCAGCTAATTCCAAATCATGTGTTAGGTAATTTACCTCATTAGTTTTCAACTAACGTGAAGCATAATAAATTACCTAGTCATTCTTCATTAGGACGTAACCAAGACCTTTCAATGAAGAATCAGTTTAGATAACAAACTCACCATTCCTGGAAGGTAGTGCCAAAACAAGAGCATTCACCACTCTTCTTTTCAATTCGTGAAACAATCATCACATTATTTTGTCCGGATAAACTTAACACCCTTCCGAGTTAGCTTTGTCATTGGACTAGATAACCAGGAAAAATTTCTAACAAACCTTCGGTAATAGCCTTCCAAACCAAGGAAGCTATGAATCTCAGTTACATTTACGGGTCTTGTCCATTCTTCAATAACCTTTGTTTTTGTAGGGTCAACAATTATTCCATCTTTAGAAAAAATGTGACCAAGGAAAGAAATTTGTTGCAACCAAAACTCACAATTTCTGAATTTCCCATACAATTTCTTTTCTTTTATGGTTTTCAAAATAACCCTTAAATGTCTTTCATGATCCTCTCTACTTTTAGAAAACACCAAAATATAATCAATGAAAACAACTAAAAACTTATCAAAGAACTCATGGAAAATTCTATTCATAAGGTCCGTGAATACAATAGGTGCATTGGTCATCCCAAAAGGAATTACTACAAATTCAGAATGGCCATATCTTGTATGAAATGCGGTCTTCAGAAAATCTGCTTCCTTTACCTTCAACTGATGGTACCCCGATTTCAGGTCAATCTTTGAAAAATATTGAGCTCCCTGGAGCTGATCAAACAAATCATCGATATGAGGCAAAGGATATTTTCTCTTAACAGTGATGTTATTCAAGGCTCTATAATCAATGAAAAGTCTCATAGAAACATATTTATTTTTAACAAATAAGACAAGAGAACCCCATGGTGATGTGCTAGGTCTAATGAAACCTTTCTCTAATAAATCTTGGAATTGCTCCTTCAACTCTAAAAGTTCAATTTGAGCCATTTGATAAGGGGGTTTTGAAATTGGCTAAGCATCAGGAACTAAGTCAACAGTAAATTCAACTTCTTGATCTGGTATTATTCCAGGAAACTTATCAGGAAAAACATCAGGATACTCATTTACCACTGGTACATCATTAATCTGAACGGTTCCTTTGTTTTCAAAAATAAGTGCAAGGTAACATTCATTTCCATCTTTTAAAAGTTTCTCAGCCTCTTGATATGTTATCAACAGTAAGAGTTCATTCTTGTACACAAACTGAAAGTCTTTCTGAAAAGAAACACCTTTAGCTCTACAATCAATCTTAGCATCGGAAACAGAGATCCAATCCATACCCAGGATAACATCAAACTCTCCTAGAGGTAAAACAATAAGTTTTTCAAGTAGTTTCTTTCCACGGATAATAATAGGAAGATTATTATAAATTATTTTTGCCTCAAAATTTCCCCCAGGATTTTTTACCATAAGTTCAGGAGTCATTTCCTGATATGGTATTCCCAATTTACTAGAAATTTTTTCAGAGATGAAAGAATGTGTAGACCCTGAATCAAACAACACACTGGCATAATCTGAAAAAAAACAAAGTACATGATACCACTTCATTTGAGGGACCAACATCTTCTGAAGTAGTTGCAAAGGATTTCACCACACCGTTATTCTTGTAGTCAGACTGCTTCCCATCATTTGAGCTCTTTATCGAACACTCGTTTGCAAAATGACCCATCTCGTTGCATTTGAAACATTTCACTAACTATAAATCAAATTTGGTCTTACCATCACCCTGATATTTTTCAGTGCAATCACGAGCCTTATGTCCCATCTTACCACATTGATAGCACTTTCAAGAATTCAGAAGACACTCCCCAGCATGCCTTTTACCACATTTATCACAAACTGGAAACTTAGTTTTCTTACCATCAGAACTTTTTGAAGAAGTCTTCCCTTTCTCCTTCCACCTCGGTCTCTTATTCTATTAGTTGTTATAGAACACTTGATCATCGGCAAACTCCATTTCCACCTTCTCAGTACATCGAACAAGCTTTTCATAACTCTTGAACTCGCAATAAGCTAAAGCCCTTCGATATTTTGGATTTAATCCTGAGTAAAAAAGAATGATTTTACTATCAAGGTCTCAGATAAAATTTTGGAGTATACCATGCCAATCGAGTGAAACTTTCTTCATAAGTAGACACTGAGTCGTCCTCTTGCCTCAA
This sequence comes from Viscum album, assembly GCA_963277665.1. Classification (NCBI taxonomy): domain Eukaryota; kingdom Viridiplantae; phylum Streptophyta; class Magnoliopsida; order Santalales; family Viscaceae; genus Viscum; species Viscum album. The sequence goes on from OY728153.1 coordinate 912,691,322, forward strand.
TTCCAAGAATTTTTTTTCCATCCTAAGTCAAACAGCCTTAGGAAAATACTTCTCAAGAAACATACCTTTGAATTCATCCCAGTCAAGAGAATCAATCTCATTAGCATCCCTGATATTTTTAACCATCGACCACCACTGATCTTCTTCACCCTCCAAACGGGAAATTTCAAGACTAACCTTTTGATGGTTTGAACACCCCATGACATTGAAAATCTTCTCCAGTGCTTTAATCCACCCTTCAGCTATCACATGGTCAGATTATGCTCTGAATTATGGGGGATGTTGCCTCATGAAATGTTCCACCACTGACATGTTCCTCTGCGGTTGATCTAGCTGATCTCGTGCATGGATACCACCATCATTTATCGCTTGAGTAAAATGTTACATTACTGCAACAAACTGTTCAGTTCCAACTCTGACCATCTCAGGATACTAATTTGGAAGGTCATTTCCTTCGGTGTGCCTTCCTAGCACTGCATCCATGTTTCCTCTGTGGAAAACCATTCTGAACAAACATGTCTTAGATGAAGCAACATGGTAATCTTAAAATTCTATATCATTTCAATTTGACCATAAAAAATATTTTTGGATAATCATTTAATAGAATTCTAACTCCTAAAGTTATCTAAACTGGCCTCTGATACCAACTATAAGGCCCCATCTTTAAACCTTACTTAATCTTGAGTTATTACAAGATTACACATTGAGGATCTTTTCAGGTTTAGAGTTTTAGAGAATTAGATCATAAATCATGCATTACATTCCACATTTAAACAAGGTGGTTACATTAAAGGAAATATTCACTTTTCCCATCAAAGGAAACATATTTAAAACAAAACATGGATTCTTTCATGAAACTTCCTTGACACTATAATCACATCCTGTACCTTTCCCTTGACCTGTGAAAAACATTTCAAAAACTTGGGATGAGCATAAAAAACTCAGTAAGGTATATATAAATACGGAATGAAAACATTAGTCCATGTATACATAAGAATCAATGAAATAATACTTTACCCATAAAACATAAGCACTTTAACATACCTCATTAAATCATGAATAAATCATAGAAATCATAATACATAAAGGTAACTTGAGGCACTCATAACATTCTTACATAGGGAGTAACCCTCATGGTTATGTTTGGAATACCCATCACAGTATATTCCCTAAATATCTTCAGAGAAACCTTAGCTTTTAACTCCTTTGCGTTACCCAATGCATTGGAGAGCTATATCATGCTCACCCGCCCTTAGCTCATCACGGAACCACCCGTCTTCATAAACAATTCCCAAGAACCATCACATAATCATATCAAATAAAACATGAATAAAAGAAACATAACATTTCCACATTTCAATCTCAAGATATCAATACAACACATTGATATATTAAAAACATTATCAAAACCATTTTAAAATCCAAAATGAAAGAAAATTAAAACATGGTATTTATTTTTCATTTAAAAAAAGTTATGGCTTGTAGAGGAAGTCGAAACTCATATAATGGTCACGGTGATGGAGAAGTCGTTGTCTCTGAATACGTATGACAAAAACATTACCTTTTTCATTTATTAAAATGATTCATATAAAAATATTCCTTTTGAATAAAAGTAAAAGTCAAATGGGTTTATACACCGTATAAAAGAAGGTTTTGTATAAAACAAAATATGCCTCAACGAAAGGAGATTGAGATGAAGTCCCTTACCTCGTGTCCGACTTGACTCGATAATTCTTTAATCTCCTGAATTAAAAACTTGAGTTAATTTATACTTTCTTAAGAACCTTTTTCAAGTTCATTATTCCTTTTATATCACTTATTATAGTGTTATGAACACTATGAAATTATTTAAGTTAATAACGGTCATTTTGTCGTTCTTTGGTACTTGAGCCAAAAATGGACTTCTTATAATTACATGTTGTTCATGTGGTCAAAGGTTCATTATATCTAGAATTATATTCATGATGTAGATATCATATATTATAAATATATCCAGTATATACATGCATTTATAATATTACATAACATTTGGAGGTAAGAAGTGAAATGCACAGTTCATGGAGACGGTAAGCCGTACGTACGCATGAACGCTACTCTCATTTCTATTTGTTAATTAATGGAGTGAAATCATAATTATATAAAGGTATATTATAATTCCAGTATAATATCATATATAATATCATTAAATCCATCCCTGATACCTCCCACATATGGCATTAACGAATCAAATCACATTGAGTGGGCGGTAGTCCGCACTTCTTAAAATGAAGATATCTCGTTTACCCAGAATGGAAACCATAAGGTATGCCATAAATAAAAAATACAGAAGCATAAGGAAAACATAACCATATTATATATCATATATAAATATAGTGACATCTTAATGTCCACCTTTAAAGGTGTTAAAATAATATTGAACAATCATTGATTCATGAGGCAGAAATTCAGCAACCACAGAAACAGTATGTTCTTTAACCATTAGACTTATGTGTGTGTATGTGTATCTCGAATACTTATTATAAAAACATACTAGTATATTTAATATACTGTTGTTATTACAAAATAAAGGAATAAAAAGAGTTTAGGTGGTTGGAGAAGAAAAATAAAACAAAATAACACAAGTGAAGACATTACCTTTGAATTGGGTAACTCCTCTTGGTTTGAACCAATAGGGTTTCTTGAAGAGCTTCCTGCCTAAGGTAATATCTTATCTACCATCTTACCTCTCCATCCATTGAAAAATGATAATGTTTATAATGTATACGTGTGGACTACCACCTCCACAAATCGATGTGATTCATTTTTCATTTTTACTTTACATAGATGGTAATAAGGATAGAATTAAATTAATGTATATTATATATATGATATGATATTTATTATATAATTTTGAATTTTTATATACCTTTCTTCCATTCTGACTATCAAAAAGTGGAGACATCACTTATGCATATGTATGGAAAACCATCTCCACAAAGTGATGTAACTCATTTCTCATCACCTCTTTAAATTAATGGTTCTAAAAGTTTAAATAATCGTTAAGTATGATACTAATTTCATGATTAAGATTTTGGAGAAGATGAAACCATGAACATGGTTCAAGGAATAGAACCCTTAAACTGAATCATGCATGGAAATGGACAAGTTTTCACCCAAATGTCCTTTTTAAGGTAGAATATAAAAATAAAAGGATAATTGGAAATTATAAAGAAATGATATATATTAATTTATGAATGAATATGGTTTTCAAATATGTATCATAAATATATTTTTTTTATATAAGATATCTATATTTTTACTAATCTATATGAAACTTGATGTAATGGATTTATATTTCAATCCAATTTTAATCAAGATTGTTTTTTATTGAATTTACAGTGAGAAAATTATGTGATCCTTATCTAACAAAACCTTTAATTTTTATTCACCTATAGTTATTTATATATTTTTTAAGATTTAGTACCATTTTAATCTCTTTAAAATTCAAAATTTTTAGAAATATTTTTTAAGAAAATATATCCTTATTTCTCTTCTTTCAGTCAGAAAAACCTTTTCTTCCATATTCATGTTTTGTAAAATGTTTTCAATAATTTTTTTTTATGATTATTAAATTATTTTTAAAAATAAATTTTACCCCTTTATTAATTTATTAAAAATGAATAAAAATAATCTTTTTATCATTTTGTAAACAAATTATTTTTTATTAAAGGTGTGAAATAAATCTTTTTTTTAACAATTATAGCATGAATAGAATTTTTCACTGTCATGACAACTTATTGCATTGAATACTCTTATAAATTATTCCATTTTTCTTTTAAAGGAATTTCTTTCATAATATCTTTGAAAAATTTTATTATAAATCAGTGATTTCAAAATGAATAGTGTATTTTCCATAATAAATTTACCAGTTATCTTTTAAAAGTTATTCAATATATAACAGCATAATTTTATAGATCTTTGAATTTTTTTATAATAATTAATAAATATTATTGATTTATATTTTTTTAGAAAAAATATCTTTTTAGTAATTAGACACCCAAATAAAACTTACTATGGTTATACACAAATGATACCATACACCATATTTCTTTTGATGACCTATGATTAGTTTTTCTAGGGAATGTATTGACATTCTGTTTGGCATTCTGTAATGACCCGTCCTAGAGGGGACCATGCCAAGACTACCCCAAGCCTGCCTCTAATAGGCCAGGGGCATCATACTAGTGTCGAGTATTCATATCCCACAAATGGGAGGCATTTTCTTAAGCACATGTACACAGGCATACATTTCCAAGACCAAAATGCTAAAATGTAAACCACTAAGTAAAAAAAGAATACATACCACTAAGATACCAAAAATAGAGTACAATAGTACAAACTGGACCTAAATAGGGCCAGAATAAAATCCCACTAAAATAAGGAGTCTATCAAAGTGAATGCACAAGTTCCATAGTGTGTTTCTGAGATATATTATATCATGTACTTTTTATGTTTCTATATGATACTCCACCCTATCAGTTAGGTCAACTAACACTCCATAGATTCTGATCCCTGGTGGGTGTTTTCCCCAACATCCTAGTGACAGGATGGATGACTCACTACCCCCTTCAGACCCACTCTCTTCTCTTGGTATTTACTTTTGCGGGTATGTATGGTGGTTAGTCTTCCTCATATATGTGTTTAGAGGGATGTAATGGATTTTGATTATTTCACACACATATATATTCTAGATATAGTTTCCTAAGGGATAATATAGGTATAATGTGTATAGGCTGTGATGGATTGAGTGTCCTTACACAGTGTATGGGTTGTGATAGATTGAGGTATAATACCCTATGTATGATACACATTGTGTGGGGTGTGGTGGATCCTAGAAACTACCTGAATACTTTGGGTTACGTGGACATAGTGGTGTGCTACGTGAGGTATATGTTTTGGTGCTTCACGCAGGTGTCTACAAGATAGCATTTTTAGATAGATATGCTTTGGACGTGCGGTGTTGGGGAATAGCGAAAAACCTGTGGGGAAGTGGTAGCAAGGTTACCTTGATATTAATTATTATATTATATGTACTTGTATGCAATAATTGGTGAGAGTATCCATGGTGAGGTTGGGAACTTAGTATACCAATTTAAGTGACGTGTTAGTTTCACTTATTGTTCACTGTGCTTTAGCATGCTTTATTTACCTTTTACATGAGAGGATCTGTGGAGGATCCTACTGTGTATGCTGTTATACTCACCCTGAGTATATATCAACTGATTTTTAGGTCAGTTAGAGTAGTTTGTAGATTTGGAAGTTTACTACTAGCTTGGGATTTATTAGGAGTTTTTCGAGCTTCATGGTCTCTTCCATCTTAACTTTCTTTTGGTACATTCATTTTTCTTTTCTTTTGTAATACATCTTTCATGAAATTACATTTTTGTAATTGGTTTTCCTTTTATATTATATTCTAAGAAGGATTCGGTTGGTGTATATCATATCTATCTCTTCCTCATGTGTTTCTCTTATAGGATAATGCCTCCTATTTTCATGTTTATTATACCCTTGGTGCTCGTTTCCAAACCAGGGCCTACTAGAGGTAGGACTCAGGGGTCACTATCTCTCTTATCCCTCTACCGACCCGGTATGACTATATTTTGTGTGGAGGGGTCATGACATCCTACATGTGTAATATAAACCCAAAAAACTACAATATATCTACATAGTGGCCCAAACAAACACATCACAACCAAACTCATGAAATATTAAGTAATAATCCTTCAAGATCCTTCCCACTAGAATATACACCAATCATGTCATGAGAAGATTTCTAATCTATGATAGGGAGATAAAGAAAATTCATGGCTCACACTATATGCCAAAATATAAGAACCATATTCTAGACTGACGCTTTATAGTGTCACACACCAGAATATATAAAAAATATATCTCCCATCAAACTCATCATAGATAAACACATATATCCATGTCACAACACATACCTTCCGTCTAAAATTTTATATTTTACTCTATATTTCTTCTTTCAGACTTCTTCTAACACCTACCACTCCCACAAAACACAAAGTAGTGGTTCGAGAAGGTATAGACCATAACAAGTTTAATAATGATGAAATACACATTACATTACATGAGGATAATATTGGTTGTAGAAAAACTAAAATTTTGGAATATAAAAGGTGATAAGACAAAATATATCTCATTATAATTTTTTTATACACATGATATTCAAAAAAATAAAATATAAATATCCAAAAAAATAAGTCATGAAATAATCATCTGTATTTATTTATAAAATCATTAAAAACAATAATTCTTGAGAATTTGATTTATAATATATGTAAATGAATAATTTAAAGTATATCATGTTCTAATTTGGGAGGGTTGGGAATGTTGTGCTCTTATCCCCTTAATAATGTTTTCCCAATGGGTTTTCATGAAAATGTTTTTAACAAGATTGCATAAAATTTAAATGGGATTCGATTATTTTATATTCACTTGTTTTTTCTATAATTTTTTCTTTGGGTAAAGGATAGAATAATATATACTAAATAAAATGGTTATGTCCATGAAAGAAAATCATGGTCATATCTTTGATGACCATGTCCATAGGATACAATCACGACTATATAGCTTGTGGGTGATATTACTATGGAAATATCCTCTAGGAGTGTAGCTAAAATCCATTACCATGTAAATAATCTCAGGGATGTTAATATAGATATATAATACCATGTGGGATGCGTGTCGCCAAATATCACCATGGGAACTATCCATGGAGATGGGATTTGTCCATTAGCATTGTTGTGGTGATAACTTACCATGTCAATGGAACATGAGACTATTTCCCTGATAAGGGCCTATGTTTATAGGATCTTGGGTATTTCTATAAAAATAGCAGCCATAAGCTTTTATCATGGCCTTTAAATTCTAAAAATATAAAAAAAGCCTACAAATTTTGATCTCTAAACCACTGTTATATGAGGGATATTTTTATCACTTCAACACATGTTATTCAATGGGCCTATATATAAAATCATATATATAATATTTAATATTTAATATTATCAATATTATATTTTTAAAAAATATTAAATAATTAATTCCCTACCATTATAAGGACACATCCCATGTGTCGGCAAGACACTAACCATCATGGGTGTAGTTTCATATGATGTGGGGAGTCTTCGTGTGCATCTTCCACCATAGGAAAACATTGTTGTTGTGAAATGGAATCTCCACATGGTTCTACCACCACATGAATAATTTTATATGGTGATAGGGAACCTTCAAATGGATTCACCTTTAAAGAAAAGTTTTTCTATGGTGGTAGGGTCTTATCACATTGTTCTCGCTTTTCTTCCATGCTAAAAAGGATTTTCCCATGTCAGCCTATAGACATGGAAGAAATTTCCTATACTTGTAGTTAATTATTTTTTTTCTAAATTGAAATGGGTTTATCACGTCAGATTATATCCACATACAAAATTTCCCATGGTAGTATAAACCCTACACCTATGGGAAACCATATCCCTTGGCCATAGGCTAACCTATGACCACTGTTTGGATGAAAATAACTATAAAACCATGGTAGAAAGTCTTTTTTCGATCAGAAAAATTTTTATTAAATTAATAATATCAAATGGGGTTCTAAAAATTAATATTTTTATGGATATCATTGTTTATCATGAATAGGAACTATTAATTCTCAACCCCAACTCTTTCATATCCCAACTATTTAAATTCCTACCTTTCTGTATCTTTTATTAATTATGAGATAATCCAACAGTTTTATTTGATATGGAACATAAAGATTAATTGGGATCATTGATTGTAATATTATATAAAGTTCATATATATATATATATATATATGTGTGTGTGTGTGTGTGTGTGTGTGTGAGATAATGTAATAATGAAATCAGAATTTTTGCCTTTAAATTTTCTCCATATGTCTTGTATACTTCTTTTACTTTTAAATTTCATTATACTCTTATTGTCATAATTCTTCTACATTCATTAGTTATCGACTTATAACAATATATAAATTCATTTATAATTGATAAAGCTGCCCCGGTTTCAAAATAATTCTCATTTTCAATCGAAGTTAATATCTCTTTTGATAACATAAATCAATTTAAATTCATAAATTATAATATAATTATATTTAATTAAAAAAATAATCTAAATGTTTCATTTAATCTAAAACCCTTAAAAATCATGAAAATGTTATAAAACCCCATAATATACAAATTATAAGGTATTTTTATACAATAAAATATTAGATAAAATTAGAAAAATATTTATCAATGTAGCGATCCAACCATTAGACTAAAAAAATGAGGATAGTGATGTGTAGGTCCATAAGTGGATTAATTTGTTGTTCATTTGGTCGGAGCCTCCTAGGATCAATCCTTTTAATCATATTACTTGAACATTATTGGGTTTGTATGTTACCAAATAAACATGTTTTACTTGATCATTATCCATCTGTATTTCTAGGAAAGAATCAGAAAATATGAGAATGGTACATGGGGGTTAAATATGGTGTGAAAAATATCCTCCCATGTTATGGAGGGATCCTTAGGGTCTAATTAATGGTGAGATTTTTTCCATTTTAAAAAATTATGATGTGGCAACATGTTGCATCCCACCATCCAAGACCACAAACCGGGGCACAGACTGGTGGTCTCTACTGTACCTCAAGCACTACTCCCCATATTCCAGAGGATTTTGAATAGTATCATGGATAAATAGTTTTATAGTGGGAAGAATATACCCATATATCATAGTATATCAACATTAAAAATAAAATAAATCATATACGTCATCCAAATAATATAGTAAACAAGCATGCAATGAAGTGTCATCAATAATCAAAATAAACCATGTTGTAATAGAAAAATTGTATATCATACACATTAGAAAATAATAAAATAAAATATAAATACCACAAGACAAATCTAAGTAAAACTCTAACAAACATTTTTGATTCCTGGTCTGTTCGTAGCTCCCATGCTTCATCCAACCAGTCAAATCCATCAAGAATTGGGCCTTTCCAAAAATTATATATATAACCAAGTTGTGGCTACTAGGTTACCAAAGTGTCGTAGTGTCCCAAGTGGGGTGTGAGTATAACTCATTAGGCCAACACCAATAGTGTCAAGAAATATAACCACTCTGATAAAAAGTGATGGTAGAAGTGTTGTAAATAAACAGTTTAATATTTTAACCAATTTTAAAAAAGCAATAAAATAACTAATGACACCCTAGGTTCATGAAGACACTTAAGGCCAGTCATATCATTTTAAATACAGAGTAATGTGACTCTGATCAACCATACAAAATTTCCCAAGTGTTGGGATGTCTCTGAGCACTTACCGTGCCTCCCAATATAATAAATCTGGGCATAGCACGTATGAATCACAAACCTAGAGAATTATCCAAGAAATATCCATCCCAATATACCAGATAAACTCTAAATACATATCAATGTAAATCCAACTAATAGTAACATAGAACTCCTTGCCAATAGTTTTCTCAGCCTAGGGTATAAGCCTAATAGTAACACAGACCTCCCTTATATGATTTTTCTAATCCTAGTCATAAATAGGATTATAAGGTGTTTTCCATAATATACCTAAACCAACCCCCAAGGGAGTTTTAGATTCAAGCATCCAAACCTCCCCCCAAGGGAATTTTCATTCCATTTTTTTAGAAATAAGACCACCTCCAATTTATTTTCATTTCCTTTTTAAAAAAAATTCAAAACAGAATTACTATTATAATTAATAAACCAAGTCAAGACAATTCATAAGTTCCATACAATTTACCATTTTAAAAAAAATACCAATCCAAATTATAATCACATTCCATATAACATAAAACATCTTTGAGATGTTATCTATATTTAAAAACAATACCACCCCAAGGGAATTTTCTTTTCTTTTAAAAATAATTCAAAACACATTTCCCATTTAAACTATGAATTCAAATTATAATTTCCCCTTATTCATTTTAGAACTAACCAAAACAATTCACCATTACTAATCCATCCAATTTTCTCTTTATAAAGAAAAAATTAACAATTCTTGAAGACTCGTTTATGATCATTGATGATTATGAAAATCGATATCATAATCATCAATCCAAACATGATTCTCCTTTCAACTGTTTAAAACACTCCTCACTAACTCACACAACTAATGAGATTCTCAAACCTAATTTTCCATTTCAAGAGGCCATATAAATTTAGAATTTCCATATTCAAGGTCAATTATAAAATAAGGTCATTAACTTGAAATATCCCTCTTAGTTTCAACACAATATAATTTGGGTATATAACTAAGATGAGGCACCATATAATTATTTCAATTGGAACTAGTTCATAACACAAAAAAACCGGTATGGCGTGCCACACACACCCTTTATAAAAATATGAAACACTATGGTTTAAGTCTCAGGACCACCCAAATTAACCTAAGATGATCCCAAATGTTTGATTTCTTTTTTTGGTTATGCATAAAACATATGAAATTTAAAAACATGAAAAAAGACTTGGAAATATGGCATGTTGGCTAAACTAAATAAGACACTGATTGAAAATGAAATAAGTGAAGAAAGTGAGGAAGAGGATTCATATCCTTACCTCTAGCTTTCCAATGCCTTAGATGAAAGAATAAATAGGCCTCAGAAGGTAGATATTTGCTATATTATATGAAGAAGATGAAGGCCCCTTTGTAGAACTACTACCTTACATGAGAGGGGGCCAAACCTGAGTAAGGGTATAAGGGTGTGGATCTGGTAAAATTAGGGGGAAACACCTAATAAAATTTCATCCAAGGAGGCCACTGGCTCATCGACTAGCCACTCCTAGGGAACCTACTGGTTTGCAACAACCCTTTCTCGGGACTCGTGTCGTGACTACCCCAAGCCTGCCTTCCATATGCCAGGGGCTGGCGACTAGCACCTAAGGCGTGTATCCCAATATAAGGGAAGGCATTTCCTTTAAGTAAGAAATCAAACACCATAGAGTAAGCAAGCAGAAGTAAACACTAAGTAAACCGAATACAATAATAAGTGTTGGAAAGTAAATGGGCCAGTATACAAACCCAACTGAAAGTAAAGTACAACTGAAAAGAGAGTTCAACAGCAGATAAGTAAAGCAGCAACACCAAGCCGTCCACTGGAAATCCCACCTGAAGGGTGGGTACAGATAGTCACCTCAACTCCTTGGCTCCAGCTGTCTGATCCATGTACGTATCGTCCAGTAATCCACCTCCATGTACAGTCCAAATCCACGAGCTCCTACCTTGATCAGTGTTGTCCATCGTCTGCATCCACAACAACGTAGTACGGGAAAATCCCATGCAGGGGTGAGTATACGCTACTCAGTAGGGGTCCTGAGAACCCTGAAGGTCTCCCAGAATCCACGAAGGATAAACCACAAACGAAAGTTACAATCATGAAGTAACAACCAACTCTACTTAGGTATATTCCCATACATATACCTAAGTCATCTATTCCAGATCGGCTCTAGCACAGGATCCCAAATACAACCCAGCCCACACAGGAAAACATAATCCATTTCACATAGGAATTCACAACTCAATCCACACAGGAAAACATAGTTCCATTCCACATAGGAATTCACAACCCAATCCATATAGGAAAACATAAATCCATTCCATATAGAAATTCACAACCCAATCCACACAGGAAAACAAAACAATCATATCGATGATTCGGATTTCAAGTTAAGACTCAACTCACACAGGTATACTACACACGAAGAGGGATGGAGATGATCTGCACACAGCATGATCCTTTCTGGGAGGGTCCACTCCATGAGCCAAGGGGGGGTCGATACATCAACTGACACGAAGTACGGAGTTGATGTATCCCAAATTTCTGTCTCATCAAAAGGATCTCAACGCGACAAACGACGCGTCAATCAGAGGCATGTATCCCAAGTTATGGGCCTTTGAACGTAGTTGTCTGATTTTTAGTGGGTTTTGGGCCCAGACCGACCCGGCCCGAGACCCCCTAGGTCGGACCAAACCGGGTCGACCCAAACCGAGTCCGGGCCCGGCTCAGATGGGCACGGCCCCGCCCGACTGGCATGGCCCGGCCCAGTGCGGGGGTCCAGCCCGGTGCGGGCGGCCCGGCCTGACGCTGCCGGTCCGGTGCGGTGCAGTCGCCCACGGGCTGAGCGGAAGAGAAAGGGTTGCGCAGCCCCCTTGATTGGAAAATGGCGGTCCCTTGTGGGGTCCTCCCTAGGTGACCTGGCCGGGGGTTACGACCCCCGGATTTTACCGAACGGCTGGTCGTGTTGGTCGACCGGTGTGCCGTCACGGGACCCCACGGTCCCGCCCTTCCGAAGAGCCAGCGGCCGGAAGATCCGGTCTCCCTCCCCTGCACAGCCGCGGCTCTCGTCCGTCCAGCGCGGCGCGACGGTGCCGCACCCATCCGCCCTGGCCTCGGCCCTTCTAGAAGCTCCGGTGCTGGGCGACGGTTCCCCCCCCCCCCCGCGGCCCAACCTTGGTCGCGGCTTCTTCGGCTTCGGTGCGGCGCGACGGCGCCGCGCTTCTTCGCCGCGGCCCACTCCGTCCACGGTTCCCTCATTCCCGCACGGTGTGACGACATTGTGTTACTTTCATTCCAATCCATAGCGAAACATCAACAACAATGGGGAGGAGGGTCGGTCGTGTTTGTGCGGTCCGGCCTCCTCCCATTAATTCGATAACAGGCTGCTTAATAAACAACAACGAGGAACGTAAATTTATCTTAAACACAAAACAATTCCCTACCTCAACAACGATGTCAAATACAGTGTTGGGTTTGACGACGTCGGCATACGTCCAAGGTGAATGGCGCCTCTCACCGGCTGTGGAGAGGAGAAGAAAGGCACGTCGATCACTCCTTGGTGCTCCATCATTCTTCGCTTTCTTCAATGGGGAAGAAGAAGATCATCAAGACCACAAGAGTTATCTCCTCTATTCCACACAATGGATCCACCAAAAAAATAAAATAAGTCTTTGTCTTATTTTATTCACACACATGACAACTTTTTTTTAAAATATCAAAATGTCAAATACAATTAATTAATGAGTTTCAATTAATTGAATAGGGTGTGTTGGCATTCAATAAAAGAGAAGATTGAAAGTCAAGAATTTATGGGGGGTTTCCAACCTTAAAGAGGTGGTATAAAGGATTTTAAGGGGTGGGGCTTGTGTGGGACCCACCTCACAAATATCCTGCCAAGGTAAAATAAATTTGTAACACAACTTTATTCACTTAACCAAAAAAATTAAACAACTTTTCCCGAGCAAACACAACTCTGGAAAAGGTATTCCTAAGCAATTACCAGTGCTGCAGTTTCAACGGTGCCCTTGGATTTCAATTCCAAGCACCAGATAAAAATTTATAAAAACTCACTCGTTCGTTCACTAAACGTACCCGAGCTAAACTTCGGAAATTGATTTCGGCCACACGGGCCTCGGAATCAGGTGCCTTCAGAAACTGCATACTCGTAAAATCCCAAAGAATTTAAGAAAAAAAATCCCTTGAAATTTACGGGTCTTTACATTAATCTCACCTTAGGGATTTACGTCCCCGTAAAGATACATAACAAACTAGGGGAACAAAAGTGGGTACTATGCACGCATCTGAGCCTCCCACTCCTAAGTTCTCTCCTGGAGGTTCCTATGCTACCACCTGATGCCCACTAGTGGAATCGACCGCCCATGTAGGACCTGCTCCTGTCGATCCTCGATCTCCATCGGGACCTCCGTAAAAAGTCGCCCAGTCATCGATGTCTAGCTCCCCATGGTGGATGATATGCGTTGGGTCGTGCATGTATCTCCTCAGCTGAGATACATGGAAGTTGTCGTGCACCCTGTGCAATTGAGGTGGTAAAGCCAGGTGATAATCTACCTCGCCTATCCTACTGAGAATCTAAAACGGTCTGATGAAGCGCAGAGATAGCTTGTCGCCCCACCAAATCTCCGTAATCCACACCAAGGTGAGACCCATTAGAAAACATGGTCACCATCCTCGAACTCTAGTGGCCCATGCCTCCTGTCAGCATAGGACTTCTGTCAGCTCTGAGTTATCCTCATCTGCTCCTGGTTGTCCTGAACCTTCTCTGGTCCTACAAGAGCTACTAAGATTTCTTCTTTGACGATAAGAGAAATCTAGTCTCATCCCCTGGATGAACCATGTTCTTTGCCTAAAACAGTCAATCCTGACATGAATGATACTAATCTATGCCATGGATGACGTCGTAAGGCCTCGACGCTACTACCAAGATATCCAACCGTTACTCTCACCTCTAAGGGTCGAGTCTCACTGTCGACAGTAGTGTGTGGTCACTAGGTATCCTCCAGTAGGAATCTAGAAAGTGAGGCTCAAGTCAATGGTTTTAACCGAAACCACTCAGTATCCACTACATAAAAAGGACAGGGAAGAAAACATCACAAGAAAAATTTTCTTTTATTACTGTAGATTAATGTACAAAGACACAAACATCAACAAAGCTAGAAGCAACATGAACAAAATTCCCCATGACTGGAGCTAGTCCCACTCCTGTCCAGCTGCTCCCAGAGGTCCATGGTCGTAAGCCTCAACTGCCTGAAGCTAAGCTCTCCCCTGTCCACTCGTTCCCTACAGTCGGGGTGGTCTCCCTGGTGGTGGTGGCGGTAGGGCCTCAAAGCGTCACCCACCACCCGCTGCTCAGCCAGCTCCTCTTCCAAGTCCACCTGCTCCCTACGGACCAACATGGTCGAACCTCTGCATGGGAGGTCCCTCTACCGTCTGCTGCTCATATGTAGGACGGGTCGGTCAATCTCGAGCCATGTGACCCTACCCGCCACACGCATAGCATTGCGTGCTCCTCGTGTGGCTAGCTCTATTTCGTGTGCCCCGCACAAACGAATCTGCATCCTGAGATTTCTCATCTGATGGCCTGGACCGCTTAGACCTCTAAGTCAATTGTCTACTGTCAACTGTAGAAGACTCCGCTATGGGTCGTCCTGCGGAGGGTCTCGCCGCGGATGACTGCTCGGCGAGAAAACTCTCCACTAGAAGGGCTCTCTCCAACACCCCCGCCTGCATCGGGATATTAAGGGAGATCATCGAAGATCTGATCTCATGCCTCAGTCCCTTCTCGAAGGTCCGGGCCCTAAAGAATGGGTCCTGTACCATATCTATGGAGTAGCACGAGAGATCAGTAAACCTCGCCGAGTACTGGGCCACAGTCATGTTGCCCTGTCGTAGCTGTAGTAACTCTTAAATGCGCACCGCAAGGAGGGTGGCTAGAACGAACTCTGATCGGAAGAGGCCCTCTAAGTCCATCCAAAGAAGTGATGCCTCATCGTGCACCTGGAGAATCAGGCTCCACCATCTACCTACTGCCACGTTCAGGAGACTCGCTGCAAGAATCACCATGGGGTCAACTCGTGTCCCCACTAACCTGAAAACTCATACAACAGCCTCCAGCCAATCCTCAGATTCCTGAGGGTCCATCTCCCAGCGGAACCTAGGTGGTATCTGACGCTAAAAATCATGCATTTCACTAAGGATACGTGCACTCTCAGCGGCTGAGGCTAGTGGCATCGGTGGCTCGGTAGGTTGAGGTACTGTCGGTTCCCCCGCTGTAATAGAGCCCTACACTGAGGCCTCGTCGCTCGGTGAGCTGTCGTCTCATACAATGCTTGGAACCCTATCTGGATGCCATTGTGGGGCTATTCTGAAAAGAGACAGGTGCACCATGGTCAATACAGTATACCTGGTGAGCTAACACAAAGTAATCACAAAGAAAACTTTTTAAACACACATGCAATTAATGTTTTCGTGCACTGAGTCAGAAATCATAAGTCAGGGTCCTGCTGTATGGATACGTCGGTCGCCGCACCAACACTCAACTACCTGGACTAATAACCACACTCAAATACCCTTAACACTATTGCTTCACTTAGAGAAAGATCAGAGTCCTGAGTTCTACGGTAGAACCGAACTCCTCTGATACCAATTTGTCACGACCCGTTCTCGGGACCAATGTTGAGACTACCCCAAGCCCGCCTTCCATAGGCCAGGGGCTGGCGACTATCACCTAAGGCGTGTATCCCGATATAAGGGAAGGCATTTCCATTAAGTATGAAATCAAACACCAAAGAGTTAGTAAGCAGAAGTAAACACTAAGTAATCTGAGTACAATAATAAGTGCTGGAAAGTAAATGGGACAGTATAAAAACCCAACTGAAAGTAAAGTACAACTGAAAAGAGAGTACAACGGAATATAAGTAAAGCGGCAACACCAAGCCATCCATTGGAAATCCCACCTGAAGGGTGGGTACAGATACTCTCCTCAGCTCCTTGGCTCCAGTCATCCACTCCGTGTACGTCTCATCCAGTAATCTACCTCCAGGTACCATCCAGCTCCACGAGCTCCTACCTCGATCAGTGATGTCTATCGTCTGCATCCAACACAATGTAGTGTTGGAAAATCCCATGGAGGGGTGAGTATACGCTACTCAGTAGGGGCCCCGAGAACCCCGAAGGTCTCCCAAAATCGATGATGAATAAACCACAAAGGAAAGTTACAATCACGAAGTAACAACCAACTCTACTTAGGTATATTCCCATACATATACCTAAGTCATCTATTCCAGCTCAGCTCCAGCACAGGATCCCAAATACAACCCATTCCACACAGGAAAACATAATACATTTCATATAGGAATTCACAACCCAATCTACACAGGAAAACACAATTCCATTCCACATAGGAATTCACAACCCAGTCCAAATAGGAAAACATAATTACATTCCACATAGGAATTCACAACCCAATCCACACAGGAAAACACAACAATCATATCGATTATTCTGATTGTAAGTTAAGACTCAGCTCACATAGGTATACTACACACGAAGAGGGATGGAGATGATTAGATGTAGCCTATGAATCATTTCCTCTGCCAAACCCACGTAAGATTCAAATATAGTAGTCTTCGATGCCGAACCCACGGAGGATTCAGGTATAGTAGTCATCATCACCGAACCCATGGAGGATCCCAGCATGATAGTTGAACCCACAGAGGATCCCAACATAGTAGTCGAACCAACGGAGGATCCCAATACAGTAATCATCCTCATCGAACCCATGAAGGATCCCAATACGGTAGTCTTCCTCGTCGAACCCACGGAGGATCCCAGTACGGTAGTCGTCCTCATCGAACCCACGTAGGATCCGAGTAGGGTAGTCATCCTCATCGAACCCATGGAGGATCCGAGTACGGTAGTCATCCTCGTCGAACCCGCGGAGGATCCTAGTATGGTAGTCATCTTCGCCGCAGCAAGCTCTAGGGTTTCCACACATAGCATGCTCGTTTCCGAGAGGGTCCGCTCCACAAGCCAAGGGGGGGTCGATACATCAACTGACACGAAGTCCAGAGTTGATGTATCCTAAAGTTCCGTCTCATCAAAAGGATCTCAACGTGATAGACAATGCGTAAATCGGAGGCCCGTAGCCCAAGTTATGGGCCTTTGAACGTAGCTATATGATATTTAGGGGGTTTGGGTCTGGACCGACCCGGGCCAGGACCGCCTGGGTCGGCCCGAACCGGGTCAACCCGACCCGGGTCCGGGTCCGGCCCAGATGGGTGCAGCCCGGCCCAGCGGGCGCCGCCCGTCCCGGCTGGAGCTGCCCGACCCGGTTGGCGCGGCCCGGCCCAGCGCGGGGGTCCGGCCCGGCGAGGGAGGCCTGGCCCGGCACGGGCGGCCCGAACCGGCGTGGGTGGCTCGGCCCGGCGCGGCCGGTCCGGTGCTGTGTGTTCGCCCGTAGGCTGAACGGACTGGAAAGGGGGGTGCATCCCCCTTGATTGGCGAACGGCGGACCCCTGTGGGGTCCGCCCTAGGTGATCTGGCTGGGGGTTACGACCCCCGGATTTTACCGAATGGCCGGTCGTGTTGGCCGGTCGGTTTTCCGCCGCGGGACCCCGTAGTCCCTCCCTTCCGAAGCACCGGTGGCTGGCAGATTCGGCGGCCCACCCCTGCACCTTCGGGACTTAGGCTGCGGCTCTCGTCCGTCCGGCGCGGCGCGACGGCACCCCGCCCGTCCGCCACAGCCCGCCCCAGTCGCGGCCCTTCTCGAAGCTCCGGCGCGGCGCGACGGCACCGCGCCCCCCACCGCGGCCCGACCTTGGTCGCGGGTTCATCGGCTTCGGCGCCGCACGACGGTGTCGCGCTTCTTCGCCGTGGCCCGCTCCGGTAGCGGTTCCCTCATTCTCGCATGGTGCGACGACACCGCGTTACTTTCGTTCAAATCCATAGCGAAAAATCAACAACAATGGGGAGGAGGGTCGGCCGTGTTTGTGCGGTCTGACCTCCTCTTGTTAATTTGATTACAGGCTGCTTAATAAACAACAATGAGGAACGTAAATTTATCTTAAACACAAAAAAATTCCCTACCTCAACAACGATGACAAAGAAGGTGTTGTGGTTGACGACGTCGTCATACGTCCATTGTGAATGGCACCTCTCACCGGTTGTGGAGAGGAGAAGAACGGCACATCGATCACTCCTTGGTGCTTTGTAATTCTTTGCATTCTTCAATGGGGAAGAAGAAGATCTTCAAGACCACAAGAGTTATCTCCTCTATTCTACACAACGGATCCACCAAAAAAATAAAATAAGACTTTTTCTTATTTTATTCACACACATGCCAACTTTTTTTAAAAAAATCAAAATTTCAAATACAATTAATTAATGAGTTTCAATTAATTGAATAGGGTGTGTTGGCATTCAATAAAAGAGAAGAGGGAAAATCAAGAATTTATGAGGGGTTTCCAACCTTAAAGAGGGGGTTTAGGGGATTTGAAGGGGTGGGGCTCATGTGGGACCCACCTCACAAATATCCTACCAATGTTAAATAAAGTTGTAACGCAACTTTATTTACTTAACCACAAAAAGTAAACAACTCTTCCCGAGCAAACACAACTCTGGAAAAGGTCTTCTTAAGCAATTACTGGCGCTGCGGTTTCAACGGTGCCCTTGGATTTCAATTCCGAGCACCGGATCAAAAGTTATAAAAACCCGCTCGTTCGTTCACTGAACGTACCCGAGCTAAACTTAGGAAATTGATTTCGGGCACACCGGGCCTCTGAATCAGGTTACGTCAGAAACTGCATACTCATAAAATCCCAAAGCATTTAAGAAAAAAAATACTTGAAATTTACGGGTCTTTACATGGTTAGTGAGCCCAAGTAGTATATAGGGTTACTTCCCTTGCCACAAGCTAGCCAGTGACTTTGTTCCGGTTAGACTTTGGTGCTGCGTCAGCATGCTGTTGCCCTAGATCCTCCTCTGGTGCTTTTCTACTACTCCTGGCCACCTTATGATTCCTATTCGTCCACTAAAAACAGACTTTTCAGGTTACAAACTCTTGGAATACTCTTACAAACCCTAATTCTTAAAATGGACTACCCACTAAACGAAAGTTGAAATTTCCCCCTATAAATTCAAACTCATTTATACCCATGGGATGTTACACAAAATCTCATTCAAGGTGTGTTAATTTTTTAATTTTATGTAATAAATGGGTAAATTTGGTTGATAAAAATACCCTTTTTAGTATTTAATAGTGTTGTATCCATCTTAATATGATTTATAAATTATAATTATAATTATATTGTTTTTTATATCTTTGTTTATATTTATTATTATGTATTGAAATGAAAACTATAAATCTAGAATAGAAAAACTAACTATATATATATAAATAAATAAATAACGTTTATTTGTAAATATATAATTTAAATATCGTATATATAATAATTATGTTTATAACTGTATGTGGTTAATGTATTTTAATTACATACATGCATATATGGGGAATCAAAGAAATAAATAAATAGAGGTGTTTGTTAAAAATTATATCATCATAAAGAAAGTGAATTTTAATTTTATGGTATTTTGGATGAAATAATTGATTTATGGTATCTAGGGCCAAATTATGTAATAATGTTTAAATGCCATTGTTTTGATACTTATTGAGGGTTTTGAGTTCATCCATGACATGAATTCATTGATATTAAATATAAAATTATTCTTACATAAAATGAACCATTTATGCTGGAACATAAATCACATCAAGTTTATCATGTAAATTACTGTGATGTTTTGAGAGATTTGAATGACTAGTGAAGTGTAATAAAAATGAAATATTGTGAAAATATGTTTATTGAAAATGAAAATGGTTCTATGGAAGTGTAACATATTGAAATTATTCAAGAAACACCCCCCAAATATTTCTCTTACTTGATGAAATATAAATATCTATGATGAAACTCCCAGTTAAGGACTAATGATATTGATAATATTGTTGATGTAATAAGGGATGATGAAACTACAAGTCATATAAAAGTTGAATTTTGACGCTCCTTTTCATCACAGAGTCCAACAAATGGAAAATTGTAATACCTTAAGCATAAATAGGGTCACCCTTTGAAGAAAATCAAAAAAATTGATGAAGGCATGTACTAGGAGCCCATTTTAAGTGAGGCATTCCAGTTAGTTGCGTTCCACGCAAGTCACTTGCACACCACTTATGGGTCGCACAGCTCACTTGTGCGCCCTATTTATTTTTTCTCCCATGCTGCAAGATGGCCAATAAATAGCCCCTGTTGGCCCCCATTTCAAGGATGGATTATTCCAAAAGTCAAATTCAAGCTATGGTCGCCCAAGTCTTCAACTCAACTCTTCTGAAAGCTTCTAAGGTAACTTTTTACCTAGAATAGAAGACATGAAGGAGTAGAATAAGGCCTAAGTGTTTAGAATTCATCAACACTTGCGTGCCTAAGTGTCCAGACCTCCTTAAAAATGGAAACACTTGTGTGTCCCCAACCATTTCGATGAAACTTGTGCACCACCCTTTTGGAAACATCTTAGGATAATACTAAAATCTTTAGTTAAGTATCACCCAAGTATTACCCTATAGATTCTTTTTCACCCAGGTGAACCCATGCCGCGCAAATACACTTGCGCGGCCAAGACTTTCATGCCAACATTTTTTGTGTACCTCTCTCCCGTTCACCTCTCCTATTCAAGATATTAGCCATCGAACCCCTTTTAAAATCCATTTATGGCATGCCTCCTTTATTGGATTCCTTATCTGAAAGGAATTCTGTGAGAACCTCTCCCAAAACCTCATGACTTAAAATATTTATGTCACTATGGTTAGAGGTTTCCTCCATATAACCTCATCCTTTAAGATGAGAAGATTATTTAATCTGAGCCTCTTTCTCATGGGTAATTCCCAATTTCCTTTAGTTCGGTCTTCCTTCTAAGGAATAATCCCCAAGTCCCCTTAACCTGGGCCTCCTTGTCATGAGTAAGCCCCAGTCATAATTTCCTTTTGATTTGGTCCTCCTTCTCAGGAATAAGCCCAAATCATAAGTCCCTTTTAATTTGGGCCTCCTTCTCAGAAGTAAGCCCCATGTTATAAGCCCCATTTAATTTGGGAATCCTCCTTAAGAGTAAGCCCTAGGTTAAAACTCCAAATCTCCATAAATTACAAATACATTTATGGACCCTGCTCTTGGGCTTCTTTCTTGAAGTAAGTCATGGTCTTCATCTACTTGGCCAGTCATACATATATAAGCCCCACCTCATTTCTTGTGACGGTATCTTTCGTGGAACAATCTTCAGGTTTATTGATACCTCTTGTTTCTAACAATGAGCATTACTCACGTGATCTTAGAGTGTAAAAGTAATCATGACATCTCTTTTTGGTCCATTAACCATGCATAAGCCCTATATTTCTTCACCCGAACTACGTGGACTTTGATCTCTTCCTTAAAAGTAGAGTACATAGGAAGCCTTTCTAAGGTTCAAGCCCATTATTCATTAATTATTTTATGTCCCATATGACCTTAAAATATATCTTTCTTATCAAACTACGTGGGTTCTGATTCCTTTCTAATGAGGATACATAGGTAGCCCATCTGCGGGTACGATTCCAACTCTGAAATAATCTCTATCTTTCTGAATGACAGTAAACTTCAAGTTCCCCACTGAGTGGCTTTAAAACCAGTATGGTCATCATAATGACCATATAAAATATTCTCTAAATCCTATAAATATCAATCATCGATTTCCAAATCTAAAGAAAAACTCATTTTCATGCTTGGTGAATTAATAAGGATTCGTGAACATAACTTAAATCTATAAGAGAGTCTCGGAGTAAAAAATAATTCCCTCCAAAAAGTTGTGATGAGCCTGACCTCCCATCATCTCGACCAATGCAAATTCTTAATCCTCATCGGTCCACAACTAATGAGCACCTACCTTTGGAAAGTAGGTCCAAATGGATATATAATCATTGGGTGTTTCCGATTCTATGAATAAACCCGTTAAAAACTAATTGGAATGTTTGAACCTTACACAAACAAGGTCATCCCCATTTCCATACAAAACAAAAAATGGTGAACCCGACGTGAATCCTTAACCAAGTTAAATGGAGTTTTACTTATTTGTTAGGACCCAATTAAACTCAATATGAGGGCTAGCAAAGAAATCAATACTATATGTGCTCCTCCAAAAGATGTAGTCTGGCCAGACTTATCTTGATTATGTCTACTATATCAAAGAGGAACTCTTTTCCAAGATCTCTCTGCAACACAAAATGGATTCTTTAAGGTTCACACTTGTGAGTGCCTCGACCGCTACTCCTTCTGGATCCTCATCCGCTCTGAGGATGACATCACCTACTCAGCATCTTCAATGATGGGTCTCAAATTCATTGGTGAGGGAATACAGTCAACACGGTACCATCCCGACTCTGGAGGCCTCTCGAAAAGCCCTCCAAGTTTACAACTCACCCTGGTTGTCTGGATAGCTACAAACAGTGGTCAAGAAGCAGGTGGTTCTAACCACCATCTCCAACCGTTCTGGGTCTTTATCCCCAGAACGCAACAACCAGTCCCTCCCATATTATAGGGAGGTGAATAAAGAGGTCACTCAAGGCCTCTATTCAAGAAGATAGAAGTACTTCTTGAGGACTCCCACTAATAATCGCTGCTAGACTCGTGTGGTAGTGCACCCTCAACATGATGGGGGTATCGCCTCTAGGCGTTCGGCTCAGGTTCTTCAGACCCGAGCATCCAAGATAAACTGTTAGAGGAAAAATTCAGCCAATAGGGAGTAGATTCTTACCTCTTCTCCCTCTGGAGAAGTCCATCAGCCTAACTTGATGGAAAACAACAAACGAGCATATACACCCATCTGTCCTAATTTCACTGCCCAGAAGACTCGTCTGGTAGTAACACACCAATCCCGCCATGAAATTCTAGCATAGTACTATAGGCAGGCACATACACCTGTTTATAAATCATCAGCCAGTCAGCAGGTTCATCTGACTGCATCCAAAGAAGCCCGCCAACCAGATGTGGTGACCACCTGTAAACAGGCACATACACCTGCTTACATTCATCATTTCTTCCAGCAGTCTCATTTGCCAATATTGAAGGAAGTTCATAAATCATATTTGGTGGAGAACAATCAGAAGGCATGTAACACCCTGAGATTTTATGAGATATATATTTTTTCTTTAATGTCTTCTATTATACACTACACCAACATTAGCTTGTACTATACACAACACCTTATTAGCTTGCAGTATACGCAACACTATTTTTTGCTCATGTTACACACAATTTCAAGTTCGTTTTGTGGAAATTATTCTACGTAACATTAAGTATAGATTTTGTTTAATGTATAAATGAAATAAGTTTTGATTATGTTATAAGCAACACCAAACAGATCTTTCACTACACGATGGCCTGACTTGGCTTGCATTACATGAAATCAATACCCTCTTCGATAGCGTGTGTAGTACGCAATACTGAGTTTCACTAAATGAGATATTATTATAATATTATTATAAACTAGCCGTTATGAATAATAATACCCACTTTTTGAAATTTTATAAATTTTATCTTTTAAAATGGACTTCATTTTTGGATTTGGAATATCGAAATTATCCTAGGGTGAATTTTTGGTATTTTTCTGAAATCTTTCAATTTTTGATGAATAGTGAAAACACTGGGTTACTATTTAAAAACTAACTTTTTATTTAAATAATTATTTATTTTATTTAAATTTATTTTAGGTAAAAATTGATACAGAATACCTATATAAGTTAAATTTAATTCATTGGAGTCATTTTATAATAATTTTCGATATATAAAAATTTTATTGAACTTTTCATCGTCATTTACCCACCTCCTAGGAGAATTTGTAAATTCACATAAAACATAATTTTACCACTTATGTAAGTTGAATTTTGAAAATCCTAGAGACACGGTTAATATCAAGGAGTAAAATTTAGTTCAATAAGATAAAAATAATTTTTGGTTATTAGTAACTTTTTACTTTTATTTACCACGGTTAAAAGTAAATAGGGTAATTAAGGGTAAAAATGATATTATTATTACCCTAACACATGTCCTAATTCTATTATATGATTCTGATTTTACCAAAAACAACCTTAGGAATAAAATATTACCCTTTAGATCCACTTGGATTAGATTAGGACATTTATTATTATTTTATTTAAAGAAGAGTTAAAATAGATAAAATAAAAGATTAAAAACTAAAAAAAATTAATGTAGGGTTATACATAAGATAAATTCGACTATAAATATTCATTAGAAATATAAAAATATTTACTAAATAACGGTATTTTATTTATAATTTTTAGACAACAAATAATTTAATTTATTTATGACACAATGATGGTGCATTAAATACATTATTAATTAAATATTAACATAATTGATATTATAAATACCCAAATAAATTTAATTTGAGACTTTTTATGAATTAAACTAATTTTATAGGTTAATATGACATGTTATTATGGATTTAATAAATTTTTTCGAACTAATCATTCTGTTATGATTTTTACAAAAATCAATTACCAAATAGTGTCAAAATAAACATAAAATAGTTTTTAAAACAAATATTATATTATTAATTTTTATTCTATTCCTAAAAATCTCAGGTTCATCCAAATTACTTAGATAAAGTTATATATATTAATAATGAACCACTTGGGGTTCTTTTATCTTGTTATAGTAATTTTATTAACCATATAGTATAAGAATACAAGAAGACACGGTAAAAGTAAAATTATTTAACTTAGAGTTAAATCTAAACGATAAGGTTAAAATGGTAACCTAAACTTGTCTAAAACCTACTGTTTTAAGGTTCTTCGACCCATACACAATTTATCTTCAAAATAAGTCACTTTGGATCCGTTATAAACTGAATATGACTTTATTATAAAATAATATGTTTTGTTTTTCCTTAAGTGACACTCTCCTCCCTTATAAAAGGGCACTTCCTCCCTCTTCTCTTTACACAATTTTGAGCCTTCAAGCTCGACCAACCCCTGACCATTACCCTTCTCAACTTCCCTAGAAACATTATAGAGGTTCTGGTCTCCTCAAAAGACCAACTTTAGTGCCTTAAGAGGAAGCTTAAAAGAGCTGTGTCGAAGAAGAGGCAATCTCTATAACGATTCTTTCAAGTTTCTTTCTTCTTCAACTTCTTCTTCTTTATTTGTTCCATTATAAAGTAATAACATTGGTATCAATAATATAATGATATATTATTATAAATATGAAACAACCACATTTCACCTTCTATCCATCATACGGAAAATGAAATCATCGCGCGTGCTTACGTACGGAATACCGTCTCCACACCATGGTGTAATCTGTTATTCCACCACCACCTTACTTGGATGGGTATAATGGTGTGAATAATAAATATATATCATTATTATTACTTCATAATTATTCTGAGATATTATATCAGCCACTCCAATTCAATTCAATAATTATGGGAACGATATCATCGCTCGTGCGTACGTACGGATTACCGTCTCAACGACGCGATGAGATTCATTCTCCAGGTTAACCATTCAAGAATGATTATAAAGTATATATAATTAATAATAATAAAATATATGACATAATGAAGCTACTTGATTTATGTATATATATATATATGTCATCTACTTACTTCCATTCAAGTCAATAAGGAAAGGAAAACAACGTTCATGCGTACGAACGGCCTACCGTCTCCATGAACGGTGTATTTCATGTCATTCATCTATCTAATATATATATATATATACTGAATATATATGATATATAAATCATGATTTAAATTATGGAATTAAGTAAATCATGATATAAGTAATAATAATATCAATAACAACAAATCAAAACACGTACCATAAATAAAACGATTTTGCCCAAAACACCGCTTTAACATGGAATTTACAAAAGAACGGGTAATATAAAGTTATAAGTGATCCATATATGATATGATAACAATGAATATTATTCTGTAATAAGTAAATGAAATTATTTAAATCATTATATAGGAGGTTCATATACATACGAAGCATATCGGACCTAAGGTAAGGGATAATTTTTTCAATCTCATTTTTATCCGAGATTGCTTATATGTAAGTATTTACTGGGGTTATATTTATCATCCATGTCCATGCTTTCTCAAAATGTTTTCATAAAATGTTTAATATTCTTACATGTAAGTTTAAATTTATTTTTAACCTTTTTTTACTTTTACTACGATGAATGGAAGGAATCTTTCTTTTATTTACCATACGAGGTACTTTTTGACTTTTCCGTTAAAAGTATGAGGATAATGTTTTTTAACTTATACAGCATGAACTGATTTTTACGGTTTCATAATGCCTTATTTCCATGAATCTTCCTATGAAATATTTAATGATTATTTTCAAAAAAATCCTATTATTTTAAAATTTCATGGAATTTTGTGAAAAGAAAATGATTTTGAAGAAGAAAAGATATTTTCCTCAAGAATTCATTACAAGTGTTTTGTCAAAACTATTTTCCATCTAAGATGACATTATTTAGTGTGATTATATTTCAAGTATAATGTATCTATTATTTACATGGTTTGATTCTTCTTATGATGAAATTATATCCATTTGTTTTATATGGAATATGTTATGATGGGATGATGTTTATGAAACCCATTTTATTCTTTGGGTAATGATGAATGATTTATGTTCATGTTGTGGCACATGTAAGAATGATTTAATTATGAGATGGGTGGGACCTATATCTCCCTCCAATGCATTGGGTAAAGATTTATATCTCATTAGATATACATGGATGGAATGGTAAGTTAATCCGGTTTAGTGTTACAGGACTGGAACAAGGAGTGAACTCGATTCAGAAAGGGACTTTGTCCACTAAGATGGTCTTGGCAGCAATTCCTTGGCTACTATGCAAATCATATCTTGTTCTTAATTTTTTTCCACAATTATATGTTTTATTACCATGATATTTTATCATGATTGATGATCCATTATGATCTGTGCCCTACGTACTGCCATGTTTCATGTCATTGCTCAATATTTTGATGTTTAAATATTATGTTCATGTTTTGAAGTTCAAATGTATATGGTTTGTTTTATTTTCTCAATTATTACCCTTACTGAGCATTTGATATCACCCTTTATATGTTTTCTTTTCACCCAGATATAAATAAAGGTTTTAGGTAAGAAAAAAAGAAGATGATCTCTAAGGGAGATGTTGAAGATCTTTCACCAAGATTAGAAGATTATATTCTGAGTTTCCAAAGACACTAAACTATTATGGTCCTTTGGTGTCTGTTTTTGTTATGTGTAATGTATTATGAAAATGTAATGTAATGTGTATGTATGTCATGTACGGGTCTCTAAAGTTGTTATCAGAGGAAAAGGAGGTAGGAATGTATCTGATCCTTGGGAACTCTCACATGTGAGCATTGGACAAAGCATGGCTCTCCGCCCAAGGGCTTCATGAGGAAATGGCTACCACTGGGGATGGTGGCGTGTCCCACCCAGGGGGTGTAGCCTCCCATGGATTGCCCTGATAGGTATCAATTATAGTCCACTGTAAGTAATTCTAGACCGCTAGAGTTGGTATCAGATGAAAGGTTTATTTAACCATTGGAAACTAGGATCTGAAAAACTTTAGTGAGATCCCTAGAGATATTTCTAAGGTATGTCCAGGGATGTCCCTAAGGATAAGTATACATATAGGTTATAGTCCTAGAATTACGGAAATTATATTATAATTAAACCTAAGACATTAGATATTGAAGGTACTACCCATTGATTTTGATTTTTTTCTCTCACAATATTCTGTTTGGGTTTTATAACATGGCTAGAAACAGGAAGATTCACGATAATGGAGGATATGATAGACAATGTAATGATATTCTTCATGAGAAACCAAATGAAATTGGATCTGGAAGTCCACATATTGTTATTATTCCTAATCAGCAATCTCATAATATGATCAATAATCTCAACTTTGGTAAATTTCCCGACTCAGCTAATAAAAGAAAGATGGAGTTTCATGATGATCATAGAGGAAAGAAAGTTGAATTTCCCTCATGTAAATCATGTGGGAAGAGGCATCAGGGAGAATGTTTCAAAGGAACTGGAAGATGCTTTGGGTGTTGAAAAGAAGGAAACAAATCCAGTAAGTTCAAAGGAAAATGTTAATTTAACAACATGGACAAAGATAATGGTATTTCTATGTCATCAAAGATGATTAAATGTTTTAAATGTGGAACGTACGGGCATTATGCAAACCAATGCCCTAAGGGAAAATCTCATGAAGAGAATCAGCATGGTCATATGGGAAGTATTTATGTGGATGATGATGAAGAGACTATAAATGATATATGATATGAAAGAAATGATGAAGCTTAGTCGCTGATTTAAGAAGGTAGTGGAATGATTGTATGTTTATCAAGAATAATGTATGGTACTATGGAATAAAGAAAAATCTAAGGATTGTTACACTGTTTCCTTTTCTTGAGTTTTTGAAAGTATATGATGAATGGTATCGGTAACCATGAAAGGTTATTCAAATATTTTTGGAAGGTAGATGACATGTGCATAATGAAAGGATAATGAGATAATGAGATGTTTTGTAGTATTAATGAGCTCATGAATGATATAAGGACAAAGTGATATCATGATTTGAGTATATAGAAATTTGGGGATTCTGGTATGTGGAAAGAGTTAACTTTTGACAGCATTCATGTTTTCACTAAGGTTCTATGATAATTCATGTTTCAAAATAATACATGATTAAGGTATTCACATGTTTGGAATGCAATCAACAAGATATATCTTATGATTTATGGGAGATAAATGATGGTATTCACATGCTTGGTTGATAACATTTCTAGTAATCGTTCTCTTTATACTATGAGATTGGACATATGTATTTTGGATAAGTCTAAAGACTAGAATGGATTATGTCAGACATCAGATAATATTGTTTACGGCTAAAACTTTTTTCAAAATTATTTCTGTAATGTAATAATAGTGAATTTTTAGAGAAAAAAAAAGACAACCTGTAGGACAAGAGACAACCCGTCGCGTCAGACAAGGATGCGGGAATCGAACCCACAACTTAAGTACGATAGGCCATTATTGCACACCACTATCCTATAAGAAGACTCTGGTTAGTAGAAACTAGTTTTATTTTATTTAGCGGTATGATAGATGAAGTATAAGTCCTTTTTTCGAATCATATAATATTAACCTCACCATAGATGGACTTATGTATATATGATAACTTTTGCTAACCTTTTTTTTGAGACGGAAGGAATGACTCATCATTCTATCACATTATCTTCTAACACTTCACGAATGAAAAATTCCACTTCATTTCTTTAAGATATGAAGTGGAAATTGTTCATGGAACGACCAACGGTGAGATTTTACCAAAATCAAGTAAGTATTTCTTCTCATTCAAAATTTTCAACTTTAGGGAAATGATATTGAAAACCAAAAACGTTTTCCTAGTGCCCTTATATCTGATGAATCAGATGGTACCTTAGATCATCGAAAATTTATTGCTTTTTGACTATTGGATTTTTCATAGTCATGTTCTCTACCACTCTCTATCAGAACTTGATGGTTAGATTTCTCTTCCATATCCATATTTTCACCTATATTCTCCTATGTGGAAACCCAGTGATGAGTTACTTTTGGTATTTTTTATGTTTCTAATGTTACTTTTTAAAATGATGATTTAGTATTCCATTTTACGATGTGGGTTTCTATGATAGAAACTTTCAAGAAGAAAACCATTTATAACCCCGACAAATTTCTAGGGAGAAATTCATTTGAAGGCGGGTAGAATGTAACACCTGGAGATTTTATGAGATATATTTTTTTCTTTGATGTCTTCTATTATACACTACACCTAGATTAGCTTGTACTATATGCAACACCGTATTAGCTTTCAGTATACACAACACTATTCTTGGCTCGTGTTACACACAATTTCAAGTTCGTTTTGTGGAAATTATTCTACGCAACATTAAGTATAGATTTTTTTTAATGTATAAATGAAATAAGTTTTGATTATTTTATATGAAACACCAAATAGAGATTTCACTACACACATCCCTGACTTGTCTTGCATTACATGCATTCAATACCTTCTTCGATAGAGTGTGTAGTACGCAATACCGAGTTTCACTAAAATAGATTTTATTATAATATTATTATAAACTAGCTGTTATGAATAGTAATACCCACTTTTTGAAATTTTATAAATTTTATCTTTAAAAATGGACTTCATTTTTGGAATTTTAATATTGAAATTAGCCTAGGGTGAATTTTTTGTATTTTTCTGAAAACTTTCAATTTTTGATGAATAGTGAAAACACTGGGTTACTATTTAAAAACAGACTTTTTATTTAAATAATTATTTATTTTATTTAAATTTATTTTAGGTCAAAATTTATACATAATACCTATATAAGTTCAATTTAATTCATTGGAGTCATTTTATAATAATTTTAGATATATAAAGGTTTTATTGAACTTTTCACCGTCTTTTACCCACCTCCTAGGAGAATTTGTAAATTCACATAAAACACAATTTTACCACTTATGTGAGTTGAATTTTGAAAATCCAAGAGACACGGTTAATATCAAGGAGTAAAATTTAGTTCAATAAGTTAAAAATAATGTTTGGTGAATAGTAAATTTTTACTTTTATTTACCACGTTTAAAAGTAAATATGGTAATTAAGGGTAAAAATAATAATATTATTATCCTAACAGATGTCCTAATTCTATTGGATAAGTTTTATTTTACCAAGAAAAACCTTAGGAAAAAAATATTACCCTTTAGGTCCCCTTGGATTAGATTAGGACATTTATTATTATTTTATTTAAAGAAGAGTTAAAAAAGATAAAATCAAAGTTTAATAACTAAAATTTTTTAATGTGGGGTTATACATAAGATAAATTAGACTATAAATATTCATTAGAAATATAATAATATTTCTACATAATGGTATTTTATTTATAATATTTATACAATAAATAATTTAATTTATTTATTACATAATGATGATGCAGTAATTACCTTATTAATGAAATATTAACATAATTGATATTATAAATACCCAAATAAATGTAATTTGAGACTTTTTATGAATTAAACTAATTTTATAGGTTAATATGACGTGTTAGTATTGATTTAATTAACTTTTTTCTAACTAATCATGCTGTTATGAGTTTTATAAAAATCAATTAACAAATAGTGTGAAAACTGACATAAAATAGTTTTTAAAACCAATATTATATTATTAAATGTTATTATATTCCTAAAAATCTAAGGTTCGGCCGAATGACTTATATAAGGTTATATATATTAATAATGAATGACTTGGGGTTCGTTTGTCTTGTTATAATAAGTTTATTGACTATATAGTGTAAGAATACAAGAATACACGGTAAAAGTTAAATTATTTAACTTAGAGTTAAATATAAATGATAAGGTTAAAATGGTAACCTAAACTTTTATAAAACCTATTGGTTGAGAATATTTCTACCCATCCCCACTTTATCTTCAAAATAAGTCACTTTTGAGCCATTATAAACCGAATATGACTTTATTATAAAATAATATTTTAAGTGTGTCCTTAAGTGCCCCTCTCCTCCCTTATAAAAGGGAACCTCCTCCCTCTTCTCTTTACACAATTTTGAGCCTTAAAACTCAGAAAAACCCTGCCCATTTCCCTTCTCAACTTCCGTAGAAACATTATAGAGGTTCTGGTCTCCTCAAAAGACCAGATCTAGTGCCTTAAGAGGAGTCTTAAAAGAGGTGTGTCGAAGAAGAGGTCATCTCTTATACCGATTCGTTCAAGTTTCTTTCTTCTTCAACATCTTCTTCTTTATTTGTTTCATTATAAAGTAATAACATAAGTATCAATAATATACTGATATGTTATTATAAATATGAAACAACCACATTTCACCTTCTATCCATCCTACAGAAAATTAAATCACCGGGTGTGCGTACGTACGGAATACCGTCTCCACGCCGTGGTGTAATATGCTTTTCCACCACCACCTTACTTGGATGGGTGTAATGGTGTAAAGAATAACTATATATGGTTATTATAACATCATACTAATTCTGATGTATTATATCATCCACTCCAATTCAATTCATTATTTATGGGAACGATATCATCGCTCGTGCGTATGTACGGATTACCGTCTCCACGACGCGATGAGATTCATTCTCCATGTTAACCATTCAAGAATGATAATAAAGCATATATAATGAATAATAATTAAATATATGACATAATGAAGCTACTTGATTTATTTATATATATATATATCATCTACTTACTTCCATTCAAGTCAATAAGGAAAGGAAAACAGCGTTCATGCGTAGGAACGGCCTACCATCTCTATGAACGGTGTATTTCATTTCATTAATGTATCTAATATATATATACTGAATATATATTATATATAGATCATTATTTAAATTCTGGAAGTAATTAAATCATAATATAAGTAATAATAATATCAAGAACAACAAGTCCGAACACGTACGATAAATAAAACGATTTTACCCAAAACGCCGCTTTAACATGGAATTTACAAAAGAACGGGTAATATAAAGTCATAAGTGAACCATATATGAAATCATAACAATGAATTTGATTCTATAATAAGTAAATTAAATTATTTACATCATTATACAAGAGTTTTGTATATGTACAAAGCATATCGGACCTAAGGTAAGGGATAATGTTTTCAATCTCATTTTTATCCGAGATTGCTTATACGTAAGTATTTACTAGGGTTATATTTATCATCCATGTCCATGTTTTCTCAAAATGTTTTCATAAAATGTTTAATATTCTTACATGTAATTTTAAAGTTATTTTTACCCTTCTTGACTTTTACTATGATGAATGGAAGGAATCTTTCTTTTATTTACCATACGAGGTAGTTTTTGAATTTTCCATTAAAAGTACGAGGATAATGTTTTTCTGAATTATACGGCATGAACAGATTTTTACGGCTTCATAACGCCTTATTTCCATGAAGCTTCCTATGAAATATTTCATTATTATTTTAAAAAATATCCTATTATTTTAAAATTTCATGGCATTTTGTGAAAAGAAAATGATTTTTAAGAAGAAAGGATATTTTCCTCAAGAATTCATTCAAGTGTTTCGTCAAAACTATTTTCCATATAAGATGACATTATTTAGTATGATTATGTTTCAAGTATAATGTCTCTATTATTTACATGATTTTATTCTTCTTATGATGAAATGATATCCATTTGTTTTATATGGATTATGTTATGATGGGATGATGTTTATGAAACCAATTTTATTCTTTGGGTAACGATAAATGATTTATGTTCATGTTGTGGCACACGTAAGAATGATTTCATTATGAGATGGGTGTGACCTATATATCTCTCTAATGCATTGGGTAAAGATTTATATCTCATGAGATAGACATGGCTGGAATGGTATGTTAATCTGGTTCAGTGTTACAGGACTGGAACGAGGAGTGAACTCAATTCAGAAAGGGACTTTGTCCACTAAAATGGTCTTAGCAGCAATACCTTGTCTACTATGGAAATTATATCATGTGATTAATGGTTTTCCACAATTACATGTTTTATTACCAAGATATTTTATCATGATTAATGATCCATTATGATCTATTCCCTACGTACTGTCATGTTTCATGTCATTGCTCAAGATTTTGATGTTTAAATATTATGTTCGTGTTTTGAAGTTCAAATGTATATGGTTTGTTTTATTTTCTCCATCATTACCATTACTAAGAATTTGAGCTCACCCTTTATATGTTTTCTTTTCCCCAGGATGTAATGAAAGGTTTTAGGTAAGAAAAAAAAGGAAGATCTCTATGGGAGATGTTGAAGATCTTTCACCAAGATTAGAAGATTATATTGCGAGTTTCCAAAGACACTAAACTATTACGATCCTTTGGTGTCTGTTTTTGTTATGTGTTATGTATTCCGAAAAAGTAATGTAATGTGTATGTACGTCAAGTACGGGTCTCTACAAGGCACATACACCTATAATTCATCAAGCTAACCAACAGTCTCATTTGGTATCACCTGGAGATGTCAATTGGAAAGCTACAATGACTAACAAGAGGCAGACACAAATTTCTGCCCCCACACATGAGTACTGTCAGAATTCACTAATAGGAAAATGAGGAAAGAAGCAAGAACACACACCTACTCCAAACACGGAATGGACGTATATTCACGTTCTAGTAGCTGAAGTCACCAAGAACATTCTGACTATGGTGAAAGAGTAAAAGCAAATCCCTGCCCATATTCTGGATACCTGTCAGAATATTATAACAACTTCAATGACATTACAGGGAAGGAAACATAAATCAATCACTATCAGTGGAGTAACTCATCAACATGTCACCCTGGAGTAGATACACCCCTCTGTTCCAATCAAGGAGGTTCATGTGGCATACTCCCCCATGTCATATGAACAATCATGTCGGGCACATACACCCGATTTGAATGGAGATAGTCAACCTTACCTGGCCATTTCTTTTGAGTAGGCACATACACCTTCCCATAATAACCACTTTCATATGGTTTCCAAAGTGAGTAAGAAGGTGTCTAAGAAAAAGAACCATCTAGTACAGTTGAAAAATAAAGATCCAATCTGCAATAAGGCCTTACTCAATACTGGAGTTCTTGAAGCACTCAGACAATTATCTGTTGCACCTCAAGATTCTAATATCTCATTTCCTAATTCTAGAAATAACAACAATAATTCCAAAGGTATACATCAGAAACTTCCTCATGAATTCTTTCTTCATGAAAATTCAGTCAATCTCGAAGCATCATCTTCAGATGAGAGCCACGATAACCCTCTACGTGGCCAGAAGACCAAGGAGAAAAGGGTTTCATATTTTTCTATAACCCACCATGGTGGTCCTCCCCATGATGATGAATTTATCTATGAAAGTCCTCTCGGTAGTAGTAATTCGCATTGCCTAGAAAATTATTCAATAGAAAATGCAGTAATGAGAAAGACCTCTTATCTTGAGGCACTTTCAAATGCGAAGCCAGTCATGTCTGATGCCTTACTACTAGTATGTGAAATACTTTCTCAATCAGAAGATACCTTGGGGTGTAGGTCATTGTACAAACCACCCCTGGTTCATTCATCTTCTAATTGACAAATTAATTCTCTACCAATCTTGTGGAATCTGAAGAAATAATGAAGAAGCACCAGCTTTGGCCCAATCAGGTAGAAGAATCTTCATCAAATGACAAAGAGGAAGTGCTGAATATGAGAAAACAATTAGAGAAAGGTGAAATACCAATAATGTTTTGGCCTTTGGATGACTCTCAGTATGATATTCCAGAAATGTTGATAGAATATTGTATTCACGATATTTTTCTCAACATATGGAAAACTCTTTTTCACTTAAAAGAGAAAAATATTAACTTATGATGAATATCAAAATCATGTTAAGGTAATAGAAGGGTTTAAACGCCAAATTGACTTGGCATCTCTCTCAATTTCTGGATATCCAAAGGTTGAAAAGAAGCAGAGATCCCTTCAGCTTACATGCCTTGGCGATTTAAAAAGGTTATGCCAGTTAATTACCAAAGCCCCATATGGTATTCATATCAGGCAATGGGGTGTTCATGGATCATTGCATTTCATTGTGATATCTGGTCAATAAAGCCCTCAAAAAGTGGTCTCATGAAATGTTATTGCTCATGGCTGGCCACACCTAACTGGTTTTGTGTGTAATCAAAAGCTTACTCAAGAACCAGCATCAACTAGTTCTTCCCAAAATTAGGCATATAAAGAAAAAGTTGTCGAATTACTCTTTCATCAAGAAAATGATAATATAGAACAGGATTCTCGTTTAGATCATGTGAATCATCAAGTGACAGAGGTTTCATAAATAATCCAATGGTCATCTCAGCCGGGTGATTTGATTGGATGTCGGATAATTCATCAGGCCAATTTCCGGACTAAAATCCGCAAAATCAAGAGAGATTTTAAGAAAGTTTCAGATGTAGCAACTCAAGAGCCACCTCATCTTGCGAGGTTGGGGACTCTTTTAATCTAACCCTCAAGATCAACAGATAGTATTTCAGAAGTTGAGTAGGAAAAATAGGAACAGCCCCAGTCCACAGGACTGGGTAATTTTTCAAATTCTCAATCTCTTCCTCAGTGAAAGTTAGTCTTCTCCCGATTAGGGAAGAAGCCATAAGAGGAAAGAAGAGCCGAATTATCTATAAATTCCCTCCAAATTACAGTTCATCAAGAAGTTCCTGAGAGACCAACCCAATAAAAGGAAGTTTCTCATAAAGGACATGGAAGAATATAGTATTGTAGAAACGCTGACAGAAGGGCAGCAATGTGTTATGCATCGATAAATATCATGAATGTTGTTGTCACTGATCCACCAGAACATGAGGCTCACTCAGAGGAATTAGATGAAGAATATCTTGTTCAAGAGGTTGTATACACATAAACAAATGAAGAAGGTGTGCGTACCCGAAATCAAAGGCTTACCCAAAATCTAGGCATGCCTTCAAATAACCAACTCCCCCCTCTCTAAAAGGCGTCCAGCAAGGGGAAAGGAAAAAAGTCAGGTTACATTCCACCCTACCACTAGAGAAGGTCAATCACTCTCATTAGAGGAAATGTTCTCACTGTAAGAAGAAGAAATGAAGGAGTTAATGAGGTTAAATGTGGAACTACTTCATGGTAGTCTTCCTCTTAATCATGATAGAGTTAATCAATCAAGGGAATTTGTTACAACTATTAGGATGGATCAATAATATCCCCCTTGACAATTACACCCTCACAGTTCCAATCCTATGGGTCATACATAACAACAACCGGCAATACTACCCTCAGTGGTAGTACCAGTCGCCACACCTGTCTAAACCCCAGTTATTGCACCTGCTCATGTCCAAGATCAACCATATGTTTCTCAAACATTAATGACTACCATTGAGTCATTAACATCTCAGTTGGAATCTATGGAAGGATGATGTGCACCAGTTCAAACAGAAAAGAGAGTTACCCTGAATGGGTGGATGTGATTCCTCCCCCATAGAATTTTACGAGTACCACATTCCCAATTTTTAATGGTTCGGGAGATCCAGAACAACAATTAACACATTTTGTTTCTCATTATGATCCTATGATGGTAACTCCTCAACAAAAAAAGCAGTTAAGATTAGGTGTTTTGTGCATTCATTACAAGGGCCTGCTTTTGTCTGGTATACAAGTTTGCAATCTTGGTAAATTACTGGGTGGGAAGATCTCCGTCAAAAACTACTTCTTCAATTTAGCTCAACAATACCAAAGATAACAGTTTTTATCTTACCAATTGTAAACAAATGGAAAATGAAAGAGTTTAGGATTTCATTGCTCACTATAATGGATTAACATATTCCTTAATTTTAGAACACCCTCAAGAAGAGTTGCTCCCAATCTATGTGGAAAATCTACGTGATGAATTACGAACACCATTGATCCCTGTGAAATACACAAGAGAGTTTTGAGACCTTACTTCAATAGATCAGCAGCTATAAGACTCTCTTATACAGACTAGGGATAAAAATCATGTAATTCCATCAGTTCCAGGAAGGAGAATAGGAGGGGCATAAGCTGATATAGTTACACTTAAACAAGCACTTGTACCTACTTTTACTTCAAAGCCTTCATCATATCGAAGGTCTCCACCTCCTAAGCATCAACAACAATGGTCGGCTTGTCAAGATGATCAAAGAGATCAAAGGTAGAAATAGTTTGAGTATTTAAAGAACAAATTTTATTCTATCTGGAATGAAGAAGTTCATGGTTACTTTATCACGGCTCTAGAAAACAATCAGGTTCAGTTGCCAAGGCCCAAAAGGCCGAACAAGGAAGGAGATGAAGACCTCCCAAACTATTTCCCATTTCATCATATTTTGGGGCATCCCATTCAAGAGTGTTTTGTATTTAAAGACCTCATACAAAAGATGGTGGACTCTGGAAAAGTAAAACTGAAAGGTTCTTCAGCCCAGGTAGCATGTGTTACTGCTACTGATCCAGAGGAAGAAGGCGAGTGGCATGAAGTCAAAAGTAAAAATGCATAGAAATATGATGATTGGATGGTTAAGAAAATGATCAACTATACTCATTCCATTTTACGAACATAATTGAATCAACCAATCATGTCTTTTTTCTATTTCAGCCATAGAAAAACCCCCTTTATCAGAAGGAAAATCCTAAAAGAAGTGGTGTAATTTGAAGAAATAAGAGCAGTGAGAAGAAGCCGAGATCGTGTCAAAGCCTAAGTTGTCTTTGACTCTGGAAGATTTTATGCCATCTATTTTAGAAAAACGAGCACCGCCCCACCAAATGGAACAAACTAAATTGGTTCATCAGGCAGAATCTTCATCAGAGGATGAATCGATCTTTGAGTCTATTAACATGATTCATTTAGCAGATACCTATGCCAATGACAGTTTCGGTCATGATGATCCTAAGTTCCTTGTATCTAATAGAGTAATTAGAGGAAGAGAGAGAGGTCTAGGATACATGGGAAGACATGGATATTCCAGAAGCCACTATTTCAATCATACCCCTACTAGAACTGTATATGCTGAAGAAACTCATGGAAAAGACCTTCTGCGGGCTCAATAGGAACAATAAAGTTATTCCACATATGAAAGATTCGGTCCTGACGTAGTTATTTTGGAGGACTGGTTAGAGGTTAAACCTTCTTCCTCTCAGCAAATAGATAGACATAGTCAGTCTAACCTACCAAAGCCATGAGTGTTTCCAATTCCTGACCTGATACGGGATGCATCTACTGCCAAATCACCAACTTCCAAGGCACCTGCAAAACCACATTTTCATGCTAGGAAACGTAGACCTTTGGACCAAAATTATGATGTATTGAAACATTTTTTCCAAGTACCGGCCAAGTTATCAATTCTCGATACCTTGAATCTATAAAAAGATCATTGGGAGGTGCTTATTGAGGCTTTATCAAGCCCTCAAGAATTTGAAACTGAAATTTATTCGTCTGAGGTCTACCATATAGAGAATGATCCTGTAGAATTCCATGCAGTGATATCTATTACAGATGAAGATGAAGATCATGTTGTACATGGACATATCAAACCTCTATATCTATCTAGAAAAGTCAATGACATAGACATACAACAAGCTTTCATTGATAATGGCTCAGGAGTTAACCTCATTCCTATTCGTATACTTCATCGATTGGGCCTCACCGAATCTAATTTATCTCCTTATACTTTGATGTTTCAAGGATATAATAAGAATGAATAAGAACCTCTGGGAAATATGACACACAAAATTCAATTTTGAGACCTTGTGTCTAATTCAGATTTTATGGTTTTTCATCAGGACATTGCATTCAACATTTTTCTTAGAAGACCTTGGCTAAATCAACATACGGTCGTACCTTCGTCATACCATCAATTTCTCAAATATTGTTTCAATGGTAAAATTGGGACATTGTATGGTGACAAGGCCCAATTCACAACATGTGAATCTCAATACATTGAGGCAGAATTTTATCACATGGAGGGAAAGGAAAAATCCATGACATAGAAGGTTACCAAAATTAATGCTCTAAATGGTTTAGAAAAGATTCCCGTAAACCCATTCATACATGTGAGTATAGATTATGTGTTGCCTATCAGTCAAATTGACAGGATAGACCTAAATCCAAATACTCTTATGGAAACTTCCATAATTTCAATTACGGAAATCATGCTAGATAGCATGGGAGAAATTGTTGATTCGCCAAGAAGTGATGAAAGCTTAAATGTAGAAGTCTTCATTTCATCTGCTGAAATCCAGAAATTATATAATTCATCAACCAGGCCCGAAGAATTTATAGCAATACCATAGGAAAACAATGATGTCAATTCTCAATCCATCATCTCCTCTCTATCACCCCAGGAAGACCCTTTATCATCAATAGGGTCAGAAATGGAATCCTCTTCTTCAAGATGTTCAAATTTTAACTTCTCTCCTGACCATGGAAATTCTGCTTCGTCATCTACTATGCAAGTAGAAACAGAAGAAGTAACACATATTGAAGAAGAAGATAAAGATCTCAAGGATGCTCCTCCAGCATTTGAATAGGGTATCTCTACCACTGTTGATGAACTAAAAGAAATAAATCTGGGTACAAAAGAAGATCCATTCCCCACTTTTTTTAGTGCAACCCTGACTATTGAAGAGATAGAAATGTATACTTCATTTATAAAGAAAAATCAAGATGCATTTTCTTGGAATTATACATATTTCAGGTCTTGATCCCGATTTTTCCACTCATCATTTGGGTTTTCCAAAAGAAAATTGAGGATTCAAGAAAGCATCTTGAAGAACACACCCAACTTATGCCTCCAAAATTAAAGCTGAATTTGATAAGCTTATCAGGGCTAACATTATCAGAGAAGTTCAATATCCCAAATTTTTGGCTAATAGTATCCCTGTGAAAAATAATAATGGACAAATTTGAGTTTTCATTGACTTCATGGATATTAATTGGCATTGTCCAAAGGATGATTTTCTAGTTCCGATCACAAAACTCTTAATTGATGCAACAGCTGGCTACAAAGCACTTTCCTTCATGGATGGTTACTCTGGGTACAATCAAACACAAATTTCTTG
This sequence comes from Viscum album, assembly GCA_963277665.1. Lineage (NCBI taxonomy): Eukaryota > Viridiplantae > Streptophyta > Magnoliopsida > Santalales > Viscaceae > Viscum > Viscum album. The sequence goes on from OY728153.1 coordinate 912,732,462, forward strand.
AGAAGATGAGGAGATTACAACCTTCAAAGTTCCTCAGGGTGTGTTTTTCTATGGGTAATTCTCTTTGGCCTGAAGAATGCAGGCGCAACCTATCAACGTGCCATGCACATTATCTTCAAACCCTTTTTAGGGAAATTTGTTGAAAATTATGTGGATGATTGGCTGGTTAAATACAAACAACATTCTGATCACTTGGACAATCTAGAAATCATATTCAACAAACATTGACAACACAATTTGAAGATGAACCCCTTGAAATGTGCTTTCGGGGTAACCTCGGGAAATTTTCTTATCTTTGTTATACATCATTGTGGTATCGAAGTTGATCCTGAGAAGACAAAATCAATCCTTGACATGTCACCTACTAGAAATTTGAAGGAGTTAAGAGGAATTCAAGGAAACATGGCCTATATTCGACGTTTCGTTTCTAATTTGGAAGGAAAGTGTTTGCCCTTCACCAGATTAATGAAGAAGGGAGTCACCTACTAGTGGACTGAAGAATGTCAAGAAGCATTCGATGTCCTCAAGAAATATCTCTTGAGTCTACCAGTATTAATGCCACCTGTTGAAGGAAGACCACTTATTTTCTATGTAAAAGCTTTAGAGTGATCATTGGGTTCCTTCCTTTTCCAAAAGAATGATGTTGGGAATGAAAATAGCCTTTACTATCTCAGTCGGACTATGCTTGAGGTAGAAACTCGATATTCAAGTATTGAAAAGTGCTGACTAGCATTAATATTTGCAGTTCAAAAATTGAGACGCTACCTACAACATCATGAGGTCTAATTGGTATCTCACAATAACCCTAAAAAATATATCCTTAATCGTCTAATGCTTACAAGACGTCTGGCAAGGTGGGCAGTTATTTTGCAGCAATTTGATATCCAGTATGTGTCTCAAAAGGAAATAAAGGGCCAAGATCTGGTCGATTCCTTTGTTAAACACCCATTTGTAGAAGATACATCATTAAATATTAAACTTCTTGATGAATAAGTCTTATCTATTCAAGATAATCCTCAAACATAGGAAATTCACTTTGATGGTGCCATAAGAAGTCCAACAGTGAAGAAAATGGAAGATCCTAAATTCAACAATGTTGGGTTAGGAATCGTGCTTATTTCCCCAGAAAAGGTAGCACTACCTTATTCCTTATTATTGCAGGAAGACGGTACAAACACTGAAGCATAATATCAAGCTCTCATCGTAGGATTGGAATTGGCACTTCAGGAATAGGTGAATCACTTGAAGGTAAAAGGTGATTCAGATTTTGTAATCAAACAAATCAATGGGGATTATGCCATCAAAAAGGAAGAGTTAATCTATTTGTGTGATTATATCATAGAGTTAATGGCGGAATTTCCCTCAGAACCGAAATTTTCATATGTCCCGCGATCACAAAATTCCCAACCTGATGCACTGGATAATGTATCCACAACCTTGGTAGATACAAATCGGGATGAAACAATCATTAGTATTTCCCATCGTCATATAGTTTCACCTTTTTTTCAAATCAGAACAAAGGAAATCAATGAAATTAGTCCCATTTTTAAACCATATGGTCATACTACATGATGGATGACACCTATTAGGGAATACCTTCAAAATAGAATACTCTCAGCTAATAGAGCCGGGAAAGGACAAGTCCGGTGACGTGTGATAAATTTTACTCTTTCTGAAAGCTCAGATCACCAAAAAAATCTCTACATGCGAGGTTTTGAAGGAATACTCTTTAGATGTATTCACGGTGAAGAGATAATGGAATTCATGAATGAAGTACATGTAAGAGTTTGTGGTGCCCACCAGTCTGGGCATAGACTTTCTAGTCAAATTCGAAGGCTTGGATACTTCTAGCCTTCAATGATACAAGATTGTGTAGATTTCACTAAGAAGTGTCATTATTTCCAAGTATGTCCCAACTTCATTCATCAACCCCCGTAGTTTCTTCATACGGCTAAATACTCCTGGCCGTTTTCTATATGTGGAATGGATGTAGTTGGACCTTATCCTCGGGCTACAGATAAGCAGTTTAAGTATATTCTTACTGCTACTGAATTCTTTTCCAAATGGGCAGAGGAAATACCACTCAAAGAAGTTGGTGCTAAAAGAATTTTTATATTTTTTAAGTCCAACACCATTACCAGATTTGGTGTTCCTCATAGCATATTGATGGATAATGTCACCAACTTTTGTTTATCCGAGTTAAGAAAATTTCAATATCAGATCCAACCATTCATCTCGGTATCATGCAGCGGCCAATGTTCAAGTAGAGGCTTTCAATAAGACTATTTCAAACATACTTCAAAAGATGGTTGATAAATATAAGAATTCATGGCTTGATAAAAAAATTCATGCTCTATGGGCTTATCAGACTACCACCTGCACTGCTACACGTTCAACTCCATATTCATTTGTGTATGGAATGGAAGTAGTATATCCTATTGAATTCCAATTACCTTCGCTTAGAGTCGCCATTTATGATTAGTTATCTATAGATGAACAATCTCAAAATCCATTGGATGAATTGGAATGACTAGATGAAAAATGATTGTGCACATTATACCATTTATAAGTCCATCAGAATCAAATAGCACAAGCTTTGAATAAAAAATATCGTCTTCATTTATTCATCCAAGTAGAATTGGTATTGGTCCTCAGAACCCCAATGATACTGGGAAAGAAGCCTCTCAATCTTGATCCAAAGTGGGAAAGACCATACTCAATACATAAGGACTACTCCAATTGAGCTTATTCATTAATCTAAATGGATGGAGAACTCATTACAACTCCAACCAGTGCAATATTCTTGAAGAAGTATTTTTTGTAACAAAAATACACCCATTGTTCTTTCTTTAGGACAAAAAACTACATAGCCCCCTATATCGTCCAACATGACGTTAAACTGTGTCACCCTATCTTCCAACATGATGTTAAATTGTGCATCGTCTGAGTTACAAGACGTTAAACTGCCAAGCATCCCATATCTGTGACACATGACATTAAACTATGATCGTTTCATGTGCAATTGTCTTTTAAACTTTGTTTCCATGCATGCCTCGGGCAGCTAACCATGCATAAGCCCCACACCATCCTTCATGGTCGCATCTTTCATGACACGATCGTTAGGTCAGTTGCTGCCTCTTGTTTCTCACACAGAGCATGACTCACGTGATCTTAGAGTAAGCTTCGACCATGACATCTTATATGGGCCACTAACCATGATTAAGTTCCAACATCATCTTTGGGTCGTTGTCCTCAAGTACACCCCAATTGTCGAATCCCTCTCAACTAAACTACACGGACTTTGATCCTTGCCTCCTAGGCTTGGTACGTAGAAAACCTCCTTAGGTTCAAGCCCGAAACCACTTTCTTCACATCGATTCAATTCCATCTCATACAATGTTGATTCATGAAGCTCCCATCAACCGTCTTATTCATATTGGTTCACTTTTGTCCTACCTGACGTTAAACTATGTATGTCCCACCATCCTAGCAATATGACCTTAAACTATACAGTCCCCCATTGTCCTTTCTGTAAGACATTAAACTTCATATCACTGGTCCATGAATATGACCTTAAACTATTTGCACTTTTGTCATGTATGACAATAAACTACAACAATCCATGATACCCTCACTCGAGAAGAATCATCATTGACATGGTATCTAACCATTTCATATTTCAAGAACTATGTATGGCTTGATTCTCATCCATATGAGATATGTAGTGACACCCAAGTCTTTAATCTTGGGTCCAGCCATAATTGCAATAAATTCCTCTTTACCACTCATATTTACAATCCAAATCTGTACAAAGGGTATTTCAAGAACTACGTGCAGCTTTATTCCCATTCTCATGGGATACGTAGGAACACTAAAGTATTCCTTGAGTCCATCCCCGAGCCTTTGGGCCAAACCCCAAACTCCACTTTTGGTCCCTTGGCTGAAAAGTCTCCCTAGGAGCACATGGTGTGATATAGAACACCCTGGTCTTTATTCACATCAGGTTTATAACAAATTAACGATGTGTCTTCCTCACTGTGGTTCGAGCTCTACGACCCTAAACTAAGATCTTCCATGCTCTCATCCTGCATGAAATTAAACTGTATTTCAAGAACTATGTGTGGCTTGATTATCATCCTAATGGGATACATAGTGACATCCAGAATCTCAATTTAGGACCCAGTCAAAATATTATACAAAAAGTATTCATGGTCTCCATAACCCTTTTCTTGACTTCATGTCACAAAATGTCTAATACCTGAGAGTTTTTTTCCTGACTATGCAGCATGTTCCCTTAGGTGGCCTTTCATAAGTTGTCAACATAACGGACCTATCAACCAAAAGATGCTACTATTTGACTATGCATCTTATGCCCTAGTTGGCCCTGCATAATTCAACCTCCATAATGGGTTTGTCAAGTAATTGTAACTTCATTCTTATGAGAAGCCTCTTTTGTCCCTATTGGTCTTAATGGAGATATGTAGGGATCTTCAAAAAACTGTTATCCTTAACATATTTGTTTCATTCTCTTTTTCATGATCTGAAAGTATTCAAGTCTATTGTTTACATTTTCCTCCTTCTCCATATGTTCAGAGTAATAGGAAATAACCTTGGACCACTTGATCATATATCGTATAATGTTTCTGTCTCTGGTTTTTAGTCATATGATTTAAAAACCACATATACATTTTTCCTACGTTTGGGTCAGACCTTCATAGAAGTCATATTCCTCCAATTATTTGAAAATTCTGATTGGAAATATCCTCTCCATAGTCAAGTACCTTTCTCCATAAAGAAGACTTTATGATTTGGAAAATTTGATTCTCCATAAAACTTTCTTTGGCTTTTATAAATAGAAAGTCAAATATTAGAGAGTTCTTTTGCTCTACTATGCAGCACGTGCCCTTAGGTATCCTTACATAAGTTGTCTACATAACGAACCTGTCATCCTACAGATACTACTATTTGACTATTCACCCTATGCCCCAGTTGGCCCTGCATAATTCAGCCCCCATAATGGGTTTTTCATGTAGTGGTAACTTCATTCTTAGAAAAGACTTATTCTAATGCCATTTATCTCTTTTCCCATGTCATTCCTTAGATTCAAAATTTCTTAAGTGAGAGTTTACAATTATCCCCCTCTATACTTGAATATGGTAATATGTTTCCAAATAAATTATCAAAAATTGAGTCAATATCATTCATTCGGTCAATTCTATTCGACCTTAAATATTATCCTTTTTATACTCCAACATGAATGACCTTAAACTTACAATAAAAAAAGTCATGGTACTCATTAAATTGGGAACCTATAAAGCTTACTCTAAATAAAATTCTAGTCTCATCTCGCTAAATGTACATTTTGTATGATTTGGGAAATATTGAGCAATAAAAGATGCAATTTTTTGGGGTTGTTTATATAACCCTAGTAAAAATAAAACTAGGTTTACTATGCCCATTGGCTTAGGCAAAAATAAGAGCAATTACCAAGAAATGAAGGTACAAACGATTGAAGATGAACTATTTTTCATTAATGGACAAGACTAGAAGAACATCCACAGACTGGAGTTTCTTCTCTTTTTTTAGAAATTACAGATTACTTTCAACATGATTTCTCATTTGTTTCACAACATCCCAAGCTTCATCACCAACCACTTGAAGTTCATTTACTCAACCATCTTCACTCTCTTAAGCTCGATGAAGTGCTTATTTGGCATCTGTGATGGATTTTATACCATCCTCTTAGACTTATTCCAATGAATTATGAAGCTGGTAAAGCTTCCCAATAATAGCATCTAGCTCTTACTGAAGGTTCAACTACTGGACAATCTTCTCCTTGATCTTTTTCTTCAGATCCTTTAGCTTTACAGCATGTTCAGCCTCAGATCAAGACACTACAGCCTAAAATTCACTGATATTGGTCAGCAATCTAGCTCTGATCATGTCTTGACGACACCTTTTCTCTTTCTCCCTCCTTTGAATGAATTTTTTCACTACGACATGGATTTATTGATATCGAAAACCGCCAAGTCCTAGCATGATGAACAGGGATGAAGGTCTTGGAATTTTCAATGGCAGCTCTTCAAAAGGCACCTCATATATTATCTTCCATATATTTCCCCATACCTGTGCACCCCATCATCTATGTGCCAAACTTGCGTGCCACAGACCCTGATTTCTCTGGCATTATCTCAGAGTCAGATCATCCTTACTTTTTAGATCCAACTCTAAGGGGGGACTTTTGTTGATGCTTTTTTTCGTCACAGAGTCCAACGAATAGAAAAGGGGAATACCTTAAGCACAAAGAGGGTCACCCTTTAAAGAACATCAAAAAAATTGAAGAAGGCATGGACTAAGAGCCCATTTGAAGTGAGGCACACAAGTCACTTGCGCACCCTATTTATTTTTTTGCCCAAGGTGCAAGGTGGCCTATAAATATCCCCTGTGGGCCCCCGTTTCAAGGAAGGATTTTTCCAAAAGTCAAATTCAAGCTATGGTCGCCCAAGTCTTCCACTCAACTATTATAAAAGCTTCTAAGGTAACTTTTTACCTAGAATAGAAGAGTTGAAGGAGTATAATAAGGCTTAATTATTTATAATTCATCAAAATTTGCACGCCTACATTTTCAAACCTCCTTAAAAATGGAAACACTTGTGCGCCGCCCGACTATTTCGATGAAACTTGCACTCCGACCTTTTGGAAACATCTTTGGATAATTCTAAAGGCTTGAGTTAAGTCTCCCCCAAGTATTACCCTAAAGATTCTTCGTCACCCAGATGAACCCATGTCGCGCAAATACACTTGTGTGGCCAAGACTTGCGTGCCAACTTCATTTGTGTGCCTCTCTCCCGTTCACCTCTCCTCTTCAAGATATTAGCCCTCGAACCCCTTATCAAATCCAATTATGGAATGGTTTCTTTGTTAGCTTCCTTATCTGAAAGGAATTATGTGAGAACATCTCCTAAAACCTCATGAATTATAAGCTTTACGTCACTACGGTTAGATTTTTCCTCCATACAACCTCATCCTTTAAGATGAGAAGATCTTTTAATTTGGGCCTCCTTCTTAGAAGTATGTCCCAAGTTCCCTTAGTTCGGGTATCCTTCTCAGGAATTAGCCCAAAGTCCCCTTAACCTGGGCCTCCTTATTAAGAGTAAGCCCTAATCATAATTTCCTTTTGATTTGGGCCTCCTTCTCAGGAATAATCCCCAATCATAAGTCCCTTTTAATTTGGGCCTCCTTCTCAGGAGTAAGCCCCAAGTTATAAGACCCCTTTAATTTGGGCATTCTCCTTAGGAGTAAGCCCCAGGCTAAAACTCCAGATCTCTATAAAGTACAAATACATTTATGGACCCTTCTCCTAGGCTTATTTCCTGAAGTAAGTTCTGGTCTTCATCTACTTGGGTAGTCATACATGCATAATCCCCAGATAATTTCTTGTAATTCCATCTTTCGTGGCACAATCGTCAGTTTTACTGATACCTCTTATTTCTCACACTGAGCATGACTCACGTGAGCTTAGAGTGTAAAAATAATCACAACATCTCTTTTTGGGCCATTAACCATGCATAAGCCCTATATTTCTTCACCCGAACTATGTGGACTTTTATCTATGCCTTAAAAGTAGAGTATGTAGGAAGCCTTTCTAAGGTTCAAGCCCATCATTCATTAATTATTTTCCATCCCATATGAAGTTAAACTATATCCTTATTATCAAACTACGTGGGTTCTGATTCCTTTTTAACGAGGATACGTAGGTAGCTCATCTGCGGGTACGATTCCAACTCTAAAATAATCTCTGTCTTTCTGAATGACAATAAACTTAAAGTTCCCCAGTAAGTGGCTTTAAAACCAGTATGGTCATCGTAATGACCATATAAAAGATTCTCTAAATCCCATATATATCAATCATCGATTTCCAAATCTAAAGGAAAACACATTTTCATGCTTGGTGAATTAATAAGGAATCATGAACATAACTTAAATCTACAAGAGAGTCACAGAGTAGGCAATAATTCCCCCCAAAAAGGTGTGATGAACCTGACCTCCCCTCCTCTCGACCAATGCAAATCCTTAAGACTCATTGGTCCAAAACTAATGAGAACCTACCTTTGTAAAGTAGGTCCAAATGGATATAGAATCGTTGGGTGTTTCTAGTTCTATGAATAAACCTGTTAGAAACCGATTGGAAAGTTTGAACCTAAAACAAACAAGGTCATCCCCATTTCCAGACGAAACATTGATGACGTTGAAGATGGGAATGATGACATTATCATTGATGAATATGAGGAAGAAGATGACGATTAATATATTATATTCAGGTTTTTATTAGTTTTTTATATTTTATATTTTTATTAACAATTATTTAAAGGTAGTATTTTTTGTTTTAGATCGATGGACCCGATGATCTATTATATTCCTTCGTTGATGCCGATAATTTTTTTTATATTTGGTGTATGTGTTATAAATTATTAATATGTAAGAATATTATATTCTGTATGATATTTAATAGTTTTTTGTATTTTATATCTATATTTACAAATATTTATTGGTATATTATTATATTATCATATTTTTTAATAGGTAATTATTATATTACGATATTTATTAGTTTTTTATATTTGAAATATGTATCAAAAATTATTTACATGTAAAATAATTATATTCTAGTATTTATTAGTTTTTTATATTTTATATATGTATTAAAAATTTCTTACAGATAAGATAATTTATTTTAGATGGTTGGAGAGGCTCCCAATGATCAATTTTGTTCTCTCGTTAATTTCAAACTTCTCAATGATGATCCCCATTCATCAGATTCATAGGATGGTGTGCCTATTAAGAGGGGGTGCAGTCTTACTCAATTAATGATTCCATAACCTAATCTAGATAGATTCCCATCTCTTTATTTTGATCATCATTTATGGAGGTATGTTCAATTGTTTAAGTTTTCTATTTTATATTAAGTTTTTGTATGAATTTTGGTAATAATATTATGATTATTTCTTTTTATCTACACATTTTTTGCATATAGATATTGGGAAGGGTGGTGAGATTTTTTGAAATTATTTTTTTGAGGCATGGGTTTCATGGGATTTGGTTCCCATTGGCATTCATTAGTATATGTTCGACCACTGGATTTTTTGTTACTAAATAATATATTTTATTTTAAATTTGTTGAATTAATGACATGTTTTTTAATTGTCTTGCAGAATTTATGGTCTTAGATTGATGTTTTTTTGTGAGCTCTTATCTAGGAGGTATAAGATATTTGAATACATGAACATTTTTGTCACTTTTTACACAACATGAGAAAGAGAGATATGGATAGAGTTTCTGCTACTATTTTTAGCTAGTATTTTTTCTCTCATAGAATTTACTATATCTCAGCTCAGTTATGTGATGTATTGTGCTTATAATGGCTATGAGATAATTCTAGAAGGAGGTTATCATCTAGACATCAGAACCAGGGGACACCAAAGGTCAGTCATAGGTTCAGGAGTTTTATATTCGGTATACATTGACAACATATGGTAAGTAATATTATATATTAACATATATATACTTTAACTGTAAACTTTATCTTATATTATACATTCTTATTCTAACCCATCTATTATGGATTTCAATTTTTATAAGAAGATATACACTAATCCCCGTAAAGGGAATATTGTCGGTGAAAAACAGTGCCATATTAGGGTTAGTATTTTTTAAAATTTTATTTATATTAATTTTATCATTATTCTAAATTCTGATTATATTTGAAAGAAACGTATGAGGCTACAAATTCTTATTCACGAGAGAGTCAACCAGAGATCAAAGTAAATTCCACTAGTAATATAGGTTTCAATAAGGGGTCATGGATATAGGTGACTTTACATGGTGTCGAGAAATGTCGGTTAACGGGTATTGGTTCATGACGAACACCTATGAGTTTTTATAATACTTCTATAATGTCCTTAGTCATATCGAAGGGATCTCATGTAGAGTCATATTTGTCCACTGCGCAGTATCAGTAGAGTTTTATAGCTTAGGATGAGATGATATAGTGGATACAGAGAGAGAGAGAAGGAGGAGGATCATGACAAACAATGTCTAAAAGTTGTTCAGATGTTAGAGTATATGTGATGACTTGTGCATGGTGTTGGTATAAAGTTCCCCCCTGACCCTTCGAGAGATCGTCCTCCACATGATCATACAATTGATGTTTTGTGGGTTTTTATGTCTATTTTTTATGTTGTGGTGATAAACATACTATGTGTGAAACACTGTATTAATATTATGTATGTTTTTATTATTTTTAAATATTTTTAATTTTTTAATTTTTTTAATTATTATTTTTTTTAATTTTTTTAATATTATCCATTACAACAGATATAGGGATCCATTATAATTGTATTTTTCAAATATTAAATATATTTGTGATGAACTCGGGAGCTATCATAAATAATTTCATTTTCAATGTATTTGTCACAAATGTTTATTTTAAAAAGGTTTAGGAAGTATTTACGATGAAAATATTATATGCCGAAAATAAATTTTATTTTTGAATAACCATCATAAATATTTAATAATTGAAACACCATTTTCTATGACGATTTATTAGAGATGGACTCCCAATGTGAAATATCATTAACAACGAGACTCTTCCACTAATATACCATCGTAAAAAACTCCAAAATCTAGTAGTGGAGGTCTGATAAGATGATTGTGTCTTCTTCAGTATACTTTCTTTATATCTCTTCTTAAGGACCCAATAAATGGTATTTTAAGAATACCATAATCTATAATTCATGGATAAGTAATTTGAGAAGAAAATTGGGAAGGGTTTCGTCAAGTTAGGTTTCTCAAAGTTATGTAAAAAAGAGAGAAGAGGGTTTCCTTTTATAAGTGGGGGGAGGGGCATACCTTGATGTTTTAAAGGATTAAAATATTATTAAGTCATATTCATGGATAAGTCTCCCAAAAAAATTAAATTTATATCCTACGTGATAAGGGTCTAAATAACTTTATTCAATAAGAATTAAGTTGAAAAATTCTAGCCTTAACATTTTGTTTAATCTTAATTTATCTGTTTTACCTTTTTTACTAAGATAGTAATATTTTTGTCATAATTATTATCCATAAAGAAAAAAAATGAAATTGGCCCCATTACTAATTTTGGAAACGGTGATTCCAAATATGGAATCCATTTGTCAAGATTAAATCTCTAGAAATGGTTGAAATAATTTTAATATAAAAACGCAAAACATATTGAAAAATGGTTTTCTGAAAAATACATTCTTAAGTCTAAAAGTATTTTTATACCAAGATCAAGTATAATGTTGATCCAAAAGTTATAAATTGACTTATTCTTAGCAATAATAAATTAATTAATTTTTAATTACAATTCAAATCAAAATTAATCTTTGAAAATACTAGAAAAGAAATTTCATTTTTCTTTAAAAATCTATATCTTCACTTTTCATCCAAAAATAAACTTTTTTATAAAATTCAAAAAAAAATTGAAAATGAAGTTCATTTTTTAAATAAAATTTATAAAAATGGAATAAATTTATGATAATGTTCATGAATAAGAATCAATAAAAACCATTTAGGAAGAAAATATATTTTTGAAGCAAAAAATGACTTTACTAAAAAACAAGTATTGATTTATTATGCATTAATCAATACATTTGAATTATATAAAACCTTTATAAATATTTTACATAATGTGGTTACTATTATTTATACATTCAAATTTTATTGCTATATTATAACAGCAAAATTTAAATATAATATTTTTATAGAATCTCGTAATTTTTTTAAAGCTTGATGTTGTATGTTAAGAAAGAAGTAGAACGCTTCAATTTATTTATAGATAAATATATCATAAAATATCAGGTTATTACATTTTGAGCATGAACAAGATGAGGATTAAACGTGTTCACAAGATTAAGAATGAACATGATGTGGAATATCTACGTTCACAAGATTAAGCATAAACATGACACAAATTTTCTACATTCACAAAAATTAGTGGGAACTCGATTCGATCGCCTATGTTCACAATGTTATGAATAACTATGTTTATGCCCATTAAATAAATCTATTTTATATGATTATGTTATTCTCTATGGAACATGTTTATTATATCTTGTTTTCACTATTTTTTCATGGTATGAGTTGTTATTTTGAGATTACATGTCCTTTTATCATGAATTTTGGATATCTCTTTTTATTTCATGTTATTTTTAATAAGATATTTATACCGTTCTCATATTTTCAAACATGCTTATGATATAACCATTTAAATTGATAGGATTTCCTTTATGAGTTTTTAGATTTTCCCCTTTCTTATGATTACCTTTCTTAGGCTATCAAGATGAGTATATCTTATTAGAAGTCTGTAAAGGAGTCTATTATGTTTCAATTATGGAGAAATGTTCCCAAATTTTGTAAAATTTGGTGCTCATTTAACTAGTCCTCTAAGACACTAATCCTTTCCTTATTGGTATTGTGAGATTATTTTGTGATATTTAATATTTATCTTACAGAAATTATGTAAAAGATAGATATATTTAGATTTAGTCACTTCTCATAAGGTTATGATTCATGAGCAGTTACATCTAGAGGTTAGAGTGATATTGGTGATGATGTGATAAGATATGAGGTTTATGTGATATAGATGCTGCATGGAGGGGGTCATTCATTGAAAGAGGAGGTCACGAAGTTTATGTCCTTCATGTTCATGATACCTTATTGTGATAAACATGTCATGAGGATATGCAGTGCAGTTACTATGAAATTATATATGGTTGTAGTCATTTCAAGTGGTATGATACTGTATGTTGTATGTAGTGTTGATATGGTTATATGATTGGGATGAGATAACCATGAATTTTTTCATAGGAGCATGAGGGTGAAAAAACCGTGAGGAAGTGCATGCATGGATCCTTTTTGATATACTCCTATGATATAATATTTTTATACTTGGATGTTAAATTGAGTGAGTGATTTGAATACATTTTGATACAGGACTAACACATCTATTTTGGAAAATTATTGCATTTTTTTATGATAAATGAGATTTAATTGATAATGTTTTTATTTTTTTCATAATATTTGAAATTATAATTCATTGAATATTTTTATTATAAAATTGATTTTTTTCAATGATAATGTGATTAAATGTTCTTTCTTTAGGAATGAATTTTTTATTTTCTTTGGAGGAGGATTTTTTAAAATACTTCTCTAACCTAGCGTCATATTCAGTGTTATTTTGGAGTTGAGATATAGCGCACAACCAAATATGACAGTGTTATGTAACTGCTACAACACTATTTTGGGTTTTTATTTTAAAATTTTAGTTTATTTCTTTGATAAAGTGTCAGTTTTTAAAATAAAAAATCATTTTAATTTTCTAGTTTTTTGTTGTGTGTGTACTAGCATCGCTAGTTGTAACTGAATTTTAATTATAATATATTCTTAGCATAATAAATGGGTTGGGGATGTTTTGGGTACTTTACTTTATTTTAAAGTTTAGGGTTAGAGATTTTATTCACACTGACAACCATAAGATGATTTATATGCTCGTCAGAGAAATTCATTCACCATTTTTGAGTGTCACCAAAGAAGATGATGCGAGTCTGAAAACAATCTAAATGAGTTGAGTTCAACTAATGATCCTCAACGGTGGGATCTGAAGCTCAAGAGATCTTGTTTAACCAAAGATATGAACAAATCTTAAATATGAGGTTGAGCCCAAGATAGATTAAAGATGTGTAGATTCTGATGAACTGAATTAGGAAATTGATAGAGGATAGTGAAAATCTATTCAAACCAGATGAGCCCAGGACATATTGAATATTCATAGGTTATGATTCTAACTAAAAATGTTTAGCTACATGAAAATTTTCTTTGTGAGGATGTTTTTGACAGATGGTTAAGTTGATGGGTACAGATTAGAAGTTTTTTTATCATTGGTATAATTTATCCATTTTCTTATTCAGTTTGGATTTTGTGAAATGTCACTCACAAGATGCTTGACTTATTAATTATTAGAGATTTTCAATTATGGACAAGCTATCCATGAACTAAGTTTCAAACCGATGAATAATATGGAATGAGGAGCTGAAACTTTTCCCTATATGGTTGATTTGAGATAGAGTGCATAGCCATTTGTGGTTCTATACCTAAACACTAAACCAAGACGAGTCGAGATTTTTTGAGATCAATATAAAAGGGAGGCCAATTTTATGTTGTCAGAGTTTTTCTCCATGATCGGTGCCCCCAAATTTGTAAGGAGAAATGGCAAGTGTTAGGTTGGTTTTTAGCTCCATCAAACCTCTACCGAAGAGGATCAGAAAGGGAAATGCTTGCCTATAAAAGGCACTAGATTCCCCTAGGACATCTCATTGGTTTCATATTCTCATCAATAGTTCATCCTTATTTTGAGGGATATTTGTATGGTAGTTTCCACACTTATTCAAGAGATATATTTAAGAGGTTTGTCACATTGTAAAAATGATGGAGTGTGTACCCACTTTTACCTATAGTGAGATCTCTCTATTTGCCCGTGGGTTTTTACCCCTTTCATTTTGGCGGGTTTTCTACATTATATCTGGTGTCCATTTATTTCTGTATTTTTCACTTTATTTTATCTTTTGATTATTGCTTCATAGGTGAACCAATAATTTATAGTCCTACCAAGTTTTATCGAAGAAAGATTATATCCCAATGATGTTCAGATTTTTGGGTATTAATAATTCTCATAAATTTTAGTATGCTCTGTGATTGTGACTTGAGTTGATCTTTCACATCAGAAAAAATTTATTGATATTAGTAAATAAACTATTGTGGAATAAAAGAGGTTCTAGACTGACGATGTGTCCATATGACAGTGAAATTCAAGATTGAAAAATTCAATGGGAATAAATTTTCATTGTGGAAAATGAAGATATAGGCAGTACTGCAAAAGGATAATTGTCTATTAATAATTGGTGAAATACTGATAGGTATGATAGAGGATAAATGAAACAATATGGATGAGAATTTTTTTGCCAACATCCATTTGGTTTTGGAATATGGGGTCTTATCCAGCATTGTGGAGAAAACGACAACAAATGAAAATATAAGATACTCTAATGAAGCTATAAAAGGCCACGTCACTGCAAAAAAAATACTAAAGAGAAAATTTTACACTCCTCGAATGATGAAGTCATCAAAAATGACTTCCCACATCAAAAACCTCAATAATCTATTCACTCAACTCATGGTGTTGGACTATAAAACTATTGATACTGAACATGTAATGATTATTCCCCAGAGTTTGTCAGATTCATATGAACAACTCATCATCAATCTCACCAACAATATCCTAATGGATATTCTTCCCTTCAATGATGTTGTATCCATGGTTCTCGAAGATGAAAGTTAGCACAATAACAAGGAGGAAAAATAGAAAACTTCATACCAAGAAAAGAATCTATCAATGAAGAGTTGAAGGATGATAGAGCATGGTTACAGTGTGAGACAAAATCATTTTATGTTAAAATCAAGAAGTAAGAAGAAGAATGTTGCATATTTCAATTGTGGAAAGAAATAACATGTCAAGAAGGATTATTGGAACAAGAATAGTAGTTAAAATATCTCTCAGGGGAATGTGGTGAGTACTTCTGGAAATGGAGACATTCTTATCTGTGAAGTAGTTATGACTATTGGAAGAAGGAAGCATCTCAACAATGCATGGATTATCAACTCAGGAGCTACATGACACATGACATTTCAACGAGAATGGTTTGGATAGTATGAAACTATCCCAGATGGACTTATGTACATGAGGAATGATTACACCCTGAAGATCATTGGAGTTGTTAACATCTAACTGAAGATGCATGATGGTATTGCTCGAACCATCCAAGGAGTACGTCATGTGAAGGGCCTGTAGAAGAACACATTGTATTTGGGACAATTTTATGACATCATATGAAAGACTTTCACCAAGAAGAGAGTTATTGGAATTGTGAAGGGCATGATTTTGGGTATGAAGGTAGAGACGATCTCAAATAAACTGTATGTGCTTATGGGTAAAATTTAAAAGGAGGTAGAGGTAGTTTTCACATCCACTACCTTGACAGAAGTGTTGATGACGTTATGTCATTAGAAGCATTTCCATAAGTCCGAATGAGTCCTGGAGATTCTTATGGATCCAATGTTTCTACCTAGGGTTACAAAGTTATCCTTACCATTTTATGAGCATCTGTTTTGAGAAAGAAACACAGGTTAAAGTTCGAGACATCAACAACAAAAAGTCTGGAGATATGATATTTTATCAATTCTGATGTTTGGAAAGCACTGGTTATATCACTGGTAGGAGCAATGTACTTTGTACCCTTCATTTATTATTATTCCAAGAGATGTTGGGTGTACCTAATAAATTGGAAATAGTATGTTTTTAACATCTTAAAAACATTCTAATTGCAGAAATAAATTCAATTAGGAATGAAGATCAAGTATATGAGGAATGACAATGGTGGAGAATATACAAGTGGAGAGTTAGATACTTTTTTCAATGGGAAGGAATCAAGAGACATTTCATGGTGGTGTACACTCCTCAACATAATGGTGTGACAGTGAGGATTAACATAACCCTATTAAATAGAATAAGGGATATGTTAAAGACTATAGGAGTTGCCAAAACATTTTGGGCAGAATCATTGAATACCGCCTGTTATGTGATCCACTAATCTCCTTCAATGACAATTGATTTGAATACACTGATGAAGATATGGGAAGCTAAACCCATTTAATATTCTCAATTACATACTTTTGGAAGTCTTGTATATGCAATGTTTAATGATCTGGAAAGATCAAAGTTGGATTTGAGATCTAGGAAATGTATCTTCATGGGGTATGCTGATGGTGTGAAGGGGTGTCATTTTCCCCACTACCCACAAACTTATCATCAATATATAAGTCATTTTTTCATAATACAAGGTGAAAATGACAACCAATTGAGACATGGAGATAGGGAATATCGAAAATACAACAGTCGAGGTAGATGAAAAATCCAAGGAAGAACTAGTTTCCTCTAAATATGGAGAGCCATCTTTTTTTGTGGATGTGACTCCATCCAGATATATCGTCTTGGATAGTGGTGATTCAGGAGGAACTTGAATCCCTACACAAAAACAAGACTTGGGATATTGTTCCATTTCCTCATGAAAGGAAGGCTATCGATAACAAATGAGTCATTAATATCAAGTGGGATATAAAGGATCAGGTGGAAATATATCACGTATTACTAGTGGTCAAAGTATATTCTTAGAAAAAAGGTATTTATTTCAATGAAATATTTTATCCTATTGATATACCTATGATTGTTTGGTTAGTTATAGCGATGTGTGCTATATATAGTTTACATCTAGAGTAGCTGGATGTGAAGACTGCTTTTCTCCATGGTGATCTTGATGTAGAGATCTATATACTCCAACTGTAAGGTTTTTCAAAATATGGCAAAGAGAACTTGGTTTGTAGGTTTATTAAATATTTTTACATTCTTAAGCATGCACCAATGTGTTGGTAAAATACATTTTGTTCCTATATCATGATCCTTGGATACAAAAAACTTCATTCATATCATTGTACATATTTTAGGGGTTCGAATGGTAATTATTTTACCATTCTTCTGTTGTACGTGGATGACATGTTGGTTGCAGAACACAACAAATATAAGATCTAGGAGATGAAAGAACAACTAGCTATGGAGTTTGATATGAAGGACTTGGGACCAGTAAACAAGATTCTTGGGATGGAAATTTACTAAGATATAAATAATGAGAATATTTGGCTATCATAAAAGAATTACTTATGGAGAGTCTTGAAACAATTTAACATGAAAGACTATAATTCAATATGTTCCCCTCTTCCCATTAATTTCAATTTATCCTCAACGATTAGTCCTAACATTGAAGAAAATAGGATAAAGATGTCTGGAGTACCATATACACCAGCACTGGGTAGTCTGATGTTCGCTATGATTTTTACTAGACCAAACATTGCACATGCAGTTGGATCAATAAGTTGGTACATGGAGAATCCAAGATGGGAGAATTGGAGCACAGTGAAGAGGATCCTGACATATATCAAGGAGACCTCAAATGCTACATTATGTTATAAAGGATCATATTTCACTATTATAGGATATGTTTATTCAAATTATTTCAGTGATTATGACTGAAGTAAATCCACTACTAGTTATGTGTTAGTCTTGTGGGAGGATCTTTGAACTGGATTTCAAAGATACATTCAGTTGTGACATTATCCATGAAGGTGGAAGAGTATATAGTACCTACACAGTCTTCCAAAGAGGATATTTGGATGAGAAGGTTGTTAGAAGAGCTCAAGCACAAACATGGGTAGATTCCATTTTTTATGAGAGTTAGAGTACCTTGAACATTGAAATAAATTCAAATATTCATTCCAGGATGAATAACATTGGAGACCAGTTTCACTTTTTCCAAGATGTGGTAGAGGAAGAGAGTGTGGAAATGTAGAAAATTTACACTAAAGAAAATCTTGTAGATTTCCAGATGAAGATAGTTGATCATTATAAATTCAGATGGTGAAGATCCTTGAACAGCCTCACAGAGACATGATCAGCATGATTTAACAGATAGAAAAGATGTGTGGAGATGTGATTGGTCCTCAACAAAATTTCCAAGTGGGAGATGTGTCAGCATAGTTTTTCTCCAAGTTAGGTTCCCCCTACCAATTTGTAAAAGGGGGAAGGTGTGGCAGGTGTTAAGTTGGTGTCCAGCTCTACCAAAACTCTAGTGGAGAGGAGAAATAAAGGAGATTCTTTCCTATAAAAGGTAGTAGATTCCCCTAGGATATCTCCTCAGAGTCATCTTCTCATAACCAGTTCTTCTTTAGTTTGAGTGGTATTTGTGAGACAGTTTTCTCACTTATTCGAGAGAGATATTTATGAGGTATTTCTTCTTGTAATAGTGAGTGTGTGTGTACTCACTTTTACCTATAGTGATATCCTTCTATTTTCCTATAGTTTTTTTACCCCTTTCATTTTGGGGTTTTTTCATATTACATATGTTGTCCATTTATTTACTCATTTTCACTTTATTTTATCTTGAAATTATCGATGCACTAGTGGGCTAACCATTTATAGTCCCAACATTTTAATGGTAAATAATAGTGATATGTGATTGATGATGATTGAAGTAGAGGACTAGTGACTAAAAAAATTTTGGAAGAATAAGGGGAGTCAAGATCATGAGAAAGTTGAGGCTGAGATACTCTAATAGAAGAAGATTCATGTTCACTAGGAAATATATTTGTAGATGTCGAATTGATAGAGGTGGGTCCCCAAATGTTTGAATGATATGTTTGTAATTTATTGAATAGTTGCAAACCACATTTACATTTGGGAAAGATGTATTTTTGGGAAACACATCAAGTGAACATCACTATGAACATGCAACAGAAATAATTTTCTTCTAGAAAAATTAAAGTGGATGTGCAAAGATCTAATAAATTTTTGTTGAAAATAAATAATGACACCAATAAATTTTAACATTGAAAACCCAAAAAGGAAAAACCTTGAGACCTAGTCCAAAAATAAAAATCCACTAATAATCAAGAGTATAAAGAAAAAACTACCAAAGGTGATCAAAATATCAAAAAGAAAACTCTAATAAAATAGTGGATCAAGGGAAGAAATTAGATGCAGACTAAAAGCAGTTTGAAACAAAGAACCCATATTGATAAAGAAACTAAAATATATTTGGCAGTGAAGAGAAGATGTGTGTTGTCTAAATAAAATCTATTGAAGAAAAAATACATTGTTGATATCAAAGACCACTACAGATGAAATCCAATCAGACTTGGAGAATTTCATCGGTTATAGATATGAAAACTACGGCCGAAAAATCTAACTACTGTATGCATGAGACCCTAGGTATGCTACAATGATAGATATAGTCTCACACCCCTAAAAATGAACGTCCTATTATGATGTCTGAAAAAATGTAACACCTCTAAAATTATTTTTTTATTTTATTTTTTATTTTAAATTTTATGTGCGTCTCCATGTGAGGAGGATCCCAAAAAAAACCCCTCTGACTCAAGTGGGGATCATCGCTGACCCTACAATCAATAGAAAATCCCCAAATTTATCTCTAGGTAAACTCTTGGTGAACATGTCTGAACCCTTGTCATCAGTTTGAATCTTCTCAAGTTAAAACTATCTATAATAAAGGACGTCTCAGATCCAATTATAGTAAACATCGATATGTTTTGACCTATAATGAAAAATGGGGTTATTTCCTAAACAAATTCCACTATGAATATCAAAAAATAAGATATATATGTCCTGATTAAAATTGAACTCTTGAATTAAAGTTTTCATCCACAATAATTATTTCCATGCCTCTGTAGCTATAATAAACTCAGACTCTCTAGTAGATAACGAAACACATCTCTACAATCTAGACTGCTAAGATACAACTCCCCTTACAAAAGTGATCAAATAGGCTGAAGTAGACTATTTATAATCCATATCTCCTATTATATCTTAATCTATAAAGCCATAAATCATAGGTTCCTCTCTTCCAAAAGACAATCTCATGTCAAAAGTACCAAGTGGATAATGAAATATATACTTCCCCACTCTACAATGATCTCTACGTGGATTAGATAGAAAAAAACTAGCCACACCAACAAAATGATCTTTATCAAGTCTAGTACATATCATCACATACATCAAACTATCAATGCTAGATGAATACAGTATGTTCAGCATTCCCTCTCTTTCTTCATTAGTAGAAGGGTAATTGTTGGTACTGAGCTTAAAATGTAAATCAATATTAGTAATAAACCAATTATTCTATGTCTGTAAAAACTTTATAAAGAACCTTCTCAATATATCTCTCTTGAGATAACCATAATTTCTTACCCTTTCAATCATGATAAATCAATATTCCAAGAATCTATCGCACTGGCCCCAATTATTTCATCACAAAAGTATGAAAAAAATCCATCATCAATATGTCAACTCTAGAAGCATCCTGGACAACAATGAGCATATCATAAATATAAAACAATAGTATAATAAAATCATCACCAAAAAATCTTTGACCAAAAATATAATGATCATAAGATGTATTCTTGAAACCCGGATAAAAAATGAAAGCTCAAAACTTCTTCTACCACTACCTCAAAGCTTGATTCAAATCATAAAAACTCTTCTTTAACTTGCAAAAAGGATTCTATTTACCTATTTCAATAAAACCCTCTAGGTTCTCCATATAAATCTTCTTATCTAAATCTCTATGTAGAAAAGATATCTTCACATCTATATGTTTAATATATAGACCCAAACTAGTATTCAAACCAAGAACAACACGAATGGAATACTTTTTTACGATAGGTGAAAAAATATCATCAAAATCAATACATTTATTTTGATAGATTCCTTTAACAACTAAAATTTCCTTGTATAATAGAACCTAACTAGATTCTTTATTTTTAATCCAATAAATACACCAATTTTTAAAATTTCTCTTACATGTAGGTAACATAACCAGCTCAAAAGTATGGTTGTAGTGAAATTATCTCATATCATCATCCATTATTTCAACCCATATTTTCTTGTGAACAATTTCCTTCACCTCATCAAAATATTTTGGTTCCCAACTTCAGTGAGGAGTATATACTAATAAGGTAAACAATGATTAAAAATATTACAATGATGATATGATCTACAGAGTGCAACTGTGGGTTCATTAATAACCACTGGAACCAGAACATCAGAAGTAAAAGGTTAATCAAAAACAGAAAGTCCAACCTATTCACTTTGAATATCATTTTTCACTTCAACTCGATCATCAGAATCAATAATATGAGGTACATGTGAATCATAACCTAGATGAAGACTGAAAAAACCATTAGAAGGTGTAGAAGTATATTTTTCTCCCTTATCAATATCTGTAATAGTTTGACCCTCCTAAAACACTACATCATGGCTTATAACATGTTTCTTTAAAGAAGGATCGCAAAACCTGTACCCAAACTCATCGTATCCATGACTAATAAAAATACATTGTTGTTACTTACCATCTATATTGGATCTCTCATCTCTAGGTATATGAACAAAAGACATGCAGCCAAAAACATGTAAATGTTTATACTTGATCTCTTTCCATTACCAAAACTTGTCAGGAGTGTATTTATAAAAAGCAATCACAGGTGATAAATTTAACAATATAAGTATTAGTAAATAAATCCTCACCCTAAAAATGTCTAGGAAACTTTTCTTCAAAAAGAAAATAACAAACTCTTTACAAAAAATAGATGTTCATCCTCTCAGCTAAACCATTTAGCTAATGTGCCTTAAGAGGAACATTATGATTCAAAATACCTTCCCACCAACAATACTTATCAAATGAACCACAATAATCACACCCATTTTCAATGAAAATATATTTTAACTTCTTACGAAATTTGGTCTCAGTTGAAACCTAAAATTTATTAAAAACACTAAACACCCTAATTTTGGATTTCAAAACATAATCCTAAATCATACATGAGTGTTCATCAATAAATGTCACAAAATAAATACAACAACCAAAGGTCTTAGATTTAAATGTACCACACACATCAGAATGTACGAATTCAAGAACATGTGACTTCATATGTAAAGGATGACTGCTGAAACTCACCTTAAAATATTTTCTAGCCATATATTGATCACACATGTCTAATTTGACACTCTTAAATTTTGGAAGTAGGCTTCTCTTGTACAAACAACCAATACCTTCCTCACTAATGTAACTGAGCCTCTTATTCCATAACTTGGATGAATCATTGTACTCAAAAACGCAAGTAGTATCACAAGAAGTAGAAGCCATAGTCTAGTAAAAACCTGACTACTTATTCCATAGATTCACAATCAGATAACCCTTAAAAAGATTCAATTTTCCATCACCAAAAGCACTGATAAAATCATCATCTTCAAGAACACTAGTATAAATAATATTAAGAATAACCTTATGTGCATGTGGATCATTCTTCAAAATAATCCTACTTTATATGCATGTCTCCAAATAAATAGTCCTGATACCTATAAAATCAGCATGACCATCATTACACATCTTAAAAATTACAATATTAGTTGGGTTGTAATATGTAAAGATATCCTTTCTTAATGTCACATGAAAATAGGCACCACTATCAGCAACCCAAAAACAATCATCAGAAAAAAAATATTAATGGAGTCATAAACAATAATAAGATCACCCCTATAGAAGTGAAGACATGATCATCTCCATCACCATTATTCTTTTATTGATTTTCATTCATTATGATTTATTTTTCATCTGATATAAAAACTTATTAACAGGCCATTTCATACCACATTGATCAAATTAAAATTCTCTCAGCTTCAACCTATATTTTCTTATGCCTTTTCTCTTACCTCGAATTATTTATTCCTAATTATTTTCTATAATTATCCCTATATTATCTATGAATAAATGATATGAGGAATATTTATCTTGATTATGTCTCCTAAACTCTTCATTCGAAGAAATATACTTAAAAAAATTGAATGCCACAACACCATTAAGAGTAGAATCGATTAGAATAACATGAAAACTCTCCCAAAAATTGGGTAAGGTATTAAGAAACAAAAGTGCTAAAAACTCATCTTCAAAAGTGATACCCATACCAAAAAATTGATGAAAACACACATATTGTTCACTCAAATATTTATAAATAGACATACCATCTTTGTAACTCAAATTAATCACTTGTTTGAGGAGAAACAATTTATTGTTTCTTGTCTTGGAAGCATAGGTAGTCTCAGGATTCTCCCATAAAGTCATAGAATGAGAGATGTTGAAAATATGGATCATCGTGTTTTCTTTGAACAATTTGATAATCAAAACACAAACTATCTCATTCTAAAACTCTCTTTCTTCATTAGATATTCTTTCTGGGTTTTGAGTACTAAACACCATAAGATGAATTATCTTGAAAAAATTATATCCATCATTTTTAATTGCCACATATGGAAGTTGGTGCCACTAAAAAAAATAATCCAACTATAATTGGATTCCATAATTTATCTGAATAAAACAAAACATGTTGATACAAGATATTGGTAAATATTCCAAGCGACAAATGCACAAACAACAGCAAAGAGAACATGGATAGGAATAAATTTCTTTCCTTTAAAATAATCCATAAAAATTAACGTTAAGGTGAAATAACCAAATAAATGAACATAAAAATAAATGTTGAAACGAAAAAAAAATTAACTTGTAAAACACAAAAGAGAAATACCATGGTGCCTAGTCTAGAAAGAGGAATCCACTAATAATCAAGAGTACAAAGAAGAGACTCCCAAAGTTGAGAAGGATATCAAAAATAAAATTCTGATAGAATATCATATCAAAGGAATAAAGCAGATACAATCTAAAAGAATATTGAAATTAAAAACACAACATAATGAAGAAACCCAAATAGATATGTTTGTAAAGAGATTATTTTCGATGTCTGAATACAAGGTGTAGAAGAAAAAGAATAAGTTTCATATCAAAGACCACTATATATGAAAGTCAATCAGACCCAAATAATTTCACGAGTTGCATATTTGAAAACCGCTACCAAAAAATCTAACTGATATATGCTTGAAACCCTATGTGTGCTACACTTAGAGATAGGTCTATACACACCTAAAAATAACTTCCACCAATGAATTCATAAAAAATTTATCTCCTCCAAGATTATTTTTTTCTTTTTTTAATTTAAAATTTCACATGGGGGTTCTCTATGTGAGGAGGACTCCAACATGTCTGGCCTTTTGTCTTTGAGGAAATATAAAGGGATCATGGCCATTTGATCTTAAATCTTTTCTTTGAGCAAGAACCAAATACTGGTTAAATGAACACATGTGGTAGATGAGTTGTTTAGATGAATTGTCACTACCCAACTTGTTAATATTTACTGTATAGTAGATATTTATATTATTGTTAGAATTTGAGTAAAGTTGGATTCATGTGTAGACATTAATTATTTAGAAGGTAAAAATTATTATGTGTCAGTCCAAAGAAAGAGGGATGAAAGTATAAAGAGGTTTTTTCACCTGGACAGTGAGTTATATTCTATATGACCTATAGGAGTTTAAAATTGGTAGAGTGACATCTAGAGACCACAAGTTAGAATTAATTCCAATGGAGGACGTTCACATATATTTCATGGGATGCATTTATAACTACACAAGCACTCTAATAGAATTAATTATATGTTTTGGTCTCTCAGTGCCATTCACCCTTTAAAATTATAAATATATTCTAAAATATATATTTCTAGAAGTATTTAACATATAATTATCAAATATTTTTGAGATTTGGAACAAGAGGAAATGGTTTTGTGCTCAAGGCTGCAGTTTAGAGGAGAAAGTAGATCGAGAGAGAAGATTGATCTTGGAAAATAAGATACATCTTTCTCTTAAATTATTTACTTTGTTGGTCTTTTTTGTGATGTATTTATTGGATATTGGTTTCCTATGATGAATATTTCTACTAATTTTTTTAGGGGAATCAAATTGAAATGAATTGAAAATTCATTAACATGTTTTGTTGACATTTTCACAATTTTTTGACGTTCTTTGTGATATTATTACATTATCAATATTTTCCTACTATTCAATGATGAATTAGATTAATCAAGTTAGTGGTATAAATTCTCTTCCAGTGAGGAAATAAATCCATATCTTTCCAAAAATTGAGGTGTGTATTACTAAGATAACTTCAATGTGATTTTTTTGGGTTCTTATCTTCATTCTTCCTGAGCATCATTTCTATACCTTTATGAACCAATAGTTGATGATAGTGGATTTTCATTCCCTGAACATCAACCAATGTATATAAATTAGAAAAGTTTGATGTTTCTATACACCATTAAAGAACCATTTATTTATTGAGTTTCTATTAAAGAATTATTTTTCGAGATATTTCATTAAACTGTGTTGATTGCCAAGTAACAGTTAGGTATCTTAACCCCTTATCCTCAAAATTTTGGTACAATTATGATTATATTGATGAAAGATAGAAAACAAATTTTATTCAAATAAAATTAGATTGGATTGCATAGTTTGTCCTCTAATAAACTATAATTATATCTCTCTCCTTGTTTCTTTGGCACATTATCTTTTTTAAATTAATTTCTCCTCAATTCTGAAGTTTTTTACTATTTGTGTCAGTTTTTTGTTCATTTTTTTGTTCTGTTTTGTTGTTTTGTTTTTATTGGATTTTATGGTTCAACCCTACATACCATATTACTAGTATTATTTAGTTAAATAAATAGTGTTTTTGAAATTATTCATTGAAAATATCATAAAAACTTTTGTCTCTTTCTGGGAAGATATAACATCCCATTACTTGCTTTCAAGTATTTATCTTCTCTATTTTCATTTCCCTATTTGTTTGGGTGTGTATTTGGGACTCCCAAGTATGGATAACATTTAATAGGGAAAAATATCTAAAGTTTATGGATTTATGTTTATTTGAATTAATGGAGTCTAAGTATAAATATTTTAAAGACTTTGCAAGGTTCCCCTGAGTTTGGAGAACAGCAAAGTTATTTAGGGATTTTTTTCAGCTAAAAATGGGATTTTGATGATATTTTGGATAAATACAAATAGTGTAAAGTGATTACATATTTTGTGTTGATCATCGGGTAAATGTTGTGAATCGGTACAGGGAATGAGAAGTTTACACATCATGTAATGTGTTTACACTCCATGTAATGGGTATCATGTAGAAGCTATGAATCAGTGCAAGGTGTGAATATTTAATGTCATGAACATGAATTATATTCCTTGTAATGGTAAAAATTAGGTTTTTAATAAAAGGATATGAGTTTTTTTATGTAATTGGGTTTTGTGGATTATAGGACATGAGAAGGGATTACATGCCATATAATCCTAGGGGGTTGTGATTTTAGGGCGCCGTATGAGTGAATATTATTTCATTATCATTCATACTTCTTCCCTATTAACTTAGGATCTATCCTAGATGATTTTGGATACCTTCTCTCCCTATAGATCATTTCATTTAGCAATTTATCATCATTGTGGGTGCAGTGCGTTTCTACAGGTGAGTATTCCTCCTATTTCTTCATTGACTTTGATTTTGGTATCCCTATTGCCCTATGATTATGGATCCATTGATATATGATAATAATCTCCTTGATTACTTCTGTATCTCTTTCATGATCTTCCTACAGATTCCAACCCTTATGTTGGTTGGGTTGTGACGTGAGCGTTCTTTGAATCATGTTTTGATTTGTTCTCTTCACCGATAGTTTTGATAATTTGAATTGATTATGAGTTGTGTGGATTGATTCTAGGACCTCTATAATTGACTTTGTGTTCTTCATTGTTGGTGGATTCCATTTTGGGTATGTGCGACCTGAGCTTTCGGTAAGTGGTTTTGTATCTCGTCTATGTTGGATGAACTACACTGCTCTAGTTTTATAAATTGTTTTATAAATAAAATTTCATGATTGATTAATTGATTTATGTGTGTGAAAACTAGTTTTTGATAAAATGTAGTTTTTACCTTATTTTTTTAAAGAAAAAAAGTATTTTAAAATCATTGCGAAATGGATTTATAAAATAGTTTTCAAAGCATGGTATGATACGAAATGGTTGGGAAAATAAATCACATGGGAAGCCTTGGGTAATTAGGTAGAAGATTTAGATTAGGCTCATTGTCTATGAATTATTTGGGGGTCTAATCATGGTATGTTCCTCTATTTCCTAGGACCATTGTTCTAGGGAATTTTTATTCACATTGTTGAGGGATTCACTCAGGGTCCATTTCTTTATTCTCATTTCGAGTTCTAAGGATTTGATTGTGCACTAGTCATTTATTGTGGTATGAGTAGTCTTCTAGACTAACCCATAGTGATCCTTGACATGATATTACCTATGATTTTAGATTTTACTATTTTATCTTATAGTACCATTTTTTGATATGATATGTGATACATGCTTTGTTTTTTTGATACAACTGGTTTGATATATATGAAATTATTTGAATGTTCTTTACTTGGATTATTTTGGAAATGTATAAAAATAGAAAATTAAATATTTTTCCATGGTTTTTATATAAAAATGTAAACTATTCATCATGCATTATTTTATTTAAATATTATTATGTTCAAATTATTATAAATAGAATTATTATTGAACACCTGGGTGGGATCGTACTCAACATGTTTTCTCACACCCTACACACCCCTTCAAAAGTGGGTGTACCTTTGGATGTATTTCAATATAGGGAAAGATGAGATGTTATAGTGAGGAAGTGAGGTTTTCTATTAGTTGTGTATGGGTAGATGGTGGTCAGATGGTGGGAGTTTCCCATGCCATCACATGGAGTAGTTAGTTTTTGTTTTAGCTGTCCTTTGACGTTGGTCTTGTATTCGGGATGTACTAACTACTTTTGAGTTGTTTAATTTCCTTTATTTTCTTTCAGTTGTGTAGATATTCATCTCTTTCACTATTTCTCTCTGTTGTGTATATATATATATATGCCATGTTTTTATTTTAGGTTGGGAGAAATCATTCTCTATGGTTTTTTGATGCCTGAGTGCTAGTCTCTAGTCCATGGGGATCGGGAACAACCTTCGAGTATGTGGAAATTTGGTTTAGGTACTAGTTTGAGAGGGTATCAAGTTCAAGTTTTCCATAATTTAGTATCAAAGGTGGTCTTTCTACTAGATTCCTTATCTTGATATTTCTGGTCGACTGAAGATAGGATTGTCAGGACTTGAGTGGTTGGTTTCAGTGAGTCCCTGACCGGCTCTTTTCGCAATGAGACTCAAGTTACCATGGGATGTTGGGATTTGTTTCTCATGTTTTGAGTTATTAATCTTAATATAATTTTTTTCTTATGGTTTTATTGTTTTAGCTGAGATTATTCTATTGTTTGATCATTTCTTCAATTTCAGTGTGTAGCAGTATGCCTCTGATATGTCTTCCATGGGTTCCTTAGGAGGGTGAATATGATGCTCCTTAAGGGAATCCAACAATAGATAAAAATATTATCGTGGCTATTGCGTGACAAATTCTCATGTTCGACCAAAAATTACTACATGTTCAAAACAAAATTATTGAGGTACATCCAGAAATTATAGGAGAAAGGGAATAATCATGAGAGTTCTTATATGATAAGACACTATCCTTTAAGGGTATTAATGCACCTTAAGAGGTGGAGGATTTAATACATAAGATCAATATGATATTATACTACCTAGATACACCTGAGAGTATCAAGGTGAAGTGTGTGACATTCATACATGAGGTTCCCAAAAAGAGATGGTGGGATTTCATGGTACAAGTAGATAGACATGTGGGAATGGATTAGAAGGGTTTCAAGACCCTATTCTTTTAGAAGTTTTATCTAGAGGTATTGATGATAGTGAAGTATCTAGAGTTTCTATCATTGTAACAAGGAGATATTTTGGTGTTAGAATACACCAATTTGTTTGTTGAGCTTGTTCATTTTTATCCAGTGGTAGTAAATAATGACCAACTGATGGATCCATAGTACCTTTAGGGTTTGCGACTAGATATCAGAACATCAATATTTATGCCAAAGCTTTCAAAATATACGGAGATGGTAGGTAGGGTGATTATGGAAAATATGAATATGGAATGAAATTCTGGTTATTATCCCCCTTATCTTCCACCTAGTAGAAGCTTCAGTGGCACACAAGGGAAAAAGAGGAAGTGAAAATATCATCACCAGAGTGGTAGAGGTGGTTCTCAACAATAGGCCTCCTCTACACCTTTAATTATGGCTAGTAGTGTGTCCCTGACTTGATACCAGTGTGAAAGGATTAGGAACACTTGATATTCTTTTCCTTCACCTGCAAAGTTGTGTAACATTTGTAAATGTTATTGAAATTTGCTGTATTTTTGTTAGGATATGTCTATGCCTCGATATGGTCAAGGATTGCTGGATCCAAAGGCTATTATGACACAGTTAGATTCTGAAAATACTACTGGTCTCTATCCATAGTTCTCAAGAGTAATGAAACTTCATGAAGAAGATGAGTTTATAGCGGAGGTTGTCATGGGTTTAGTGATAATGGGAGGTACTATCATTATTTCATATTCAGTAATGATTAATTTATTTGATATTGGTTCCTCCCACTCATTTATATCTGCCTATTTATTTTATTATCTTAAACTTCCAATAGAGATCATTTCCTCTATTATAGAGTAAGAGATAACTCTTTGGAATAGGAAAGAGTAGGGGTTTTAGTGTGCTTCTTATCTTCCATTGATAACTGATGCAGAGTTAGTATGACATTTCCTCATTCCTTATCTATATCTATTTGAATTCATCATTGGTATTGATTGGATTGTCACTCATCATCTTGAGATTGATTTTTATCATCATCGTAGATCATTTCTTGTGGCCAATGGGAGCTTGTAGGTGCTTCAGGGAGAGTGGTATTTGATGTATGGTCGTGAAAGACCTTTTTCCCCATATCTTAAGAGTTTTTTGTCTATTATATTAGTTGGGAACAGTGATGTTTCTTTTATTTATTATCTTATCTCTACTATTCGTTACTTTCCTACAATTTTATAGGATGATTTATTCAATATTCCTCCATAGAGGGAGGTTTAATTTATGACTAACCTAGTTCCTGGTACATAACAAGTTTCAATACCTTTTTATCATATGGAACCAATAGAGCATAAATAGATCAAGATTTAATTGGATGATCTGATGTCAAAAGGTTTCATTCACCCTAATGTTTCACCTTGGGAGTGCCCTATACTCTTTTCCAAATGGTATATTGTGCACTCTAATTTTTTATGGACTGTTAGAATTTGACCTGGTAAAAACTAAGAAAAATTACCCTTTGCCTCATGTGGATGCTTTTTTTTTTGATTTGTTAAAGGGGGAAAGTGGTTTTCAAAGATTTATCTTCAGTCAGGTTATCATCAGCTTAGATTTTGGGAGTCTGATATACCTAAAAATACTTTCAAAAGTAGGTACGACCATTATGAATATTTTTTGATACCATTTGTTCTGACTAGATCTCTATATGTTTTCATGTATTTAATGAATTTCACATTCCATTAGTATCTTGAAACTTTTTTGGTAGTGTTCAGGGATGAAATTTTAGTTTATTTAAGATCCGAGAAAGATCATGAGAATAATTTTAGTTTGGTTCTAGAAATCCTAAGGAGTCACCATTTGTATATAAAATTTTTAAAATTTAATTTTTGGATCCAAGTGGTGAAGTTTGTAGGACATGTGATTTCTAATCATGGATTATTAGTTGATCCAGAGAAGGTAAAGGGTATTTTTTCTCGGTAAGAGTCACAAAATGTCTTTTATATTTAGAGTTTTCTTGTTCTTACCAGATCTAATCGATGCTTCATCAAGGATTTATCAAATTTGGCATCAAATTTGACTTTATTACTATAAATGGGTGAAATTAACATGGGATGAAATGTGTCAGTCTTCTTTTGATGATCTAGAATGACTTATAACATCGGTACCTATTCTGATCTTACCTGATCCCAGTAATGGGTATGTGATTTTTTTATGCTTCTGGTACTGGTTTGGGTTGTTTGCCTATTCCAAATGACAATATGGTGGCTTATGAATTTCATTAGCTTCAAAACCATGAGAAGAATTACCCCAATCAGGAATAATAAATAAATGTGGTTATGCATGCACTTAAATTTTGGAGGTACTATCTTTTTGTGGAGTGGTTTTTCGTTTTTTCTAAACATAAGAGTTTGAGGTATATATTTTCTTAGAAAGACTTGAATCTCAAATAGAAGTGGTTATTGGAATACCTTTAGACATTTGAATTTGATATGGATTACACCCCCAATGAAGGGTAATATCATTTCAGATGATCTCAATATGAAAGAACCATCACAGACTGTTATGGAATCTAAGGAAGAGTGGATCCTTATGGTTATTTTCACTTAGTTTCACCTAGATAAACCTGAGGATGGTTCAAGTATGGTTCTAACAAGTGTTTAGTTATAATAAAATATTCTTGAGTCTATTTTGCAGATTATAGTACCTAGATGATGAGTCTAGAAGAATTTGAGAAGCCCTTTGTAGTGGTAAGACTGTTTTGGGTTGGTCTCTCTCTTCAGATGGTATTATCAGTTTTGGGGATCGGGTTG
The DNA here is from genome assembly GCA_963277665.1 of Viscum album. Classification (NCBI taxonomy): domain Eukaryota; kingdom Viridiplantae; phylum Streptophyta; class Magnoliopsida; order Santalales; family Viscaceae; genus Viscum; species Viscum album. The sequence continues at coordinate 912,764,695 of OY728153.1, forward strand.
TTGTCCCAATATCAGGGAGTAGGTCAGTTATGTCTGATTTTCATTTCATCGTGGTCCATTCATACAGGCACTATGAATATGTATTATGACATGAGATGGTGATTCTAGTGGTTGGGTATGAAGTGTGACATTGCAGATTAAGTGTCCAACTATTAAACATGCCGAAACATAAAGACAAAGCATATGAAACCCTCTAGGTTTCTCTATAATCTTCCAGTACTAGTTTAGAAATGGGACAAGGTTTCCATGGACTTTTTTGTTATATTACCATGGAATACCCATGAGAGGAATTATATCTGGGTGGTGGTTGATCGGTTTAAAAATTAATCTCATTTCATTTTGATCAGGGACACAACTAAAGTTGAAGATCTGGGTATGTTGTATGTGTAGAAGATCATTAGGTTACATGGGGTTCCTTCTTCCATTGTTTCAAAAAGGGATCCAAGGTTTAATTTGAGGTTTTGTAGGATTATAAAATTAGTAATGGGGACTCAGGTTAGGATGAGTACAGCCTATCATCTACATATAGATGATCAGATATTTTGTGTTATTCAGATCTTGGAGGTTATACTCTATGCTTGTGTGTTAGATTTTGGTGGATTATGGGATAACCATCTAGGGCTAGTTGAGTTTTATTATTAAAAAATTTATCAGTCATCTATCATAATGGATTCTTTCAAGGATTTTTATAGTCACTCGTGCAGATCACCTCTTCGTCAGGAAGAGGTATGAAAGGCCTTTTGGTGGTTTTGAGTCTTGTTTAGGAGACATTAGTGAGGATTTAGGATATATTTCGTCATTTTGTTTCTAACCAGAGTTGGCATCAATCATATAAAGATCTTCATCATCCTCCTTTGGAGTTTTTAGTAGGTGACCAGGTTTTCTTGAAATTTTATCTTTTTTTGGGTCACCATCATCTTGTAAATAAAGGAAATTTGGTTTCAAGATATTTTGGAATGCTTTGGGTCACTAATCAACTTGGGAAGGATTCTTATTAGTGGGAATTTCTGGTTTAGTTGATAGGTATTCATAATTCCTTCCACATATCATAGCTTAGGAAATGTCATCTGGATCCCTCTAATGTTATGAGTTGGGAAGATATTGAGTTTGATCCAGATGTTTCAATTGTGGAGAAGCTGGTGGAGATCATTGAATCTCAAGTGAAAGTCTTGTGTTGGAAGTTGATTTTTTTGATCCGAGTGTTATGGTGACATGGATCAGATTCTCATGAGACTTGGGAACATGGGTTTTTGATGAGGGAGTATTGGTCTCACCTCTTTTCTTAACATCCTTATTTCAACGTGGATTTTTGGGGATGGAATGTCTTATTGTGGGGAGTTTGTAACATCTCGTTACCTGATTTTAGGTATTTTTATTCTCTCCTTTAATTTCCCTCTTTATTTGGGTGCATTTTGGGACTCTTGAGGATGGAGATCATTTTTTAGGGAAAATTCCTTGAAGTTAAGGGATGTATATTTGTTTCAATTAATGTAGTCTATGTATAAATATGTTAATGTATTTGTGGGGTTATCCCCGAGATTGGAGAACACATGTGTTGTCTTGGGGATTTTTTGATATGAATCATGAATTTTGATGATCTGTAGGAGAAATTCACACTATGTATTGATCACTAGAAACATATCATGAACTGGTACAAGCTGGGATGATTTCATGTTTTGAATGTTGATTACACGCAATATAATGGTAAAAATTGGATTTTTAATAAAAGGCATTGAGTTTTTCAGCATGCTTGGGGGTCATGGATTAAAAGACGTGAAAAGGGATTACATTCCATATAATACTCACAGGTTGTGATTTTAGGGTTCCATATGAGTGATTTTTCTTTCATTCGCTTGTATCTCTCTCCCCAAACAACCTAGGAGCTATCCCAAGAGATTTTGGAGACCTCAAATCCTTCTATATCATTTGGTTCAATGATTGGTCATCACTGTAGTTGTGGTGTGTTTCTTTAGGTGAGTATTCCTTCAATATATTCTTTTTTCTGATCTTAGAATCCCCTTTATTCTATAGTTATGGATCCATTGATCTATGATAAAAATATTATCGATCCTTTCTAGATCTATTTTGTGTTCATACTCTAGAGGCTAACCATTGTGATGCTTATGGTACAGTGTGTATGTTCTTTGAGGTATGTTGTGATTTGTTCCCTCCACCGACTTTTTTTCTAAATTGAATCAATTCTGAGTTGTGTGGATTGATTCTAGAACATCCATTATTATATTTTTTTACTTTTATTGGATTCCATTATGGGTGTGTGCGACCCAAGTTTGAGGTAGGTGGTTTATCCTTACGCTATGTTGGATAAAATACATTGTTCTAGTTTTATTAATTATTTTATAAATGAAATGGAATGATTTATTGATTGATTTGTGTGTGAGAAAATTGGTTTTTGATAAAATATGATTTTCCACTATTTTGGTAAAAGAAAAAAGTATTTTCAAATCATTATGAAATGGATTTCTGAAATGGTTTTCAAATAATGGTTTGATATGAAATGGTTTGGAAAATATATCACATGGAAAGAATTGGGTAATTAATTGTAAGGTTTAGATTTGGTCCATTATACATGTATTATTAGTGGGTTTACTCATGGGGTGTTCCTCTGTTTCCTAGGCCCTTTGTTCTAGGGAATTGATATTGACATTGTTAGGGGATTCACTCATGGGGTGTTTCTCTATTCTTAGGACCGTGTTCTAAGGACTATATTGTGTACTATTCAATGATTGTGGTATTATTAGTCTTCTATCCTGGCTTATGGTGACACCTGGCATGATATTACCTAGGATTCTAGTTTGTATTGTTTTATCTTGTACTTCCATGGTTTGATATGATATGTGATATGTACTTTGTTTTGATTTTATATAACTACTTTGATATATATATGAAATTATATGAAATTATTTTATTTTGTAGATTTGGAAAAGGGGGAAATTAAATTTTTCCATGCTTTTGATATAGAAACTATAAACTATTTATCATGCCTTTTGTTCTTTAAAGTTGATCATATTTAGATTATTGTACAAATAATTGTTATGGAACACCTAGGAGGAATCCTACTAATCCTATTACCTCACACCTTACACACCCCTTCAAAGGGGCATAAACTTTTGAATTTATCTCGATGTAGGGAAAGGTAAGGTGCCGCAATGAGGTGGTGAGGTTTTCTGTTAGCTGTGTTTGGGTAGCTGGTGATGAGATGGTAGGAGTTTCACATGCTATTGCATATAGTAGTAATTTTTTGTTTTAGTTGTAATTTTATATAGGAATTGTACTTTGGGATGTTTTGACTTCTTTTGAGTTGTTTAATTTCTGCTATCTTCTTTCATTTATGGCATATATTTGTCTCTTACACTATTTCTATATGTTGTGTGTGTGTGTGTACGCCATGTTTTCACTTCAATTTGGGGGAAATAATTCCATATTGTTGTTTTCTGATGACCAGGAGCTAGTCCCCAACCCATAGATATTTGGAAAACCCTTTAGGTATATAAACATTTAGGTTGACTACCATTTTGAGATGATATCTAGGTCAGGTTCAACATAGAATACACATGTGACCAACTAAAAAAACAAAAAAAAATATATATCCATATCTATATTCTATATCTATATATATACTAAAGAAGGATTCTTTCGGTATACGTGTCCTCCTCCTATGAATCCATGTCACCCAAATTCCGTCTCCCTTCCTCCAAACCCAAAAAATCAAACTGCAAATTCGACCGCGATCGAGATTTACCAGTGACTAGACGCTCCCTCCTCGAATGTCGTCCCTGATTCCCCACTCCCAAATCTAGGGTTCCCACACCCCTCCCCGATTTCCCACTCCCCGTATCTCATCTTCCTCTCCCTGTTTGCCTTCTCTCTGTCACCGACTGTCTCTTCACCTCACCTGTCTGTCATCTTCCTTCTTCCGTGCGGGCTACGGTATCACCTCTTCACGACCTTCAGTTCCAGCAAATCACCGATTCCAGTGTGCTCCTCTTTCAAAATACGTCTCCCGGTGACGCTACACTTAGTATTACTCTTTCTCTGAAAGAAAATATGGACCAGTTTCACCTCACTTCTCCGTTGTCTTCAATATCCCACGCGGGATCGGGTTTCACCTCTTTACGACCTAGGGTTTCCGAAAATCCATGGTGCTAGCATGCTCCTCTTTTGTTCTCCCAAATCTAGGGTTTCCTTAGTATCTCAATTAGCTATCCTCCATCAAGGTTGTGCATGCGGTTTCCCCACCATAGGGTTTCTTCTACTTCATGCACACCTCCGAGAACAATGTTGGAATCAGGTTTGGTCAACAACACCACTATTCCCAGAAAAGGTAACCTACATGATTCAGAACTCTCTTTCTGTATGAAATCAAATCATTTGGACAACTTCAGCATACTCTGTTATCTTGTTTCAAATTTATTATAATAAATTGGTTCTCATATCGATATACCTTTCAACAGAGACCCATTATTGTGCTTCTCTTACAAGATACAGTTGGCCTCTTCCTCTATTCGCTTTCTTCCTGGTTTTATGAGTACATGCATATGCCCACTTACTGAGATTTTTCCTTTGTCTAATTTCTGATGTCTAGATTATGTTGACATAATTGTTATTATATTGGTTATACATATGTGTTTCCATATTGATTATATGACACTGTTTCCAGATTACTCAACCAGGTAAAACAAAATTATTTTCATGAATTTCTGGGCAGTGAATCATGATTGTTTCAATGGATCGTGTGTTTTATTTGAGTAGTAGATCTTTTTTTCTGGTAGTGGATCATGTACTATAGAGATTGGAAATTATTATCTCGTCAGAAGTCTTATGATCCCAACATCGGGGCATGAGGACATCCATTTTCCATTAAGCGGCAACCACTGATGATTTGCAGGTGATGTTTTAGTTGTAACTTCCCATGTTTATATATTTTCTATCCAAATATCTATTTTTATGTATAAAAAGAATGATTAGATAATTTTAAGTATTACTTCTTTGATTAATTACAGCTGGGAACATGTGGGTTAGCCATATTACTAGCCTAGCATTGGTATACCAAAAGAGACAACTAGGTGATAGTTTTGAAATATGTTGTGGAATCCCACTAAATTTTCCTTTATTGTAGGTATGTCAATTGATATTCAATGACGTATTAAAATGTTTTATTTCATGGTAACATTTTATATGTTCTTAGTGCACATATCTCACTCTTTTTCCATTTTTTAGGGATGCTATGCAAATGATGGATATACATTGTAATTTTTTGGTACTATTTTGATTCTATATAGATGTTATAGAATATAAGTAGTGAATTCTTTACATTTTTAGTGTTCCCCCTTAATCATACAACTACATGCTCTACATCAGTTTCTTGATCTGGAATTTGAATTAGGTACTAAAATAGTGACTACCTCATTGAAATCTCATTTTAAGGGAATTTTTACTCATGGCCTCTAGATATGATCATTATTAATTAATTTTGTAGTCTGTTTGACTCCAAGAAATTGATGCATTTTCATATGATTGGAAAAATGAAAAACACACCATAACTATAAGTTCAACAGTAAAATATTCTATTTTAAAATATTCTATTTTTTAACTGTTATTTTTTAAATAGTACCTTTTCAACTATCAAATTTTTAATGTTTTAGTTTGTTTAGTTGATATAACGAACATGAATTATGTATTGATTTTATTGTTTCAAGCTGAAAATTTAGTTAAATTTTTGATTAGTTAATTTTTTTAATGATGTTGTTTGCATCTGTTTTTCTTGATTATCAATTGAAGATTCCATTTAATTTTTTTAATAATAGTCAAATTGTTATGTTTTTTTGTTAGTGAAGTTGTTTAGGTTTATGTTTCGTTGATTTTTTATTTTCTGTATAATATTTATATGTTTATCTGTCAAAGAATATGTTTTCTATTTCAGGTTTCTAAACAAGGAATATTCGATTTTTCATTCATTCAGGAATATGTCATTTTCTTTTTTCAAATATCTATAATGTTGTGTTACTTATGGTGTTAATGATTTTTTTTCGTAAAAATATCTCTGTTATGTATGTTTTTATTTTGGAAGGTATATATGATGTTGGGATAAACAAAGCATTCATTTGAGTTATTGAAAGAAATATATATCTTTTGTTGTTGAGGCAGACAATATATGTTAAGGTAGCTTTGGACAAACCAGTTTGAAACATGGTAGGTAGTGATTCTAGGAGCTCCAATTATGAGGAAGTTAATGGGTGCATATGGAGCCATATCACAACACATATAGTATCCATATTCAGCCCCTTGAATTCTTCATTTCTAGAATTTGAATTATCAATTTCAATCATTTTTGTGAATTTTTCCATAATGAGATTTAGGAATATAATTCTAACATACTCCCAGAACTTGAACCTTCCATGAATATTTTATACTTATCTTTGAAAAATGTCTTCAGAGGAAAACATGGGCATAAAATCTACTCGCCTTTTATGTATTAAATCCTCTATTACACCTTTTAGTTCTTGATAATTTCTTTCACCTAACTCTTAAATTCTATTATAATACAGATTACTCTGATCCTGTGATGTTTTTTGTGCATAGTATCCATATAACTAATATTGAAACATCTTATTATTATGCAGAGAGTTCCCAAGTAATATTAAACAAGATATGTTGATATTGGATCACAATGTTTGGTATATTCTTTGGTTAGATGGAAGGATCTTGGGGCACTAGATAAGTCATCCAGTTCATTCTTCGATCCCCTTATATTTAACTAAAAATACCCTCAGGTTCTATGTAATTCTATGTTACCGTAATCACTGCATCTACATTTTAGGTACTACAATAATAGACAGTGCAAAAAGATATGGCTCTTATTGAAAGTGCCATTAGGTATAGAAAGCTATAGACAGTGAAAACAGGTACAGACTATGGAAATAGTAAATCATAGGAAACCTTAGTGACTTTTCCAGGAATGATTTTTCATGAATGCACTAATTCATTTTTTTCTTCTTTATTCTTACCCCCTATAACCAGTTGAAGAAGTGCATATAGGTATGTATCTTATCATCTTTATGATGAATTTATTAACACTTCATTTATTTCAACATTGTGATCATATGTTTTTCATGTTTACTACCCGCATTTTTTTCTCTTTTCAAGAGAGCCCTTCAAATTCATCTGTTGAAATATATTATTGAAATAGAAATAGTTATTTTTTTCAAGTATGATTTACTAATGGGGTTCTTGGCTAGGTTTATTTTGTATCAAATCACAATTCAATCCAGGATTTTTGTTCACATGTATCAAATAGGAAACATTTATTTTATATGCCATCATTTTTAGATCGAAATCTTGCTATTATAATTTTGATAGAATTGTAATATATATGAAATATTTTGAATTATTATGTATGTTTCCAGTTAAACTAATTATCCATATTTTTATTAAGTTTTTTTTGGACTAAAACAAATTTCACTACTTTTGATTTCGGATGTTTATTTACTGGAAGAAGAGGGTTAAGAACAACCTCAATCCAAGGTAATGGGAAAATTTCTAATTTCATATTTTTATTTTCTTCTTCTTTATTTATTGATATTCCTTCATAGCTAACAAAATTTATTCCTCATTTCCTTCTTCATGTTCCCTTATTTTACCCATCTGTGATTTTATCTTCCCATTGAAGAAAAAAATACAAGTTTACTTGCACTATGGGTTCTTGTGTTTACATTGTAGTGTGGTTTCTTCTGTTGAAATAGAAGTCTAGAGCAATTCCATCCCATAGTAGGAGCATGCTGCTTCACAAAATCATGAAGGGAAGATCACACTAGAAAAAAATGAGGTGTTGGTGAAGTTCATATTCATTGTTGGATCATGTTGAAGTAAGACATCTCTTTATAACATGTTTAATATGGATTTGATATTGATATTACCGTATATATTTGTTTTTATATTTCTTTAATCTTTAGAAAACCAGGATCTAAAGACTATAAATATTATTAGTAATAATTTTTTATTATTTTTTGTGACTTTGATGTATTTCTCATGCATTGTATAAACCAGTTTTGCAAATATGTTGGTTTTGAAATTATTTTGTATCTTATATGTATTAGGTATATACATATTCAGCTGTAAATATGCAGGTTTTGAGATTATTTTGTATCTTATATGTATCAGGTATGTACATATTCAGGTGAAAATATGCAGGTTTTAATATAATTTTGTATCTTATATCTATCACATATATACATATTCTGGTTTGAATATTTTTTGTAACTTATATGTGTTTAGAATTGAAATATCCAGGTTCATATTTGTTTTCATAAGCAGATTCAGATTCTAATTATTTTATTCTTATCATTTCATTTCTGTTAACTAAAATATATAAATTCATATTTGTTTTGATTTCTAATTCTATGATTTCACTTGTCACCAATATTTTCTACTTTAACTACATTCTCAATATAGAAAAACATATTCTATGATTTTGATAGTGAGGATGTGGTCCATCATAATCTTGAATTGTCTTGAGACAACACAGATATAACAAGCTATTCCATTTAACTGCACACCCAAATGAAGGAATACCAAAACAAGAGGATAGAAAAAATGATAGATTATTTCTGCTACAATATAGTAATACTGCATGTTGATTGTTTTTTTAATTTTCAGATTTGTTTTATGATTAGGTGCTTACCAAATGAAGTGTATTATGGTACGAATTATGCAATAGGAAGGTAATAATTAATATTTATTATTTTACCAATGGCGCCTCTGGCTAGTCCAGCTTTGAAGTCTCCTATGTAAATATGCAGGTTCATGTTTCCATTTTCATGATTATTTTGGTTGTCCCTATTTTTATGGTGGTGTTCTTTTTCATGCATAGAAGAGGCTGAAATTGGTGCTTTTGTATACGTATCATATCTAAAAATGTAGTCTGAATGTGTAACCTATTTCTATTTTTTCAGATGTGATGTTTTGGTTGGTGTTTTGTTTTCATGTTGGTTCTCTTTTAATGGTTCACACTTCACCACAAAGTGGTTTTAATTAGAAAATAAAAAAAAGGGATTTTTAGTAACACAAGGTTTAGAGATTCCAAGCCAAATGTTATCTTTTTATTTGGTTTTATAATTATTTATTATATGTTTTCATTAATATTTTTGATTCTGAAAATTCAGTACGGTATTCTTTTTCTTAAACAAGTTTTTCTATGCAGAAAATTCTGAACAAGTAAATGCTTCACTAGCCGCGTACAAGGATTTAAAGACGGATGGTCTGCTCATCATTGGAGGTGTGATTGAGTTTTATAGAGTATATATGGCATATCAAGTCATGATTTTAAACATTTATAATACATTTTTTGGTATCCTTAAGGGGTTACATCAAACACAGATTCTTCTCAGCTTGCAGAAAAATTTTCTGAAGCAAAATGATAGACCAAGGTGTTCTTTCCATCAAATAATTATATTTTAATACGTTGCTTTTTCTTCTTGTATCACAGTCTGTCCACTGTTTGGTTTTGTAATGCAGGTTGTTGGTGTTCCTGTTACTTTTTATGGGGATCTCAAGAACCAGTTTGTTGAGACTAATTTTGGGTTTGATACAATATTTCGGGTATTAGTTTTAAGGATCAACATGAATTATGAAGACAAGAAAATCTATTTTGTTCAAAACATAAACACGCAAACCTTTTTTAATGTCTGCTAAAGCACATGCCAAATATGTTTTTTTTTACATTAGGGATTAATAAATATTAAGAACTTTATTTATTGGTTTTGATTCATTTGGAATCACTATATCATGTAAGACTAATTTTTTTAATGTAATTGTTTGATTCAGAAGAAGAATTGATTTGAGCACAGCATTTTAATAAATGTATATTGCATCCAGGTTAACGCCCAGCTCATAATCAATGTTTGCACGGATTCCCATTCTGTAGAGAAGTTATTAATATAATATTTTTATTATCAAATTTTTTCTTTTTTAGGGAATATTTTATAGTTGAAGATGTCATTATAAGAGAACCAAATCTCATTGATTCTAATTTTAATTTTTTTTAGTTATATTTCCCCAAATTTATTTAATGAATGACCTGTTGTTGTAGTCTTGAACAGTATTTATGTCTAAAACATTTGGCGATAGACTATTTTTATTTTATGTTTGGCAGTACTACTACTTCATCCGACTCATGGGAATAAGGGCTTCTCATGTTGATCTTGAATGCACCCTTCAATACCATCAAAACATGGTTAGCTATTCTGTATCATTTTTGGTATTTTCAGTTTATGGTTTGGTTTATATTTTGTAGATTGATACAAATTCATAAGAATTTGTTAAAAACATTGATGTGGCAGTATTTTTTCCCTTAACTGTTACTTTTAGAAAAAAACATATGCACGTTGATTCTCTATTTTCATGTGGATGTATAGTTTTCCTTAATTGTATTTTTATATTATACATAAAATGTATCTATATTAACTAAATAAAGTGGTTTTTTATTACTTTTATGTAAATTTTTTCCCAGTACTTTTGACTTATTTTAATATAAACAAGAGGTATGATTTAGGGGTCTTTAGTCACAATCCACATGAAAAACATCAAACAACATAATAATTTTTTAATTTTTCTAAAACAATGATTTTTTATGTATATTAATTATTTTATTAAGAATTATGTACGGATTCTACACAGATAAAAATTTGTTCCTTTGATTTATTGTTTGGAGTGTCTCATTTGTTGTGAATTTACTGTGGCAGATGTCGTCGGATGGTAAAAATCACAACTTTGATTTCATGTTTCTAGGAAACTCTTGTGAGGAGCCTCAGCTGGTTCAGACGAATGTGAACCAGAACAGAAAGGGTTACCAGGAGAAAATTATGGGAGTGTGGTTTGATCCAACCATAGATTTCCATACTTTCTCTCTTCACTGGATCCTTTTCCACATTTTGTAACGCTTCTTTCTCTATTTCTTCATCCATTAAACCATATTCTTCATCTATTTCATATAGCAGTATTTCCATATATTTTTTCAATTGGCTTAAAAATACACTATTACCTACTGTAGTCGATGCACATTTGATTAAGTTTTAGTAATAAATGAATCTACATGTTATTATACAGTTTCAGCAAAGCTGTATATTATTTCACATTGAATTTATATCAATTTTCAACATATATTCAATATTCACACTTCTATATAATATAAAATTAAAAGGATAATATATGATGGATTCAAAATTCTTTATCATGTACAGTTTCAACTTACTCTAAAATCAACCTATGTGTAATATGAAATATCTTTAACATTATTCTTTATTGGTTAATATCAATGAAATATGTAGGAACAATCCAACTAATTCGATATATTATGAATTCAATGTCCTTTTTAATGTATAGTTCCAATATGTCTACATATAACTATAAGTGTATACTATGCAGTATCACATGATTTGAAATTTGATGATTATTTTAATTAGTGGCACGGTTAAAAATAATATCATTGCATTTTAAAAATAGAATATTGGTTATAAATACTTTCATTTCTTTTTAAAAATAGAATAGAGATGAATATAAATATAACGTATTTTATAAATAAATTAAATATCACTAGCAGCAAATTTGATAATGCAAAGTGATCATATTCAATTATCAAATGACTTATTCTTTCCCTAAAATCCTTTATTCTTTCCCTTGATTAATTAAAACCCCCAAATATTTACAACCACCATATTTCACGAAGGGAAAATTATTTTTTAAAAATAAAAACACACCCCAAACATGTTACATGGAAACTTTATTTCCCTATTATGAACTACTAAAGATTCAATATTATTATTAAAGGATTCCTTTTTAATAAATCTATATCTATGAATTAGATATCCTATTATTTCATACACATGTATTCATATTTTCATTATCTTCATTTTATTCTAATCATTATATTTATTTTAGTGACATTAATTTTTTTTAGAATGATGTATAATTATATGATTTAAGGAAAATTTAATAGTCACGTGCATTCGCACGGATAGAGTACTAGTATATACTAAAGAAGGGTTTTTTCTGTACACGCGTCCTCCTCCTATGAAGCCACGTCACCCAAATTCCATCTCCCTTCCTTCAAACCCAAAAATTCAACTCGCAAATTCGACCGCGATCGAGATTTACCAGTGACTGGTCACTCCCTCCTCGAATGACCTCCCCGGTTCCTCGCTCCCAAATCTAGGGTTCCCTCACCCCTCCCCGATTTCCCCCTCCTCGTCTCTCATATTCCTCTCCCTTTTCTCCTTCTCTCTGTCACCGACTGTCTCTTCACCTCACTTGTCTACCATCTTCCTTCTTCCATGCGGGCTCCGGTATCACCTCTTCGCGACCTTTGGTTTCAGAAAATCACCAATTCCAGCGTGCTCCGCCTTCAAACTATGTATCCTGGTGATGCTACACTCCATCCTCCTCTTTATCTGGCAGAAAATATGGACTAGTTTCACCTCACCTTTCCATTATCTTCAATATCCCGTGCGGGTTCGGGTTTCACCTCTTTAGGACCTAGGGTTTCCACAAATCCATGGTGCCAGCATGCTCCTCCTTTAGTCTCCCTAAACTAGGGTTTCCTCAGAATCTCAATTAGGTCCCCCTCTTCAAGGTTGTGCATGTAGTTTCCCCACCCTAGGGTTTCATCTATATCATGCGCACATCCAAGAACAATGTTGGAATCAGGTTTGGTCAACAACACCACTATTCCCAGAAAATGTAACCTCTGTGATTCAGAACTCTGTTTTTGTATGAAATGAAATCATTTGGACAACTTCAGCATACTCTGTTATATTGCTTCACATTTATCATAAGAAATTTGTTCTCATATCGATATACCTTTAAACAGAGACCCATTATTGCGCTGCTCTTACAAGATACAGCTGGCCTCTGCCTCTATTCGCTTTCTTCATGTTTTTATGAGTACATGCATATGCCCACTTACTGAGATTTTTCCATTGTTTGATTTCTTATGACTAGATTATGTTGAAATAATTTTTATTAGATTGATTATACATATGTGTTTCCATATTTATTATATGACACTCTTTCCAGATTACTCAACCAGGTAAAAAAACTTTATTTTTAGGAATTTTTGGGTAGAGGATCATGATTTTTTCAGTGGATCATGTGTTTTATTTGAGTAGTAGATCTTTTTTTATGGTATTGGATCATCTAATATAGAGATTGGACATTCTTATCTCTTCATAAGTCTTATGATCCCAACATCGGGGCATGAGGAAATCCATTTTCCGTTAAGGGGCGACCACTGATGATTTTCAGGTGATGTTTCAGTTATAACTTCCCATGTTTATATATTTTCCATCCAAATACCTGTTTTATGTTTAAGAAGAATGATTATATAATTTTAAGTATTTCTTATTTTATTACTTATAGGTGGGAACATGTGGGTTAGCCATCTTACTAACCTATCATTGGTATACCAAAGGAGACAACTAAGTGATGATTTGGAAATCTGTTGTGGAATCCCACTAGATTTTCCTTTACTGTAGGTATGTCAATTGATATTCAATGATGTATTAAAATTTTTATTTCATGGTAACATTTTCTATGTTCTTAGTTCACATATCTCACTTTTTTTCCATTTATCAGGGATGTTATGCAAATGATGGATATACATTGTAATTTTTTGGTAAGATTTTGATTCTACATAGATGTTCTAGCATATAAGTAGTGAGATCTTTACATTTTTAGTGTTCCCCATTAACTATACAACTACATGCTCTACATCAGTTTCTTGATCTGGAATTTGAATTAGGTACTAAAATAGTGACTTCATCATTGAAGTATCATTTTAAGGGAATTTTTACTCATAGCCTCTAGATATGATCATTCTTAATTAATTTTGTAGTCTGTTTGACTCCAGGAAATTGATGCATTTTCATATGATTGTAGAAATGACACACACACCATAACTGTAAGTTCAACTGTAAAATCTACTATTTTAAAATATTCTATTTTTTTACAGTTAATTTTTAAATAGTACCTTCTTAACTGTCAAATTTGTACTGTTTCAGTTAGTTTATTTGATATACTGAACATGAATTCTATATTGATTCTTTTATTTCAAACTGAAAATTCAGTTAAATTTTTTATTAGTTAATTTTTTTAATGAAGTCGTTTGCATCTATTTTTCTTGATTATCAACTGAAGATTCCATTTAATTTTTTTAATAATAGTCAAATTGTTATGTTTTTTTAATGAAGTTGTTTACATTTCTATTACATTGATTTTTTATTTTCTATAATAGATTTATATTTTTATCTGTCAGAGAATAGGTTTTCTATTTCAGGTTTATAAATAATGAATATTTTGTTTTTCATTCAATAATGAATATTTCATTTTCTTTTTTCAAATATCTATAATGTTGTGTTACTTATGGTGTTAATGAATATTTTCTTAACAGTATCTCTATTATGTATGTTTTTATTTTGGAAGGGATATATGATGTTGTAATCAACAAAGCATTCATTTGAGTTATTTAAAAAAAATTATCTTTTGTTGTTGAGGCGCAAAGTATATGTTAAGGTAGCTTTGGACCAACCAGTTTGAAACATGGTAGGTAGTGAATCCAGCAGCTCCAATTATGAGGAAGCTCATGGGTGCATATAGAGCCATATCACAACATATATGGTATCCATATTCATACCCTTAAATTCTTCATCTCTAGAATTTGAATAATCAATTTCAATCATTTTTGTGCATTTTTCCATGATGAGTTTTAGGAATATAATTCTAACATGCTCCCAGAAGTTGAACCTGCCATTGATATTTTATACTTATCATTGAAAAAATTCTTCACAAGAAAACATGGGCATAAAATCTTCTCTCCTTTTATGTATTAAATCCACTGTTATACCTTTTATTTCGTGATAATTTCTTTCACCTAACACTTGAATTCTATGATAATACAAAGTACTCATATCCTGTGATTTGTTTTGTGCATAGTATGTATATAACTAATACTGAAACATCTTATTATTATTAATAGATTTCCTAGGTAATATTAAACAGGATACGTTGATATTGGATCACGATGTTTGGTTTATTATTTGGTTAGATGGAAGGATCTTGAGGCACTAGATATGGAATCCAGTTCATTCTCTGATCCCCTTACATTTAACTAAAAATACCCTCAGGTTCTATGTAAGACTATGTTACCATAATCACTGTATCGACATTTCAGGTACTACAATAATAGACAGTGTAAAAAGATATGTATCTTATTGACAGTACCAATAGGTATAGAAAGGTATAGACAGTGCAAATAGGTATAGACAGTGCAAACCGTAAATCTTAGGAAACCTTAGTGACTTTTCCAGGAATGATTTTTCATGAATGCACTAATTCATTTTTATTTTCCTTATTCTTACCCCCTGGAACCAGTTGAAGAAGTGCATACAGGTATGTATCTTATCATCTTTAGGATTAATTTGTTAACACGTCATTTATTTAAACATTGTGATCATATGTTTTTCATGTTTACTACCCACATTTTATTCTCTTTTCAAGTGATCCCTTCAAATTCATCTGTTGAAATATATTATTGAAATTGAAATAGTTATTGTTTTCATGTATGCTTCACTAATGGGGTTCTTGGATAGGTTTATTTTGTATCAAAACACAATTAAATCTAGGATTGGTGTTCACATGTATCAAATAGGGCACATTTATTTTATATTCCATCATTTTTAGATCAAAATCTTGCTATTATAATTTTGATAGAATTATAACTTAGCTGTAATATTCTAAATTATTATGTATGTTTCTAGTTAAACTAATTATCCATATTTTTATTAAGCTTTTTTTGGACTGAAATAGATTTCACTGCTTTTAATTTCGGATGTCTGTTTACTGGAAGAAGAGGGTTAAGAAGAACCTCAATCCAAGGTAATGGGACAATTTCTAATTTCAAATTTTTATTTTCTTCTTCTTTATTTATTGATATTACTTCACAGTTAACAACATTTATTCCTCATTTCCTTCTTCATGTTCCCTTATTTTACCCATCTGTGATTTTATCTTCCCATTGAAGAAAAACTACAAGTTTACTTGCATTGTGGGTTCTTGTGTTAACATTGTAGTGTGGTTTCTTCTGTTGAAATAGAATTCAAGAGCAATTCCATCCCCTAGTAGGAGCATGCTGCTTCACAAAATCATGAAGGGGAGGTCACGATGGAAAAACATGAGGTGTTGGTGAAGTTCATCTTCACTGTTGGATCATGTTGAAGCAATACATCCCTTTATAACATGTTTAATATGGATTATTAATGATATTATTGTCTATATTTGTTTTCATCTTTATTTCATCTTTAGACAACCAGGATCTAAAGACTATAAATCTTATTAGTAATAATTCTTTATTATTTTTTGGGACTTTGATGTATTTCTCATGCATTGTATAAACTAGTTCTGCAAATATGTAGGTTTTGAAGTTATTTTGTATCTTATATATATCAGGTATATAAATATTCTGGTGATAATATACAAGTTTTGAGATTATTTTTTATCTTATATGTATCATGTATGTACATATTCAGGTGAAAATATGGAGGTTTTAATATTATTTTTTATCTTATATGTATCACATATATACATATTCTAGTATGAATATTTTTTTTAACTTATATGTGGTCAGAATTGAAATATGCAGGTTCATATTTGTTTTCATATGCAGATTCGGATTCTAATTATTTTTTTCATATCGTTTCATTTCTGCAAACAAAAATATATATATTCATATTTGTTTTGATTTCTAATTCTATGATTTCACTTGTCACCAATATTTCTACATTGTCAATATAGAAAAACATATTATATTATTTTGATAGTGAGGATGTGGTCCATCATAATCTTAAATTGTCTTGAGACAACATGGATACAACAAGCTATTCCATTTAATTGCACACCCAAATTAAGGAATACCAAAATAAGAGGACTGAAAAAATGACAGATTATTTCTGCTACAATATTGTAATACTGCATGTTGATTGTTTTTTTAATTTTCAGATTTTTTTTCAGATTAGGTGCTTACCAAATGAAGTATATTATGGTATGAAGTTTGAAATAGGAAGGTAATAATGAATCTTTATTATTTTACCTATGACGCCTCCTACTGGTCAACCTCTGAAGTCCCCTATCTAAATATGCAGGTTCATTTTTTCAATTTTCATGTGCATTTTGGTTGTCCCTATTTTTATGGTGGTGTTCTTTTTAATGCATAGAAGATACTGAAAGTGGTTCTTTTATATACGTCTCATATCTAAAAATTTAGTCTGAATGTGTAACATATTTCTATTTTTTCAGATGTGATGTTTTGGTTGGTGTTTTGTTTTCATGTTGGTTCTCTTTTAATGGTTAACACTTAACCACAAAGTGGTTTTAATTAGAAAATACAAGAAAGGGATTTTGAGTAACACAATGTTTAGAGAATCCATACCAATTTTTATCTTTTTATTTTGTTTTCTAATTATTTCTTATATGTTTGCATTAATATTTTTGATTCTGAAGATTCATTATGTTATAATTATTTTTAAACAAGTTTTTCTGTCCAGAAAAGTCTGAACAAGTAA
The DNA here is from genome assembly GCA_963277665.1 of Viscum album. Taxonomy (NCBI): domain Eukaryota; kingdom Viridiplantae; phylum Streptophyta; class Magnoliopsida; order Santalales; family Viscaceae; genus Viscum; species Viscum album. The sequence continues at coordinate 912,782,319 of OY728153.1, forward strand.
ATGATTCACTAGCCGCGTGCAAGGATTTAAAGCTGGATGGTCTTGTCATCATTGGAGGTGGGATTGAGTTTTATAGAGTATATTTGGCATATTAAGTCACGATTTTAAACATTTATAATACATTTTTTTGTATCTTTAAGTGTTTACATCAAACACAGATGCTGCTAAGCTTTCAAAAACATTTGCTGAAGCAAAATGACAGACCAAGGTGTTCATTCCATCAAATAATTATATTTTAATGTGTTGCTTTTTTTTCTAATATCACAATCTTTCCACTGTTTGGTTTTGTAATGCAGGTTGTTGGTGTTCCTGTTACTTTGTATGGGGATATCAAGAACCCATTTGTTGAGACTAATGTTGGGTTTGATACAATATGCAAGGTATTAGTGTTAAGGCTCAACATGAATTATGAAGACTAGAAAATCTATTTTGTTCAAAACATAAACACGCAAACCTTTTTTAATGTCTTCCAAATCACATGCCAAATATGTGTTTTTTTGACATTAGGGATTATTAAATATTAACAACTTTATATATTCGTTTTGATTCATTTATAATCCCTTTATCATGTAAGAGTAATTTTTTTAAAGTAATTTTTTGATTTAGAAGAAGAATTGATTTGAGCACAGGATTTTAATAAATGTATATTGTATCCAGGTTAATGCCCAGCTCATAAGAAATGTTTGCACAGATTCCCATTCTACAGAGAAGGTATTAATATATTTTTTATTATCAAATTTCTGCTATTTTTAGGGAATATTTTATAGTTGAAGAGATCATTGTAAGAGAACCAAATTTCATTGATACTAATTTTAAATTTTTTTAGTTCTCTTTATCCAATGTTATTTAATGAGTGACCTGCTGCTGTAGTATTGAACAATATTTATGTCTAAAAAATTTGGCGGTAGACTATTTTTATTTTTATGTTTGGCAGTACTACTACTTCATCCGACTTATGGGAAGAAGGGCTTCTCATGTTGCTCTTGAATGCACCCTTCAGTCCCATCCAAACACGGTTAGATATTCTGTATCATTTTTGGTATTTTCAGTTTATGGTTTGGTCTATATTTTGTGGATTGATACAAATTCATAAGAATTTGTTAAAAAATTGATGTGGTAGTATTGTTTCCCTCAGCTGTTACTTTTAGAAAAAACATATTCACCTTGATTATCTATTTTCATGTGGCTGTATAGTTTACCTTAATTGTATTTTTCTATTATACATAAAATGTATCTATTTTAACTAAATAAAGGGGTTTTTTATTACTTTCATGTAAATTTTTTCCCAGAACTTTTGACTTCTTTTCATAGAAACAAGAGGTATGGTTTAGGGGTCTTTAGTCATAATCCACATGAAAAATATCAAACAGCATAATAATTTTTTAATTTTTCTAAAACTATGATTCTTTATGTTCATTAATTATTTTCTTAAGCATTATGTACAGATTATACACAGATGAAAATGTGTTCCATTGATTTATTGTTTAGAGTGTCTCATTTGTTGTGAATTTACTGTGGCAGATGTCATCGAATGGTAAAAATCACAACTTTGATTTCATGTTTCTTGGAAACTCTTGTGAGGAGCCTCAATAGGTTCAGATGAATGTGAACCAGAACGGAAAGGGTTACCAGTAGAAAATGATGGTAGTTTGGTTTGATCCCACCATAGATTTCCATACTTTCTCTCTTCACTGGATCCTTTTCCACATTTGGTAATGCTTCTTTATCTATTTCTTCATCCATTAAACCATATTCTTCATTTATTTTATATAGCAGTCTTTACGTATATTTTTTCAATTGGATTAAAAATACATGATTACCTACTGTAGTCGATGCACATTTGATTAAGTTTTAGTAATAAATGAATCTACAAGTTATTATACAGTTTCCGCAAAGCTGTAGATTATTTCACATTGAATTTATATCCATTTTCAACATATATTCAATATTCACGCTTCTATATTATATAAAATTAAAAGGATAATATATGATGGATTCAAAATTCTTTATCATGTACAGTTTCAACTGACTCTAGAATCAACCTATGTGCAATATGAAATATCTTCAACATTATTCTTTATTGGTTAATATCAATGAAATATGTAGGAACAATCCATCTAATTCGATATATTATGAATTCAATATCTTTTGTAATGTATAGTTCCAATATGTCTACATATAACTATAAGTTTATACTATTCAGTATCACATGATTTGAAATTTGATGATTATTTTAATTAGTGGCATGGTTAAAAATAATATCATTGCATTTTAAAAATAGAATATTGGTTATAAATACTTTCATTTCTTTCTAAAAATAGAATAGAGATGAATATAAATATAACATATTTTATAAATAAATTAAATATCACTAGCAGAAAATTTGATAATGCAAAGTGATCATATTCAATTATCAAATGACTTATTCTTTCCCTAAAATACTTTATTCTTTCCCTTGATTAATTAAAACCCCCAAATATTTACAACCACCATATTTCACGAAGGGAAATTTATTTTTTAAAATAAAAACACACACCAAACATGTTACATGGAAACTTTCTTTCCCTATTATGAACTACTAAAGATTCAATATTCTTATTAAAGGATTCCTTTTTAATAAATCTATATCTACCAATTAGATATCATATTATTTAATACACAAGTATTCATATTGTCATTATCTTCATTTTATTCTAATCCTTATATTGATTTTAGTTACATTAATTTTTTCTGAATGATGTATAACTATATGATTTAAGGAAAATTTAATAGTCTGGTGCATTCACACAGGTAGTGTACTAGTTGTTCTAAAAAACATCCAATCAAAATCTGGATCTCATTTTTTATTTGTTGAACTAAACTGAGTATTCTAAATATACATGCACACTCATAAAAATATAACAGACTTAAAACATTAAATCTATAAATTAACAGACATTTGAGTGATCTTAATATATAAAATTAATTAAAAATGGATAATATATAAATTTGAAGAGTTGAAAACTTAAATGAAAAACCAAACTTTTATTACACCGCCACCTCCTAGAAATCAGAATATAGAGCAGCCTAGGCTTAGGGATGTATAAATTTCCACCATATAAAACAAACCGTTTTTCATAAAACTATCCCATGGAACCATGGAAACATATTAGGTCTATAAAACATGGAAACGGACAATCATAAAACTCTATGATACCCTTGTTTAACAGAAAACATAATAAATATTATTTAGAGTTCATTAGATACTTCTATAGTATTTTTCAATAGTTTTCTCTAAATGGGTTGAGTGAGGAGGAGCTTAGGTTAAAGGTGTTACTATTTTTATTGAAGGTAAGGTCTAGAATATGGTTCTGAAACATAGATGAATAAACTTTTGATACTTAAGATCTACTTTACAATGCCTTTGTGACAAAAGTTTTCCATAAGGATATGATAATAGAGGTGAGGCATAAGATCACAAGTTTGATCTGGGAAAAGGGAGATCCTTTTTTAAAAATATGGGATAGATTTAGAGAGCTTATTAGTTAATATACCAACCATTATCCTTATCCTTATCACATGATGGAAATATTTTATAATTTTCTTACCTAATATAACTAAAACATAGTAAAACAATTTTCAGGTGGTGATTTATCTAATTTTAAATCCAAAGAGATTAAATAAATCTATAAGTAAATGGATCAAAACTCCTAGCATAAATTATTTAAAAAAATAACTATTCATAGGGGTGATTTATATCCACATTATTCTAGTATTTTTATTGAGAATTTTCTTAGTTAACAGTGCTACCATTGCGGGATATTCACTCATACTAAGAAGTGCAACCCTAATTTTGATATACCCATTAAACAAGATAAAAGTGTTAATTTATAAACTTTAGGGATATAAATCAAGGAAAAAATAAACCCTATTCCAAAAAAATTAACCCAATTTATAGAAATAATATGAATCTGTCATGGAGAGATCAAGGAGTTCTAAAACAACCTATTTCCCTAGGTATTCCAATCATCTTAGAAATCCGTTTCAATTCACTCTTGGACCTTCTAATTTTAACTTTGATTTAGATGGTCTATAAAGGAAGATAATCACAAAATATATTTTGTAATTTCTTGAGTTTTTAAAAGGAAAAACTATGTTCGAGAACATATGTGATATGTAACACCGAACCCAAACAAACAAGGATTATTTAAATATGACTATTTTAACCATTCCATTAATTTTTTAGATATGAGTAGGATTAAAAAAATTACGAAATATATATAAGTTTTAAATATTTTTGATAAATTCATTGTGAATAATGAATCAATTATTGGTAATTTCGTTTTGTTCTTCAAAATATGTTATCTTCAAAAAAAAATTATTTATTTTTATATTATTATTATTTTCTAGAAAATTTATAAAATTTATTGTATAAAAACAAAATCAATTTTTGAATTCAACATATAAATATTAACGTAGGGTAAAATTTCAAATATTTTTAAGAAAATATAGGTTTTTTAGTGAATGGTGAAAAATAAAGTTTTTATTTAAAAATGTCATTTCTTTTAATAAATTATTTAATTTAAGATTATAATTTTTATTTTTATTTTATTTAATACTAACATAAGAATTATTTAGTTATATTTAATTTGATTAATTATATTTAGATCATATTTATATCATATTTTAGTAAGGTTTATTTTTAGGATTAAAAATGCATTTTTCTAAAATATATTTTAAAATTCATAATGTATCCCAATTATAATTAATCAAAATAACCCCTAATTAGAATTGATATAAATGAAATTTTTACACTATATATCCGTATTTATGAATTTTAATTCATATAATGAAGATTTCAAGTTATAGTGCTAACATAAAATTGCAATTTCCTTTAAAGAATATATTTTTTGAGAAACCACTTTCCATCATGCTTGTGGATTTTTTATTAAATAAAATTATTAAACCTCAGTGAATTGATTTTGATAAAATAGATTCAATATTTGGAATAATAATAATTAATATTAGGTAATAAGGTCAACTTAAGTTTTGTAGAGCATGTATTATAACTGTATTAAATATTTATTACCTCGGTAAAAGGAAAATAGGTTAATTAAGGGTAAAAATAATTTAACAAAGATTATAAAAAATTAACCCTTATAGTATGAATATTTATATAAAATTTTCATTTAATTTATGATTATATTTATTCTAACTTTTTATTACCTTATCAATGATTATATAATTAGTTTGATAAAAATTATATTTTGATACGATGAAATACAAATTAAATTTTTTGAGTAATATTCAAATTCAATTAAAGAAATAATTTTATGAATTAATTAATTTTTGAAATAAATAATATTTTAATAAAATATTAATTTTAATTAAATATAAATGATCATATAACTTTTAAGAAGTCAAATGTAATTTTTATAAGGGTTCGAAAACTGTTATTGTCAAAAAACCGAGAAATTCTCAATAAATGTCTATTCTATTTTTAAAACTGAAAATTAAAATATTTAGAAAATTATTTATATAAAATTAATATTATTTTTTAAATCAAAACATCAAAATTATCTAATAGTAAATTTTTTATAATTTTCTGAGACAACCAATTTTTTTGGTAAAAATTAAATTCTGTATAAATATATGGTGTGTATTATGACATCATAATGACATAAAAGTGGTGTAATAAATAATATAAAGGGTATCTACCACCAAATGTATATTTTTCCTCTAAAATAATGAAATTTTTTATATGATTAATTTTATAAATACTTTATGTATCCTCCAAAACCATTAATATATTTTAAGGTTTTAAAATCATTTATTTAAGAGAATGACTCACTTCCACATCAAAAAGGGTATAATTTTATTAACTTCATCCCTTAGTATTATAAAATAATGAAAATCAATACCTTTTTTTAAACAATGGGAAGGTTTTTCATTTTTTTATTTTATTATATAGAGTCCAAAACCTAAGTTTGAGAAACAATAAAGAATTCTCCTCCCTTTTCTTATATAAACCCACCCAATCTCCCATTTCTATTCTCCAAAAAACTATGGAACATGTCCTTACTCTTACCTACCCTCTATATAGTCCTCCCAAGGTTCCACCAATCTATCAATAAGATCCTCTCAAGCATTTGGAATCACGCTATCAAGGTGAGGGACCTTCCTCTCATCTTTTCAATTCAAGAAACTTCTTTAAAATTAGTCTTTATAATATCAATTGGTTATGTCTTCATTAATTTATAAACATTAAAATAATATAAAATTTTTATTATTTTAATTAGATACCATTTATCCTCTCTCATTTTGTCCCTTACCTAAGTTTTTACTATTCCTAAATTTAGTAAGGGACTTCTCTCTTCTTTTTATTTAAGAACCTATTTTATGTTATTCCTCTTAGTTTCTAGCTTTGGGGGTTTGGGTATGTTTTCCTACAACCTCAAACTATCCATTTTATTTATGAATTATTATTGAACTATTTATCTCTCATTTATCCCTCCCATTAACCCTTATGTACACTCATTACCTTGCCAAAATTGTCTAAGGGATCTCTCACTGTCCTTTTTGTTCAAGGATCACTTTTATGTTATGACTCTTAATTCCATTTTGATCATGTGGGGATATGTTATTACATATACCCCTTTTATGTAAATTTGATTTATAAATGATGATATACCACTTTCAATATCAGTTATTCCTACCATAAACCTTTATGTACACCTGTTACCATGTTGAAATTTAGTAAGAGAGATTTTCCTTACTCTTTATTCATGTTTATTCATTATATTATTCTTTATATTTATAATTCCTATTGTTAGGATGTGTTCTCCCATTTACCTATTACTATCCATTTTTTCCAAATTATGAGAGTACTCTTTCACTCTCATCAATCCATTTTATGATTTTTTAAGGGATATCATTACCCTGCTGATATTCCACTGTGATTTTCCTTTCTAAACAATTGTACAGTGAATACCTATACCCATTTCATATTAAGTTTGTTCACCACTATGAAATTATAATTATTTATTGGAGGAATATATTTATTTATTACACACTTTGTGTATTTTTATAAAATTTGATGATAAATGATTCCAGGTTTTATGATCTATGTGGAACACTTGAACATAAGAATGAAATGAATGTGATGGGTGGGACCAGAATCATATAGCACTCCAATGCATTGGATAATGTTTAGTCATATTAGACGTTATGTTGGGATAGGTATTAAACCTAATTCATTTATGGGAATTTTTTTATCAGGATGTCTTGGAAGTCATTCTTGACCTATGTTTTTGATGTAGTTTTTTAAGTTGTTCCCACATTTCCCATGTTGCCTATATGTTTTCATGATATATCATGCCTTATTTTTCATTTTTATTATTCTCACTCCTTTTATGACCCATTTATTTTACTATTGTATAAAATTTATTAATTTATTCATGTTTTTATTTGTTTATTCCCTAACCAGGCTTTATACCTCACCCCTTTCTTATGTATGTCCCCAAGTTGTCCCATGTAATTTTAAGTACAAAGGAATATTATGAACATGTTAAAGAGGTTTTAAATAAATATGATGTATTCCTTACTTTAATTCAGTATGTAATGTACCTAATCCCCAAATAAACTAGACTTATCAATCCTTTGAGTTTTATTTTATGTACTTTTATTTAATAAATCATGAAATTAAGTGTAATAAAGAGTGGGGTTTCCATGGTTTGTATCATAGGAAAAGATTAGTTATTTTTGGTATTTGAATATGAAACTCTAAATAAAGACTTAAGGATAATACTAATTATAATAAATCACCCCTAAATTTTGGGAAAGTATAGAGTAATTGTTTTATTAAGAAAACACATCCATTTCTGGATAATACAAGTGGATGTGGCTCTAGCACATATGTACGTAGGGGTAAAACCTGAAAGAATTGTTTTAATATAGACTCGATCAGGAACATGTGCATGACAACAGGTCTTTCGACACATCAAGTTTGAAAATACTAGAGGATATGATTTGGTAGATTCAAAAACTCATTAAGATACGTTATTAAGGGTAAAATTCCCATAAGAATCTATGTTAAAAAATAGATCATGGATAACATAGATTGGAGCCTAAGAATTTATAAGTTAAGGAATAAACATCATTTATATGTTATCCCTTTAATATAATTGGATTTCTATTTATGTGTTAAATAGATTAAAAATATTTATCACTAATTTTCCCTTTATTCTTGTTTATGGATTGATATAGGAGGAATGTTTTTTTATTCTTTGGTGGATTATGTGATCCGTTTTAAGTTTATTCTATAGATTCAGGCATAAAAAAATTTTAGTTCTCATAGTTGGGATAAAAAGATGAGATTATAGTGGAAATTAATTAAAGGATAAAATTATAATTGTTAATAAAGTATATTTACTTATATTTATAGTTCAGATGATAAAGAAATTTTTTAACTCTAGGAAAATAATATTGAATTGTTTTTTCATATTATGATCATTTATAATGAACTGATGATCCTTTTATCCCTCATAATTTTATGGATTTTTGGTCATTGAAATTCTCTTGAACATATTATCTATCACACTCAATTAGTTATTTTGTTTTATTTTTCTATTCCATGTCCATTTTTTCATATTATACTAAAGTTATCCTACTAGTAGACCTAGTTATGTGATAACCTACATACTTCCTTTTCTCTATTTTCAAGAAGATGTTTTATTAACCCTTTTTTACAATGTGGTTTTTCAATGAAGATATTTTCATGTTTCAAAATAATTCTCATTGAGTTGAAATTTAAATTACAAGGATGTAATTTATTAAAGGGGGGATAATGCAACACCCATAGTTTTTAAAAGATAAAAATATGTCAGACAACATATTTAATATGCACTACTGAACCAAAATAATTAATTATTATTTAAATATGTCCATTTTAACCTTTCCATTAAATTTTTAGATATGATTAGGGTTAACTAATTTATGAAATATGTATATTTTCAAAATATATTCATAAATTCTTAGTAAATAATCAATCAATTCTTGGTAATGACTTTTTGTTCTTCAAAATATGTTTTATTCAAAAAAAATATTTATTTATTTTTATATTATAATAAATTTATAAGAAATTTAAGAAATGTTTTTCATAAAAAAATCCATTTTTGATATCATCATATCAAAATTAACTTATGGTTAAATTTGGGAATTATTTTGGAAAATACAAATTGTTTTAGTGAATAGTGAAAATACCATTTTTATGTAAAATTATTATTTATTTTGATAAATAATTTAATTTTAAAGTTAAATTTTATTTTTATTTTATTTAAATGTAACATAAAAATTATTTAGTTATATTTAATTCAATTAATTTCATTTATATCATCATTATATTGGATTTTAGTATAATTTTATTTTCAGGATTAAAAATGCATTTTTATGAAGATCATTTTAAAATGAATAATGATTCTCAGTTATAATTAATTAAAACAAACTTTATGATAAATGATAAAAATGATTATTTTAGACTATATATATATTTATGGATTTAAATTCATATAATGAAGATTAAAAGTTTCAAAATTAACATAAACTCACATTTTCCTTTAAAAATGCATTTTTTGGAAAACCTCTTTCCATCATGCTTTTGGGTTTTATATTAAATTAAAAAATTAAACCTCAGTGAATTGATTATTATAAAATGGATTTTATATTTGTAATCAACATAATTAATATTATGTGATAAGTTCAACTTTATTATTGAACAATATGAATTGTAATTGTATTAAATATTTAATACCTTAGTAAAAGGAAAATAGGTTAATTAAGGGTAAAAATAGTTTAAAAAATGATAAACAAATTAACCATAATAGTAAGAATATTTATATTTTATTTTATTTTAATTATTATTATATTTACTTCTTATTGTTTTTACCTTGTAAATGATTATGTAATCATTTTGATAAAAATTATATTTTGTTACAATGAAACACAAATGGTATTTTTTGAGTAATATTCAAATTCAAGTAAATACATCATTTTTAAAAGTTAATGGATTTTGTAAATAAATAATATTTTAATAAAATATTATTATTAAATAACTTTTTTTAAAAATATTAATGATCATATAAATTTTATGATGTCAAATATAATTTTCATAAGGGTTTGAAAACTGTTATTGTTAAAAAACTGAGCATTTCTCAATAAATATTGATTCTTATTTTAAAAGTAAAAATTAAAATCATTATAAAAATATTTATATAAAATTAATATTATTTTTGGAATCAAAATATCAAAATTATTCAATGGTGAATTTTTCATAATTTTATGAGACAAAAGAATTTTTGGATAAAAATTAAATACCATATAAATATAAGGTGTGTATTATAACATAAAAATGACTCAAAAGTGATTTAATAAATATTATTAATGGTATACATGACCAAATATATGTCTTCACTCTAAAATTATTTGATTTTATGTTAATTTTATTAATTTTATAGACTTTATGAATCCTCCAAAAACATTATTATATTTTAAGGTTTTAAAATCATTTCTTTAATAGTATGACTCACTTCCACATCATCAAGGGTATTATTTTATTGATTTGATACCTTGTTCTTATAAAATAATTAAAATAAATCCCCTTTGGATGAAAACATGGGAAACCCCATGGGAAGGCTTGTGGTTTTGGTTATTTGATTATATAGAATCCAAAACCTAAGTTCGATAAATAATAAAGAATTCCCTTATCTCTTCCTATATAAACTCACCCAATATCACATTTATATTCACTAAAAAACCATGGGGCACGTCATTACTCATACATAAACTCTATTGAGTCCTCATAAGGTTTCTCCAAACTCTCAAGAAGCTCCTCCCAAGCTGTTGGAATCACACTCTCAAGGAAAGGGACCTTCCTCTCCTCCTTTCAATTCAAGAAACCTCTTTGAAATTATTCATTTTAATATCAATTGGTTATATTTTAATTAAGTTATAAAAATTATCTTATTGTAAAAATGATGCTATTTGAATGGAATTCCATTTATAATCTCTCATTTTGACCCTTACCTAAGTTTTTACTATGCCGAAATTTAGTCAGGTATTTCTCTCTTCTTTTTATTCAAGAACCTCTTTTATGTTATGCCTCATAGATTCCATTTTTGGTTGTTTGGGTGTGTTTTCATTCAACCTAATTACTTTAGATTTGATTTATAAATTATTAGTGACTTATTTATCTCTCATTTATCGCTTCTATGAACCCATATGTACACTCGTTACCATGCCTAAATTTTGTAAGGGATGTCCCACTCCTTTTTATTTAAGCACCACTTTTATGTTATGGCTATAAATTCCATTTTATTCATTTGGTGATATGTTCTTACATATCACCCTTAATTTCTAATTTTTGTATAAATGATCATATAACCCTTTCACATCCATTTTTCAGTACTATGAATTTTTATGTACACCTAGTACAATGCCAAAATTTAGTAAGGGATCTTTTCCATCTACTATTTCTTATAGTTTTTTCATTATCTCATGTGTTATATTTCCAGTTCCTATTATTGGGATATGTTCTTCCATGTCCCTATTACTTTCCATTTTCTATCCAAATGATGATATACTCGTTTCTCTCGCATCAACCCATTTTATGAATTTTTAAGTGACGTCGTTATACGACTGAAATTCTATCGTGATTTCTCATGCCAAAGAATTGTGTAGTGAATACCCGTACCCATTTCCTATCAAGGGTGTTCACCACTATGAACTAATACTTATTTATTTGGGACTTAAATTTATTTATTCCACACTCGATGGTCATGGAATCAAATTTAATGATAAATGATTTCATTTTTTAGGATCTATGTGGCACACTTAAGCATGAGAATGAAATTAATGTGATGGGTGTGCCTGAAATTATATAGTGCTCCAATGAATGGGATAATGTTTAGTCTCATGAGACATCATATTGGGATATGGAGTAAACTTTATTATTTTATAGGACCTTTTCCATCATTATACTTGTAATTTAGTCTTTACCCATGTTTATGATGAAGTGTTTTAAGTTGTTTCCACATTTCCATGTTACCTTTATGTTACCATGATACATCATGCCTCATTATTCATGTTTATGATTGTCACTCCTTTTACAACCCATTGATAATCCTATAATCTAACATGTATTACATTATTCATGTTATTCCATGTTTATTCCCTTACAGAGCTTTAAATATCACACCTTTCTTTTGTATGTCCCTAGCTTATCCCATGAAGTTTTAAGTATGACGAAATATTATGAACATGTTAAGGAGGTTTTCAATAAATGTGGTCTATTATTTATTTTAAGTTGTTATGAAAGGTACCTAATTCCTAAAGACACTAAACCTCCCTATATTTTTTGTTCTATTAAGTGTAATTTTATGTAATAAATCATGAAATAAATTTTAATAAAGAGAAGGGTTGTCATAGATTCCAAAAAATCCAAAATTATTAATTTAAAACCCCAAATGAGTCAAATGGAAAGAGACCTAAGTTTAAGAGAAAAGGGAAAATACCAATCACAACTGAAATGGATAAAAATTAAAATGTGATATTTTTCACTATAAGATCATATTTGAAAACACAAGGAAATGTTACTATTTAACCTAGGGAATAGGAGATAGATGGTCCAACTGAATATGAAAATGAAAATCTAGAAAACTATAAATCTAAATTTTTTATAAAAAGGTCCAATATAAATAGAATGATAAATCCTCACTTGAAAATTAATATAATAAAATTAAATTAAATAAGAAATTATTAATGTAGGTAAAAGGAAAGTTGTGTTTAATGAGAAGGAGAAAAATAAATCTATTCTATAATAATATGCCCCTCCCATTTCCATTCCATAAAGGATTAAAAATAAAATTATGAACCTAATTATTTGAAATTACATTTGATATTTAGAACCATTAAAATCCTTATGCCATTTTTTGAAGCATTGAACACAATCTCATTCTATGTCAAATTTCTCAAGAGTTTTTAGCTAATAAAAGGGAATGAGAAGAATTTTATACCAAAGATATAACTGATTAATATAGTGATATCATTAAAAATAAGTTACCTTCTAAATTTAATGACCCCTTAAGCCTTATAATATCTTATATTATAGGAGAAATTGAATATCAAAATTACATGTATGACTTAAGATATAGTATAAATATTATTTATTTCTTATTATTTAAGAAGTTAGGTCTATGAGGGATTAAATCAACCTATGTTTATCTTAAGTTGGTTGAATGGTTAATTATTTATCCAATAAATAGGGAATATAGACTTTTAGTCAATGTAGTTAATAATTAACGGTCCACTGATTTACATTTTCTTGAGATGCAGTGTGATAATAAGGTAACTATTATTTCATGAAAACCTTTACTATCAATAGGGGATTCTATTAGTGTTTAAAAGAGAAAACTAGACCTCTAAACTAGTGATGATAAATATTAGTTTCATGTTTTTGATAATTTCACACTATAGGTGAGTTTTAAACTAGTATATTTTATTGAATATGTTATTATATATGAGATAATGATGTATTTTCATCACCCTTTTGAGGTAATAATTTGGGATTCATTTTTTAGAAACTTTAGTGTCAAATATATTTAATCTAAATCTATACAAGAAATATAAATTCTTGATAGGAGTGAGAGAAGATTAAATAAAATCATTTATAAGAACTTCGGAAAGGTTAAACTTGAAAAAAAATCTATTTAAAAAGTATCACTATGGTTGTTGGATAACACTCATAACAAATTATTTGTGAGATAACCCATTTATTTTGAGTCCAACATGGAGTCAAAGTCTCAAATATTTCATCATGAATTTTTTGAACCAATTTATAAGATTTTTTTATAATATATTGGGTGTTTGGTAGTATCAAAATCTTCGGATATTTCTATCTTGAATCCTACAACTAAAAAATATTATATAGTTCAATATATACACGTATTTTTTCTTGAATGTTTCTTTAATGTAGTTAGTGATGTTGTGAATGATTATTTCCAACCTATATATGGAAAATTAACATAATTTGAGTCACATTTGGATTTTTAAAAAACATATTTTGAGTATATAAATTTATATAGTCATGTGGGATTCCTCTATGTTGATAGTTTCACAATATATTTTTTTATCATTTTATAAAGTTTTAAAATGGTTTTAGTAGTTCTTGCACCTATTTCTAGGTTTTTGGGTGCCTTAATTGTGAGGGGACATTATGAGTTATTTATTGGTAATCTTTGTAAATATCTAGGGTGATATATTTAATATTTGGTATTGTTTATGATAATTTGGGAATAGAAATTATAGTGGAAAATAACCTTAGTTCTATGGATTTGATAGAGTTAACAAAATATTTTCTAGATGGTGTTGGTATTGAGATGTTCCGAGAACATAATTATGTTTTCACATAAAACACCAAAGCTTTAATCTTAATCACAACCTTTACTCCAAATGATCATTGTTAGACATTGTTTTGTGGTTTTGGCCTCAAAACACCGAATGGTTCCGTATCTGATGACGCTTGGACCTGCTTTCCAAAGGTATGCATTCGCCAGATGGTCTGACCAGCAACACTTAAGAACTCACATTGGTCGAGAGGATGGGAATTAGGGCTCATCGCACCCTTTTGGGGGGAAGTTATTGCCTGTTCCGGGACTCTCTTATAGATTTAAGACGTATTCATATGTTCGGGAATCTTTGGTTTATACCCAAACATAGTATCCACGGATTCAACCTTGGTTGGAAATGGTCAGCTGAACACAGGGACTCAGAATCATTTACTCCTGAGTTTTACCATCCCTCATTGGGTTAATGACCTTGAGGAGTCTAGACTCACTGAGGAGGCACAAATAATGGTGTGGTGAACTGACATGGAGATAGTCAGATCGACCGGTTGTTGGGCTTGAACCTCAGGGAGGCCTTCTACGTACCCTACCTAAGGGGCAGGGATCAAAATCCACATAGTTCGGGTATACAGTTTAACGTCACGCTGGATGGGGGATACAGTTTAATGTCATGATGGATGGGGGTGGAACTCGACGTGAAGAAATGAACGAGTGGTGGTCTTGAACCTCATAGATGATTCCTACGCACCATGCATTTACATGGATCAAAGTCCCTGTAGTTCGCTTAAGTGTCAGGGAACCGACGTGAAGATGGACCGGGTGGTCCGATGGGTGGTGGGCTTGAACCTCATGGAGTCTCCCTACGTACCATGTCTAGGAGGCAGGGATCAAAGTCCACGTAGTTATCTTAGTGGGGATTACAATCTGAGGAGGCCCATAAGAGGATGTCATGGTCGATTCTTACTCTAAGCCCACGTGAGTCATGCTCGATGTGAGAAACAAGAGGCAGCAGGGACCAGATGATCACATAGTAGAAGGTTCGTCCGTGAGAAACGGAGTGGGGCTTATGTGTGGAGCGGCCCATAAGGTCGGGGCTTACTCTTAGGTGGATGCCCAGGGTGATGGATTGGGGCTTACACTCTGAGGAGGCCCATGCGAAAGAGCACAATAGGAGAGGGAAAGGGGGTGCTCCTGTGCATGTCTCCTCTCTTGTAGTGCATGAGGGATTCCTTCTGATGGGTATTTTACCACCCCTAAAGAGCCCTGAAAAAGTGGAGGGCA
Organism: Viscum album; assembly: GCA_963277665.1. Classification (NCBI taxonomy): domain Eukaryota; kingdom Viridiplantae; phylum Streptophyta; class Magnoliopsida; order Santalales; family Viscaceae; genus Viscum; species Viscum album. Next base: position 912,797,975 of record OY728153.1, read on the forward strand.
GAAAGGGGGTTCCCGAGCTCAGACTCCACATTACCATGGGAATGTGAACCCAGGAATAATTTGGGAATCTTCTCAAGGGTCGGGGCAACCCCTTCACCTCTACTTACCATGGGTATGTGAACTCAAAATGGCGCGCTGATGCACCTGAGGGTCACACCACACGGATTTAGTGGCTCTGGTGGAGGCCTTAGCTCGGGGATGATGATTAGACCCATGAGGGGGTCGTAGAGGATCGGGTTAGATTGGAAGGATTTTATCTGGCCCATGGAATGGGAACTCCGAAGGCTATGATGGGACACAAGTATGAAGGGGTGGTGGTGCCCTTTGCATAGGAGGGTGCTACGTGACTGGAGAAGCCGTCCGTGAATCAAGGTGGTCCGCGGAGTGAGGAGCATCCCATGAACCAGGGTCGTTGGCGGTCTGGCAAGCATCCTGCGAACCAGGGTGGTTTGCGGCTTCGAGTTCGGCCCGCGTACCAAGGGGGTATGCAGAGGGGTCCACGCAAGCGGTGGCTGTCAAGGGAGGCGCCAATCGGGGGTTCGTCGGTTGAGGCTTTGCCCACGTAGGAGGGTGATATGCGGTACGGAAGATCGGAAAAGAGGCATAAACACCCTGGTCCGCAGGGAGTACATCCGCGAAGGGGCTATGGTTTGCAGATTCCTATTGTTTTTTATTTTAGGTTCATGGTTCACCAAATTTTTATGCGTTTCCAGTTCCTTATTAGTTCATTTGAAGGTTTATATATGCTCTGGTTCGTGAACTGGAACTTCACTATTTGCGAGATCCTTAGCCTTCCTTCAAAATCCTTCTTCCCTAATCTGATCGCTCTTCACTTCCTCTGCCTTCGAATCATCCGAATCCGAATTCCGAATCCTTTCTCCTCCCCCCCCCCCCCCCGATCTCCTTTTATAGAGTGGGGAAAGGTATATATTTGCGGTCACGTGGAACCTTTTGTGGAGGCCCATAAACAAATACTCGATTTACAGCTGACTTGGTCAATGCATGATTCGCGGTGGGTATTGAGAGATTCTCCTCCGCAAACCAAACTCGGAGAGTGCTTCGCGGCCGAGGGGGACTTCCTCCTCCATTCCGCGAATGATGACGGTACAGACCGGATTGGTCAACGTGGTTTGTGGCTGGGGATGGTTCACGAAAGTGGGCCAGTTCAGCGCCTGTACTACCTTGCGCATGTGTAGGATCACCGCCTCCATTTCGTGAACGACAATGGTCCGTGAAGGGAGTGCTCTGTGGAACCGGTCGCATGACATCATCTTCAGACCGGTCTGCGGACCGGTCCAATTTGTCCTTGCCTTTGAAATCTTTTCCCCAATTTCTTTGGGGAGATGGGTAGCATCTACTTTGCATATTTTTCAGGACCCTACAAACATTTATAAAGAAAATCAGGATTCCAATTCTACACTTATTGTTGAATTGGAAGAAACCCCTAGTTTTTAAATTTTTCATACTATTTTCATTTTCAAATAAATATCTTGTTTGATTTTCACCAAAACTAGAATCACCACTCCACTGTAGTGTATGTGAAGCAGTGGTGGATAACCATGCATTTTTAATTGGTATGTGATGAAAGTGTGGTGCCAAAACCATCCTATATGATTTCAATAGTTATGAACCAAGGGGTTGGTTCATTTATTATAGAGACACCTCATTAATTAATGTTTTAAATGAATAAACACTCCAATAGGTGGAACTTTCAAGTGCCATCCGATGACACATGGACTATTTCACATAGCCGATGTTATTCATTTAATGAAGAGAATAAAATGTGATTATAAGAGGTTGTTATCTTATTATATTTGGTTTTTAGAGAGTGTGAGACATTATTGAACCATAGATGAAACTGTCTTCCATTACCAAAGCATGTTTATCACTGAGACAAGGAGATAGAACACCTTCGAGTGTTCAAGAGTCCTCGCAAAGTGTTCATGGATCCATTGGTCAGTTTTACAACCTAAGAGGCTAAAGAAATTATTTTGCTTCTCCCTATGATCATTGTTAATAACATTAATTCATAGTAACAAAGTAGATTTTATTTATTCCTTGTAATTTAAGGTATTCTTCTTATTCTATGATTTTTGGATACACTTATATCTTTGATTCCTTGGAGATACATTCTTGTGTTTTTGGATTCTATTCTACTATAGTGGACTATATAATGATCCAAAAAAACCATAAGTGGTATCATATCAGGTTTATTCACATATTAAATGTTTTTAATCCATGTTTTCAGAAATCATCATTGTCAATATGAAATTCTAGTGCCTATGGTGTAACTGCGGTGACTTCAAAATGTCCAGATCATCATCACCACAGTCTAGTGACACCCATGGTGGTTTTTCACTAAGATTATATATGAACCATGACCTATTATATGGTTAAGTTGTTAAAACCCAAGATTTTATTATATATTTATCTTTAAAAAAATTAAATTTCTTTGATAGCTTGATTTACACGCAACTCCAAGTTTAGATGAACAATAATAAACTCTTAAAATTTTATTATTTAATGTGATGGTTACTGCATAACCATTTAATTAGAGGTTATAAATAGGATTAATATTTTTTAAAACATGTATAATGGTTTTATTTATTGAAACTTTATTGATTAATTCATAATAAATAAGTAATTATTTTTCAATAAAGTCATTTTATGCTTAAAAATTATGTTTTTTTAAAAATAGTTTCTATTTCATTTTCATTGCAGATATTATAATTACATTATACCAATTTTTTTTAAAATTTAATTTATTAATATGATATAAATTTTTAAATAATAATATAAAATTATCATAGGGTGAATTTCTGGGAGTTTTTCTAAAATGTTGATTTTTTGGTGAATGGTGAAAATATTGTTTTTAAGAAAACCATCTTTTCATTTTTATTATTTTAAAATAACTATTTTTATTTGGATTTGTTTTAAAATTTAATTAGATCCTATTTTTTAAATAAATTCAATTTATACCTTTTAGTTCATTATTATACTTGGTCTTGCTATAAAAACACTTTTAGACTTAAAATACTTTTTTTTCAGAAAACGGTTTGCATCGCATTTTACAGGTCTATCTTAAAATGAATTTCTACCACTTATATAAATTTTATATTTTAAAATGGAATACATATTTGGAATCCTAATAATTTATATTATTTAATAATTTCAACTTATTTTGTGGTCATATTGAATAGTAAAAAAATAATAAACATTTATCACCACGATAAAAGGATAAATCATGATAACCTAGTTTAAAACTAATTGATAAGGCCAAAATTTTCATCTTAATTATTATTAGATGAATTTAATTATAAAATTATCACTTTATTCGCAATTTTTAATTCATTATGGGACACCTTTCCATGAATATGACTTAATAATATTTTAACACATTAAAAAATTCTTAGTGTGTCTGTCCCCCTACTTATAAAAGGACACCCTCTCCTCTCTTATTTACACCAATTTGATCCAACTAGCTTGACAAACACCATAAGAAAATTATATTCTTCCATTTATATGAATTAGAGGTTTTTTTATTCTTAAAATACCATTAAATGTTCCTTAAGAAGGGATCTAAAGGAGGTCTACCGAAGAAGTGGTAATAATATTTTCCGACCTATTTTAATTTATTTTTTATTTTACCTCCTCTAAATATTTTTTATTCATCATAAAATAATAAAATAAACATCATAAATATAATAAAATGTTATTATGGGCATTTAACCACTATTTTCTACCTATGTTCCATCAAATTGGAAATGAAAAGTATCACTCATGCACTCGTGTGGACTATTGCCTCCACATAGTGATGCGATTCATTTTCCATTTCTTCATTACATGAATGGTAATAAGGATTAATTTAAATGAATATATGTGATATATATGATATAATATTGATTTAATAAAGTTTAATTATCATTTACTTTTCTTTCATTCCAACCACCAAAAATTGGAAACGTTACTCATTGTGCGTATTTACTATCGTCTCCATGAAGTGATGTAATTCATTTTTCATCACTACTATATATGAATTATTATAAAATTTTATATAATGATTAAATATGATACTTATTTCATCATTAAGATTTGGTAGATAATGAAACCATGACCAAGGTTTAAGGATCAGAACCATCGAACAAAAATTATGCATGAAAAGCAGAGTAGTTTTCACAAAAATATCCATTTTAAGGAAAAAATTGATAATAAAAGGATAATTGGAAATTATAAATAAATTTTACATAATATTTTATTCATGAATATGATCATGTAATATATTTATATATATAATAAATATATATATATATATATAATAAATATATTTTATTATATATTTTATTTAAATGTGCATGAACCCAGAAGAGGCTTGAGGTAAGGGATTTATGTACCAATCCCATTTTAATCAGGACTTTTCATGCTTGAATTTATATTGAAGAAATTATATGATATTTATATAATAAAACCCTTTAATATTTATTCTTATCTAGTTATTTGTATAATTTTTATGTTTTAGTACCATTTTCCTTTGTTTGGTACTCAAAATGATTCATAAAATGTCTTTAAGAAAATCCAAACTTATTTGTCATCTTTATTTCATAAAAATTATTTATTCCATATCCCTATTTTCTAAAATTATTTCAGGAATGTTTTTAAAAATTCATAAATTATTGTTTAAATTCATTTTTACCATGATTTCATTTTTAAAAAATGGTTTAAAAATAATATTCTTTTCATTTTCTAAATGATATAATTTTTACCAAAGGTGTGAACATATTAGTTATTTTAACATTTACCATAAAAATGAATTTTCCCACCATCATGACTATTCATTGAATAAAAAATATTACTTTATACTTTTCAATGGTTATTTCCAAATAAAATATTTTCCTAATATTTTTTAAAAAAAATTAATTTTTGAATAAGTTATTTCAATATGAAAATGGTATTTTCCTCAAGAAAGTTTCCAGTGATATTTTTAAAGTATTTTCATCTATGTCAATATCATTGATGAATCATATAATTTATTGAGGATATAAACTTATGATATCAACTAACATATTTATCTATATTTCTTATGATCATTTTACTAGGAAAATTATTAACATTATGTATGTTAGTTCTTCCAATACAAACAATTATTGATTATTATGTCATGTTGATTAATTTATATTGTTTATTCATAAGATGAATTCATTGTTCTTATTATGTGATGTATGGAGGTAAGAATTACATATCCCTTATATTCATCAGTGGGCCTCATAAGAAAAAATATGTTGGGAATTTGGCTAAGGACATATCTATTTTTGTAAGATGTATTGGTCGGAGTCCTTGAAGGTAAGTTTAATATATCTGACATTATGCCTTCCATCATTATGAAATTAGTTATTGGTGTCCATGTGATTATTAAAATAGTTATTTAATCCATGAATAAGTTTCAATATCATGAGTTTATTTATATGGCATTATTTAATCATTAATTACTCCTTCTATATTATCCATGCATCATTTATTTTATGTTAGATTTCGCTGTAGGTATTACCTTACTGATCATCTAATCTACCCAAATTATTATGTTTTCGTTCTATAGGATTATAGAAAGTGTAATATTATTGATATTCAAGGATATTATATAGGTAATAATAATGTTCTCCAAAAAATAATATATTTTATTGTATCTTTTTAAATGTAGTATGAAACTCAAACGTGTATCTAGTTTTCCAAAACTACTAAACTAGATGACCATTTGGGATGAATTCACTTGTATCTAGTGCCAATGTAATAAAGTAACCACCATTTATGGGCTATAAATATCAGGGAATTTATATCTAGTGTTAGATAATGTTTATTAGAAAACTAGGGAGCTAGATTTATGAAATCATGGATTAGGGAACATAACCCTATGACTGACCTTGAGGATATTTCAAATTATAGGTTAAAATAATATATTTTTTAGTAAGGTAAAAATTATGTGGTTTTCATGGAAATACATCCCTATCTGGATACTATAAGGGGATTTAATTTTTTAAATGATTTATCCATGGATAATAACCCCAAAAAGAGTTGGTCAGGTATATCTCAACCATCCTTCTGGTGCATGGTGAATGTTCCCTTACTGCACACCTAGTTTTACACTCTTAGGGGATATGCTTGGATTAATTCATGCTTTATTTACAAACCATTATTAAATGTTTTAAAATATTTCTATAATTTTAATCTTATTATTTTGATATTATCTTTTCATAAAATTTCAATTTATGTAAAGTGTTTTATCAGTTTCAGAATTTTCATTATGATTCATAATAATCCAATATACTATATGTCATTGTTTAGATATGGAACCCAAAAAATGAATGGAAAATTTATTAATTCATGTAATGTATATAGGTATTTCTCTCCTAGTAAATATAATGAAGCTGGAGTTGGAGGTGGAGATGAACAAATTATAACTATATTAGGGCATCTAACTCAAGTTATGACCAATACCTTTGTTGTATAGAGTAGAATATTGATCCGCAACATGGTGTAAAAAATGATATATATTTCATGTGACAGTAACCATTATAATTAAATTGAATCTTAAATCCATTTTTAGTTGATAAATGCATAAGTTATTTATAAAATTTATTTCTCACTTTGAAGTAATGAAAGGGGGATAGTTTTCATCGTAGTTTATCATCTAATGGGGGATGAAAATCAATGATGGTCATTGATTAAAACTGTTGGGAAAAAATCCCTCAAGGTATCATTGAAGCATTTTTGAGGTGATTGTGTTTGTTTAAAAAGTGGTCATCTGTGCCGTGATTGTTGACAAAGAAAAAAATGACGTACAAGTTTGTTGACAAAGAGGATTTCATAATAACGGTACATAATTCACAAAAATTCAAGTTGAAGAATATCTCGAGAAACATGGGATAAGGCGTCATGTTTCATCAGTAAGAACTCCCCAATAGAATGGAGTGGTTGAAATGAGAAATCGGATCATCAAAAACATGGCCAAAACAATGATTATTGATAAAGACCTACCAGAGAAGTTTTGTAAGGAAGCAGTTTTGACATCGGTATATGTTTCGAATAGGTCTTTGTTGTGTCTGAAGTAAGGGAAGACTCTGTATGAACTGTGGTACGGAAATAATCCAACATTGAAATGCTTTTGAATCTTCGGAATTAAGTGTTTCATTCTCAACAAAGAAAATCACAAGAAGTTTGAGGCACGAGGAGATGAGGGGATATTCCTTGGATACTCATGGAAAATAAAAGTGTATAAATGCTTCAACAAAAGGCTGGAAAAAATTGTTGAGATCAATGATGTCACCATAGTTGAAAATGAAGATAATACTCAATGACCCAGTGACTATTTTCTGGATGAAAGTGATGAGAAGATAAGCAACACATGGGGAGAATAAGTGGCATAGGATGATTCAGAAGAAGATACTGATGATGAACAAGAAAGTGTCAAGTCTGTGTCTGCAAGAAAGCCAAAGATTCGGGCTGAAATTGATAGGCAGAATATCATTGGTGATCAGAAAGCTCCAGTTCATACTCCAAGAATGAAATCATTACAACAAACATCTTTTTTATCTCAGGTGGAGCCAAAATGTTCTTCTGATGCAGCTGAAGATAAAAACTAGGTTCAGGCTATGAAAGAAGAGCTTGATCAGATTGAGAAGAACCATACATGGGAGATTATTTCGAGGCCAGCAGATAAGAATGTCATCGGGGATAAATGGGTCTATCGCAACAAGATGAATGAAGATGGAACAGTGATTCGGAACAAATCATGACTAGTGTGCAAAGGATACTCCCAGATTGAGGGAATAGATGTTGATGAGACATTTGCACAGTTTGTAAGGATGGAGACAATCAGATTATTTTTGGCCATTGCAGTGCAACGGAAGTTCAAAGTCTTCCAGATGGACGTAAAATCTGCATTCCTGAATGGGGTTCTGGAAGAAGAAGTATATATTGATCAGCCAGATGGTTTTCTCATTCATGAAGATGAGAGTAAATTTTTTCAGCTGAAGAAGGTGTTGTATGGGCTGAAACAAGCACCAAGAGCATAGTACTCAAGGCTTGACCAGTATTTGAAGAATCTTTGTTTCCAGCGTGGTGGAGTTTATTACAATCTTTATTTCAGTAATGACAGTAATCAAAGGATGACGGTGTTGTTTTATGTTGACGACATAATTTTTTTTGGATCATATGAAGCTCAGTGCATACAGTTTTCTGAATTCATGAAAAATGAGTTTGAGATGTCAATGATTAGAGAGATAATGTTTTTCCTGGGTGTACAGGTAACTCAAGGAAGGAATGGAACATTTATTTGTCAATCAAAATATGCAAAGGAGGTTCTAAGAAGGTTTGGAATGTAGAATTCAAAGGAGATGAAAACTCTGGTTGCTACCAGGATGAAATTATCAAAAGATGAGGGTGGAAAAGCAGTTAATATCATAGAATACAGGCAAATTATTAGAATATTGTTGTACTTGACTGCGAAAAGGCCTGACATTGTTTTTGCTACTTTCCAAGCAGAAAGATATCAGATTAATCCCAAGGAAATCCACATGCTTGCAGTGAAAAGAATACTTCGGTATATCAAGGGCATGGTGGACTTCGGCTTGACATATAATGACAAATCTCAGATAGTGTTATTGGGATATACTGATGCCGATTGGGCCGGTTCAGCGGATGACAGGAAATCAACATATGGAGGTGCATTTTATCTTTGTATAATATGCATTGCTTGGTTAAGCAAGAAGCAGGATTGCATTTCATTAATCACCGCAGAAGCTGAGTATATTGCAGCTACTCAAGCATACACATAGTTATTATGGATGAAACAACAGCTTGAAGATATGGGAGTTGAAGTGAAGTCTCCAATCGGAATCTAGTGTGATAACTCAAGTTCTATCAATATTATAAAAAATCCAGTTCATCACTCAAGGACAAAGCACATTGAGATAAAATATCATTTCATCAAGGAGAAGGTGGAGCACGACATTATGAAGTTGGAATATGTTCATACAGAGCTACAGGTTACAGAAATTATGAAAAAGGCCTTACCCAAGGAAGTTTTTGAGAGACATCGACTGGCTCTGGGAGTTCAGTCGACTCCCCGCACTTGAAATAGTGTGGATGCGGAAACCCCCTCTCCCCGAGGTATGATGTGTTTTTTCCAAATGTACTGATATGTGTTCTCTACTCTGTTACAGACTACAAAGGAGTGACCTTTGTGTTCATTGACAAAGGGGGATAAAATAGTGATTGTTCAAGGGGGGAGACAGTGTGGCTATTTGAGAAATCAGGATTGATATGGGGAGAAGCTGGAAAGTGAAGCAGTGAGATAGGGGGATCAATGAGAAAGGGGGAGAGTATTAAATATGACGATGCTAGAAGTGATCGATCATAGCATAGATATCACGACAGCTGAGAATTGTGATAAAAGTAGAAGAGTAGTGTTGGAATGCAGTGATAATATTTCCAACAAATTGGTATTCCAAAAATTGGTATTAGTTTGGTGAAAATTGGTATCAGTTTGGTGTCAACAATGGGTTTAAGAGATAAAGTGATTCATTGATGAACTTTTCATTTACTCTTGTTTCTCATGTTGAGCATTTCTCATGTGGGCTTAGAGTATGTGTTGAGTAAATCCTTGATCGCTATCAGAATCTCAATAGGCGAATGGTGGCTGAAGAATTAACGATGTATCGTTTTATCGAAGAGTTTTCAACAAACCCAAAGCGGGAGATTGTTGGGAAAAATCCCTCAAGGTATCATTGAATCATTTTTGAGGTGATTGTGTTTGTTGAAAAAGTGGTCATTTGTTCCTTGATTGTTGACAAAGAAAACAATGACATACAAGTTTTTTGACAAAGAGGATTTCATAATGGAATTTTGAGTTCAAGAGTTGAGGTCAACGATCCATGTTTGATTCAAGAACTTCCACAAATGAATGGATGATCTGGAGGCGATAAAAAAAGAACAGATACAAGGTGGCATCGTTTTCCACTGTTTTCCAAATTTCAGGGCCTCAAAATAAACAAATGAAGAAGAGTGGTTTTGGAAAAGGGACTTGAGATTCGTACACTTTAAGGAGAGGAAACTTGCGCGCCATATGTTTTTGAAGATCAGAACATCAAAATATGTCAAAGGGACAAGGGTCACGCAAGTATTGAGTTGTTCACACAAGTGACTTGCGTGCCGTGAAGAGACTTGCGCGATGGTGCTTAGGACGCTTGGGAACTTGCACACCTGTTGTTTTTCAGGATCGTAACTTCAAAATTTGGCAAAGGAAGGTGGGTCGCGCAAGTATTGGTTTGGTCACGCAAGTGAGGAGCGCGATAAAGGCCAGGGTTGTTGAGCTGCGCGCCGAGACTTGCACACCGGAGGGTGACTTGCGTTCCGTCGTTCAAGTAGTTCAAATGCCTATAAATACTGTACCACCCCTCCCCATTTATCACGGAGTTCAACACTTAGAAGATTCAGAGCTCCCGTCGTGTAGCTATGGTGGTCGCGCAAGTGGTGGTGTGTCGCGCTAGTGGGACTTGCGCGCCGGTGTTGGAAGTTGTGCGCCAAGTGTTAGTTGCGCGCCTAAGGTGGTTTGGGAAGCAAAGGAAGTACGTCGTACAAGTTTGGAGAAGCTTAATCTTGAGCCGCGCAAGTGTTCAGAAATAATTGCACGCCAGTGTTGACTTGCACACCGAGACTTGCGCGCCGCCTTAGAGAAGGGAGCCAAGTAAGGTTGATTCCTGACCTTATTTTTGGGCTGCATGGAAGCTGGAAGATTTCCCGATACCTTCAGTGCAAAGTGAAAATTCATCTACAGGTGAAAGTTGGGCTTCAACAGAGCATCTATATAAAGATAAAGATGCATTCCTTCATACAAGTGAAGAGACCTACCGGTCTATAAACTGTGAGTGGATCCTTTCCAAAGCATTAATAAAAGGAAGAGGAAGAAGGTGATCCTCTCCACCGGCAGTGAGCCAGATAGAGAAAGACAGGGAGTGACCCTTGGGGAAGCAGTGACCTGACCCTAAATCTTATAAAGGTAGTGAGCCTGGGCATAGAAGTGATCTAGCCCAAACTTTGTAAACATTAGTGTGCTATAGTGAATTTGGTACATCGGCTCATTGTCGTTGTGTGCTCCTTGGATGTAGCCCAGTGAGGGTGAACCAAGTAAAAATTGTTGTGTCCTATGCATGTTTTACTTTCTATTTATATTGTCAGCGGCAAAGAGAGAGAAGAGTGTTTTTCTTAACAGCAAAACAAGATCAGAACATGCTATAATTTTTAATTAGTCATACCCTAATTCACCCCCCCCCCCCGGGTATTCAGCCTTGTGGACCTAACAAGTGGTATCAGAGGGAAAGGTTGAAATTGATTCCTCTCTCAATGGAGGTCACTAATCATATAAGGGTTTCTGATATTCGATGGAAGTAATTTTCAGATATGGAAGAATAGAATGCAACACTATTTCTGATATTTGGGAATGGATGTGTTTTTAGTAGCTATGCATGGTATCTCTGCTAACATCAATAGTGAAGCATTATCATAAGCTCAAAGAAGGGAGTTATATGTTGACGCGAAGGGTATTAATGCTTTAGGTGGAGCTCTTTCAAATGTTATCTATAAAAATTTGATGTCATGTAGAACGTCACATGTTATGTGGGAAAATCTTTTGAATATATATGAAGGGGATACAAAAGTCAGAGAGGAAAAACTGCAAGTTCTGTGGAACAAGTATGAAGATCTGAGAATGAGCCCGAATGAATCTGTTGATGCTTTTTTCGACATAGTAAATGTTGTTGTGGAAGATATGTGAGGTCTTAGTGAAGTCATTTAAGACATAAAAATTGTTAAGTGTATCTTGAGGAAACTTCCACCTAGGTTCAATCCGAAAGTTTTAGTTCAAGAAGATAAAGATCCAAAAGAGCTGACACTGGACAATTTGCATAGTACCCTGGTTGCATATGAAATGAGGAACGATGATAACGAGACTGTGAAAAATGGGAAATACAAAGAGGTGGAATTCAAGGCCATGAAGTATCTCGCCATTGAAGAATCTTAGGAAGAAGAAGAGACAGATGAGGTAATGTCATTCCTCTCCTCAAACCTGCAAAGAGGAAAAGGAAAGTTCAAAGGGAAACTTCCGCTTTCTTGCTTTAGATGTGGAAAAGTTGGACATCTTGCTGCAAGGTGCCCCAAAAAGTTTCAAGAAGAAAATGATTAAGATGAAGTTGAAATTCCCAAGAAGATACCTTCAGCCTATGTGAAAGGAAAGAAGCAATTCAAAAGAAATTTCTTAAAGAAGAAGAATCTTCTTTCACAAGAAATAGACAGTTCAGATGAGTCTCAGGATGAAGAGGTGGAGGAGATTGAAAGTTTCAAATATTGTGGACAAAATGAAGTGGTGGCTATTGTCGGTAGTGCTCATGAAAAGGAAGAAATCGACGCTAATGAAGAAGAAGAATAAATTGAAGGGAGAGTTGACATGGAAGCCGAATTGGAAGAATCCCTTGAGGAGATAGACGTTTGGAGAGCCAAAACAAAGAAATCCAATAAAGTTGTTCATGATGCCAAACTCTATATGCGACAACATGATGAAGAAAAGTCTGAGTTGATGGAATAAATTGGAAAACTCAAGTTATCAACACCAGAGAACTCAGAATCAATAAGTGAGTATAAGCTCAATATTGAAGAATAGAAAAGGGAGATCGATGGCTTGAACAGAAGAGTGAAAGATCATGTCAAGCGTATCGAAGAGCTTGAAGAAGAAGTTTTCGGTCTGCAGAGAAAAGTTAAAGACCATGACAAACCCTTGATTCCCAACACATTCATGGGAAAGAAGGTCATTTCAAAGATTGAAAAGATCGAAGAGGATCCTAGTAGTTCATCAGGAAAGAAGAATAAATTGAACTCAGATGTTAAGGCTGATTCGGGGCTTAATAAGAAATTAAAATCTGTGACAATTGAAGTCAGACCGCAAGAACCAGTCCCAAGATTGAAGATTGATTTGGGCACAAAGAAGAATCAGAATATTCAGAGATCCCAAGGGGAAACTCGTAGTGCTGATGTACCATGAAGGATTTCACCTTATATTAGGTGTTATTGTTGTGGGAATATGGGACATTCGCAGTATGTGTGTTCCATATCCAAGAGATATCGAATAGAACAAGAACAGCGGTGCCAGCCAAAAAGAGAACGGTTTTCCTAAACATATTTCGAAGGACAATGTTTTTGGTGTGGATGATTTGGGCACATGGCCAGGTACTGCACTTCGACCATTCAGAGAAATGTACCAAAGCAGAATCAAAGCGTTCGCAAGCAGCAGATCAATAAACATACAGGTGAGTTAAAAATGCAGAATAGATTTGCGGCTTTGCAAGATGAAGTTGGTCCATCATACTCTGAGAAAGAATAGAAGTCTCAATCCATGTCGAGTGTGAAGGAAAAGGTATGGACCAAGAAGAAGAAAAATGAGAAGGCCGTGGTGGCAGATATTTCCCTTAAAGCATTAGATCTCTCTGGTGTTTGGATCCTTGATAGTGGGTGCACATCTCACATGACGGGTAATAAGGATCTTGTTACAGGCATAAAATATGACATAGAAGGAGTTGTCAAATTTGGAAACGATGAAGGTCTGAAGATTGTTGGCTCAGGGAAAGCCAAGTTTGGGGGTAAAGAAATGAGACATGCTGATGTCTTGGTAGTAGAGGTTATTAGTCATAACTTGCTCAATGTTAGCCAACTATGTGACTTTGGCCATTCTATTCGATTTACCAAGAAGATGTGTGTTGTGAAAGGAAAAGATGGAGCAGTTGTTCTGCAGGGAAAAAGGAAAAAAGGGAATCTCTACCTTGTAAGTGGAGAAGAAGATATGTGCCTCTTATCCAGAGAGAAACAAAACCAGTTGTGGCATAAGCGACTTGGTCATCTATACCAACCATCTATGGAAGATCTGGTAAAGTGTGATGCTGATAGAGACCTTCCCAAACTATCATGTGATCACACTCATACGTGTGATGCTTTCCAACAAGGGAAGATCATCATAAAGACATACAGTCCAAAGGAACAGAAATCAACTAGAGTGCTTGAATTGGTGCATGCTGATGTATGTGGACATATCTCACCACGATCTATAAATGGGAAAAGGTACTAGGTTTTTTTCATTGATGATTATAGAATAATGGACTGGGTATTTGTTATTAACCATAAGAAAGAGGTGTTCAGTTTCATAAATCAGTATAAGAGGGAATCAGAAAATATGCTTGGGTAGAGAATTCAGAAGTTTCGTACTGATAACGTTACAGAATTCACAAACAGTCAAGTTGAAGAATATCTTGAGAAACACGGGACAAGGCGTCAAGTTTTATCAGTAAGAACTCCCTAATAGAATGAAATGGTTGAAAGGAGAAATTGGATCATCAACAACATGGACAGAACAATTCTTATTGATAAGGACCTACCAGAGAAGTTTTGGAAGGAAGCAGTTTTGACATTGGTCTATGTTTGGAACAGGTCTCTGTTGTGTACGAACCAAGGGAAGACTCTGTATGAACTGTGGTACGGAAATAATCCAACATTGAAATACTTTTGAATCTTTGGAAGTAAGTGTTTCATTCTCAAAAAATAAAATAACAGGAAGTTTGAGGAACTAGAAGATGAGGGGATATTCCTTGGTTACTCAGGGAAAAGCAAAGCGTATAAATGTTTCAACAAAAGGCTGGGAAAATTGTTGAGAGCAATAATGTCACCATAGTTGAAAATGAACAGAATACTCAACGACCCAGTGAACAGTTTCTGGATGAAAGTGATGAGGAGATAAGCAACACAGGGGGACAAGAAGTGGCAGAGGCTGATTCAGAAGAAGATACTGATGATGAACAAGAAAGTGTCAAGTCTGTGTCTATAATAAATCCAAAGAGTCAATCTGAAATTGATAGGAATAATATCATTGGTGATCAGACAGCTCCAGTTCAGACTTGAAGAATGAAATAATTAAAGAAAACATCCTTTTTATCTCAGGTGGAGCCAAAATGTTTTTCCGATGTAGCTGAAGATGAAAACTAGGTTCATGCTATGAATTAAGAGCTTGATCAGATTGAGAAGAACCATACATGGGAGATTGTTTCGAGTCCAGCAGATAAGAATGTCATCGGGACTAAATGGGTCTATCGCAACAAGATGAATGAAGATGGAACAGTGATTTGAAATAAAGCACGACTAGTGTGCAAGGGATACTCCCAGATTGAGAGAATAGATGTTGATGAGACATTTGCAGCGGTTGCAAGGCCAGAGATAATCAGATTATTTTTTTCCATTGCAGTGCAACGGAAGTTCAAAGTCTTCCATATGGACGTAAAATCTACATTCCTAAATGGGGTTCTGGAAAAAGAAGTATATATTGAGCAGCCAGATGTTTTTCTCATTCATGAGGATTAGAGTAAATTTTGTCGGCTGAAGAAGGCGTTGTATGGGCTGAAACAAGCACCAAGAGCATGGTACTCAAGGCTTGACCAATATTTGAAGAAGCTTGGTTTCCAGTTTGGTGGAGTTGATTGCAATCTTTATTTCAGTAATGACAGTAATCAAAGGATGATGGTGTTGGTTTATGTCGACGACATAATTTTTTGTGGATCGGATGAAGCTCAGTGCAGACAATTTTCTGAATTCATGAAAAATGAGTTTGAGATGTCAATGATTGGAGAGATAACGTTTTTCCTGGGTCTACAGGTGACTCAAGGAAGGAATGGAACATTCATTTCTCAATCCAAATATGCAAAGGAGGTTCTAAGAATGTTTGGAATGGAGAATTCAAAGGAGATGAAAACTCCGGTTGCTACCCGGATGAAATTATCAAAAGATGAGGGTGGAAAAGTAGTTAATATCACAGAATATAGGCAAATTATTGGAAGCTTTTTGTACTTGACCGCTACAAGGCCTGACATTTTTTTCTCTACTTTCCAAGCTGCAAGATATCAGAGTAATACCAAGGAAAGATACATGATTGCAGTGAAAAGAATACTTCGGTATATCAAGGGCATGGTAGACATTGGCTTAACATATAATGACAAATCTCAGACAGAGTTATTGGGATATACTGATGCTGATTGGGCCGGTTCAGCGGATGACAGGAAATCAACATCTGGAGGTGCATTCTATCTTGGTGGACTATGTATTGCTTGGTTAAGCAAGAAGTAGGATTTCATTTCATTAATCACCGCAGAAGCTGAGTATATTGCAGCTACTCAAGCATGCACACAGTTATTATGGATAAAACAACATCTTGAAGATATGGGAGTTGAAGTGAAGTCTCCGATCAGAATCTAGTGTGATAACTCAAGTGCTATCAATCTTAGAAAAAATTCAGTTCACCACTCATGGACAAAGAACATTGTGATCAAATATCATTTCATCAAGGAGAAGGTGGAGCACGACATTGTAAAGTTAGAGTATGTGCCTACAGAGCTATAGGTTGAAGACATTATGACAAAGGCCTTACCCAAAGAAGCTTTTTGAGAGACATTGACTAGATCTGGGAGTTCAGTCGACTCCCCACACTTTAAATAGTGTGGATGAGGAAACCCCCTCTCCCCAATGTATGATGTGTTTATCCCAAATGTGATGATACGTGTTCTCTACTATGTTACATACTTCAAAGGAGTGAACTTTGGGTTCGTTGACAAAGGGGGAGAAAATCGTGATTGTTCAAGGGGGAGACAGTGTGGCTATTTGAGAAATCATGATTGATACGGGGAGAAGCTGGCAAGTGAAGCAGCGAGATAGGGGGGCAATGAGAAAGGGGGAGAGTATTAAATCTGACCATGCTAGAAGTGATCGATCATAGCATAGATATCATGATAGATGAGGATCATGACAAAAGCATAATAGTAGTGTTGTAATGCATTGAAAATATTTCCAACAAATTGGTATTCAAAAAAATGGACTCAGTTTGGTGAAAATTGGTATCAATTTGGTGTCAACAATGGGTGTAAGAGATGAAGTGATTCATTGATAAACTTTTCATTTACTCTTGTTTCTCACGTCGAGCATTGCTCATGTGGGGTTAGAGTATGTGTTGAGTAAATCCTTGATCACTTTCAGAATCGCAATAGGCAAATGGTGGCTGAAAATTTAACGATGCATCGTTTTATTGAAGAGTTGTCAACAAACCCAAAGGGGGAGATTGTTGGGAAAAATCCATCAAGGTATCATTGGAGCATTTTTGAGGTGATTGTGTTTTTTGACAAAGTGGTCATCTGTGTCGTGATTGTTGAAAAAGAAAAAAATGATGTACAAGTTTGTTGACAAAGTGGATTTCATAATGGAATGTCGAGTTCAAGACTTGTGGTCAATGATCCATGTTTGATACAAGAACTTCGACAAAGGAATGGATGATATGGAGGCAGTACAAGAAGAACAGATACAAGGTGGCATTGTTTTCCAGTGTTTGCCAAATTTCAGGGCCTCAAAATCAACAAATGAAGAAGAGTGATTTTGGAAAATGTACTTCCGTATCGTACACTTTAAGGATAGGAAACTTGTGCGCCATATGTTTTTGAAGATCAGAACATGAAAATATGGCAAAGGGACAAGGGTCGCCCAAGTATTGAGTTGGTCGCACAAGTGAGTTGCGTGCTGTGAAGATACTTGCATGCCGGTGCTTAAGAGGCTTGGGTAATTGTGCGCTTGTTGTTTTTCAGGATCAGAACTTCAAAATACAGCAAATGAAGGTGGTTCACGCAAGTATTGGTTTGGTCAGGCAAGTGAGTAGCGCAGCAGAGGCCAGGGAAATTGAGTTGCGCGCTGAGACTTGCACACCGAAGGGGGAATTTCGCACCATCGTGCAGGTTGTTCAAATGCCTATAAATACTGGACTACCCCTCCTCATTTCTCATGGAGTTAAACACATAGAAGATTCAGAGCTCCTGTCGCACAGGTGTGGTGGTCGCACAAGTGGTGTTGTGTCGCACTAGTGGGACTTGCGCGCCAGTGTTGGAAGTTGCGCGCCAAGTGTTAGTTGTGTGCCTAAGGTTGTTTTGGTAGAAAAGGAAGTATGTCTCACATGTTTAGAGAAAATTAAGCTTCATCCGCGAAAGTGTTAAGAAATACTTGCGCTCTAGTGTTGACTTCCGTGCTGAGAATTGTGTGCCGCCTTAGCGAAGGGCGCCAAATAAGGTTGATTCCTGGCCTTATTTTCGGGCCGCGTAGAAGCTGGAAGATTGCTCGATACCTTCGGTGCAAAGTGAAAATTCATCTATGGGTGAAAGTTGGGATTCAACAGAGCATCTACATAAAGAGAAAGATGCATTCATCTATGCATGTTAAGAGACCTACATGTCTATAAACTGTGAGTGGATCCTTTCCAAAGCAGTGAGGAAAGGAAGAGGAAGAAGGTGATCCTTTCCACCGGCAGTGAGCTAGAGAGAGAGACAGGGAGTGACCCTTGGGAAAGTAGTGAGCTGAACCTAAATATTGTAAAGGAAATGAGCTTGGGCATAGAAGTGATATATCCCGAACTTTGTAAAGAGCAGTGCGCTTTAGTGAATTTGGTACATCGGTTCATCACCGTTGTATTCTCCTTGGACGTAGCCCAGTGAGGGTGAACCAAGAAAAAAATTTTGTGTCATGTTCATGTTTTACTTTCTATTTATATTGTGCAGCGGGAAAGAGAGATAAAAATGTTTTTCTTAACAGTGAAACAAGATCAGAACGGGCTATAATTTTTAATTAGTCATACCGTGATTCACCCCCCCCCCCCCCTTTTATCAGGCTATTCAGCCTTGTAGACCTAACTAAAACATTAAGTATGTGTATAAGATAGAAAAAATGAAGTGGTAGAATTTTAATTTACTTTTATTAGAAAACTATTTCCCTCATGAATAATGAGAGGATATAGAGAGACAACTCAAGATTCTAATACAAAAGGATTAGGAAAATTTTGGTATGTATGAAACTAACTTTACAAGGTTAGTATGGAATACTACAGACTATGTACATAATCCAAAGGGTATTATTGACCATTTCTTCAATGGGATAAAGATAATACTAAAAAGGAAAATAGTCTCAAAAACATTCTCAATATATGAAGATATAGTATAATGTGATTCCAAAATAGAGAAATAACTCTATAAGTCTTTTGGTTTCAAAGGAAAGTAAGATAATTAGAGGATAAGACTTTAGAAACCTCTACCCTAGTAGCCCAGAGATGGTGCATACTTTATTACATTTTCATAAGATACAATGAATCACATCTCGAAGGACAAAATAGTTAAGCAACCATGGTAAACTAGATACATACTTCAGTCTTACATTACATTTGAATTCACAAATTATAACATATTTTCTTGAGAATAAAATTATTCCCTTTAGAATATACCTACATAGAAAACATAGTACACTTTATGGATTTATGATAAAGAAAACAAAATAAGGGTTATCTCAAATTTTTAGTAAGGGTTAAGTATAACAGAAACTATTATGAAGAAATAATCACAATCAATATGGAAAGGTAAATAACTGAGAAAACATGGAATTTAAATAACTGGATAAAGTATAATAAATATTCCAAGGTAAATAGCTAATAACACATTCCATTAAAATAACTAAATAAAGTATAATCAATATGGAAATATAAACAAATAAAAACACAATCCATTCAATAAATAAACTAAAAATGAAATGAACCCAGATATAATATCATAGTGAAAATATCATGTATAATAATAACAGAACTCTTAATAAAGGAAATTATTAATTTTTGGACATCATGATTCCTAGTCACATGATACCTTTACTATCAATACCATTCACAAGATAGTTATAAAATATACTGCGTAAGAACCATCTTAACAAAAGCTATCCAACTCATTCATCCCATGAGACTACAAATTCATTGAGGGACTATCATTAACCAGGATCCACCCATGTGTTTTAGGTCTAAATAATTACTCATATATCAAATAATATATTTAATTCATAAAAAATTTTTTTATCATCAAATATCCATATTGAGTAAAGAATTCATATTTATCAATATTTCCTTAGATAAAAAAATATATTCCAATGTAAACACTATAAATTAAAAGGTTATATGGTTTAAATGATAATCATACCCATGATAAATAATATGGATATTTAGGGTAAATTTAATGTCTAATGGTCGTAGGAAAGTGAATATTTCAAGGGAAAGTTAATGACTGAAAAAATTAACCAAGGAAGTGAATGTCTATACTATCTATGGTCAAAATAATCATAAACCATTTATAGGATGAATAATTATGGTATCAACATATACACACTAGATTAATAATAAAGTTTTATTTTCATTGATGAATATAAATAATAATAAATATCTTTAAAAACATTCTTGGTGAAAACATATTTTTTATTATGAAAAATATTTTGAAAATCCATTTCTTTTAAAATCACTTTTAAAAAAATATTTAGAAAGATACTCAAAAACTTTAAAAGGAATATTCAAATATATTATGGTAATTATTGTGGGTAATTCTATATATTCCATGATTTTTAACAAAAACATTCCTTTTTTCACTATAAAAAAGTTAGGAAGGTGTCTTGTTTAAAAAATCAGAAGAAGATTCTTTTCACATTTTTTATAATACCCAAAGATGAATCATTTTAAAAAAAATAATATTTTTTTGATTTTTTTTTAAAATAGTAATAATGGGTGAAAATTAATTTGATAAATCATCTTTTAAAGTTAAAAAAATTGAAAAAAGTTTTAGAAAACATGGTTTTGGAAGAAAATAGATTTTCGATTGAAGAGAGAAATAAAGTTAGATTTTCGTAAAATATTTTCTCAAATAATTGAAGTAACAAAGAGTGAAAAAAAATGATACTATTAATTTAAAATAACATGAATATAAATAGTATAATAAAAAAACCATTTTATTTTTATATTTTTAAATAATTTCCCTCAACTAAAATTCAATAATAACAATCTCGATTAGAATGAGTTTGTAAAATAAACCATTGTAAGGATCATAATGTTGAAGCGAGAATAAACCAATGAATTTATTATTTGTATCAACTATAAATACACATAAAACAATTTTAAATGAAATATAATATAATATAACATCATTATACACATAATCTTATAATATTAATGACAATAAGGAAGTAATATAACCCAATGAAAAGAAATTGAGTTATGAAATTCTTTACCACTTGTAACTCTTAATTAAAATCCCATTGGATATAAAAATTAAAATTGATAATAAATATACCATGAAATATTAGGGAATAATTATATTACATATAAAGGGTATGTATATACATCATGTAAAATAAATCAGGTGCATAACATTATAATATATCTTAATGAAATGAAATTGAGATGAAATCCCCTACATTGTTCTTACTTTTGGTTGAATTTTCTTTAAATTAATATATATTGGTTTTAAACATTTTATAAACTTATAAAATAACCATATTAATATTTATAATATCATATATGATCCTTTTATAATATCTTATCACCCGTTAGTAAATAATCTTTCATTATTTTCATTATTTTGGGTATTAATTTCCTTGTTTTCTTGTGCGTTCTTTAGATTGAAAGTTAAAATTAATGTGAAATTGTTTAGTTATATCATCCCTAGAATAAAAATAATGACCTAATTGTAATATTTGTATATCTATTTTACTTTTAAAACTAATCATGAAATATGATTATGAAAAATGAGGTATCCTACAATCATGGAGATGGTAGGTCATTCGTACGCATGCGTAACGTTTCCATATTCTAATGATCATTATGGAAAGAATTGAAGTAATGTATAATATTTTAATAATGATAATAATATTATATATACTATATTATACACTTATATATATCATTCATCTGGTATGGTTTTGAAAATAGAGTCACATCACTTCATGAAAGCGCAGTCCACGCGTTCACGAATGATGTTATCATCTTTAAGTGAGTTAAAAGATAAGAAATAAAATGATATATATTATCATTCCATAATGATAAATATATAATAAGTATCATAATTATTTCATATATATCAGATATAATACTTTACTTTAACCTTATTACCTTCCATGTAAAGCGTTAGTGAAAGTTGAATCACATCTCTTTGTCCGGCGATAGTCTATCGTACACACAAACAATGTTTTCGTATCTTCTATAGAATGGATGGTAAAAATATTTATAAGATATAGTGACTCAAGAGGTATAAATATGTTTTAAATATAATTTATATAGTTTATATACATCATCATATCATAACTTTAGTGTTGTAAATGGAAAAATGGATTATATTGGTTCGCAAGGCTGTAGTCCACTGTTCACATGAACGATGATTTCATAACCCATTTGATGTAAGTGGAGATGTTTTTAGGTCATGAATTTAGTATAAAAACATTACTGTATATTTAAGATACTAAGGTTATTATATCGTCATGGTTTTAATAAAAATTAAAGGAGGTGGATAAAGTAGTAAAATAAAGATGCTCATTGTAGAACTTTACCTCTTCTTCGGGTATCCCCCTTAAGTTTGCACTAAAGCTTTCCTTGGTTGAATTTATACCCAAAATAAATATTATAGGATGAATGGATGGGATTTTATAATTTATTTTATTATTTATTTTAGTATTTATTTTCTGATCCAAAGTTTTTTGAAGGTGTGAAGTGGAGATAATAGGGGTGTCCTTTTATAAGTGGGGGAGAGGACACACTTGTTATTTTTGAGAACAATTGAGTGCTCTCATATTTTTCCTATATCACCAGGCCCTAAAATAGACCATTATAGAACCTTAAAGTTATCATGGTCAAAATATGTCCCTAAATTATTTTTTATACAGGTGTATTGGTCATTTTTACTCTTATCTTTTTAGTGTAATCCCCAGTAAACCAATTTTTACCATAACCATGGAATTAATTTTTAATACATCCACTATTCATTTGGGAAAAAAAATAAGTTGATATTATTAGAAATTAGATATTATTCTGATTCAAAATATAGAATCCATTTTTATAAATTCAATTAACATAAGTGGCAATATTTAATTTAAAATTAATCTCGTAGACATGATGAGAAAGTGGGTTTTAAAGTGGAAATGCTCAAAAGTTTAAAAAGTTTTTATATACAAATACAACATGAAAATGACTCTAATAACCTAAATTGAATTACTTTATATAAAATTTAACTAATTTTCCTTAAAAAAACAAGTTATAGTTTTTAATTGTAAATAATTTAAATGAAAAGGTATTTTTCAATTAAAATTCAGTATTTTCACTATTCATCAAAAAATGAAACTTCTCTTAAAAATATCAAAGATTCAACATAATATAATTTTGATATTAAAAATTTAAAAATGAATTTTATTTTTTATATAAGTTTTTTAAAAATTTTAAGAAATAATTTTATATTATGTGTGCAAAGCGCGATCAAACCATCTTTTAAAAAATACAGTTTTTCAGAAAATGTTTTTTTAATTTAAACGATACTCATTTTATTAATAATAAATAAATAACTAATAAATTTGTGTAAACTATATATTTTCATAAGATAGTTAATATTATTCATACTTTCCAACTTAATGGCTAGGTTATAACTATTATATTAAATAATAATGTTTTAATAATATATTGTTGTTCGATAAAATTTGGACTTACATGTAACACAAGATAAACTCATAGTGTATACTGAAAGCTGTTGAAGAGATTGAATTTATTTAAAAATAAATATAACGTATGGTATTAGGGTTCTATATTTCCTTATACTCTTGGTGTTTAATTTCATACATGATATCAAATATAGTGTCCTTATTTTAGAATTTTGGAGTGTTACATTATCCCCACCTTAAATTAATTGGGTCCTCAAAATTTAAACTTAATGTTAGTAACCCAGGGTTTGATATTTGAAAATTATTTTATTGAAAACCCCAAATATAAAAATGGTTAATAAAACATCCTTTTAATAAGAGATTTACGTAAGTACAAAGGTCATAACAGATAACCACGTTTCAACATAAGAGAACATTGGTGGTAAGTGAAGATATAAACATTGAAGAAAAGCATAAATATTTATAGAGAGTGATAGTGGTCATTGATCACAAGAAGGTTAATGATAATTTGGAAGTTAATGGGATTAAAACCATTGATCTATGATAATTTAAAATATCTCATGATTTATTGGATATTAATGTAATAGGATAACATTTTTTTCAAAACTTATTTTATAAAGTTGAGGAATTCTTTTATTGTCTAATATTATAAGGAAATATACTAACTTGATATCTTTCTATTTCATAAGAACAACTTTTTACATTAGTTGTACTTTGATAAATTTACAATTTATCACATACTATTTGAAATTAATATCCAAAAATGATTTTGTTATACCAAAATCACAAAAATTAACTTTTAACAGATCGTAAGATCCGTAAATGAGTGATAATTCTTTCCATCCGTCTATAACTATTTTCCAAAACTAATATATTTATAAAAAGTTCTCCAATATAATAAATTGATATCTAAACATAAAAATTAACAACATCGGTTCATCATTAATATTTATTTTTCAAACAATTTAACTAAAAACAATGACAAATTAATGAGGACAACACCAAGGCCATTGGTAGGCATAAACCCTTATCATCCTTCAGTCATGGGTTCAAGCCCCACAACCTTGCCGAATGTGATGGTTTTTTACACAACATGTGGGAATTTTTTATAAAATTTAATAATATAATTTCTATAATGTTCCCCAAAAAATAGTATAAACATTCTTGAAATAAAATTAGTCAATAAATACCCTTTTTGATAAGGTTTAGAATATAACTTATTTTTTCCCAAAAAGTCTAATAGTCTAATTTGAGTATTATTAAATTTTCATTAATAATCATATTAACCCTAAAGTTTATTAATACATTTAAACTTATTTCTATAAAATGTAAAGAAATTATTCCATAAATAAATTTTTTCACTAATACATATATTAAACCAATGGGTTGTATTGGTATTAATTTCTCCCAAAATATCCTTAATCTTGGTAGAATCCCATCACATAAAACCTAAAAAGAGTGTGTAATACTTTTAACTTATGATAAAACTTAAAATATTAAACCCATTATAGTGTCTATAACTCTTAATTTATTGAATGCACAAATGCTTCTAAATTTTAACATAATCATTAGATGATTTATGATTTTTATAACCAAAATATCATTGGTAAAATATTTTTAAAATTTAATTCTTGAATAATAATACATAAATAATTTATCTAGTTTATTTTAACATATGTACTTCCTTGTTCTAGGGTTTATCTATTAGAAAAGATAATTTACTCAAATAATTCCTAGGTTTTCTACATTTACGACAATTATCTATAAATGTATCCTTAGTATGAGACTTGTTTTCTTTCATTGTACTCATTATTTTTACTAAAACAATTATTTAGGCATTTATTCCCCACACATAAAGAATTTTTTTAGTTCATTTTAGAAACATTATTTTCAATATATGACACCTTAAATTTATCCTAGGTCATTCATTGTCATCCTCTATTCAAAACCATCATAATGTTTGGTATATAAAAGGTGAATTATCCCAAGAATATACCCCATGAGTATCAAACTCGGTGTATAGTAAGGCTTGTTTTCATGCACGAGGTGACAATTAGGTTAAGCCTAATGTGCCATTTTCAGAATTATTACCCTAAGGTACATATGTTCCAAAACTATGTATACTTATAATATTCATATAGGTATGTATTTCAAGGAAAACCCGCATAATATATACCTTACCCAAATATTAGGATGTTCTTCTTTACTTATCCTCAAATTATGTCATAGGGTTATGTTACTGAATCTATGTTTTCCTAAATATAGTTCCTAAGGTTTATACTACACTTCCTATGATAAAAATATTAGTGAACCTGACCCTAATAGACCAGATTTGGTGTCCACTTTTTTTCATTGGCATAAGATACAAGGAATATAATCTCAAATAACTGAATAGTTTAGTATCCTTGGTAAACTAGATACATACTTGAGTATTACATTACATTTGAATAAACATATTACAACATATTTTTTTAGAATAACATTATTCCCTTTATCATATCCTTCCATAGATTACATTCTACACATCATAGATTCTTGATAAAGGAAAAAAATAAGGGTGATCTCAAATTCTCAGTAAGGGTTAAGTAAAGTGGAAGATATTATGAATCAATATGAATAATAAACATGATAAGGTAAATAACTGAGAAAAAAATACATTAAAATAATAGGATAAGTAATAATAAATATTTAAAGGTAAATAACTGAGAACACATGCCATTAAAATAACAGGATAAGGGATAATCAGTATGTTAAGTTAAATAACTAAAAACGCATGCTATTTTATCAATAAACTGAAAATGAAATGAAAATTGAGATCATTTCATAGTGAAAATATCATCGATAATAATAAATTAATTCTTAATGAAGGAAATTATAAATTATTATACATAATGATTCCAAATATCCAGATACCTTTACCACCAATACCATTCACAAGACGATTTAAAACTTACTAGGTAAAAACACACTTAACTAAGGCTAGCCAAATTATTCATCCTGAGAGATTGTCGATGCATTCAGGGGGTATCATTAACTTAACCCCGACCATGTATTTTAGGTCCAAATCATTCCTAATATATCAAATAATTGATTAAATTCATAAACAATATTCCTTATCATCAAATATCCATATTGTGTAAATAATACATATTTATAAATATTTACCTAGATAAACAAATAACTTTCAATGTAAACAAAATATGTTAAAATTGTGTATAGTTTAAGAAAAAATAATATCCATGATAAATAATATGTATATTTACGGTAAATTTAATTTTTAATGATTAATGTAAAGTGAATATTTCAAGGGGAAGTTAATGTAAACAAAATGAATCAAGGAAGTGAATTTTAATACTATTTGTGGTCAAAATAATCATAAACCATATAGAAGTGGAATATGGTTGGTATCAACATATATCCATTAGATTAAAAATAAAGGTTTGTTTTCATTTATGATTATAAATAGTGTAAAAATATCTTTAAAAAATCTTTAGGAAAATATCAATTTCATATTAAAAATCCTTCTCTATGAAAATCAATTTTAAAAAAATTTCCTTTAAAAAGATCATCATAAACCTGGAAAGTAATATTAAAATAATTATGGTTATGATGGTGGGTAATTTTATAAATTCTGAAAAATTTAACAAGAACATTTCTTTTGCAATGCAAAAAAGTTTTGAAACTTGTTCATAAAATGATAAGAAGATTATTTTCACATTTTTTGGTAAAAGAAAATGGGGCATTGTTTGAAAAATGACATATGATTCCTTTGAATTTTTTTAAAGAGTAAAAATGGGTGAAAATTTATTTGATAAATCATTTTTAAAAGGTTAAAATCATTTTTTAAAACATTTTTAGAAAAAATAGTTTTGTAAGAAAATAAATTTTCGACCGAGGAGACAGATAAAGTTAGATTTTCATAAAACATTTTCACAATTAATTTAAGTACAAAAGAGTGAGAAAATTATAATATTACTTGAAAATATCATCAATAACCATAGTATAATAAAATTAAAATTGTTTTATTATGAAATTTTTAATTAATTTCCTTCAACTTAAATTCAATAATAAACAATCTCTATTAGAATGAGATTGTGAAATTAACCCTTATAAGGATCATGACATTAAAGTGAGAATCAACCAATGAATTGATTATGCGTATTAACTGTAAATACACATAAAACAATTTTAAATAAAACATAATATGATAAAAAATCATTATACACATAATCTTAGAATATTAATGACAATGATGAAGTAATATAACCAAATGAAAATAAATTTAGTTATTAAATTTGATACCACAAGGAAACTCTTATGTAAAATTAACTTGGATGTATTAATTCAAAATTAAACTAAATATACAATGAATTATTAAATAATCATGATATTACATGTATAATTGGTAGTATATACACCATAAAAAACAAAATAGTTTCATAACATTACAATATGCCTCAATGAAATAAAATTTAGACGGAATCCATTACAATGCACCTCCTTTTAGTTAAACCATATTTAAACTCTCCTATAGTGGTTTTAAATAGGTTATTAACTTATAAAATAACCATATTAATACTTACAATTTCATATATAATCTTTTTATAAAATCTTATCACTCTTTCATTAATAATCATTCATTATTTTCAATGTTTTAGCAGTTAATTTCCTTGTTTTCTTGTGCACTCTTTGTCATGAAAGTTATGATTCTTGTGAATATTATATAGTTATATCATACAAATAATAATAATTAAATAATTATCATATTTTTACATCAAATATTATTTTAACACAAATCATGAAAAATGTTTATGAAAAATGAGGTATGTTACGATCGTGGAGACAGTAGGTTGTTCATACACATGAGTAATGTTTCCATTTTCCAATGATCATTATGAAAAAAGGTAATTAATATATAATATTTATATAATGATAATAATATAAAATATACCATATTATATACTTATATATATCATCCATGTGTTCTGGTGATGAAGAGAGAGTCACATCTTTTTGGAAAGGTGGTAGTCCACATGTTCAAAAACGATGTTATCATCTTTAAGCTGGTGAAATAGTAAGAAAGAAAATTATATATATTATATTTATATAATGATAAATATTTCAATAGTATCATAATTATTTCATTTATATGACATATAATCATTAAATTTAACCATATTACCTTCCATGTTAAGCGTTAGTGAAAGACGAATCACATCACTTCGTGAGGTAGTAGTATTCCGTACACACGAGCAACATTATCATATCTATAATAAAATGGATGGTAATATATATATATATATATATATATTATAGTGACTAAAATATTATAACTATGTTATAAATATCATATATATACTTTAGATCCATCATCAGAACTAGTATTGAGAGCTGTAAATGAAAAAAATGAACGACATTGGTTTGCGAGGTGGTAGTTTATCGTACACATAAATGGTGATTTCATAGCCCATTTAATGGAAGTGGATATGGTTTTTGGTCATGAAATTATTATAAAAATATCCAATTATATTTAATATATTAATGTTATTATATCATAATTTTTAATAAAAATTTAATGAGGTGGAGAAAGAGGTAAAATAAAGACGCTCATTGAATAACATTACCTCTTCTTTGAGTATCCACATTAGGTTTTCACTAAATCATTTTTAGTTTGGTTTTATGAAAAAAAGAATAATGATTATAGGATGATGATATGGAATTTGGGAAATTATTTGGGCAGTTATGGGCCAAATCAAAGTAGTTTGAAGTTGTGAAGTTTAGAGGAGAGAGGTAGAGTTTTATAAGTGGGGGAGCGGGCACACTTGGTATTATTGAAAATAATTGAGTGATCCCACATTTTTCATGTGTCAAAAGGGTCTAAAATGAAAAATTATAGAATATTATAGGTCTAAGGGTAGAAATATGGCCATAATATAGTTTTTAGAAAAGTTTATATGTCATTTTTACCATTATCTTTTTTAGTTTAACTCCCCACTAAGCCCATTTTTACTTTAACCGTGATAATAAATTTTCACTACATTCACTATTCATTTAAATAAAAAAATAAATTTTACCTCACTAAAAATTAAAAAAATTATGATTAAAAATATGGAATCCAATTTTATTAATTTAATTCAAATAATTAAAAATATTATTTAAAATTAGTCTAGCAGATGTGACCAGAAAGAGGGTTTTTAAAGTGAAAATGTTCAAAAGTTTACAAATTGTTTATTTTTAAATATAATATAAAAATGATTATAATGACCTCAATTGGATGAATTGATATAAAATTGAACTTAATTTACTTTAAAACCAATTCAAAATATATTTTAACATTATAAATAATTTAAACGAAAATATTTTTTTCAATTAAAATGTTGTATTTTTTATTATTCATCAAAAAATGAAACTTCTCAAAAAAATACCAAATATCAACCTAATATGATTTAGATATTTTGATATCAAAAATGAATTTTATTTTTTCATATAAAATCTCTCATATCAAAAAAAAATTATATTATGTGCGCAAAGTGAGATCAAACAATCTTTTAGAAAAATATAGTTTTTTGGAAAACACTTCCTTTTCTTTTAAATGATACACATTTTATTACCAATCAATAGATAAATAGTAAATGTGTGTGGAATATATATTTTTATATGTTATTTAATACTATTCATAACCTCCAATATAACAGCTAGTTTATAACTATTATATTAAATAACAATAATTTAATAATATGTTGTTGTTCAATAAAACTCGATCTAGAGTGTAATGAAAGATAGAATCAACGTTGTGTGTAATGAAAGTTATTTAAGACATTTAATTTATATAAAAATAAATATATCATAAGATCTCAGGGTGTTATATTCCCTTCTACGCTTAGTGTTTTGTGTCCTACACGCTATCAAATACAATGTCCTTATTTTAAAAAATTTGGGTGTTACAACTATCCAAAAAATGTATAAGGGGATGATGATAAAGGGGTAATTTACAACATGTGAAACTTGTTGAAGGATAAACCTTGGTACATCATTTAATGTAACATGTGTTGTCTGCAAGTGTGGATAGGAATTCCATCATTCTCATGAATTCAAGGGGAAAGGGTAGGGATATCAAAGTGTAGTGATTTAACTATAAGGATATGGGGAACTATGCTAATCAATTCCCAAAACATCAAGGGATATTCCCATAGAATAATCCAAGGGGTGAATTCTCATATCATGAAATTACCACATCCAAAGTGTAAGTTACTAGTGATGTGGTGAATAGTACACTTATTATACACTCTAGAAGTGAAAATGTTATATTTTATTCAAGTTCTATCCAATCATTTATATCTAAATAATTTTATATGGGTATTACACCACCACCTAAATGATTATATTTTGAGTTTGGGGTGAAAAATCATAATAGTATGATGATCACATCTCAAACCTATAACTCCTCTTTGATAGAATTTTGTGGGAATGTGCTTCCTATAAATCTTGTTATTCTTCCACTAGTTGAACTTGATGTAATTTTGTGCATGGATTGACTCTATCATAATAGATCTCATATCAATTTTTGAGGAAGAGAAGTTACATTTAACATTCTGAATCAACCTATGACCATATGTTGGTGCAAGGATGTACCTAAACTCCCAATGTAAATTGCTTCCATCATATGGGTTTTAGTACCTATTCAAGAGGGATATTTATCTTATATGATTGAGGAGAAACTCAAAATTGAGGATATTACTATTTTATGGGAGTTTTTTTATATCCTAAAAAAGAGTTTCTTACTCTTACCCTAAATTATGAAGTTTATATTTTAATAGAAATTATACCTTGTGATACACCTATTTTAAAGAATCCATATAGAATAGCCCCAATTGAGTTGCATGAATTGTAGAAGAAACTCTAGGATAATATAGAAAATGGATTTATTCGGCCAAGTTCTCCACCATGGGTTGCACTTATTCTTTTTATTAATAATAATGATGGGTTAATGCATATTTTTATTGATTATTTGGAACTTATAAATATCACTTTTAAGAACATGTATCCTCTACCCCATATCGATTATTTTCTTAATCAATTATGAGGAGCTCAATTTTTTTCCAAGATTTATCTTCAATCTAGATATCCTTATCTAAGGGTCAAGAAGGAGTATATTCCTAATAAATCCTTTGGTATGCTATATAGACATAATTAATTTATAAAAATGCTATTTGGACTTACCAATGATCATACTATATCAATGAATTTAATGAATAGTGTCTTTAGAGATTACCCTGATCAGTTTGTAATATTCTATATAGACAATATTATTATATATTCTAATAGAAAATAAGAGAATGAAGAATATATTATAATTGTGATGATAAACCTTAGGAAAGATAATCAATATTCCAAATTTACCAAGTGTGAATTTTGGATACAAAAATTCACATTATTATGTCATATAATTTCATGTGAGGGTACGTCGGAAGATCCTTCAAATATGGATGCTTTTTAGTAATGGCCTAGACTAACAATGATATCCAAGATCCATAGTTTTCTTGGGTTGGATGGATACTAAATATTCCTTGGGAAATATTTCATTATTATCTAATCCACTCACCAAGTTTACTTAGAAGTGGGTTAATATTTTATGGATAGATGAATGTGAAGAGAATTTCAAATAATTGAAGAATAGGTTGGTCAGTGTGCCAGTACTTATGTTTCCCTATAGTATAAAAGGTTTTGTGATATATAGTGATACATAAAATAAGGGACTTATATATATCTTCATGCATAATTACATAGTGATAGTATATGCCTCTCACAAATTGAAAATTCATGAGTAAAATTACCCCGATCTTGATTTGGAGTTAACATCAGTAATTTTTTCATTTAAGATATAGAGGAATTATTTGTATTGTGAAATGTGTGATATATATACATATCATCAAATATTAAATTATATTATAAAAAATAGTTTAATATATTCTAGATAATATTGTTAGAGTTGATAAAGTATTATTAATTATTAATACATTACCACCCTAGGAATCCAAATAAGGTGGATGATGCTTTTAGTCTGAAGGACCAAACTAGTTTTTCCATGATGAGGATTAAAATAGATCCCATATTTATGGATTTTTAGAAGATAGATCTTAAAATCACAAGTAAAGGGGTTACATCTTATCTTTATTAAATTAATATTCAACCATCCATCCATGATAGGGTTAAGAAGGTGTAGAAAAAAGATATGAAATTAAAGAAGAAGGTGAGGAATCTTTCTGAGCTCAACCACGATAATGTTGGAATGATATGGTTCAGGAACCAAGTATGTGTCTCATAAATAATATATTGGAATTAGATGTTGGATAAATATCATAATTCATAATTCTATATTCATCCCATAATTACAAAGATTTATAGATATCTAAAAGATGATTTTTGGTGGCATAACATTAAAATGAATATTGTAGAGTATGTATCCTGATGACTGTTATGTTAACAAGTTATGATTAATACACATAATTATAAGGGTATTTTACAACCATTACTCATACCTAAATGGAAATGGGAAAATATCACCACGGATTTCATTTTTAGACTCCCCAAAACATCAAAAGGGAACAATGATATTTGTGTTATAGGATATCACCTTACAAATCAACAAATTGTATTGTCATTAAATAATACTTTTCTCTTGATCAAATTACTTGGTTTAACATTAATTAAGTGGTAATATTTCATAGAGTACGAATCTCAATTTTATTCTATCTGGATCCAAGTTTCACTATGATGTTCAAGAGAAGTCTTCAACAGACTCTAGATAAAGAGTTGATTTTTAGAACAACTTATCTTCCTCAGAAATAAGGTCTGTTAGAGAGGACCATCCAAATTCTAAAAGATATTTTGAGAGATTTCTCTATGAATTTAAATGGTATTTGGGATAAAAACCTTACTTTTGTATAATTTTAATATAATAATAGCTTTCCCTGAATAATTTATATGACTCATTATGAATCCATATATGGTAGAAAGTTTAGAACTTGAATGTACTGGGATAAAGTTAGAAAAAAGAAAGATATTGGGGCCTAATATATCTGCGGAAATAGTATATAAGTTTATATCTATTTAATATAAAATAAGGCAACTTAGATTCATCCAAAACGTTATACTGATAATCTTTATTGAGATATAGAGTTTGAAGTTGGTGACAAGGTATTCAAATGAATATCTCTTTAGAATAAGGTTGGGATATTTGGAAATAAGGGGAAATTGAGACCTAGATATATTAATAACTTAGAAATTAATGATCGTATTAAGTTATTATCTTATCGTTTTGTTCATTCACCAAATATACCTCATGTTTAAGATCTATTCAAGGTATCTCTTCTAAGGAGTTACATACCTGATATTTCACATGCACTGAACATAGAGGTCATACTTTTATAGAATGATATTTATTATAAATAAAAATCATTAGATATTTTAGATTATATAGATAAATTACTATGAAAAAATAACACTCACTTGGTCAATGTTTTTTGGAAAAATGATAAAATTGAGGAATCCATGTGGGAACCCAAGGATGCAATGAGGCAGTAGTATCCTTAGTTGTTTGTAAAAGAGTGAAGAAGTTTCATACGTAAAATTATTATATGGGGTGTATAATATAACACCATGATATTTTATAATATATTTAACAATAAATAAATTTAATATCATTGATATCTTGGTTTACATGCAACGCTAAGTTTAGACGAATCGTCATATACTATTAAAATATTAATATTTGATGTGACAATTATCACATAGCCATTGGACCGGTGGGTATGAATAGGATTAAGTACATTTTTGAAAATATGTATACATTTTTAATTTAATTAAAATTTATTTATTAATTCATAATAAATAAGTACTCAATTTTTAGTAAAGTCATTTTATTTTTCAAAAATTATGTTTTATTCAAAAATAGTTTTTGTTTCATTTTGTGTGTAGATATTATAATTAATTTCTTAAAATTTTTGAAATTGGATTTATAAAAAGGTTATAATATTTTCAATTATCATATCAAAATTACCTTAGGGTTAATTTTTTGGAATTTTTTGAAAATGTTGATTTTTGGATGAATAGTGGGAATACCGTTCTTTTAGAAACTTATATTTTATTTTCTAGTATTTTCTATAACCCATTTATTATTTGGTTTTTTTTTAAATATAATTAGTTAATTTTTGTTAAAAATAATTCAATTTATACTTTTTATATCAATTTTACTCTTGATCTTACTATAAAAATACTTTTATACTTAAAAAAAAATTTGAATACTGTTTTTCGTCGTGTTTTATGGATTTATTTTAAAATGAATTTCTACCAATTTTAGAAATTTAATCTTGTAAAATGAATTATATATATAAATAATAATTAATCTTATTTAAAAATTTCATCTTAATTTTTTTTCATAATGAATAGTAAAAATAATAAAAAAATGTCATTGTGGTAAAATGGAAAACCAGGTTAACCTTGGTTAAAACTAAGTGATAAGACCATTATTTTTCATATTAATACTTTTTAGTTGAATTTATTTTGACCCTTATAATATTATTGTAGAGATTTAATTATTTATAGGATAATTTTCCATGAATATTAATTAATAATATTGTAATCCATTTAGAAAAACAAGGTGTGTCCGTTCCCCCACTTATAAACGGACATTCCCCCTCTCTTCTTTACAACACATTGATCCACCTAGCTATACCAAAACCTGACCAATTATCCTATAAAAATAACTTTATATTAATTATAGGTAATTTTATTCTTAAATTATCATTCCAACGGTCCTTAATAAATGATTTAAAGTAAGTCTATCTATGAAGAGGTAACCACCTTACCTGACATCTTTTAATTTATTTCTTTTTTTACCTCCTCTAAATTTTTTTTATTCATCATAAAATAATAAATTCATAATCCTAAAAATATTAAAATTTTATTATGATTAAGTAACCACCATATTACAATGTCTTTCCATCAAATGATAAATGAAAATTATCGCTCGTGAGTACGTGTGGACTACCGCCTTCACGTAGTGTTGTGATTCATTCTCCATTACCATAGTTAACTATTTGTTATTATTATAGATTTAATTTTTCTATATGATATGTATGAAATTATTATATATTTTTTAATTATAATACTTTTTCTACCTTCTTACCTTTCCATCTATTAAAAAATGATAATGTTGTTTGGGCGTACATGTGGACTACCACCTTCCTGAAGCGATGTAATCTATTATTCATTTTTTATTTACATAGATAGTAATAAAAATAAATTTAAATAAATATGTATGAAATATATTATCTAATTTTTATTTTTTAATGTGTATTCTTTTTTACCCTTCTTTCATTCCAACCATTGAAAATTGGAAACATTACTCATGCATACATACGAAATAGCATCTCCATAAAGTGATGTAATTCAATTTTCATCACTTATTCACATAAATGATAATAAAAATATATATTATGATTAAATATGATAATTATTTCATGATTAATATTCTATAGATTATGGAACCATTACCAAGTTTCAAGGACCAAAACCATTGAATCGAATCATGCATGGAAAATAGACAATTTTCACCCAAATGTCCATTTTAAAAAAGAATTGATAATAAAAGGATAATTGGAAATTATAAAGAAATATTACATTGTAATTTATGGATGAATAAAGTTATAGAATATATGTATAATAAATTAATATTTATTAGATAGGATATTTGAATACATATGAAGCAAGATGATACTTGAGCTAAGGTATTTATGAATTAATCCCATTTTAATCTGTATTTTTTATATTGGAATTTACCTTATGGAAATTATATGATCCTTATCTGATAAACAGCTTTAATTTATCTTCTATTTTGGTTAATTATAAAAATTTTAAGTTTTAGTACCATTTTCCTCTCTCAGGTACTTAAAATGGTAAATAAAATATCATTAATAAAAGTTGACCTTATTTCTCCTCTTTCGACTGGAAAACCTTTTTCTTCTATAACCATGTTTTCTAAAATGTTTTAAATTATGTTTTTGAATATTATTAAATTATTTTTTAAATACATTTTTACCCATATTTTAATGTGTATAATTTTTCTAAAGAATATTATTATTATCTTATGAACGACATACATTTTACCAAATGTGTGAACAAATTATTTATTTTATCATTTACAGTACAACTGGATTTTCCATACATCACGGGTTTTCATTTCCTTTAAGATTTCCACTGTTCTTTCCAATAAGAATTTTTTTCCTAATATTTTAGAAATTTTTAGATTTCAGATAAGTTATTTAAAAGTGAAAAGAAATTTTCCTCAAGAAATATTCTAGTGATATTTATTAATTATTTTCATATATGTCAATGTTTTTTTTGATAAATATTATGCTTTACTAAGGAAATATTATAATGGTATTATCCAAGAAATTTATCTATGTGGTTTATGATCAATTTACCTGGAAATTATTGACATTTCATATGTTAGTTCTCCTAATATTTACAATTATTGATTATTATGGAATATTGATTCATTTGAATTGTTTATTAATATGATGAATTAATTGGAATTATTTATTGAAGGGTGGGGACTAGAATTAAATAACCTATTGATTTATTGGTTTCTATCATGATAAAAAATAGGTTAGATATTTTTCAAATTCGTTACCAGTTTTTGTAAAATTTCTTACCATGAGTCCTCAATGACAAGTTTATGATATCCAAAATTCTGCATTGCATCATTATGAAGTTGTTTATTGATTTACATGTGATTATTCAAATAGTTATATCATCCATGGATAAGTATCAATCTCACTTTTTTATTTATATGAAATTATTTGATCATCATTTATTCCCTCTATATTATTCATTACATATTTATTTTATGTTTGGTTTCATTGTACACATTT
Organism: Viscum album; assembly: GCA_963277665.1. NCBI lineage: Eukaryota > Viridiplantae > Streptophyta > Magnoliopsida > Santalales > Viscaceae > Viscum > Viscum album. Next base: position 912,835,510 of record OY728153.1, read on the forward strand.
CCTTATTGAGCATCTGAGCTCACCCCTTTCGTATATTTCCTTTCCCCAAGATGTTAAGAAGATTATTTTTATTGATATGTGAGGATATTATAAAGGTAATAACAATTTTATCAAAGAAAATATTGCATTGTATTTTATTTTTTTCAAACATAATCTAAGATTCAAGCATGTATTTAGTCTTCTAAGACAACTAAACTAATCAATACTTTGGGATTCAATCACAAATATCTTGTGATAATGTAATAAAGTAAACACCTAATATGGGATATAAGGGTCGATGTTATTATATAAGTATTTCATATTTTATTATGTGTTTTTCAACTCATGGTAGTTCTTTCCAAAACATCTTGATATTGGGCATCGTGGCATTTTTCAATTCATGGTGAATCATTAAAATGATTAAAAAATAGATTTTAAATTTATATTTAAATGGTTTATAAATCATTTTAAAATTAATTTTGGAATATTTTAAGTATAAAATATTTATAAATTATTAAATTATAAATTTTTTATAATTAACTATTTTTTTTAAACATTTAGAACATTATTAAAAAAATAAATATTAATATTAAAAATTCCATTTAAAAATTATATGGCATATCTTATGATCTTGAACTAAAATGTTTATTTCAAAATAAAACTAAATAATTTAAAAATGATTATAAATTATGAAAATAATATTAAAATATAAATCTTTTATATTTATAATTGTGATTTTTCATAATTAATTAATTTTAAGTTGTTTAAATTAAAAGAAGGGCCCTATTTAAATATATTATTTCAACCACATCAACATTATTTTTAATTTAAAGTATTTATATTAATGTTTTATCTAATCTATAGAAATTTTATAGTGAACTTATATTTATTAATATTTTATAAATGTATCATGTTTTGTAAAATGAATAAAATATTTATTTTTTTATTAAATTACATTGTTATTCATATTTAATATTTTCTAATAAATATGAATTTTTATGTGTTTTCTTAACATTTAAACTATTTCTAGGGACTATATCCTTGCATTAAATGTTTGGTATGACTCCATAAAATTTACCTTTCATCTACCTTGACCTTGGTTTATATTTTGAGTTATTTTCTTGAGAATAGTGGTTTAATGTAGTTTGTACATATTAGGTTTTGGAGTTACAATTAATTTGATTCTATTTTGAGTAAATTCTCCCTGGGTTGTAGGACTTTGGGTCATACCACCCACCAATTTTGAGGTCATGCCTCATGTAGATAGGTGAATGGGTTGGATATCTTTCACTCCAGGCTTACTCATGTGGATATTTTCAATACCTTATAACTCTATGCCTTTAGATGAAGTGTTCATGTACCTTATGAATATGATACATTTAGATATCTATGAATATATTGGAATTATATTTTTGGGTGAGTAATATAAACTTATGGGTTTTGTAAATAGTTACACATTAATATGGTATGAACACGTTAATCTGGTGGGTGGAATAGGGATTTCAAAACTAAATCATTAGAATCATGCATAAAAGAAGGAATAAAACATAATAAGATAAATATTTCATAATATATAATAGATATGAATTTAATATGCATATGATTTATGTTAAATTGGTGAGATATTAAAATAAATAAAACCCCTTAAATACTAAACATGATATTCCTTCCAAAGAGATAATTTTCAAGACCTTGATCAGTAAATCGGGTAGGTTTGGACCGAACAGGGCACCCCTAAATTATCTTTTGTAAGGAAATGAATTATAGATAACATTGGATCATCCTTGGGTAGGTTCTTCCCTTAAATTTTCCCCTAAATTTCCTTTTTTTAGTTTGTTATTGGTATTTTACATGGGTTAAACTTATCTATTAAATCATTAGTAAGGATATCATAGGGATATATTTGAGTGAATATATATGATTGATTTGGATAAATAGTCATACACTCAACTATCCAAGAGGAAAACTATTGTTTTTATAATGATTACCTTCCAAAATAATAATGTAATGATAGGAACACCATAACAGATTCATCACTTAGTAAAATATTGATCTTGGATTACTAAATGGATATGATGTATTTGAGAAAACATTTATAGTGTGAGAACATTCATTTAATGTAATTAATTAAATGATATAATACATTATACTCACCCACTAATACATCTTTAATATATATAATGACATACATAAACACAATGATTTTGATATCTCTAATAGATATGACCTATAAAATAGTTAAGGATTGGTATCTAGGATGGATAAATGTTCTCAAGGAAAAACATTATAGTAACCATTATATAGTTGTTACAAAGATCAATTCCACTTAATCTGACTTATTCATATTAGATACTAGGTGTTCATCACACAGTTTTGCTGAAAACACAGACTCAATGATATGAGGGAGTTAATAAAGAGATAAGTAGATCTTCATGAAGATAGTGGAGTAAAATTTATTTCATTAGAATTAGTCACTTATGAACTATGTCTATCTAGTGGATTAATACTAGAATTTAAAAACTATTATTATGTTCCCTCTATAAACTAAAATTATCTTGTTTGAACAAGATGTTATTTTTATTCATTATTAAGAACAAGACTTTTTTATATATAAGAATGACATGTTTTATGGAATTAGGAATTTAATTAACGACTTATGTATATATATATTCTAGATATGAATAATATTATTTATATAATTCAGAATAAGAAGGTCAAGATTTAATCTAATCCCATCCACCTTTGGCATCATCACCTTGGAAATATAAATGAGAAATGAATTCAATGACTCCATATATATGGATTATTCGACCCATTGTTTTATGAATAATTTGAGAATTATGAATCTATTTTATTTGGTGAAATGACTAAATAACCATTTGGGAAAAAACATTAAAGGGCTAGCAGACTGTTGGATCTTATACATAGTGATGTCTTTGGACTAATGAGTACTCAATATTTTGGTAGTTTTAGGTACTTTTTTACTTTTACCAATGACTTTGATTGGTATGGTTATGTGTTTATAATGAATCTCAGGTTTGAAAGTTATAAAAAGTTTGAAGAATTTAAAAATTAATTAAAAAATAAATTGGGAAATAGTATTAAGACTATATAATCAAATCGGGGTGGTGAATTCTTGAGGAAATAATCAATAGCTCATATGAGAGATTTTGGAATTGCTTCATAATTCACTACTATTATAACACACAATGGAATGGTGTATCTAAAATGAGTAATCATACATTGTTTTACATGGTTTAATCAATGATGAGTTTATATGACCTTCATATATCATTAAGGGGTTATGATATAGAGATTCCTTCTTATATGTTAAAATGTGCTCCATTAAAAGAAATTATTAATACATTGTGACAATCCATATATTTATTACACATTAATTCGTGATTTATTGTATAATAATAAAATTATTACAACCCATAAGATCTATAATACTAGTGTATTTATAAAATTAGGTACATTAGATAACAACTTAAAAAATAGATACATTAACATTATTGACAACTTACTTAACATTCTCATAATATTCCATTGTTCTTAAAACTGCATGGAATAACCTGGGAACATACATAAGAAATTGGTGATCTACAAATACCAGTAAGGGAATAAATAAATAATAACATAAATAAACTATTACATGTTAGAAAATTTAAATTTCAATAGGACAAAAAAGGGGTGATAATCATAAACCTAAACAATGAGGTATGATATAACATGATAACATAAAATAAACATGGGAAAGTGAAAAAAACTTCAAACATGTCATCATAACATAATTCAAGGTTTAACACGAGTTAATCATAATATAATGTTCTTAGGAAAACCTATCATGCACCATACATGGCTTATCATGATATTAAAACATTACCAAATGCATTGAAGTGCTATCTAGGCACACCCATCATAATCATAACATTTACATTCATAAGTTTACCACATAGAACATATAACATAAAAAACTATTTAACTGGATTTAATCTATTAATAATGGAGTGTGGATAATATAAATTTAATTATCAAATCAAATATATATAATTGAATAAAGTTGAACACCCTTGATAGGAAATGGGTACGATTATTCATTACACCATTGTTTGGTATAGAAAATCACAGTGACATTTTGGTAGTATAACAGGGGTGCATAGATTTTCATTGGAGGTATTAATGAGAGTTAAAGAGGTATACAATAAATTATAAATCATAATAGAATTAAGGGGGTATATAAGAACATATCCCAACATTATTAATTAGAGATAAAAAGAATAAGATAATGAAGATTCTTGAATAAAGAGGATACAAAGATGATCCCTTATTAAATTTCAGCATAGTAATGGCTTAGGTAAATGCTATTAAGAGAGGATCTAAATGATATCTCATTAATATTAAATAACTTTTAAATTATATGTGTCTTTATAAATTCATGAAAATATAACCAATTTATATTCAAAAGGACAAATACAAATAAGGTTTTTGAATTGAAAAGAAGAGGGATGGGTTCCTTACTAAATTTTGGTATGGTAATGGATTCGGTAAAGGTTAAAATAAGAGAAGATAACTGATCTATAATTTAAATAAAATAAATTTTATAGTAAAATTGATGTTTATAAATTCATGAAAATATTGCCAATTGTGATTCAAAAGGCTAATTACAAAGAAGGTGCTTGAATTGAGAAGAAGGGAGAAATGCCCCTTACTAAATTTTGGCATGGTAAAAGATTAGGTAAAGGTCAAAATGATAGAGGATAAATGATACATAATTTAAATAAAATTATTTGTAAATTAAAATTTATGATTATAAATTCATGAAAATATAACCAATTTAGATTTAAAATGGTAATTACAAAGAAGGTACTTGAATTGAAAAGAAAAGAGAAAGGTCCCTTATATTGAGATTGTGATTCCAAAACCTTTGGAGGAGATTATTGAGAGCTTGGGGCCACTTTTTTTAGGACTCCAGAGAGGGGAGGTATGATTAAGGATGTGATACAAGTTTTTTGAGTGAAGATTAATGGGGGATTGGGTGGGTTTATATAGGAAAAAGAGGGGAGTTCTTTATTATTTCCCAAAACATAGGTTTTGGACTCTATATAATAAAGTAATAAAAAACAATCATTGTACCATGGTTTCTTCTAAATAGGAGTGATTTTCATTATTTTATAAGACTGAGGTCTAAAATTATTAAAATATTTTCCTTGGTGATGTGTAAGTGAGTCATGTTCATAAAGAAATAATTTTAAAACATTATAATATAATATAGGTTTTTAAGGATTCATAATAGATTTATAAAATTTATCCAATAACCTCAAAATAAAATTATTCTAAAAATTAAACATATATATGGTCATGGATACCATTTAACAATATAATTCTATAAATATGTGAACCTACACTTTTAAACAAGAATCAACATTTATTGAGACATGCTGGATTTTTTGACAATAAAACTTTTCAAAACCTTATAACAATTATATTTGACTTCATAAAAATTAAATTATCATTTATATTTAATATGATATTTAATAATATTATTAAAATAAAATAACATTTATTTCAATAAACTATTATTTAATCAAAAAAAATTCTTGGATAAAACTATATATTACCCCAAATAAAATTTATGTTTTTACGTATAAAAAATCTTTTTATTTATCAAAATAATTATTTAATTATTCATAAACTAAAGAAAAAAATATAATAACTATTATATTGAAATAAGAATATAAATATTAATATTTTTAGGGTTACTTTTTTTCTATTAGTTGTTAATTGTTTTATCATTAATTAACCTATTTTCCTCTTACTACGGTAATAAATATTTACTACGATTACTATTTATATTGTCTAAAAATTAAGTTGAACTTATTAACTAATAGTAATTAATTTTATTCCAAATATGGAATCAATTTTATAAAAATAAATTCACATAGGTGTAAGAATTTAATTTAAATAAAACCCACAAGCGTGATGAAAAGTGGTTTTCTAAAAAAACCCATTTTTTAAAGAAAATATGATTTTAATTTAAATCTATAAAAATTAATATTAAATATATTAATTTAAATTTATAAACATAGATATATAATATAAAATTTAAATTTAAATAATTCCTCATTAGTGTTTATTTTAATTAACTATAATGGAGAAACATTATGCATTTTAAAAGAGTTTTCAGAAAAAAGGTGTTTTTAAGACTAAAAATTAACTTATTATAAAATATGCTATAAAGATGATTTAAATGTAATTAATTGGATTAAATATGACTTTATAGTAATTATGTAACTTTAATATTATATTAAAATAATAATGGTACTTTTATATTTTTTTATAATTTACCAAAACAAATGACAGTTTGAAAAATTAGTATTATTCTCTATTCACTGAAAATCAATATTTTCCAAAAAATACCAAAACATTCACCCTAATTTATGTTTTGTATTATAATATAAAAAATAAATTTAACTTTATCAAAAAATTATAAATTTTTAGTAAAATAAATATATTTTTGATAAAAAAATCATTTTTTAAGAAAATGTATTTTAAAGAAGAAAAAGTCATTACAAAATATTGAGTAATTATTTATTAATAATTTATCAATACATTTATGTTGATAAGAAAATAAACATATATTTAATATTAATCATATTCATGCTCTCAAATTTAAAAAATTGGTTATAATGGCCATATTTAAATAATAATTGTTTCATTAGGTTCGGTGCTGTGTATCTCATATGCTATCGAACATAATTTTATCTTTTAAAAGATAAGGGCATTACATTCTTAACCCCTTTAAAAGAATCCATCCTTTAAATTTGAATTTTATCACGGAAAATGATTTTTTTCAATATAAAAATATCATTATTGAAAACTCACATCCTAAAAAGGGTTAATAGAACTTGAAAAGAGAGATAGGGAAGTATAAAGTTTATCACATTAGTAGGTTTCAAAGTAGAATAAAATTATTGGGAAGTAAAAATATAGATATGGGATAAAAACAAAAAACTCCCAAGAACTAATATAGAGTTATAAATAAAATTGTTAGGATAAATTCAATGATTACAAAACCATAAATCTATAATGGGGGAAAAGACCATCAATTCTTTGAAAACGATCATAATATGACAAAACTTTTGTTTCAAGATTATTTTCCTTGAGTTAAGGAATTATTTTACCATTTATAATAGGAACATAAGAAAATATATTTACTTGAAAAGTATACTCAATTTATACTAAAATCTCATCCTTTATCTGAATGATGAATACCCAATATGAATTTTTTTATGGCTGAAACACTAGAATAATATTTTAATGGATCACATAATACACCAAAGAATAACAATCTATTCCTCCTTTATTTAATAAATATGAACTTTTTAGCATAAATTATGATAATAATAAAAAATAACAAACCTTAATACATTAATATCCAAAATTCAACAAAAAATACCAAAGGTTTAACATTGATCATTCCACAAATAAATACCCCTATATACAAAATAACACTAATAACATCAACATTAATGAATTTTTTAACCTCAATGGTTGTCTCATACCCTTCAGATTACATCTCCAAAAACACAATAGAATTATCCTCAAATAATCATTTATATTAAACCTATTGGGTATATATACTTAAACCTAATGAAATATCTACCTAAATATCATTAATCACCTCAAAAGAGGAAAATATTTGATCTTATAATATGTTTCCCAAAATATCCTTAATCATACTAGACTTTTGTCACATAATTCTTCAAAAGATGAATAAATTATTTTAAACATAATATTATACCTATACATATCATCCCAAGACTCTTTTATGTTTATCCCAATATCAAAAACATATTAAGGGTTACCAATCCCTCAATAATGTGTTTTGAAAGATATCACCTTATCACTAAATAAATTTTATAGTTTATCGATACCATTAAACATATGTTTCAAATAGTTAAAGAAAAACTATTTTGGAATAATCCATATATGTTTCATGATTCTTATATCCAAATTTTCATTGATAAACTACTTCTAAAACATAATTCTCAAATAACAAAACATAAACAATTTAATCCTTATACTTCAACGATTTCAATAGAATAGGTCTTTCCTTAGTCTAGGATTTAACCCTAGGATTAGTGCATTGAATCAGATAATTGACATATTCTGTACACATAAGACTTTGAACAAAAAGGGTTCTATAGGATGTAATTTATTCCCTTCTGTCACCCAATTCATTTTTTTTGGAAACTATCTACTTTATACCCTATTTTTCCACACCTAAAATACATTTTAGTTCATTTATAAAATTTCCCTTGGTGAGGATTTCCACATTTTTTACACGTAGAAAATTGGATCTCCTTTCCTTTATCACCCTTATCTGATGAACTTACTTGAGACATTGTCCTCCTCTTCTTTGATTTATTTGGACATTCAACTATATTCCAGTTTTTAATTGTGATTTTTGATACCTAGTTTGGAATAAACACAACATGTCTTACTTTATCTCCCATCATGTTAAGCATCTCATTTGGGTAGTCATCACATCAGCCATCACATTGGTTGTTGACTTAGTTTTTCCTATTTATTACCATTGACTAGAATAAAGGTGGAAATATGGATGAGTAATTTTAAACTATTAAAAAAATAACTTTGAGGAAAATAACACTAAATGGATAACTTATAAATAAAATATATATTCTTAGCTTATAAATATTAAGGATTAAATCTATTTTATCCATTATATGTTTCCTAACATAGACTCTTATGGGCATTTTTTCCCCATAATAATGGTTCATAATAATGATATGAATTTACAAAATAATATACCACAGTAGTGTCACACCATGCATTCAAAAAGGCCAATTATCGTGCACCAGTTCCTGATTGAGTCTAGCTCAATACGGTGATTCAGGGTTGTCACCACTAGGTACATTTATTCCAGATCAATATCTACTTTTAGTATCCAGACAGTTATGTATTTCCTTAGAAACCACTTACTATATACTTTAACAATACTTATGAATGTTTTCCTATACCTAGTGTTATCACCAAGGCTTTCTCTAGAGTTTTCTAATCCTAATCTGAAAATATCCAGAATTTCCATTGATAACAACTATAAAAACCCATGTCTTTATTACATGTTAATTAATGATTTATTATATAAGAACTAAATTAGTAAAACCCTAATTATCAATAATCCTAGTTTATTTGTGAAATTAGGTATATTACATAACAACTTAAAATAAGGTGTATATCGATATTATTGAAACTTCCTTAACATGCTCATAATATTTTACCATTCTTAAAATTATATAGAATAGCATGTGGGAATACATAAGGGTTGAGATATTAATCCAAGTAATATAATGAAAAAATCATTAGATAAATAAATTATTATATTTTATACAATAGAAATTTCAATAGGACATAAAGGGGTGATAACCAAATACATGAATAATGAACCATGATATAACATGATAACATAAAGGAAACATGGGAAAGTTGAAACAACTTTAAACATGACATCATAAATATAAGTCAATGTTAAACACCAATATATCATAACATAATTTGATTAGGATGACCTCCCACACACCATAAATGGTGTCTCATGAGGCTAAAACATTACCCAATGCATTGGATCACTATTTGGGCGCACCCATCATAATCATATCATGTACATACATAATTGTGCCACATAGATAATATAACATAAAGAATATATTTAATTATATTTAATACCAGAATAATTTAGAGTGTATAACATACATGTAAGTCCCCAATAAAATAATTATAATATCATAAAGGTGAACACACTTGATAAGAAATGGGTATGGGTTTTCCCTACACAATTGTTTGGCTAGGAAAATCGTAGGGAAATTTTGGCAGCATAACGGGGGAACATAAATGTTCATGGGAGGCCTTAATGAGATTTAAAGGAGTGTATCATCATTTAAAAAACATAATTTCATTAAGTTGTATATTTAATAACATTTCCCAACATTATTAATTAGAGATAAAAGGCATAATATAATGAAGATTCTTGAATAAAGAGGAGAAGGAGGGGATCCCTTACTAAATTTTGGCATAGTAACAACTTAGGTAAATGATATAATGAGAAGGGATAAATGATTTATAATTATTAGTACATAAATTGGATAGTATAGCTATATTTATAAAACCTGAAAATATAACCAGTTGAGATTCAAAAGGCCATATACAAAGAAGGTGTTTGAATTGAAAATAATAGAGAGAGGTCCATTACTAAATTTTGGCATGGTAACAACTTAGGTAAAGGTAAAAATTATAGGAGATAAATGAGATATAATTTAGTTAAAATTATATGGAAAATAGAAATTTATTTTTATAAATTCATGACAATATAACCAATTTAGATTCAAAAGGCTAATTACAAAGAAGGTGCTTGAATTGAAAAGAAGAGAGAAAGGTCTCGTACTAAATATTGGTATGGTAGCAACTTGGGTAAAGTTCAGAATGAGAGGGGATAAATGTTATATAATTTAAAAAGACATGAATTTGAATGTAAAATGGATTTTTATAAATTCATGATGATATAACCAATTGAGATTCAAAAGGAAAATTACAAACAAGGTGCGTGAATTGAAAAGAAGGAAGAAAGTCCCTTACCTTGAGAGGGTGCTTCAAAAAGATTAAGAGGTTATTCTTGAGAGAATGGGAGAACCTTGGGAGGAATATAGATAGGGGAGGGAAGATTAATTATTTTATAAAAGGTTTTGAGTAAATATTAATGGGGGCTTGGTGTGTTTATATAGGAAAATAGAGGGGAGTTCTTTATTATTTTCTAAACAAAGGTTTTTGACTCTAAATAATAAACTAATAAAAAAACACAAACATTCCGATTGTTTATCCAATAGTTTCATACAAATAGAAATGGTTTTAATTATTTTATAAGTCCAAGGGACTTACTAGTTAATATATTACCCTTGCTGATGTGGAAGTGAGTCATGTTCAGAAAGAAATGATTTTAAAACCTTAAAATATAATATAAGCTTTGAAGGATTCATAAAAAATTTATAGTGTCAATTAAATAACCTTAAAATTACATATTTTTAAATTTAAAACATATATTTAGTCATTTATACCCTTTATATAATGTATTAAATCACTTTTTTGTCATTATGATGTCATAATATACACCGTATATTTATACTATTTTTAATTTTTACCTAAAAATTCTAATGTCTCAAAAAAGTATGAAAAATTCAATGTTCGATAATTTTTATGTGAGTATCCCAAAAATAATATTTATTTTATCAAATTTACTCTCTATATATTGGAATTTTTACTTTTAAATAAGAATCAATATTTATTTAGAAATGATGGCTTTTTTGACAATAATAGTTTTTAAACCTGTATGACAATTATATTTGACTTCATAAAAATATATTATTATTTATTTTTAATAAATATTTAATAATATTATTAAATTAAAATATAATTTATTTAAAAAATTATTTATGTAATAAGAAATATTGTCTTGACTAAAACTATATATTACACCAAATACAATCTATGTTTTAATGAATAAAAAAGCTAATTTATTATCAAAATCCTTATTTAGTCATTTATAAAGTAAAAAAATAAAATATTTATTTTATTTAAATTAAAATATAAATATTTATACTATTGGGTTTACTTCTTTCTAGTCATTTTTAAATTATTTTTTCAATTAATTAACATGTTTTGCTTTTACTTTTGTAATAAATATTTACTATGGCTACTATTTATATTTTCCGAAAATTAAGTAGATATTATTAAATAGTATTAATTATGATTATTCCAAATAAGGAATCCATTTTATCAAATTCAATTCATATAGGAATAATAATTTAATTTAAATAAAACCTACAAGTGTCATGAAAATCGGTTTTCCAAAAAATGTATTTTCATGGAAAAGATGATTTTACTTTAAATCTATAACTATTAATATTCAATATATTAATTTTAATTTATAAATATAGATATATAGTATAAAAATTTCATTTAAATAATTCCTCATTAGTTTTTATTTTAATTAAATATAATGGGAAAACATTATGCATTTTAAAATAGTTTTAAGAAAAATGCATTTTCAAGACTAAAAAAAAGTTATTCTCAAATCTGGTATAAAGATGATTTAAATGTAATTAATTAGATTAAATATAAATCTATAATAATTATTAAATTTTAAAATAAAATTAAAATAATAATTATATATTTTTATTTATTAATTTACCAAAATAAATGTATGTTTAATAAAATGTTTATTTTTCTCTATTCGTTGAAAAAACAGTATTATCCAAAAAATACCAAAAATTCACAATAAGTTAATTTTTGTATAATGATTTCAAAAATGAATATAATTTTATCAAAAATATTATAATTTTCTAAAAATTAATTATAATGTTTTTTAAAAAAATAAACAAATAACATTTTTGAGGAAAACGTATTCTGAAGAACAAAAAGTCATTACCAAAAATTTAGGGATTATTTATTAAGAATTTATCAAATATATTGAGAAGAAAATAAATATATATTTAATAAAAAAAATTAACCATATTCATTCCCACAAATCTAAAAAATTGGTTATAATTATCATTTTTAAATAATCATTGTTTGTTTAGGTTCAGTATTGTGTATCTCATACGCTATCGAACATAAATTTCTATTTTAAAAACTAGGGGTGTTACAAATTGAAGAGACCACTTTGTGTATGAGTTTTATTTTCTGTCAAATATTATCATTTTTTGTCTAAGGTGATCAATAAGATATTAAAATATCATTGATGTCAATATGACGAATAAGTTCCAAAGTTAATGGAGCTTGGGTAAAGTGCTCATGTCTTATAATTTGAAGAAACATTTGAATGGTTTGATGACTTAGAGTTTTATAGTGATTACTTGAGAATTTTTATGGATTCCTTCATATGTGAATCCTAGATAATTTTTATTTATTTATTATATAAAATCGGATTTGACGGTTAAATAATTATCTTAGTTATATTTTGTTGAATTATGAACCAGTTCTATGTTTAATTACACATGTTAAAGGTGAAATATTGTTTACAATAGTTAAAAATATGAGTAGAAGGATGATTGGATGATGAATAGTTATTTGGAATTCATACTCCAAAAATAATAATAGAAACATTATTTTAATAGGGTTATGGAATATTTCACTATTTTAGGGGAACAATGCAAGAGCTAAGCTAATTAAAATTTGGATTCTAATTTTCATAAAGGATGTGAAGGAGAACTATGCAATATTATTATTATTTTATAAAGGATTAATTGAATATTTAGTGAAGAGAAGTTTGTGGTCTTAAATAATTCAATACTTAGTTCTCTAAATACAAATGTATCTATTCATGTTGAATTCTATTATACACTTAGTATTTTACAAAGTAATATTTGTGGGTCTTAATTAAAAAATTAAGGGAACTTACTTAGTAGACTACCCAGCCTCAACTGAGGGATCATGTAAGACACAAGGTTTATCATGCCCAAGGGAGGCCAACTAGGGCCATCTAGAAATCCATAGGGGCATGTATAAGTCCTTGAGAGTATTCCCCTGTATAAGTCACGCAAGGGCCTTGAGAAAAAAAGTAAGCAGATGAGTGTAAGAGCATGCCCGTAGAATCAGTATGTGGAAATATCGGTAGATGGGGAAGAGATGTATGGTATGTTTTTGGTGTATATTAGTTGATATACCGAAGATAAGGCATAAGGTAGTTTTGATGTGGGATGTAATTCATGTGGTTATTGTTCATGCATCTTAAAAAAATCATACATAATGTGGACCGTTAGATCATTTGATTTAAGCCTTCCATTTAGATACTATGTTCTGTTAGTTGAAATGGTATGTCATATGCCTCCTTCCACCTTCTATGGAACTTTTGTTCTTTGGAAGAAATGACTGCACCTTCCATCAATGAACCCAAGAACTCCATGATCAATTTGAAACTAGGATAGTGAGTCAAAGAGGTCTTGAATCATCATGAATGCAATCTATGTCTTGTATACATATGATTAAATCAAACACAATGTTTTAGTTTACTACAAAAACATTTGAAGGAAGAGTTTGGGAATCTACTATTAAATGATATCGGCCTCCAGTAATGGTTCTCATGCATTTATAATTGCATGCATATTATTTATCACTGAGAGGAGAAGAAGGCCGATATCGAAGCAAAATTCCATAATATTTGGTGTCATTTTAATCCATGGTTTGAAGAATCCAAAGACGAAACCTTAATCCATTAAAGATGTTGATTTATATGGTATACAAAATGAGATTTATTCTAGTGATTGAAATATGTAGAAGTGTAATCCAATACTACAAAAGGATAGTAAACCTTGACCAAGGGAGTTACCGAAAATATTAAGATAGCCATTGCTTTCGTAAGAAATAGAGAATCCATTATCCTTTTTGTTAAAAAAGGAAAAGCATAGTTCCATTATCCTTAAAGGATTCATAAAGTAGTGTTATCCCATGAACCACTTCTTGGTTAAATGAAGAATAATCACAAACCTCTTATACAAAGATGAACCGTGGACACCCTTGACATGCTTCACAAAGACAATTGGTTCCATGAACCAATGTATAGGTTATACACCCTCACCAAGTTTCATGAGGAAGAAACTAATACTTATTATATATATACACATGAATTTAGTATTATATGTGTTCATCATGAATTTCTTCTCCCTTGCATGAAGGAATAAATAGAAGCATGTCATTGTGCTCTGTGAAGGAAGAGGCCACTACATTAAAATACTATCATGAAGGTCCCATTAATGGGAAGTAAACCTTACACTAATCAGGTTCATGTGAAGGTATACTATTTTTATATAGCATGTGCATACACCCGGTTTACACATGCGAAGATAAATAACAGTGTGTGCATGCATGCACTGATATGAGAATACATATGTGCATGAAGAATTAAATAATACAATGTGTGAACTCACATAAATATGGTAGAACAAGAATTTAATAGGAATAAAATAAAGTGTACATGAAATTATAAGTAAACCCGTATTCATATGAGATCATAAATTGAGTGTTGAGGTTTAAAATTTTTAGAAGGCCCATGTAAATTGGTATACATGAACAAGATTATGTGATATGTCCTGTGGAGAGTAATAAGTGATTTTAAACAACCAATTTCACTATGAGGAATTTAATATTTCACTCAATTGTTTATATTGTTTATTTAGGAAGTTAAATATTTCATTTCATAATAACATTCGTATCATTAAGACTGAAGAAGGGAAAGAGGTTCCCCAGCTATCATTGATTATTATCCTCGGATGTTATAATTTTTAGGATGCTTTGTTGAGCTAGTATTCATTTATTTGACAATTGTGAAGAATTTTTTTGATTCTAGAAAGATTGTATGGAGTTAATTCAGTTTAATTAGTTCTACATTTAATAATAAAGAGATAAAAAGATAAGAATAAGTGACTATTCAAGTTAATATCAGTTCATTATAATTTTTTTGGGAATAATTATATGTTCATTAGTCTACTACATTCATATTATTGTGACTAAAAGAAGAAAAAGATTGTGCAACTTTTAGTTTACTACTGTAAAGGGGTAAAAAGAGTTTCTTGCATGCTTATGTGAAATTAATAAAGTAAATAATAAGATTGTGGAAGAATAAACCAGTTTAGTGACATCCAAAAAATCTTAATAGGTGGAAGAATTTCTTGGTGTTACAAACCTTTATGAATAAGGATAATACTATCTTAAGAGGATGTATAAAGATCTATCTAAGTGCTGTAAAACATGAAGTATCAATTGACTATAGTTCATTATAAGTGAAAATTTATTTCCTAATTTTTGAAACTATAAAAAAAGTATTACTTTATAGTGTTTGGGTGGTTGGATCATTTTTATACCATGATAAAGACATGCTACTCTTATTGAGTAGTGAACATTGTAAAAATATTATGTTCCATATTAACTTTATTTCATATCATTACATTCCATAGGGAAAATAGAGTAATAGAATTAATATCTTACCATGTTTAAGAGGTACAAGGATAAAAATTTATAATCGGATTAAAAAGTTACCAACACTGATTCAACCCCCCTCTCAGTGTTATTAATATCCCAAACTAGTCCTTTTAAGGGGTGTAAGAGCCATGATTCTCTTTTTTAGATTCTATACGGTTAATATGTTATCTTATGAAGATTTAAGTTTCTTTCATGATTCAACAATGAAGTATAGTTTTGGTAAAGATTCAATTATCTCCAAGAATAATTCTATATCTATCAAGACCGTGATGAAAAGTAAAAAGAAATAGTATAGAAAGTTAAATAATAAGTCCTTATTATCTAAAGAAGAGGAATTATCGATTTTTCCATGCCTTTCTAACAATAAAGACATATCAGTCTTTTAAATTAATGATCAAGTGATCAAGTTTCCACTAAGAATATGGATAACCTTCATACCTCTAGTGATAAAGAGGTATGTGTTAGTATATTTTAAAATTCTCTTAAGAATGATAATGCTAGCACAATTGGTGATGATGATTAATATATAACTTCTTAATAATTATTATTTGATATATTAAGATGTTTTTTGTATATTATTACTAAATAAAGATCATACCTTTTTTATGGAGTCCTTCAATGTATTCAGGAATAGATCACCTAGCTCAAAGAAGAAGATGATGTTTCGGAGAAAAGCATCCAAGAAAAAATTATTGAATGTTTAAAGATATCCAGACATGTTGGAACCATTAAATAAACAAAGAGAAAACTTTAAATAATTTCCTCAAAATGGATCAAATAAGTTGAAGAAAAATAGGGAGTAAAATATACTCTAGAATAAAATATCTTTACAGTTGAAGAGAAATTGAAAAATAGAATTGATTTCAAGGGTTTAAAATTTGATGAAATATACAATAAGATCAAGGAACTTGAATCTTTAATTCAGTACAAAGTTAAGTTACGTGATGATGAAATTGAAATAATAAAGAAGTCTTGTGAATAAAATATTCTTATGATTAAAGATCATAAAATCATCCTCAGTGTGAAATTTCTTGAATTGGAAGTTCATTTGTCCAGTCTTGAGAAGACACATATCGAGACTTCACAAAAGAATGAGGTAGTGTCTACTGGTATTCAATTCTCACTGGAGGCTTCTATAGTCAAAAGCCCTCTAACATGTGATACTAATATCAGGAAATCTTTTTATGATTTATCTTAAACAGTTGAGAATAAACATGTATCATCCATACCAAATTGTATTAATACTTATAAACCTATTATCATGAATAGTGTAGGTTGTAAAAAAATTATGAACAAGTATAGATGAATAAATGTGATAATAAACCTACCATCATGTCTAGGGTGGATAGGAAATAAATTTTGAAATATGGTTCCCCACAAAGATAAAAATAAGATTTGAAGAAAACCCAAAACATAATATATAAAAAATAAAAAGATCAAGGTTTGTGGGTAAATGTTAGTGCTGAAACAGATTTGGGAATTACACATTATATTTTTGGTAAAATCCTTTAAATTAAAAATCACAAAGAAAATATATCTCAGGGGGGGAGTAAGAAATAGTTTTAGATGTAACATCTATAGGTCCAAAAGCATCTGTATACTGAAAATAGATAATTAATTCTTGATAAAATATGTTATGTATGCAATAAAAGTGGTCACAAGGTTGTTATATTCTCATCACAACATGTATCCAAAGTTTATAAGAAAAAGATACCACAAAAACATCCTAAAAATGAAAATATACCTTGGTAAGAAATTGTAAGAATTTTGTGAGCACATATTCTCCTAAGAAGATTCCAAGAAGTAATGTTGAGAAGACCATGGATTATAAATCCAATAATTTTATGAAAAAATCATTATAAAAAAGAACCAGTAATAAAGGGGATGAAACTCAGAAGAACCCACGTGGAAGATCCAAACTTTCTACCATAGTTCCAAATGACATGTTAGTTATTTTGATAGAATAATTGGAAATAATTAAGAAACGTGAAGATGTACAAGATAAGGTTAGTAAAAAGGAAAAGAAATATTCTATATGATGAAGACAAAGTGCATGAGAGTTTTCAAACAAAAGGAAACTCTTATGTTAAAGAAGTTCTATGTGAGATATGCATGAAATCCGGTCACATTGAAAAAGGTTCCTTAACCTTACTAATAAAATAAGAAGCATTCGTTAAGAGGAGTAAGAATATATCATACATGAAGGTTGTTAAGAAGAAAAATTATCTACAAAAAGTGGAATAGGGTGTGAATAGATCCATTCCACCTCTACATAAATCAGAATAGATGTTTGTATTTAAAATCATTAATATTTGAGTAAATAGAGAAACTTGGTTAAGAAAAACATCTCAACCTTTTAGTTCATATTTATCAAGTAAGTAAGATCTACCTTATTCGCTTAAATACTTTATTTATTTTATATGTTATTATAATACAAGGAATTTAAGGTGAATCGTGTTCTCAGGGGGAGATCTTAGGAAGCAATGAGGGATGTCAATTCCTGATATCCAAGATGAAAAAGTCACTATCCTTTATTGATTTCTAAATTGGTGTTAAAATAAAAATATTATATAGGGTCATATTTGATGAAGATTAATAATTTAATGTCCTCTTATATAAAGTCATGATAAATAATATTCCATCTTGGATTGATCTTATATTTGGTATCCTGAGGAACAAGTGTTCAAGAAGATCATCCTTGTTGAAGTTGTGAAAATTTTCAATCTAGAAAATCATAAGTTGACGATCCATTATAGTGTTTGTCTCCAAATGAAACTTCTTGAAATCTATTATTGATGAGATCCACCATTATAAAGATAATTAGAAGTTTTTTCCTGTAGGGGGAGACAAATGAAGAATGATAAAAAAGGTAATTGAATCATTATTTTAATTGCTATCAAACTTATTCATTCTAGAAATTTCTTTAAGATCATGTCATTAATAAATGTTTTTCTATCTTAATATCTTATCTCTGGTTATCAAAAATAACAAGATTTTTACAAAGGGGAGAAATTTAATTAATAAATGGTATATGAAATGTGGATGTGAACCAATGTAACTTATCTTTCCAATTTCACTTGAATATTTTTGATCTATTTGTTTAATTTAGTGCATGAGTTTTTGTTTTCCCATTCTTACAAAAGTTTCATTTCACATTTATTATTTTTTTCCAGGAATGGAATTGAATAATCCTTGAAGACAAGTATATGAGTTCATGTTCCATGAGGTATCATGATAAATTGTTAAGGGCTATATTTTTTTTATCTAAACTAAATCTTCTTTTTTTCTACATTGATCACAAATTAAGTAGACTTAGATTGAAATGATGGATGGAAAATTTCTTAAGTATGGACTATTACCATTTTCAAATGAACTTTTTATTTATTGTAAGGGGGAGAGAAAGTGAAATGAATGTCTATAAATGTAAAGGGGATAGAGAATATAATGTTCCATATATTGATAGATTCATTTGGAAAGAACGTTTAAGGTATTTACAAAAAATAAAAAGGGGGGTATTGAAGATACCACTTTGTGTATGAGTTTCCTTTATTGTCAATTATTTTTAGTGGTTGTTAATTATGATCAATGAGATAGAAAATTTTCATTTAATTCAACAAGATGAAGAAGTTATAAAATTAATGTAGCTTGGATAAAATGGTCAAGTCTTATAATTTGAAGAAACACGTGAATGGTTTGGAGACTTTGAGTTTCATAGTGATGCCTAGAGAATTGTTATGGAGGCCTTCATGGGTGATTCCTAGAGAATTTTTATGGATTTATTATATGAAATTGGATGTCATGGTTAAATAATTCTCTAAGTTAAGTTCGTATGATTGATGAACCGGTTCTAAGTTAAAATACATATGTGAAAGGTGGCATGTTGTTTACAATAATGAAAAATACAAGTAGAAGGATGATTGAAATATGATGAGTGATTCAAAATTCATATTCCAAAAATAAAAAGGGAAATATTTTTTGAAGATGGTGATGCAATATTTCATTATTTCATGAGAACAATGTGAGAGAAAACTTCAAGAATATTTGGATTCTAATTTTCATAAAGGAAGTAGAGGAGAACTATGAAATATAATTATTATTTTTTGAAGGATTAATTGAAGATTTAGTAAAGAAAATTTTGTGGGATTGAATAATTCTATACTTAGTTATCTAAGTAAAAATTTGGATATACATGTTGGATTATATTATACACTTTATAAAGTAATATTTTTGGGTCTTACTTAAAGAAATAAATCCATCCTACTAAGTTAACCATCTAGTCTCAATTCAGGTCTCATGTGGGACACATGGTTGACCACACCCAAGGGAGGCTATCCTGGGCTAGACATCAAGTGTTAGGATCCATTTATAATCCCTTTAGTGCATTCCCATGAATAGGGTGTGAAAGGTTTGTGATCAGGTCCACAAGTAGGTGAGTGTAGAAGAGTTCGCGTAGAATCGGTATTGGTCGGTACTAAGAGAGGGGGGTGAGATTTTTGGTAGGTCACTGGTGAGGCTTAGTTGATATATTGGAGAGGAAGAGTATGGTTTTTTGATATGAGACATAATTCATATGGGTAATATTCCCTCATATTAAAAAATAGGACGCAATGTGGACTGCCAGATCACTCGATATGAGCCTTTTGTTGAGATCTCACACTCCTCTAGTTTGAATGGGGTTTCCTGCCTCCTTCCACCTTTGATGACACTGTTGTTCCCTTGACGATATGATCACACCTTCCATCAACTATCCCAATCACTACATGATCAATCTGAGACCAAGATGGTCCGTCGAAGAGGCCAAAATCATCATACATGAAATCTCTATCTTACATGCATAAGATAAAATCAAAGAACATTTTTCATCTAACTAAAAATGTTGTTACAAAAGGAGTTTATTCATCTCCAATTAAAGGATATGAGGATCATGTAATGGTTTTCATGGATTTATAATCTTATACACGTTATTTATCATTGATAGGAGATGTATGCCAATTGTGATGAAAAAAACCATAATATTCAGAGTCATTTTAATCCACAGTTTGATGAATTTAAAGCCAAGATCTTCATCCTTTCAAGATGTTTTTTTAAACAGTGTAAAAATTGGTATTTATGTTGGTTATTGAATTAAGTAGGATTGTGATCCTCACTTATAAAAATATAACTACCCTTGACCAAGGGAGTTGATAAAAAATCAACAGAGCTGTCATATTTATAAGAAATAGAGTATATGTGATCCTTATAGTCCATGAAGGGAAAGAACTATTCCATGAGCCTTTAAGTCTTCACAAATAATGGGTGTCCCATGAAACACTAATTGGTTGTGTGAAGAAGAACTATGCACCTCTTGTGCAATGATGAACATTGGATACGTGACTAGTGTTTAACACCCTCAACGTGCTTTGTGAAGATGGTTGGTTCTGTAATCTAGTGTATAGGTGATACACCCTCATTGAGTTTCATGAAAAAGAAACTAATACTTCTTCTATGTATACACATGAATATAATTTTATATGCCTTCCGTATGGATTCTTTCTGGTCTACGTGAAAGAAAAAAATAGAAGCACACTATTGTGTTGCGTGAAGGGAGAGGTTGTCACATTAAAACACTAGCATTAGGGTCCTATGAATGGAAACTAAACCTTACAAGAATTAGGTTCATGCGAAGGTATAATATTTCTGTATAGTATGTTCATTCACCTGGTTTATGCATGTAAATATAAATAAAAATGTGTCTATGCATGCATTGACATGGGAATGCATATGCACATGAAGAATTAAATAATATGATGTGTGTAGTTGTGTGAAGAAGGGAGAAAAGTAAGTGAACAAGAATAAAAGAAATTGTACATTCATGCATAAATAAACCCATATGTATATGATATCATAAATTGATAAAACTCTTGACCAAATTAAAATTGTGTGATGAGATTTAAATGTTTTATAAGACCCATTAAAATTGGTATACATGCATAAGATGATGTGATATGTTTGATGTAGAGTAAGAAGTTATTTTAAATAATCAATTGAACTAAGAAGAATTTGATACTACATTCAATTTCTTATATTTTTTATTAAGGAATTTCAATATTTTAGTTCATAATAAAATTCATATCATTGAGACTAAAGAAGAGAAAGAGGTTTCCCAGGTATCAATTTATTATTCTTCAAAGAAGTTATAATTATGATGATGATGTGTTGAGATAGTCTTCATTGATTTTATAATCATAATGGATTTTTGTAATTCTAGAAATATCAGAAGAAGGTGACTCAACACAATCATTTCTACCCTGAAGAAGAAAGAGAGAAGAAGAGAATGAGAAGTTACTTGTCAAGTTAATATTTGTTGATTATAATTTTGGCCAGGAAGAATTTTGTGTTTATCAGTCTAGTACATTCATATTATTGTGGTAGACATAAGAAAAATATTATTCATACATTATTTTACTACTGTGAAGAGGTAATAAGAGTTTCTTTCATTCCTCTATGAAGGTAATAAAGTAAAGAAGTATATTTTAGAATAAGAAATCAGTACAATGACATCCAATAGGTCTTCATTGGTGGAATACTTTATCAATGTTACCAATGTTTATAAAAAAGGAGAAGCATGTCTGTATAGGGAGTATAAATATTCATCAGTGTGCTATAAAACATGCAATTTTAATTGAATATAGTTAATTTCAAGTGAAATAGAATTTTCTACTTTCTGTAACCATATACAAAGGATTAATTTCTAGTGTCTATGTTGTTGGATCATTTCCATACCATACCAAGTACTCGCTACTCTTATTGAGTAGTGAACCTTGTAAAAATGTTGTGTTCCATATTTACTTGCTTTCATATTATTACATATAACAAGAAAATAGAATAGTTAATCAAGATCCTAGTGGTTTTAAGAGGTTTAAGGATAAAAATTTATAACTATATTAAAAAGTCCCCAACACTGATTCACCCCACCTCTCACTATTATGAATATCCAAAAATGGTCCTTTAAAAGACACCATATGAGATATAGTATGGTAAATTTCCTAGTTTGTATTTTATAAGGATTTATGGTTGTGAAGAATTTATATGATTATTGGATTTAGAAAAAACTTGGCCAAAATATAAAGATTTCTTATTTATTGGTTATCCCAAGGAAATAAGTAGATATTATTTATATAATCCCAGAAATATTATAGTGTTTGTATATTGATTTATTATATTACTTGAAAAATAATTCATCAATCGAGGATTTGGTGGGAGGAAAGTTAAACATGGATAATTTTAAGACCAACTAATAGGAATTGTTCCTATGAAAGAAGTTGAGCTATTTTTGCAAATAGTTTTGGAATATTAACCCACTCATGTTACAAAAGAACCATAAATATCTAGTATGATTGATTAGGAACCTGAAATATATGGAATTATTGTGGTAAATGATGAATAATTAAAATTCATAGGAGATGAACCTAATTCTAACCAAGAGGCTATTAAGATTTCAAATTCCAAGAAATGGTGTAAATCCATGAAATATGAGATGGAATCCCTATACAACAATCATGTTTTGAACATGGTGGATTCCCATGAAGTTTAAAGACACATAATATACAAGTGGGTTTTCTAAAAATAAAACCATCATGGATGGTTGAGTCGCTACCTATAAAAAATTCCTGTTGGAAAAGGGTTATAAACAAGTTTGTGCATTGAATATGAAGATCAATTTTCACCTGTAGAGATAATAAATTCCATTGGGATTTTTTATCTATAGAATCTAACTATTATTATGTGATTTATCATATGGATGTCAAAACCACATTCCTTAATGTGAATTTAGTCAAGCATGTGTATATGATACAAACTGATGGTTCTAAATCACCAAATAAATCTCCTAGGGGTTAAAAGTTGAAAAGGTATATTTATGGACTAAATAAAGATTCTTGGATTAGGAATATCAGGTTTTATGATGCAATCAAAGATTTTGGTTTCATAAAAAATGTGGTTGATTCTTTTGTATATAAGTGGGTTAGTGGGAGTGATGTAATTTTTATGATATTTTATATATATGAAATACTACTTATTGGAATTGATGTCTCAACACTTCATTTGGTGAATATGTGGCTAGTTAAATGTTTATCAATGAAACACATGGGTTAATCTACCCACATACTTAGTATGAAGATATATATAGATAGATCTAGAAGGTTTTTTGGAATGATTCAGAACATATATATTCATAAAGTAATTAAGTTGTTTATCATAGAGAACTCCAAAAGGGTTCCTTGATAGTGTTTTGTTCCATGAATATTATAAAGACTCGGTATCCTTCTAAATAATTAGAAAGGATAGATATAACTCCTTACATGTTTTTTATGTGATACATTAAGTATTATATATTGTGTACTTGGTTAATTTCTATTATGATTTGTGTATAAAAATTTGATACCAATCCAATCTTGGTGAGACTCATTGGATTTATATAAAGAAAATTCTTATTTACTTCAGGAGGAAAAAAGGAAATATTCATGGTCTTTATAGGAGAACAGGTTGTGTAAAGGGTTACACAA
Organism: Viscum album; assembly: GCA_963277665.1. Classification (NCBI taxonomy): domain Eukaryota; kingdom Viridiplantae; phylum Streptophyta; class Magnoliopsida; order Santalales; family Viscaceae; genus Viscum; species Viscum album. The sequence goes on from OY728153.1 coordinate 912,860,082, forward strand.
ATGATAGTTTTTAATCTGAAAAAGATGATCTAAGATATCAATATAATTCAGGTTTTTCCTAAATGGTGAAGAAATTAGTTAGAAGAGTTCCAAGAAATCCACCATTTTGAACTCAATAATTATGGAAGAATTCATTTCCACATTATATTTTGTGAAAGGATCTATTTGGATCAAGAAGCTTATCATTGAAATTTGTGCGGTTCCTAGAATTGGGGGAGAAATCAAGCTATATTATAATACTAATGGGGTTGTTTCTTGGGTTTATAAACCCTAGTCTCATTAAAAATAACAAATACATCCTTCACAAATACCATTTAATATGAGAGATCATTGAGAGGGGTGATATAAAGATTATTTGTGTGATTATATAGGATAATTTGGTAGATCTGTTGATGAAATCATTACTACAATAATAATGTGAGGGTCATGTATAATCTTTGTGTGTAAAATACATGAGATATTGGTTTTAACAGTTTTAAATATATCATGTTATTATAATAAAGTAAATATATAATTATCATTCATTCATTTGTGATATAATTATTTTTACATGAACTGTGGAATGATAATATCCCCTCAAAGTATGACTTTGAGTTATAACTAATTGATGATCATTTTGGAATAATATGGGTTTTAATAATATAAAATGGCTAGTATGGATATAATATTATATTAATTACAAATATTTGTATATGAGATATAATGAATATATTCATATGGTAATAAGTAGATACTTATTACTTGGGTTAACCCACTAAAGTATATCTCATGGAATGTTATATAGTCATCAACATACTTATGGGTGTATACTTGTTATCAATTCTTATTTCCTTAGGTTAGTGAGATAACTAGCATGATAAAATTCATACTTTGATGCCCTACTTATTCAAGTATAAAAATAAATTATCAAATATAAGGGTAGTTTGGTATGTTTTTGATTATGTCGTCAGTTGGAGTGTAACCAATATGGGGTTTTCCACTTATATGAAAAGAAAATACATCTGAACGTTGATTGGATTTGATTGAGTAAATGCATGACCATGATTAGTTTAGTCAAATATCATGTGTTCAGTTACTTATATGAGACGCATGTGATGCACTCATTTGTAATATGAATGACACGTGATGTATTCATCAACTTGGTCTAGTCTTTTCCAAGGAACCAGAAAAAGATGAGTTGACCATACTGGATTGACCTATTGCATTCTAGATATCACTAGATTTTTTAGAAAAATGGATTATATATTTGAAAATAGGATTTATATGATATATATTATGGTTGAAATATCTATATAGGGATATGAGTATGTTTGATGGAGATCCCATCAGACCCCTTAGTAGCTTGAGTAGCACTAACACATTGTTAGAGGACATTTTTTTCTTACATATTTTAAATTGAGATTTAATATATTATTTCAATGCTTCTAAGGCCTTCAAGGTCACATAATTATACACTTGTAAAAGTAATAAATTTTGGGAAAAGTGTTTTATAAAAAAAATAAAGAGAGTTTAATGGAACAGTATCAAAAGGAGTTTTTATTGATTCACCAAGAGTTGTGAGGTTTTGAAAAAAGTAATTTTTTGATTTTAGTTTAAATGGGAGAATGTTGTATGTGCACTAAAATGGGCACCACCACACCATGGTAGTGCATGTGAATATATGGTATACAAACACGATTTTTTTGATTTTCATGTGATTATGTGTGGTGTCATGTACCTTCCACATGATTTCATCCATTATAAACCAAAGGGTTGATTCATTTATAGTTGTTTCATATAATTTATTTAAGTATTAAATGAATTAACACTCTAATAGGTTTACTATTCAAGAATCATGTGACAAAACTTGATCAGTCTCACATGGTTGATACTCTTTATTTAATGAAGAAAATTGAAGATACCTGTAAAAGTTTGTGATCCTCTCATGTTGGTTATGTGAGGTGTGTGAGATATTATTGAGACATAAATTAAACACTCTTCTATTATTAAAATATCAATCATTTATTGAAGAAGGTGATAAACCCCCTTTAGGAATTTGGGAGTCCTCATGAATTACTCATGGATCAATTGGCGGGTGTTCCCCCTATAAGGTAGAAAACATTCATTGTCTACTCCTTATGATCACCATCAATAAAACTCCGTTGTATGAATAATATAGATGTTGTTGATTCTCAAGTGTTTAAGGTATATTAATTATGCTCTATTTCTTGGATACAGTTATATATTTGATTACTTAGAGATATACTATTTTGTGTTTGTGTTTTTATCCATTGTAAAGGGTCATAAAATGATCCAAAAAACCCATCATACCCCCTCTATTTTTTAATTATCCCCTCAAATGTTTTAATCAAATCCAACATTAGACTAATTTTCATCACACATTCTCTTATTTTTTCCTTTTTATAAATTTTTATCTATATTCATTGTATCACATAGATAAATTAATTTACTATTTTAGGTACTTGAATAAACAATTCAAGTAGAGAATGAAGTGTTTAATATGAGAAATTTTTGGGATTGATCATGATTTTTAGCATCAAATCTCAGGGGGTATTTTTTTCATTCTTCCCTAAAAATTATATTTATTGAATATCATTGTAACTTTATTTATACTGGTTCTAGCTTGGGAATTGGTTCTTGAAGTGCTCAGTACATGAAATAAAGTGTGTGGGGGGGAGTAGAGAGAAGTTCTTTTGAGCAGAACATAAGTGTATTTGGAATAAATTTGTGGGTGTCATTACTTTCCCTAACATTACGTGTAAAAAATAATTTTTTACTTTTATTTAAACCTTTCTTGGAATTTTTTAATTCCTTTTAGTCTATTTTGAGAGATCTTGAACCTATTTCCATTAATCAGAATACTATTTTTAAGAGTTTTATTGGAAATACTTTTATTCTATTTACAAATTAAAATAATGTACAATTTTAAATATATTTTATAAGTGAATTGATTAGTGGTAAACATATTCCTTGAGTCCTGATGCACTTTGAAACATGTTTTTCACTTATGAATTGAAAATCACTTTTGAGCATAAACTTTCTTAGTTGTTTCCTCCACGATGAAGTTTAACATTACAGAAAATGTTGAGTTTTATGTGTGGAGGATATTTATCAAATTTTATTAATATTATATTAAAAAATAACATATCAAGATACCCCTAATTTTTTTCAAAATTTATTGTGTTTGAGCATCAGTTTTCTTACTCAGTGGTTCAGAATTTTTTGAAGTTTAAATTTTTTATTGTTACTTTGAGGGGGATAAAAGCTTCTATTTCTAAATGGATTTATTTTGGTACAAAACTTTATTTAACTCTTGATTTTTTTAGTCAATTTTTATATTTAATTTCTATAGTAATCATTTAATTTGAATTTTTTGATTGAAGTTAAACTCATAATAATTTCATCAAAATGGGATATGGAATAAAATCATAATCCTTTTTATCTATTTATTCTTTAAACTAAATTTTATAGATTGGTTAATTATTTATTCTTGTCAATTATTAGACATAATATTTAATTTAGTTGAGTCTAATTATTATGCACTAATGATGTTAGTTTGTTGACTTAGAGAAAAATAAAATTTTGTAAGTACAAATGGATGAAAACTAAAGTCTGGTTTTTTTTTAAATTTTTTAAATTTAATCATTATTTTTAAACATGAAATAAATTTCCCACAAAAAAATATATAGAATGAAACTAAATTTATAGCTTGAGAGGGTATTTAGGAGAAAATTCATTTTAAACCAAACTCTTTGTTCAAAATTAAACATTTGATTCGTGATATTCACATCAATTTTTTGGAATTATTTCATTTTTGATGAGAAAATGAGTGTTAATTTACAATATTTTTGTTATTTTTCATATTTTTCCAAATTATAATTCTTTTAATTTTTTTATTAGAAACATTATTTTTTAATACTACAGTGATTAAATGTTATTTATTTAATCTCATTGTATTATAAAGAAAGAAATTTTTATTCACTTTAGTGATTTTTAAATTATTCTAGGTATTGGAATTAATTATTTTCAAGTTATATGATTTTTCATTTTGAATGTGATTTTATAAAATAAATTTTATTTTTTTGAATTTTAAAATTCATGATTTAATTTATTTATAAAATTATCTTTAAATCTAAATTCATTTAATTTAATTTCTGTAAATTTATGATTTTATAATTCATGTATGAATTGTAATTATGGGTGTAAGGTAAAATTATAGGTCATGATAGTAATATATTTAGAATGCCTTAAGATCATTTCCTTTTTTAAGAAGGCAATGGCATATTAAATTTATGTTATCCCACTCCCATAAGAGAATTAGAAACAACTATCACAAGTTAATTTATACTCCCATAGATAATTTATATATCCATAAGATAATTCCCTTTAATAGTTTTAGATTTCATTGAAAAAGGTTATGTTTGCTGGAATGAAATATTACAAATCCATGTTTAACTAAGGATTCCCAAATGTAGGATCCAAATCTAAAAAACCCACACTACTCTCTTCTGATTGAATCTATAAATAGAGCATCAATACAACGACAAGGATCACTTGGCTGATATAAACTAAAAACAATCTCCTGAAAAATCATACTATATTGATTAAATCATATAAACCCATATTATCATGCCCAATATTGAAATGGAATACAAATCCATGCTTTTCCATGAGTCAATGTAAATGATGCCTACCAAATGAATTGTGTGGATAGGTTCAAAAAACTAAAGTATAAAATTGATTGATTTTGGTGAACATTTATTAAATCTATATGATCCAAAGATGGATTAAATATGTATAGATAATATTGTTTATTATATAGGTTCATATGTATAAAATGGTTATTTTTTCAACTGAAGATAAATTTTATGTACACAGAGTAGAATTTTTTATCGTATCTTTCATAATATATTCATTTTTAGATTCAAATTTAAGAAGATAGTGGGGTAGTTAGATCACCAGTTTTTGGTTTAGGTTTTTTGGTATGTCACTAATAAGATAATTTACTTATTATTTATGATAGGTTTTCAATCAAAGAAAATCTATCCATGAATCAGGTTATTAACTGATAAATTTGATGGAGCATGGAGCTCTACCTTCACCTAATATGTTTGATTGAGAGAGTGCACATAGCCATTTGTGGTTTTCTACCTAAAAATGGGACTTAGTTGGGAGATAAAACCTATATGAGTAAAGATAATTTTATTTTGATCTAAAATTGATGTTATAATCTATTATTTATAATCGTGATATGTGATTGATGATGATTGAGTTTATGACCAGTGAATAAAGATTTTTTTTTGGAGTAATGAAGGAAAATCAATATCAAGGGAAGTTGTAGGTTGAGATGATAAAACTAAAGAATGTTTTTTTCATATTTAATTTTTTTATAGTTCTCTATTTGACAAAGTTACGGTACCCGATCTCCTAAATTCTTGATTTGTGATGGTTTGAACTCTTTCAAACCACCCATTTGATAGTAATGAACTACAAAGCATCCTAATTTTTTGGTTGTTACCATATTTCATGGATGGTACTAATGGTGGTAATGATGAATATATATTTTATATTTATTATAATTCTTTTTCTAAAATTTCAATTTAATATCCACCTCCAACCCCTCTCACGCATTGAGAAATAGGAACACTAATTATGCTTACGTGTGGATTACTACCTCCATGCTGAAACATTTTTTATTTTCATCTTTATTTTCATAACATTTCTAAAAATATTAAAATATATTCAATCATCATAAAAACATAAAAATAATATCATTATTATGCTGTTATAATTATATTATTTCAAAATAAACACCTTTTTAACCATTCTCTCTAATTGAGTTAATGTGTGTTCAAGTTTGGGTCGGTCTAACCACCCACATGAAGAATGATTTAAAATACTCTTATAGATGACTATGAGAACATGAAAACTAATATTATTATAATATATTAAGTAAATAATTATTATTATATGGTTCTATAAATTTTATATTATATATTTAAATTATTATTAAAGTAACATTTTTGTTTACTAAAATTACCGAAATAAGCTGGTATCAATTCGGTTTTCACAAAACGTAACCAAAACTCATATGGAATGAAATAAGAAAATTTTAATAAAATATAATTTATATATTAAATAATATTTAATGATATATAAATAATGAACTTAGTATCTAATGATGGGAATTGATATCAAAATTATTAAACATGCGCAAAACTATTATAGTTATTAACACCCGATGGTCATAATACGCAATAACTAATTAATGAAATCTTGATAAATAATTATAATAAGGATTATAAAAGGATTATATATATTAATAATGTTCTAAAATAATATATTCTATTTTATTTATTTATGACATAGGAGGTTAAATAATGTTCATGGAAGTTAAGGCAAGAGGTAAGGGATTCGTCTCGAATTTTTCTTCTTTGGGACACACTTTATTTTATGCACACAATTTCATTTAAATTTTATGTATACTACCCATTTGTTATATAATATCATAAATTTTCTTTATCAAGGAAAATTTACTTTAATATCAAGATCTCCCTCCTTTATAGTGCATGGAATGGGGAACTTTCAAGGAGGTATTCTATGGAAAATACTTTCCCTATGAGAAAATAGAATAAATGGAAAGGAAATTCCTCAATTTAAAGAAAAATATGGAGGAAAATATTAATTATTTTGAGTATAAATTTACAAGGTTAGGTAAGCATGCTACTGACTATGTACATAGATCAGCACATAAGATTGATCATTTCTTTGATTGGTTAAAAACGATATTTCGAAGGGAGTTGCCCTCTCAATAATTTTAATTATATGAGGATAAAATATCAAGATTAATTGATATATAAAATGTGTTCACTAGGACATATATATTCAATTTAAATTGGTAGAAGATAATCCTCTTTATGAATCATGGGAAGAATAGTGCGGAAAATGGTAATATATGGTGTGATTTCCCACATGTGATAACCATGGGATGAAACACCCCAGGGCATGAAGGAAGGGAACCCGAGTTTATTATAAGTGTATATAAAAAAAGGCATAAAGATAAAAAATTTAAGGGTAAATTTGATTCTACTGATGTTAAATGATTTAAAAAATGGGATAAATTATATTAGGCAAACCAATTCACCAAACATCATGGGAGTTTACCTTAGAAAAGTATAGGGGAGCAAGGCCAAGCTCATTTGCTTACCACAATTGAAATAAAAGTTCTTAATGATGCAGTGGAAGGTAATTTCATCATTTCCTCAAAGTTAGATAATAATTTATTTTATTATGGATCTTTGTACTCTTTTATATATTTAATTTTTCTCAAAAAAACATTATATACTTATCTATCACCATATTAAGGAAGTAGTCAATTAAAAATCCAAGTGGGAGTCTTATGGGAACAATGATGTTTTAGGTAGTTCCAATTATGATACATGAGCATACCCAATTTGAAATTTTGGTTATTATACCAATTTTTGAATTTGATATGATCTTTTTTATGGATTTATTTTCAAACCATAATGAAAAAATTATTTCCAAGAGAAGAGGATTATGATTCACGAGTGTGAAGTGGAATCTCTTATCTTTAGGGGGAGATTCATCAACTAAATAAAGTATAAACCCTACCCCAATAGCTATCAATAATGAAATTATATTTGAAGAGGAATATCAAGAATGATCTATGGATGAGGAATCTACATAAAGTTATATTATGTACCCATGGTTCAAAATATCATTGATGTTTTTCCATAAGAATTACCAAGTCATCCACTAGAGCGTGATGTTGAGTTTTCCATTGAACACATTCTTGATGAAAGACCCATATCTAAAAATATTTATAGAATGAATCTAGTGGAGTTTGTGTGGTTAAATAAATAGATAAAGGAGTTTAGTGACAAGGTATTTATTCTCCCTAGAATTTCACCATGGGGTTCCCATTTTATATTTGTGAAGAAGAAGTAAGGGTCTTTGAGACTATGCATCGATTATAAGGGGATAAAATCCATTAATATAAAGAATAACTATCTTTTACCATGAAATGATGAATTATTTGATCAACTCAAAGGAGAAAAATAATTTTCAAAGATTGATGTTCACTATGGTTATCATCAACTAAGGACGAAGAAGGATGACATTCCAAAGAAGACATTTTGGATATGGTATGAACACTATGAGTTTATGGTAATTCCTTTTGGATTAACTAATAAACCTTTTATAATTATGGATTTGATGAATAGAGTATGCAAGGAGTATCTTGGAAATTTTATGGTGGTATTCATTGATGATATCTTAATATACTCTAATAGTTATGAATAGCATGAGATATATCTACAAATAATTCTAGATAACCTAAAAAAATTATTATCTAGGAATTATAGTAATCATAAATTTTTTCTCAATGAAGTTTATTTTGTTGGATATATTGTCTCCAAGAATGGGATATATATTGAACCCTCAAATTAAAAGGTAGTTAAATAATGTCCTACACCGATGAACATAATAGAGATCTGATGTTTCCTAGGCTTAACAGGTTACTATAAGTGGATTGTTCAATATTTTTTCTTGTCAACAAACCCATTGATCAAGTTATCATGTAAAGGGGTTAAATTAACATGGTAAATTGAATGTGAGAAATGTTTTATTGAGTTTAAGAGGATACTTATTAAGGCACTAATAACTATTATTATAAAAGGAAGGATTTATAATTTATTGTGATTCATAGAAGAAAGGACTTGGTTGTTTCCTTATGCAGAATGATAAGGTGATTGACTTTGCATCAAGTTAATTGAAAATCCATGAACAAACCTATATAATTCATGAAATTCAGCTAGAATACCTAATATTTTCTTTGAAAATATAGATACACTACCTTAATTAGGAAATATGTGACATATATATGGACCACAAGAGTTTGAAGTATATCTTTTCCCAAAAGGAGCTCAACAAGGGGAAAAGAAGATGGTCAAAATTTCTCAAAGACTACGATTGCTCGATATACCACCACCCAAGGAAGGAATAAAATGTGTATAATACATTGAGTATGGGGATCATGGATTTATAATCATGATGAGGATTAATAAGGATCCCATATATAGGATCTAGTAAATATGGATATGGTGATTTCTATTAAAGGGGAGCCTTAATTCCTTTTTAATAAATTACTTAACCATATTTACTTCAAAGGATATAGATGTACCATAATGATGATGAGAACTTACAAAAGAATATTAAATCATTGAATGATGTTAAATTGAAATAATTCATCTATAGAGATGGAGTATTGAAATTTGAGAAGAGGTTATGTATTCCATCTATATCATAATTGAAGAGGGAACTACTAGATGAGGCACATAGCTTAAACTTCTCTATAAACCTCAGTAGTAAAAAGGTGTATAGGTATTTAAGTGAACTTTTCTGGTGGGATGGTATGAAGTGGTAAATTACACAATATGTGTCTACATGCTTAGTATGAATGCAGGTTAAGGATAAAAGAAAACATCCTAAAGGAGTCGTGCAACCTCTTCGTATACCTATATGGAAGTGGGGAAATGTTATAATGGAAATTGTCACATGAATCCCAAATAATCCAAGGAATAATAATGTTATATGGGTCATCATTGATCGTCTAACAAAGTATGATCATTTCTTATAAATAAGATAATATTTACCCCTATGCACCTTTCTTAGATCTATATCAATGAAATCATAAGGATTCATGGGAAACCACTCTCAATTAATTTAGATCATGACCCCTAGTTAACATTGAAATTATGGAAGAGTATTCAAAGGTCTCTCAACACTAAGATACATTTAAGTACAACCTATCATCCCAAAAACTATGGGTAGTCTAAAAGGACTATCTAGAATTTGGAATACATGATAAGATCATTTTTTTTACTTCTAACGTATGTGGGATCAATATCTAACTTTGGAGGAATTTACAAACAATTATGGTTTTCATTCATGCATCCATATGACACCATAAAAATAATTGTATAGAAATAGGTGTATTACTCCAACCTATTGGGAAGAAGTAAGATAAAGAAATGTATTTATCCGAAAGCTTTTATATGATAGAACTATCTAAGCATGGACTACTTAGGATCACATTAAAGTAGCCTAAAGTGGAAAAAATACCTATGATAATAATCAAAGGAATGTCATGGAATTTCAATTTGGGAACCATGTATTCTTGAAGGTTTCACAAAGGAAGGGAGTTGTAAGATTTGGTGAAATTGGGAAGTTAATCCCTAGGTAAATTTATCATTTTGAAATACTATAAATAATTGGAGTTATAGCTTACCATTTGGATATTCCACCCAACCTTTCTAAAGTACACAACATCTTATATGTTTCATTACTAGGTAAATACATATCAAATCTAATGCATGTGATCACAATTGAGGGAATAGAGTAAGATATTGAATTATAATATAGTGAGGATCCTATCTAGATTTATTATGTTGAAATAGTGGGTTCCCTATACCCAACTATTTAGTGCTTTTGATTACCATATCATGTATACAGTTTGATATACATGACTTCATCTTACCATTATAGTGTAGTATTTTCTGCATCCACTATTTTAATGGTAACGTCCAAATATTAATTATCGTATTGAATCTTTATAGTAGTTCCTAGGATATAATGAGAACCTTTAGATACTATTAAATTAATCTTCAATATATGTTATATGTACTAGATACATATTATTTATTGGACATAGTAGATGTTTCAATATTAGGTGCTAGGGGCTCATAAGCATTGAGACATCTTATCATGAAGTTCGCACTTGGTTATCTCTAGTAGTTAGATCATGAGGACTGACTCGCCAATAGTAACACCACATGTTTTGGGTTTATTGGATTTTCCTATATATGATCATGTGTAATGGTCTCCTAGCCTAAGATCATTACCAATTCATGTCATTTTATTGTGTACTTTGATGCAAAATAAAAACCATGTCAATGAAGTTGTGGTGAGGTAGTTTGTTTTGGGTGTGTTATTGGTGGCAAGGAATTAGTTTAATTGTCAAAAAAGGATTTTTCGCTTCTGGGTTATTGAAGTAATATATATATGGACATGTTGATAAGGATGGAAGTACCTTTATAAGACCATTTCTATGGCAGTCAAGGGTAAATATGACTAGTAAATCAACAAACAATAAAGCAAGATAAGGGTTATAACATGAGAGTGCGTCTTTCTTTATGAGATATTACAGACAAAGAGATTATATTACACAGTGCATGTTTGAAGGCTGGTTGTAACTGATGTAAAAATCCTTACCTCTTCAGGGGCCATGATGGGTTTCTAGATTTCACTCTTGGTCTGTGAATATTATTCACTACTATCGAGATAAGGGCCTAGAGGGTCACACATAATAGTGTATTCAAGAATATTCCCTATTCAATTGAATAGGATTTTTTGACATGGTGAGCCCCACCACAAGGGTCTGGGATTTGTAAAACATTAAACGATCACTAATGCAATAAAAAAATTTATAATATTCGAGTTTAGAATAATGAGCACTGAATTTTTTTATTAAAAGTATTTACGAGTTTTAAGTAAATACATGAAAAAATATTAATTGATGAATATTAAATTATTCAAGGTTCAATTAATATTTATGGGAACAGTTGATTTAATGACTCAATTATTATCATGTATTATACTTTAATATATTACAATTAAATGATAATAATATTTCTTACTCGGTTTAGTAGTCATAAAATATCATTGATAGTGCATTAAGTATTCGGGACTGGTGAGGCGATACCGGGTATTTTAATTAACCTCTCTAAATATAAGAGGAGAGGAGATTTCCTATCACTATTCATGGTGCTTCTCTCTCCTCTCCTCTCTCCCATGATCTAGAGAGAGGGGATCTAGATCCAAGGATCTTGGTTCAATCTCTCTCTTAGGCATCACCAACAAAGCGATGCAGTGATCATTGGAGTGTCGAATGTGTTGTCGGAATTCTGCACTAGCACCTGGATTAGAACGAATTGTCCTTCTACGGATTTCTTGAAGCACATTTGGATGATATAGAGGAGTTCGATGTCTGATTCTTTGCGTAGCAATCTCCAATGACGAGTAGACATCGTGCATGGCTTCAAAACTAAATCACGTATTTTATGGTTTATTTTTTGTTCTTAAAATCCTTAATGTGTGGTCCTCGGCTAACACAGGGCTTCTGTTCACTGAAGTCTACAAGTTTACTTCGATCATCGGTGAAAAATTTTAAAAACACACCTATTTGGGGCATCCGCTGCACACCTGGTTCCAACAAGTGGTATCAGAGGGATAACTTGTTGATTTTAAGCCAAAATAATTAATTTTTCATTAAAATATGAAGATGGAATTGTTACGGTCTGAATGCCACAGACCGTGTTTGAATCTGATATCGGATGACCCATCTGTGGTCATCCAAAGTTTAAAATTAGAGTTAAACCAGTTGTTTTATAAATGTTCATCGGCTGGACATCGGGTTACCGAAATAGAATTTTTTGGTGAACCTTAATGATTATTATTATTATAACAATTTAATTATAATAATAATAGATTTATTATAATAATTATTTTATTATTATAATATTCTATTATAATAATGTTTTATTATTATAAGTTTTTATACTTTCTATTCGAAATATAGAATATAAAAATATAAAAAAGGGGGGATGACTCACTTTTATGAGTCATGTTTAATTAATAAAATTTTTAAAGAAAGACTTTTTTTGCAAGTCTTGTTTTAAAAAAAATAGGTTGGGTGAAAGACCTTACAAGAGTATAAAAAAATGGGGTGCGGGGAGACTTGCATTGCAGGTCTCCTGTTAAATAAAAAAACAAAAGGGAAACATGGTGGGCTGGCTAGAATTTAAAGCAAAAGAAAAAAAATATTTTTGTTTTGGGGGATGAGAGACCCCCCATCTTTGAATTGCGGCAGCCTGTAGTGGTTGTTGTCACCTATTCCCTGTCGTACCAGGGCCCCAGAGGCCCTCTGGTCTTCCCCACAGCCCCGGGTGCACCAAGGCCACCAGTGGTGGGCCAGCCGCTCGGCCTGCCTTCCCCACTCAGCCTCCCTACTGAGGCCGCCCCTTCCTCCTAGCAGACACTACAAGAAAACCGCCATTTAGCGGTGGTTATTTTTGCATGTAGCGGTAGTTTAAACCATTGCTACATGGTTTGGCGGCGGTTTACAGAAACCAACACTAAATTTTGCGTTGGAAATCTATTAGTGGTAGTTATTTCCATTTAGCGGTGGTTTAAGGGAAACATCGTAGCTGCCTCATTTCACGGTGGTTTTACTGATTTTAGGGGTGGTTTTTACGATCCCTGGATTTTATTTTATTAGCAGTGGTTATAACCTCCGTGAATAAAATAAAATCCAATGGTTGTAAAACCGCCGCTAAAGTCACGAGAACCATCACGGAATGTACGTGGGTGATGAAACTCTGTAGTGGCGGTTAAAAGAGCCGATAAATGTAAAAAATACTTACGTTTAACGGTGGTTAAAACCGCCACTAATGTCTTACCTGTATACTTTTCGTGGTGGTTAAAACCGCCGTGAAAATCTGACTAGAAAAATAAATAAATTTTCTTCTTCCACTGCACCATTGCCCTAAAAAAAAAATCAAACCAGAAATACCAATAGCCTAACGGATTAATGCACAAAAAATTTAATAAATAATAGAGACAACTATTAAAAAATGTATGGTCGTGATGCTCGGAAAATATAGTGGAACATCATAAATGGATATGTGTAGTGAGGAGGAGTAAAAATATGACCTGAATTGATAGATAATGGGTAAAACACCACACAACACATTCTAAGGTTGATTTAAAATTAGTTTTGATTAGTGATTCATGGACATGGAATAATCATTTAAGGTTATAGAATTAGGACCATGTGGTGACCATGAAACTCAACCATGCTTGAGGTGGACTTCCTCCCAACCCCTATGCCCTACTAATCCATGATTGATTCAAGAATCAAGGATATTTATACAGTTATAATTGATTATAGGGGTGAATCCAATTAGGGGAAGAAGTGACCTCAAAAATAACATGATGAAAATTACAACTTTTGAGAACTGGGAAGTGAATTGGGAGTAATCGACAGAAATAGAATTATTATTGACCATGTTTGAAACATAGGATACCTGAGCTGGTTGAGGATAGGATGAATAATATCATGATCTACTATTTATGGAGATCAAAGCATGAAATCTTATTTTTATCATTAAATGTACTTCATTGAATGATCCTGAGATGGTATGTAAGATACTATGTCCATGAATCATTTCATTAGATATCCTTTTCAGATTGGTAGGGTTAGGATTATCCAAATATTAGAATGTGTGAACTGCACAAGTGTATGTGGGGATATATCATATAGAATATTAGGTTCCATGGGAGATATTTCCTCATGTGCTCAAATGTTCTATTTAAACATGTGGGTTGACAAGATTCAAGCCTGGCCCAGAGGGAAAAGTCCCCATGATGAGTTTCTAGTAGGTATAGGACTAAGATAAAATATACATGCATCAATATGTGTCTCCTCATAATGGGCATAAAGACAAACATAGTTTTGATGCGTGACATGGTAAGAGACTATTGTCGGTGGAGTGATTTCATCTCTGGAAAGGATATCATATCATCTCATATTCATAGAAATACAAGTTTTATATGGGTAATGTGTGGTTCATTTCATACTTATCATATAAGTAATCTTAGTTTTATATGTGGTAATTATTTTTATAATCAACTCACACTTCTCGGATGAGGCATCCTTATTTCATTTAATAGGGTATAGTTGTTAATTAACATTGTTTGCTGAGGACATTGGGCTCTGATGTTTAAAATCATACAACATAGACTATGACTACAACTGGTTTAAATTCCTAGAGCTCCAAATATATGAATAGGTTTGAGTTAAAGGTCTCCAAGCTTTAACCAAAGTAGATAGGAAAGAGAGAAACCTATAATGATTCGGTGATAGGGTTGTGCCCTAGATTAAATATTTATATGTTACTACTTATATCATGATTATTGGAATCAATCCACATATTTTTATGATTCACGGTGTCATAGGATACCAACTCTAGAAGGGTTTACCTTCTTGGATGATGATATTGAATAATTACATATTATAATATTAGGCATCGAGAATTTATAAGAGGTGAAATTATCTCTCTTTAAGAGATATATCAATTTTTTATGGGGTTAAATTATCTGTCATTAATAGGTATATATATTTTACACGGGGTAATGATATTGTTTAAATTCATCTTATTAGGATTTTAAAAGGTCTTTTGCATCTATATACCCATTATTTACTTCCTCATATCAGTAAATGAGAGCATCTTGGAACACTGATGTGTCAACATAAATGAAAGTATATTATTGCTAAAAAAAAGAAGCTCATGTGAGAGTTTTGGGGCAATGACACCTTATGTAATGGATTATTATATAGTGAATCATCAGCTAGGATCAATGATAGAAGATATATTCAGAAATACATATCTCATAGAAATGGGAATCAATCCACCCATAGTTCTAGAATTTTGTGCAAATAGATGTTTGATGAAACTCCACGGATGAATAAACCCATGTGATGGATGTATGAGCATATTTTATTGTCATAATGCTTGGACTAGGGATATCTTGATATAAACTGTTATAGTATATATTGGTGAGGTGGGGGAATCGAGAATGTTTTTTTGGTGAATAAAACTTGGGTTATAGGATAAAATAGGCCCTTCAACCCATGACGAAATCTTGAATATGATTACACATAGTGTAAGATCATAAAACCAAGACCATGATGAAAAATTTAATGTCATGTCTTGAAGAAAATGATTTTTTTCATCTCACATAATGTGATGCTTCCATGTTTTATATGAGGTAATGTTTTTGAATATATAATAATTATCATAAGAGGAATCCAAATTTTATATAGAGTAAGACTTTTAGATCATCAAATACACATCCTACAATGAATCCTGGTTTCATACAGTTTAATACCATATCCCATTAAGAGGAACCTAGGTTTTATATGGGGTATGACCACATTTTATCATCATGAACAGAATATGATAACCATTAACAATGCATGAAGATTCACTATCTACACATTATACCTCACCAAATTGTCCACAACAGTATCCCCTTGATCACTATGAAATGTCCCAATTTTTTCAACACATCAACAATGGGTTTAACATCTAGTCATCAAAAAACTCAACTACCAATTCAAACAAAGGCCTAAATGGAATGATGTATACCACGTTCGAGAAATAAATACATAAAATGAAACATCAGAAATCAATAAAAAGCATAAAAGGAAACATGATAAATCAAGGAAATGTTAGGGCATGAAAATGTTTGGAGGCAACTATGTGCCACACATGCTACATAGACAAACCAACTATTCCCATATTTTTTCAACACATCAACAAACTAATAACAGTTCGATGATGCATCGTCTTCCTCTCCACCTCCATCTCCACTTTCTACTATCACATGTAAGAACATTATATTGAAAATTAAATACTATTGCATATTTATATTAAAACTTAAAACCAATGAAAGTTTGAAAACTAAATGATTTTGATTTTTTGTGATTTACCTGCATACCACCAGTTGATGCACTACCACTGGGGGAATATCTACTCATCTGTTGATGTATATCAATCATCGCTTTCTACAAAGCAGATATTTGAACCCCTGGTCTTGAACTATGGTTCGTAGAGAAGAGATCTCCCTCTAAACATCTTCAGATATGGATTGATTATAACCATGAGTAGATGTAGATAGAATCCCTGGTGTCATTCCAAAGACCTCAGATAGTATGGGTTTGAAACCCATCCCATGCACTCTACCAAGATGCTCCTTCCCAAGGACTTTAGCAACTGGGCCATCCTGGGAGACTGAGTAGGACTGCCCAGGATTGACATCCCATTATTCTTTAATTTTTACCTATAAATAAAATATCAATATATATTAACATAATAAAAACTAATAATATGTTATTATAATAAAAAATTTACTTCATACCCCAACTTCTTTGGAAAGCTCATTAAAAAAACTTCCATCTGATTTTTTGTAAACATCCAACCACAGTTCAGTTCGGGATGCTTCGTTCCCTAAACTATGTGACTGCATTAAGAAAAGATAAATCAAAAATTCAATATATTAAACAGATAATATTGTCTTATAAATATTTAAAATAATTAAAATATTACCAGTGTCATTTGGATTCTAGAAAAGATTTTTGAGCCCACAGTGTGAGGGATGACTTTCTTAGCCTAGTTTGATGCATTATGTCTTGAGAGATCCTGAAATAAATCAAATGAAATTTAATAGTAATTTATTCAATGTCATCTCAACTTCATATACACGTGTAAATGTAAAATGTGGATAATATAATAATATATATTTCAATACCATCCGCTTCTCATCACGATGTGTGTCAACAAAAACATTCCATTGTTCTTTCGGTGCCCCACTGGGTAGCTTATCATACATTTGATGCACGGTCAATGAAGTATCATTGACATCACACCACAATCTCTATTTGAAATCTTTCCATTTATTACCAAGATTTTTCAACATCCACTTTCGTGTTATCACATCAACAACTGTAAAGTGGAAGAACATCTGTATACAGAAATTAATTTTGAACATATTAGTAACATAACATTTAGTTAAACCATAATTTAATAAAATTACCTTTATTTGGAAATAAAAAACTTCATTTTTCTAGCTTGGAGGCATATGTCCCCAATCATCATAAGAAATAGGAAGGGAAATGGGCTCTACTGCAAGTTGTCCTAGAATTTGGCCAAGTAACCCCGCGGCGTCATCCGTAGGGACCCCATAAGAATCAAATGTCATAACTATCTTCTCGCCATTAATATTACAAACATCTTAACTTTTTATGTTTTTCTCAACGATTTCATTTTTTCATCTTCAATGAGAAAACAATTAGTATAAACAAAATGCAATAAAATTATTTAATTAAAATTTGTACCTATGATAGTGACACTCCAGTATGTCTATGATGAACAGGAAGGGGCGTGTCACTGCCCCACTGTTGAGGATCGTGAAGGGGGAGTTGATGACTCATCCTCTAATGGGACATCCACATATAGTGTGAGAGATAGTGTAGGGGGAGATGGTGTAGGGGTGTATGCAGCTGGTGCCTTAGATGTCGTGGGGAGGAAGCCAGATGGATCATCATCTATCACAGAACTAGATTAAATAGTGTACCACTTACTAATTGGAATTATTGTCATTTAATAAAATAAATTTAAGTTCATAATATATATTTCAAAAAAAAATGGAGAAAAAAAAATAAAAATAATAATAGATGCCCAGTACTAACAGACAAAATATATATAACAATGATAATGAATGACTGCAGAAATGAAACAAGTGGTTGCTGAATGAATAAATAATTGTACATACAATCATTTTCCCCTTCAATCATGTCGGTTTCCTACTCCATTGATTCATCCACTTCATTCATCCTTTCTAGACTAATATTTTCAATATCATGATGGACAAATAATTCTACTTCCTCTTGTTGATTAAATTCAATTTCAGAGTTCAAATCTTTCACTTCATCACCCATATCATACAAATATCTTTGTATTACATGAGCAACTACAATAAACCCTTCATCCACAACATCATTCACATAATATACTATTTTTTATTGTGATGCTAAGATATATGGATCATATAGTTCATGATCACCAACATCCATCAAGCGAGAGAAGTTCACATAAGTAAATTACAAGAAATCTCTTTTAACAACTATGATAATATCGACCCATTTTCATTTGAATAAAACAGGTGAAACATGTCTGTGGTAGTTTAATTCAATAATATCATGCGGCTTTCCATAGTATCCCAATTCAGCAAATGTAAATATACCATTATTCTGTGTTTTCAAACCCACTTCTCAATCGACCGTACGAAATCAAAAGTCATTCAAATTATAAGCATCGAACTTTCTAACTTGTTTTATAGGACCTCTAGCAAGAAACATCAAATATTTTGACAAGTATGATCGAGTATCAGTATTCATGATCTGAAAAAATAAATATAATTTAATATATTTACGAAATGTTTGTGTCAAACTAATATTCGTATTTATTGCAATATTTATAAACTTACACGTTGTGGAAACCATTCTACAAGCTCTTTATTCACAACTTTCATTATATCTTTCTCATTTCATGTTCAGCCTCTCATTCATATCTTTCTTTGTATCCTTAACTCTTCAATAAATGGATCTGAAATTTCACTATTCAATAGCATATATTTATGTGCCTGTAATAATTTCAATTCTGTCATTGTCACATTTGAGGTCCTCCCAACTGATCAGCCAATAGCATGAAATATTTTTGATTTATGATGCATTTAAGATTGAGTTGATGTGTCGTCAACATGTCCAACTCAATTAAATCTTGTCTCAATATCATCCAAATATCTGGAAAAAAAGGTAAGACACTCCTCATCCAAATAGACTTCAGCAATAGAGCCTTTTGGTTGACCTTTATTTCTCATGTATGCTTTCAAATGCCCAAGATATCTGTGAAATAAAATAATAATATTATGAATTTATTTAAATGACAAAAATTTTATACTTAACTGAAAAACATATAAATAAAATACCTCTCAAATGGTACATCCATAAATAATGAACGGGGCCACCTAATTTAGCTTCCTCAACCTAATGCACAGTTAAATTCATCATGACAGTAAAGAACGATGGAGGAAAGATCATCTTCATTGCACAAAGGGTCAATAAAAACCTCTCTTGGAGGTTGTCAAGGTGAAATGGATGTAGAACTTTCTCACATAATTGCCTAAAAATGTGCATAATTAGAGTACAACCGTAGTAACGTTTTCAGGTAATAATATATGCAATCCCAATGGTAGTAACTATTTTAACAAAATATGTGAATCATGACTTTTCAATCCATGTAACTTACGATTCTTCAAGTAAACACACCTCGATATGTTACTTTAATACCCATAAGATACCTTCAAATTCTTTAAAATTCGAAGGAATGTATATTTATCCCAATTTTTCATTGAAAAAATGGTCGGAGCATAATTTCATTCTCATCTGGACATAGATCACGTTTTATGTTCATTACTTGTTTGTCATTGCGAGTATTGAGATGATCCTTCGACTTTCCATGCTCATTAAGTAATGTGAAAATCAAATTATCATAGACATTATTCTCAATATGCATCACATCAAGATTGTGTAACAACAAATTAAATTCCCAATACACAAGTTTGAATAATAAACTTTTTTTCTTCCATTTTTGCGTTCTGATTTCACTTGAGGATGCACTTCGAACCCATTTTCTTCTATCATTCAAATGATGAACCTTCCCAAATTCTGTTTCAACATTTTCAAGTTGTGTCAATATTTCATAACTAGTTAACAAATTTGAGGTGGTCTATGATCAATGGAACCGTTAAATTTTGATCTGTTTAGCTGAAATCTATGAGATTCATCGAGAAATATTTGATGGCACAAGAAGCACCATTTTCTACAGTGGGGTACCCATTTTGGATCAAAATCAAAGTTAAAAACGGGACAATCCAAACCCATGTAAGTGTTACAACCAGATAAATTCCCAAGCCCATGGAAGTCACTAATGGTCCACATTAAAGTAGCATGCATTTTGAACATTTTTTTAGAAGAAGCATCAAAAGTCTCAACACGATTGCTCCATAACTCCTACAATTCATCAATCAAAGGCTACAAGTATACATCAATATCATTTCCAGGCATTTGTTTTCCAGGAATAATCATCGAAAGAATAAAAGATGTTTGTTGCATACATATCCACGAAGGCAGATTATAAGGGATCAAAACAACTGGCCAAATGCTATAACTGGTACTCAAAGTCTTAAATGGGTTAAATCCATCGGCAGCCAATCCTAATCAAAAATTCCTAGGATCAGCTGAGAAATCTAGATGTATTGAATCAAATTTCTTCCACAATTGGGAATCTCATGGAAGTCTCATTAACCCATCATTATTATTATCTACAGAATGCCACTTCATGTGTTCAGTGGTTTTCGATGGCATGAATAATGTTTTCAATCGAGTCTTCAAAGGAAAGTAATGCAAAACCATTGCAGGTGTGGTCCTTTTCTTCTTCTCCATGAAATTATGTTTATTCAGACTTCCAACATCACCCTTTAACTTCCATCTAGAAGAAGAATATTTCTTTCAATTTTGTCTACTTGAATCCTCTCCCCAATAAAGCATACAATCATTGGGACATGCATGTATTTTTGTATAGTTCAGACCAAGTTTGTTAACAACTTTTTTCATATCATAAAAATATCTGGGATTTTTGCTTCAGGAAATGCATCACGAATCAATTCCAATATCATGGACATTTCCTTATTTGTAATTCCACATAGACATTTGATATGGTACAACTTCGGCAGAAATGAAAGGTTTGAATATTTCAAACACCCACTATATAACTCTTTATTTACATCATCGAATAAATCATGAAACTCATTTTCCTCAATGAATTTTTCTCTTACGTTTGGATCCACAAAATCAAGAGGAGGATCCAATGATATATTACAATCTTGATTTTCCTGTGTTACAGTCTCAAAAACATCACTTGTCACGTTGAAATTTCTAGCACCCTCTTTTGGTTGTTCTGATATGATTTGATGTTGATAGTGGTGTCTTGTAGTGCCGAATGCATCATTTATGAGGTTTTTCATTTTATTTTCCATTGTCAACGAACTTGGGACCTCATTCTGTGGATTAACATCAGTTCTCAATCTTTCTGTAACGTTCAATTCTCCCTGCCAAATCCAACACAAATATTGACCAGGGATTTGCTTCAGTATTAAATATTTATAAGCTTCATCTGTCTTCAACCATGTTCTAAATTTACATTTAGGACATGGACATCTTATTCTCCCTTCAATGGATCGATTAGAAATTTAAAAATCTAAAAACTCATTCAAACCCTTAACATACTGAGGTGTGTTCCTCAGTAATGTGATCCATATTTTATCCATGTATATCACAATGTGCCTATACAATAATAAAAAAAATAAAACACATAGTTAATACTAAATAGAGAAAGATATTTATATATACGATAGTGTGATATTATAGAAACATAATATAATAAAGATGAGCCCCAGAGTTAGATATGAACCCTATAGTGTTTGGGATAGGGGAAGTTTCTTTGGTAAAGAGAAACAGTGTGCTAACAATGTGGTAGCTACTTTACCATGAAAACCAAATCACATTGTTAATTTGGAATAACCCCAACCTAAGTTCTCTACAGAGACTTCATATAAAACTATAATATGGAATAAATCTATTATAAATAATGTTCAGGGAAAACCTTATGATTATTAAAGAACTAAAAACATTCTTAGATATGGTCATGCAACCCTACCGAGGTCATATCCTATAATAACCTTCAATATATATGCATCCTCAATATGAAAAATAACCAAAAATACCTATAATATATATAAAGGAACCATTAAAATGTATACAATGCATAATGGTAAGTGGGGGTTGGGGTCACCGGGGTCGTAGGGTCACGGGGGGTGGGGGAAGCGGGGTCACCGGGGTCGCGGGGTCGTCGGGGTTGTGGGGGGCCAGGGGAAGCGGGGTCGCCAGGGTCGCGGGGTCGATGTGGTCGCAGGGTCGTGGGGGGTTGAGGACTTATATTTGGATGAATTAATTGTTTGTTCCTTGGAGTGGCAAGAACCCCATGAGTTATGGTAGTCTTGAGGCATTAAAAGTGGTGGTGTTCATCGAAATTCATGATGAAATAACTTGGGAGATTAGGTTTTGAGGTTCTATGAACATTGTGTGGACTGAATTCCTAGACCTCTCTCTGGTGTATTCACATAAAAAAGAGTGGTGGTGTGACATGAGGGTGATTTGGATCATATATGTGTTAGTGATCATGAGTGGAGAATTATGGTTAAATGGGATGATTGAGGATCTGACCAAGGATTTGAACTAAGAGTTGGATTCAGACTTCAGTGTGGGCATTAAACATTTTTGTTAGTCCTTGAGTTTTAAGGCATCATGGTCGGGATATGATAGCGCATTGGTTGGTGGGATTGAGCGCCTTTGGTATAATTCATCTAGATAAGGACCTACTAGTTTTGTTGTATAAAAATTGATGTGGTAAGGTGGAGACCACATCAGAAATGTCGTTCAAGATGTGGTTGATGTGGTTTGGGGATAAAACAAGGGTATTTGAAGAATAGTTGATGTGTCTGGGCTTGGTGTTTGGAGTTTCATAGTAGAATCATGTTGGGAATTTGTAGATGAAATGTGGGATGTTGGTACTATCCTCCAGGACAACATAATAAGATAATAATAATCACATAGGTGTAAATAGATCCCAGTAAGAATTCTCTCTAAACATTATATTCAGCAACATGGAAGAATTGTATTCATCCAAACCACTACAATAAGTTAGAATGAATTCAATACCATTCACTTCAACACACAAAAGAAATTTATGCTAAGTAAAGGGATGTTATGCTTGAGTAACACATGTTTGATGGACTCCATGATCGAGTATCAAAAGTATAAGGAACTCCATACCTAAGTGTCATAATTCATTATAGTCAAGTAGGACTTATAAATAAATAGGTTATCCATTTCAAAAAATAATGAAAAATACAAAGATACATATTCAATGAAAGTGATTACTTTAATACAAGACTATACATATTAATGAAAAATGATCTAGTTTGGATAACATATAGAGAAAGAAAATACAAATAAAATTTAAATACAAAATAAACCTAGTTGAACTATCTCACAATAAAATTTCCCAAAAAAAAGTCACAACCATATTCACAACTCAAAACATCTCCATGTGATCCCTGAAAATTCACAACATTCCAATGTCCATTAATGTAATAAGAGGAAAAAAATAACTAGAAATCACAATCTTGAAATTCTAATGAAAAGATAGAAGTTACACACACACATGAATGTGTATGAAAAGTTTGATATAAATAGTCCTAGAAATAGTTCACCATAGATTATTTGTAATTGATTTTATAAAAAATATTCATAAATACTTATTTTAAATATAGTTCTAGAGTTTATTATTCACATGTAAAAGTTTTAAAATACATAAATCACATGATTTATCCATTTTAGTAAAAAAATCTACAATTCCTATATAAAACATGGGTAGAATTAACACATTATATAGTAAACATTAAACCAAAAATTAACTAAAACAAGAAATGGACATAAATAAGAACCCAGATATTACTAAATAACTATATAAACATCCACCAAGAAATGGTTCTGAATTAAAAAATCAAGTTATATGGGTTCAATATAGGTAAGAAATGGGATACACTAAGTAATCATTAATGGGAACCAAGAATTATGTGTAACTCACTGGGTTATAACATGAAGGATATTGGAACACACATATGGACACTAAAACTTTTATCGGCCAACCCTATTTGAACTAAACTCCACCCAACCCTGGCCTATCCTCTTAGTCTCATGGGGAGGTAACCCCAAATAGAAAGAAGTCATTCTAGGTGAACTAGAAATTGTATAATATCTAATATATTAATAATAATCAAGATATTCTATTTTACTTAATTGGTTTCCCAATAATTCAATAATTAGGGGAGTGGAAAAAGTCAAATTATATGAGGACAAAATATATTATATTATTACACTTTAAATAAACCATATCTAACTTCCAATAACCTCCCAAGAAAGAGTTATCTTTTAAATCATCTCAAGAATTAAATTTTTATAAAATTATTCATATTAAGGGAATATGTCACCACACAATATAAAATAGCCAATTAGGTAACAATGAGGGTACAAAAATCACATGGAAACATTCATTATTAAGATTCCAACCGTGGTTTTAATTAAATATTTGGATGACAATCCATTTTTATAACTATTGAAACTTTAAATCAAATCACATTTTTAAATACTTTTACAAATCAATACATTCTATTAAGAATAATTTAAAATCATTATAAGACATATATGTCTTGTTTCCATTAAACATAGTCTAATTACACACTTTTTTATAGACCATACCTTAAAACATAAATCATCTTTTTGTAGTAAAAAATGGGATTCAATCATCTCCATAAAATTACAAATCCTATAGAAGGAGCCTCACTGTAATTTTCCCAAATAAATTACATGAATATAATTAATTTTAATATCAAAAGTAGATATAATTTATAATACCCTTTTATCAAAATCTAGGAAAAAAATAAAACACTCTTAAAAAATAATTATATGAACCATAAAAATTTATATCTTAAAAAGAAAAGAAACTTTAGGCCATACAATAATTTCATGATGTTATAAATTAAGTAATTTCATAAAAACAAATGCCACGTACAAGAGGAAACAAATCTAATTTTATGATAAAAGAACCACACTGCAAGTAAATGAAATCCACTAACCCTAAACTACAAAACCTCCTGATTAAACACATCCAAAGCCATAAATATATCCCTTATGGGTATTCGTGTTCATTGGAAAATTAAAAATCAATAATTGAGGTAAAATTACTAGAATTCAAACCTTAGGTTCTGTATAGGTCGTTGGGGTCGCGGGGGGTCGGGGGAAGCGAGGTTTCCAGGGTCCCGGGGGGCCAGGGTTGCTAGGGTCGCGGGGTCACCGGGGTCGCGGGGGGCCAGGGTCATGGGGTAAGTGGGGGTCGGGGGAAGCAAGGTCGCGGGATGAGAAGGGGTCGGGGTGGGGGTGACGGGTTGGTGGTGTAAAAAAAAATATTGTTTTGTGGCGGTTTATTATAAACAGCCATGAAACCATTTTAAAAAAATGTTTATCAGAGGTTCCGAAAATAGCCGCTAAAGTCAATTTTTGTTGTAGTGAGAGATACGCCGCACCAGGCTGGTAAACTATCATTGGCCGACGCCTCTCCCCTATAGAAACAGTGCACCACCTATGCACTAGACTCCCTGTTCGGCCCTCTTTTGCACCCATCTTTGCACCACATGGGAGACACCCTCCCTCTCGGCGCCCTACTGCTCCCTCGCGCGGAGCAACCCCACACCAGCCTGGTCAACTAGGGTCGCTAGCCCTTCTAGCAGCCAGAAGCAACCCACTGGCATCCCCGACTGCGGTGGCACCTCCCTGACAAGCACATTGCAAAAACTCCCAGTCGCCTCCTCCTGTGAGACTACTTTGCACCAGGCTGCCTCCTCCTGAACAACTAGTACCATACCATCCGGCCTCTTAAAGACTCTCCCACAGAGACCCGCACAGTGGCGCACCACTACAGAACTTTCCCTCACCGACACCACCTTTCCCTCAGTAGGTAGACCTCTGTGCCAACCACTCTTGACCAGATGACGAGATACCACCCCACCAAAACCCTCCAGCCTCCTCCCTCACTACCAACGCGGACCGTCCTGACCATCGTAAGGGATACCCTGATCGTCTTCCCATGGCACTTGCTGCTCCACCCGAACCCGCAGCACAACGCACACCATCGTGAGGTAACACATCTACATGGGATTGACCAAATACGACCCGCACAGGCCCTACCCAAAGTTTTAAGGTCCCAAGTGCTTTAATTTAATCAAAATTAATTAAAATAATTAATTTAATTTCAAGTGATAATTAAATTAATTAAACATTAATTTTGGTTATTAAAATTTTAATGTGGTGAAATTAATTTAATTTGATGATAATTATACTAATTAATTAATTTAATTTTTAGTTTTAAAATTAAATTAAATAAATGTGATTTAATGATGTTAAATTGAATTAAAAACAAGAGTAAAATTTTTAATTCAATTAAAATGCCCTCAGAAATTATTTTTAATGCAAGTTTAATTTTTATTCTACATTTATTATCTATACGTGAGTTTAATGCGTAAGTTGATCATGAGCTGGAGACCGACCAATGCATGTCTGGTGGTTTTTTATTTAATTAATTATTTAATTTATTATTGCATATTGGTTTGTAATAATTAGTTTAATTAAATAAAAGACGATTTGTGAGTTGTCTCAAGTGTCATTATATGTTTAAGGGAATGTGAGGCCATTCTCAGAGTTGTATATTTATACCTCGAGACCCCCTCGCCTACGTGCGAGTACAGTTGTATAATGATGAGACGAGGTGTAACGCACTTAGAGCCAATTAATGGCGACTCATAAGATAGGAGTTAGATACCTTGGATGAGCAGACGTAGCCATTCACGTTGCAAGCCACGTGACTAAAGGTATTGTCCCTAGGGTCTCGGTTGGTCTATTATTCACTAAATGGATCAACCATTAGAACCACCTCATGATCAGGTTTTTTACATTATTTCTGCATGATTTTTTTTTTGAATGTGTAATTATAGCACGATCACATATAATAATAATAAACAAGCATGCAAGATAAAATCAACATGTGACACGATGATGTTTCTATTTCTTTCATGTTCATATGTGAGTGTGATCACATAGTACATGCTTATAAAAATAGTAAATTATTTCTTTCTTTACAATAAAATAATAATAAAAACCCTCAAATATAAATTAAATCAAAACAGCCTTCCGTTATTCAAATTTGGAAAAAAACGGCTATTTGAGGTGTTGGTCATGCCATAGGTGAGGGTGCCTCTTACTACCGAGGAGTCCTTATAAGAATGATGGGTTGAATTAACTAAAATTTCAGTAATGAAATATCCATAGATAGCTTGTTGTAATTTTAGAGGCAGACATTGATTAAATCAAGTTCTCATTTTAGGAAGTTGGGACTTCACTCAATAGATCAAGGAACCGCATGTTAAAGCAGTCAGCCGGCCAAAATCTCAACTTGAACCCTCCAACTAGTGGCGCAGCTATAGCTTGTAGACTACGAGGGGTGGTATTGGGATCCTTTACACAAGAATAGTCAAGTGACAGAGTATTATGATTCTAGCATAGAGGGTTCCTAGAATCCGATAAAATATTGGGAGACATTAAATTATTTAAGTAATTAATCAAAATTTCTAAACCGATAATCCAGATAAAAGCCACTCATCTGCTAAAGTTTACTTTTGTTAAAACTGAAAGTTAAAACACAAGTTTAAAATCTATGATATTATATTTGACAAATTAAATGTCTACACTAACATGAGTATCCATGAATATTAAAGGTGCATGTGCATAATAATATGATATCGAAAACTTAGGGTGCTGGTGTCCCAAATATTATTAAATACCTCAAGAATCGAGGGTGAAAATTTCTTATAGGTGACTAATGTACAAAGCATAAGATAGTTATATCATAATGATCCCATCAACGTCCAGTGTCAGTTGTGGTCGCTACACTAGGACATGGATGTTATTACATGAAGTCTCATCTCCGAGATGTTTTCAAGGAGAAAGCAAAGCAATGATACGAATAAGGGGGTGGTTACACTGATATGCGTAAATTGAAATATTGATCATGATATTTAAATGGATCCCTTTTTCATATCATTTTCACCACATTACTCAACTGTCATTTTAGGTTATAAAATGAGCAATTATTGAGTAAACCCTTCATTACTAATTAAGGTAAGGTTCTCCAAGTGATAATAATAAAAGAAGGTGAAGTTTTAATTCTTATAGAGGATAAATTGAAAGACAATGTGGAAAGGTCAAAGGCATTTAACAAAAATGGAACATTCGTTAAATCCTTCAATTAATGAGGTATTAAAAAAATTTTATTTCCATTGTATATTATAAAATAAAATAATGTAAGTTTAAAAGAAATAAACTGGTATAAAGAAGCAAGTTTCCACTTCTACATGAGGAATATTCATCGATTTAATGTTTCTTTTTACTACTTGGGTATTTAATAATATATTCTTTTTACGTATGTGTATTTAAATATAGTTACCATGTAAGTATAAAAATATTACTAGAAGTCAGATGTATTCTCCAAGTGGCTTTGAAAGGGTGATACCTAGTCCAGTGGTGATAAGTACATGACTCCTTAATTTCCAAGTGAATGATTTTTGTTGAACTATTATTGAGTATAACCACAAACATTAATCTCATGTGTCCTTGGATGAAAGGATAAAATCGTTCAGGTTATGGAATGAATGTTGTTTTCAGTAAACTGAATCACTAATTCAGTGATACATGAATTATAGGCAGTTAGTGATGAATATAAATGTAAGACTTATACCAAGTTGTGACAAGATAATTCTTTTTCAAGTAACACTAAAAGTATATGTCATGAATATACCAAGTATGATATTTAGGCTCAGTATAGATAAATATGTTTGGTATTATCAATGTCTTTAGTTTTAGACAAATGAGCCTTTAGAAATAATGGTATGTCACAACACTTTTAGAAATAGTTCAGAAAGTAATCATGAACTACACATGAGCCTTATCCCAGTTGGTGAGGGCTCCTTAAGTGCAACCAGGAGACCCGAGATCAAATCCAGGTGGAGGCTATTTTCCAGGGGGTACTGTAGTAGTGCTGTAGCAGGTACTGTAGCGGGAACTGTAGCAGGCACTGTTTGGAACTGTAGCAGCCAGGTGTATTCTCCTTTTTGGGCCTTTAGAGCACCTATTTGGTCCCTTAGTCCTTTAAGTCCTTCGAGCCACCTATGCCTTTGGGAAAATAAGGCCTTTGGGCCACCTCAAGGCCTTTAGGCCACCTTAAGTGCAGATGAAAACCAGACAACCCACAAGGAAAAAACTTCAGAAGGAGGAGCAAGGAGTTTTCACCATAGCAGAAGCTAAAAGGATTTCAAGAATGAGAGGGTATGGAACCTTCCGTCGAGACAAGCCACTGCATGCACGAGAAAGTCTATCTAAATAGCCATGCGAAGGTGGAGAGATGATTTCATGATGAAGATGGTAGGGAGGAGTAGTTCCAAGTAGTTAGTCTAGTTTGTATGTAATGTTTTAATCCTATGGGAATTTAATTCCTCTAAGGCCAATGGGCCATGTAATACTTACACCTATAGGCCTTGTAAGGGTTCCACATCACCCCTTGAAAGGTGGATTATCAAAACTCAATAAAAATTTAGGCCTTCAAGACATTGGAGGAGGTAAGTAAGCATGAACTATTCCAAGTATAAGTTAGAGGTATACATACTTTATAAGATTCCTTTAAGTTATTAAGGAATAATAAAGTTAAGTATATGTGTGGTTAAGAGATATGAGTTTCTTTTTCTTGGGATACTGAATAATATCTTGACCAAGCATTCATCAATCATGATAATTTAGCGTGGAGAAATTCCTAAACACACATTACCTTATCGACATCACGACATTGATGTTAATGAGGAGGATTGGTGATGAGTTCTTATATATGAACATTTATCAACAAACATGTAGTGTGGAGAAATTCATAAACACATATGTTATACATAAAAATATTGATACAAGTAATATCAATGTTGCAACCTGTAGAAACTTCCATTATATTTTATGAAATACTTTGCAGATAACAACGATATCCCAAAACCATATTCCAACTGAAATGAAAAATGGATATCATACGAGTCATAGTATGATGTTAATCCATTATGTCATAAGGACATGTTTTTTTATGCAAATAGTTTGTCCAGATACAAACAGACATGCATCAAGATAATCACATTGTGCATCTAGGGTACTTATCCTAACGATTGCTTAGGATATTACATAAATCCCTAAGATAGAAAAATTGTAGTCAAGTGATATAATACACATCTATATAAGGGTGCACATCTCTATTATAGATATTGGTAGCTATTTTGACTTGTGTTTAGTCAATGCTAAAGATGAAGAAATAGTTGCCATTGAAACTAGTTCCACAAGCGCATGTGGAACATAGTATGTTCTAGAGACACATACTACATAAGAAGGATAAAACCTTGGTAATGGTTTTTATTAACCGTGGTCGGTGATCTATTATTCAATATGAATAATATTTCAAAAAAGAAGTATATAGAAATTAGCTAAAATTAATAAGACCAACTAAAATTCAGTTAATGGATTCCATGTATTAAAGTGCAAAGGGGATTATTATTATGAATATTGTGGTGGGTATTCAAGTGATTTGATACATGGATAGTACAAGTGTAGTACCAATAAGGCTCGATTGGTTTAACCAAGTTGTTATGCTTAAGTCTGTTAGAATTTTACTTATCATAGCTAATTTTTAGGATAATATTATTTATCATTAGATTTCATGACCACCAATCGTGGATGGTTCCTATACGACGCAACCAGAAAGGAATGGTCACGTCATAGATTTCTAATAAAGGTTTCAAGTTACTAAAATCCGGTTTAGGATTGAAGTAAGCAACATGACCATAGAAAATTAATTTGGAAACAAATGATTTCCATGTGTCTATGAGAGGTTAATGGGACTACCAATATTTTCCAAAACAAAATATGTTCAGAAACATATGGAAAACAAAAATTGGTCTCACAATTAGTTAAGACCAAAATGAAATTTACTCTCCAGTAATTGACTTAATGTAGCAACCTATGTTATAGGGAATAGGATCTACTAAGGTAGATCTATAGGTTTCTTGGTCCTAGTAAATTGTATACATTATAACACAGTATTGAAAAATAAAAGTTGGAATAATTCAAGAGATGAATTGTTACCTATGTCACAGGGCATAATCTCTTCAAGTTGACATTCCTGATACATGGAAGAGATAAACGTGATGAGTTAAATCCATACGCCAAAGTGATGGTTCAATCATGTATTCTATGATATGTACAAGAACTGATATTTCCAAGATATATTTTACAGTAGGAAAATATCAGTTATATCCAGGAGCACTACAAGGGATGCATTCAGATTTATCTAATTGTACTTCAGCAAGTACAAAAGATATTTACCTGGTAAATTGAGAATAAGGATATTAGTTTTTGGTGATACAAACTAGTCTTATATAGATCATTGTGATCTACTATCACAGTTAGTCTAAAGAAGATGAGCAATACAAGCTCATATAAGCTATTGGTAGCCACACATTCAAAGACTGAGTATGATGTAGCTTCTAAGGAAGCTAAGAAGTAGATAAACGCAATGATTTGTTCTAGTTATTAGAATCACACCTGGTGAGAAAAGTATTATCATAATTTAAATTATTATATTTTTACAAGACAAGATGTCAAGTTATGTCAGTGGAAGAAATGGATATATATAGGATACCATCAATTGAGAGGTTTTACTCAAGCAGATGAGATTTCTATAGCAGAATAGCCACGCAGTGGAACCATGGAAGACCCAGTAGCTAAAGTGGTTAATCCACAGAAACATGATGTTTATCATGTGAGTAGCTAACAAGTTTGGTTAGCAAGTTCGATTTAGTGCAAGTAGGAGTGTTGAAATACTGGGTTCCCTATACCCAACTATTCAGTGCTTTTGATTACTATATCGTGTATACAGTTAGATATACATGATGTCATCTTACCATTATAGTGTAGACTTTTCTGTGTCTACTATTTAAATGGTAATGTCCAAAGATTTATTTTTTTATCGAAAGGTTATAGTAGTTCCCATGCTATAATGAGAACCTCTAGATACTTTGACATTAATCTTGAATATATGTTCTATGGTATTGATACATCTTATTGATTGGACACAGTAGATGTTTGGCTATCAGGTGTTGGGGGATCATAATCATTAAGACTTCTTCTCATGAAGTTCGCACTTAGTGATCTCTAGTAGTGAGATCATGAGGACTGAATTGCCAATAGAAACACCACATGTTTTGGGTGTCATTGAATGTTCTTATCTACAATAATGTGTAATGGTATCCTGACTTGAAATCATTACCAATGTATGTCATTTTATTGCATACTTTAATGCAAGACAAAAACTATGGAAATGATGTTGTGGTGAGGTAGTTTGTGTTGGGTGCGTTATTGGTGGCATGACATTGGTTGAATGGTCAAGAAAGGATTTGTCACTTCTGGGTTATGAAATTAATATATCATAGGTCATGTTGATAAGGATGGTAGTACCTTTATAAGACCATGGCCATGACATTAAAGGATAAATCCACATAGTTAAATCAACAAATAATAAAGAAAGATCAGGGTGATGACACAAGAGTGCATCCTTCTTTATGGGATATTACAAACATAGAGATTATATTACAAAATACGTTTTTGTAGGTTGGTAGTTACTATTGTGACAATCCTTATCTATTTAGGGGCTATGATGGGTTGCTAGATCCCAATTTTGGTCTATGAATTTTATTCACTTCTATAGAGATAAGGGCCTAGAGGGTCGCACATAATAGCATATTCAAGAATCTTCTATGTTCAGTTGAATAGGATTTTTGGACACGGTGGGCCCCACCATAAGGGTTTAGGATTTTTCCAAGGTTAAACGATCACCAATGAAATAAATTAATTCATATTATTCGAGTTTAGAATAAAGAGCACTAAATTTATTTATTAAATGTATTTATGAGTTATAATTAAATACATGAAAAAATATTAATTGATGAATATTAAATTATTGAAGGTTCAATTAATATTTATGGGAACGACGAGTTAAGTTAATAACTCAATTATTATCACGTAATATATTTTAATATATTATAAGTAATTAATAATTATATTTATGATTCATTTTAGTAGTCGTAAAATGTCTTTGATAGTGTGTTAAGTATTCGGGGCCGATGAGGTGATGCCAGGTATTTTAATTAACCACTATAAATAAAAGAGAGGAGGAGATTTTCAATCACTACTCATGGCACTTCTCTCTCCTCTCCTCTCTCCCATGATCTAGAGAGAAAGGATCTGGATCCAAGGAGATCGGATCGAGATCTCTCTCAGGCATTGCCATCAAAGCGATGCGGTGATCGTTGGAGCGTTAAAGGCATCATCAGTATTCCGTCCTCACACCCAGATTATGATGAATGAAACTCCCGTATATTTTTTTTTTGAAGCACGTGTGGATGATCTAGAGGAGTTAGATGTCGAATTATTCGAGAAGAAATCTCCAAAAACAATCATACATCGTGCGCAGCTTCAGAATTAAACCAAGTATTTTATAGTTTATTTTTGGTGCTTAAAATCCTTCATGTGTGGTCCTCAGCTAAGACTGTGTTGTTGTACACTGACGTCGACAAGTTAACGTTGATCGGTGGTGGAAATTTTTAAAAAACCGCCTTTTGGGGCTTTCGTTGCACACCCGGTTCCAACTCCTGACACTACAGAGCAAGTATTACAAAATCAGAAAACTCGTTTGGTGATAGTCCTATGGAGAAATCACAAATTAGAATAGGAAACCTAGGAGCCTAAAAAATTTATAAGGAAGGAGTAACCAAATTTGATCAATTGATAATATACACCAAAAATTGTGGTATTTATCATATTTAAATTTATCATGGTCATATTATCATAAGATTAATTTTTGGAATTTTTCTAGAGTAATTGATTTTTAGTTGAATAGTGAAAAACATAGTTCTTGCCAAAATGATGAATTTTATCACTTTATCAGCAAATATAAAAGTCTTAAGTTTTAATGAAATGTTTTAATTTATGAAGTATATATTTTAATTTTATAATATAAAATATTATTTTGACATTATAAATAATATTTTTAACATTTTAGGACTTAAGTAATATTTTCGTAGAATTTAAGAAATGTTTCCATTTGATTCTTTTAATTAAAAAAATTCATGGTGAAATTCAGTTTTTGATTTCCTTGAAATACACATACCTTTTCTTGATAAGTTAATATATGTCATTAAATTATTTTTCTAATATAATTTTATCTTATATATTAATATTTAATTCTTAAAAAAAATTAATTTTTTAAAAAAAATTACACATTATGTAAGATTAATTTCAAATTAACGTTTCACATATTAAAAAACTGAATTTGGTAAAATGGAACCAAAATTCATATTTATAATGTTTAAATTTTTTTAATAATAGTTTCGTTATATTGTTATTAATAAAATAATTAGCTTAACAAATACTTAATCATTGTTAATATGAGTTTAAATGAGTATTCAAAAGAGGTTGTAATTTTATTAAGATTACTTGAACATTAGAACTTATATAAAAAATTTTAGGTTATAAATTATTACCTACATGTTTCAATAACCTTTCCTCATCTAACTCACCTAACATTCATGTCATTTCATTCTTATTCCTTACTTACCATTATTTTCCATGGAAAAGTCCCATTTCTTCACCTATAAAAAGAGGATTACTTCCAACCTTTCAATACTTCACTAATAATTTTAAATTTCATTGAAACACTTCCCAAATTTCCTATTATTTAATTCCTTTACATTAATTAATTTCAATGGTCACCACAACATAGACTAACTCTCTCAAATCTAAGGAATTAATCTAGAGGAAGTCCAAGGTCTCAAAGTAGGTAACACATCTTTCTTAACATTTATTTCTTATTAATTCTATTATAAACCAAATGTAACCATAAAAATATGATAAATTAAGTATAATTAGTATACTAATATGATTTTATATTAATATTACAACCCCTATCTATTCATTTTCATCAACTTAGAAAAACAAATGAATATCATTAGTGAGTTGCGCGGATTACCACCTATGTGAAGTGATGTTTGTTTATTACCTCAATTTATGGATGGTATTAATGGTGTTAATTTATGAATAAATATTATATATATATATATAATTATATTTTTTAAATTTAAATTTGACACCCACCTCCACCCCTATTATGCATTAAGAAACATGAACACTAATCGGTCATACGTGCAGATTACCACCTCCATGATGAAATGTTATTTCATTTCTCATCTAGATTTTCATAAATTAACTAAAACACTTAAAATATGGTTCTCCATCATAAAAAATAAAAAAAAATTATTATTCTATTATAATGATATTATTTCAAAACAAATACCACTTTAACCATACTCTCTAATTAATTTAAAGCATGTAAAATTGTGGGTCGGCCTAACCGCCTATGTGAACAATGATTTAAAATATGGTCAGGTATGACTATGAGATCATGAAAAATAATATTATTATAATAAATTAATTATATAATTATTATTATATGATTATTTAAATTTTATACTAATTATTTAAATTATTAATAAATTAATATTTTTGTTTCCTAAAATAACAAAATAAACCGTTATCAATTCTCCTTTCACATAACATAACCAAACCACGTATTGACTGAAATTAGAAAATTTTAATCAATATAATTTATATATTAAAAAATAATAAATTATATATTGATAATAAACTTGGTAAAAAATAATGGGCAATGATATCAAAATTATTAAACATGCCCAAAACAGTTAAAGTTATTAACACTCGATTGTCATAATACACTATAACTAACTAATATACTCATGATGAAGAATTATAATAAGGATTATAGAAAGGATATAGTTATAAATAAGGAACTAAAATAAAAATTTAGGTTATCTATGTTTATGAAACATGAAGTTAAAGTATTTTTTTGAAGTCAATATAAGAGGTAAGGGTTTCATCTCAAATTTTCCTTCTTTGAGACATACTTTATTTTATGCACCCAATTTTGTTTAATTGGTGTGTATACTACCAATTGGATATATAATATTATTAATAATAATTATCATGGTATTTTAAATTTAATTTAAATATCTATCCCTTTCATATGGTTTTTTTAGAATATTTCTTAATTCGCAAGGGTTTTCCATCTAAAATTTCTATCTTTAAGACATGTTTTGTAATGTGCACACAATTTCCTTTATGTGGTGCCTATAATTACTATTTGAGTTGTTTTATAATGAAAATTATTTATTCATGGTATTTTAGGATAATGTTTAATCCCAAATTTTTAATATTTTATGATTTAATTTCTACCTAATCCATAAGTGGTGTTTTCCATCTCAATTTCCATTCTTTGAGACGGATGTTGCAATCACCACCTATTTTCGTTTGTGTGGTTCATAAATTTACATAGAATAATTTTCCATATTAATAATGAAATTTAATGGATTTAAAATTCTATATTTTTATTCATATCTCATATTCCTTTCATTCAAGATTTACCTTTTCCATGATGGAAAAATCATCCTATGTTTTGGTAGAGTAAAAGTATGTGTAATTTCTAAAAAAATAAATTCATTTATATATATTAGAAAGTTGATGTGGTTGTGACAAGGATTCACCTGGGGGTGATTACCTTGAAAATGGTTGGTTGATAATTGACTCAATCGTCACCCTGATTCACAACGAGTGGGTCTAAGACTACACACTAGGTGAGACACTCTCAAGGGATTCACATTGGAATATTGAAAAGCTCTTAATAAACCATGATAAAGGATTTATTCCTACCATTTCCTTAGTATCATAATAATAAAATCAATTTAATATAATTAATATTATACATAGATGAAATAAAATCATTTAAGAAGCCTCACCACTATATTTCTATGATAAGGGTAATTCATGTTACTTTGACGATACTCTACGAATTCTAAGTGTATTAAGGGATGTTATCCTAGACATCTACTTTATTTTATTGATTGGGTAATTGTTTAATATATGTTTTTCTCATTATATGGAGAGAATATATTTATTAAATAAAAGCATACTTAGGGAATTGAATGTATAGTCTTGAGGAATCTTTTGTTGAATGAAATGGAATAAATCAAGTGATGGGTGGGGCCCATAATTATATATCCCATCGATAGATCAATGGTCTCATGAGACAATAAAAGTTGGGTTTTAGTTTATACCTATTCCCATTATAGGAAAGGATCTTGGAGCTAGGCCTTTATATTAGTTTTTTATGTTCTAATTTATACATTCCATCGTTATGAGATCATTGATTATTGTTATATATGTTTTCATTTATTATCATATATATAACATGCCATCAGTTTCATTTGATTATGGATTCATTTTGTTTATTTATTATTTCCATATCACTTATTCTATATTTATGTTTTGTAATCTTCCATTGTATGTTACCCCTTACTGAGCATCTGACCTCGCCCTTATTTGTTTTCTTTTCACCATGACACCTATAAGAGTATTATGTGTAATTTTCAAGGATACGATGGAAGTTATAATCATGTTTTAGAAAAATTTTCATGTTGTATATTATGTTTTGAAATGTAATGTATTTATGTATTTGGAATTCTAAGACTACTAAAATATTTAATCCTTTTGTAAATATTTTATTTTGAACAAATAATCAAATATAACTATCGGATTTGGGTTTTTTGAGTTTGAGATATTGTAGTTGGTATCAAAGGAATCTATGAAGCTACCTTGGGGATCATATTTAGATGAACCAAGTAAGATAGCATAAGTATTATTAAAAAACTTCATGATTTATATGGAACACT
The DNA here is from genome assembly GCA_963277665.1 of Viscum album. Taxonomy (NCBI): domain Eukaryota; kingdom Viridiplantae; phylum Streptophyta; class Magnoliopsida; order Santalales; family Viscaceae; genus Viscum; species Viscum album. The sequence goes on from OY728153.1 coordinate 912,898,452, forward strand.
CTAGAAAAAATAGTTAGAATTTTATTTAACAATTAAATATCATTTGATAATTATGTGTATTCCATTGTTAATAGATAGAAACTAACATAGGTATGAGAACCATATCAACACCTATATTCAGTGTAGGGATATTCGTCCTAAACAAGTTAATGATGATGAAGGTGAAGCTAATAAGGTTATAACCATATTGGCGCATTTGAAAAAGGTTATGAAAAATAATATTTCTCATATAAATCATTTTTTTTAATCCACAACATAGTGTAACTATTCTAGATCAAATCAAGTTACAACAACCTCCAGTGTTTCCTGGAACTACTAATCCCTTGGTAGTTGAACAATGGATCATGTCCCTAGAGAAGATCATTCTTTCATTGGGAAGTATTGAAATGGAAAAATTCATCATGGTGGTCTATATTATTAAGGTAGATATGAACCAATGATGGTTGATAATTCAAAATACTAAAGATAAAGATGAGATAAAGTGCATAGAATAAGAAACTTTCAAGGAGGTATTATATGAAAAATACTCTCCTCATGAGAAAAGAGAATAAATGGAAATAAATTACACATTTTTAAGAAAAATTAGGAGAAAATATTTCTTATTATGAGGAAAAAAATTATAGGATAGTTAGAAATTCAATGGATTTTGTACATAGAACTGTAAACAAGATTAATAATTTCTTTGACGGGTTAAAATCATTCCTTTAAAGGGAGTTTCTTTCTCCTGACTTTTCATCATATGAGTATACATTCTCAAGTGATATTAATATAGAATTTTAGTTATCTAAGTTATATATATTCAAGGGAAATCAAGAGAAGAAGAGGCCAACTAAGAATCATGGGAAGAATATTATAGAAAAGTAGAAGAAAGTAAGGGTGGAATTTTCCACATATGATAACTATAGGAAGAATCGCCTTGGGGGATGATTGAAGGGAACCATAGTTTGTTATAAGTGTGAAAAAAGGGACATCAATCTCACAAATTCAGGGAAAAGGTAGAATCTATTGATTTTCAATGATTTAACTTTATGGAGAAGGGACATTATGAAAACTAATTCTCCCAACATTTAGGGAATTTACCTCAAAAAAGGAAAAGGTAGAAAATCCAAGTTCATGTGATTCCCATAAATAAAGTCAAAGTTACTAATGATATAGTTATAGGTATTTTAATAATTTCCTCATAGTTAAATAATGTTTTGTTTGATTCTATATCTTCACAATATTTATATAATCCATGTTAGCCAAAAAACATTATATACTTCCCTAGCACCCTAGTAAGGGAGTTATGTATTAGGAAACCAAATGGGTGTCTTATGAAAACAAATATTTTCTAGGAAGTTCAAATTATGATGCATGAGTGTACCCTATTTTAAAATTTGGTTATTATACGTATGGTTGACTTTGATATGATCCTTAGTATGGATTATATTTTAAAGTATAATGAAAAAATTTATTTCCAAAATAATGGAATGGAGATTCGTGAGGGTGGTGTGGAATCTCTTGACTTTAGAGGGGGGATTTCATCATCTAAAGCATGTGTAGATCCCCAAAGTATATCCTTATAATGAAATTCTAGGTAAAGATCAAACAAAATCTATAGAAAATGATGGTATCCTAAAAATAGAGGATGTACCCATGGTAAAAAATTTCATTGATGTTTTTCTAGAATAATTACCTAGTCATCCACCAAAGTGTGATGTTGAGTTCTCTATTGAACTCGTTCTTAATGCAAGATCCATATCTAAAACTTATTATAGAATAAAACTAGTAGAATATTTGGATTTAAATAAATAAATGTAGTAGTTGAGTGATAAGGTATATATATTCCCTAGTGTTTCATTGTGGAGATCCTCTACTTTATTCATGAAAAACAATGATGGGTCTATGAGACTACCCATCAATTATAGGGGGATAAATTCCATTAATATAAATAATAAGTATCTTTTACCAGAAATTGATGACTAATTTGATTGACTCAAAGGATACCAATACTTTTCAAATATTTATCTTCACTCTGGTTATCATGAACTAAGGATGAAGAAGGATTATATACCAAAGAAGAAATTTCAAACAAGGTATGGACATTATGAGTTTATAGAAAATTCTTTTGGACTGACTAATAAACATTATTTATTTATGGATATATTGAATAGATTATTCAAGGAGTATCTTGATAACTTCTTTCTGGTATTAATTGATGATATCGTGATATAATCTTGGAGTTATGAAGAGGATGAGTCATTTAAAAATAATTATGGATACCCTCGTAAAAAATAATTATATTGGAAGTATAGTAATTGTGAAGGCTAGATCAATGAAGTTTCTTTTATTATCCATATTGTCTCTAAGGAAAAATATTAGTTGAAACTTAAAATTAAAATATATTCAATGAATGACCAACACGGATGAAGAAAACTAAGATCAACAGTTTCTTAAGATTTTTAGGTTACTATTAGTGGATTATTCAAGATTTTCCCCGGCTGGAAAACCCATTATCCAGGTTACCACATAATGGGGTTAAATTCACATGGTTGGGGGAATGTAAGGAACGTTTTTAAAGAATGAATATGTGATTGATTAATGCACTGGTATTGAAACTTGAATCATGAAAGGAATGATTTGTAATTTATAGTGATGAATCAATTAAATTAATTGGTTGTTTCCTTATGAATAATGATAGGGTGATTTCCTATGCATGAAGGTAATTTAAAATCAAGGAATAGAACTATAAAATTCATGACCTTGAGCTGGTAGCCATAATTTTTTCTAGGAATATATAGATATTTTACTTTTATCATGAAATATATGTGATATATACGAACCAAAAGAGTTTGATGTATATAGTCTATTATAAGAAGATTAGTAAGATGAAAATAATATGTTTGGAATTACTCAAAGACTATGATTACTCGATACACTAACACCCGGAGAAGGAAAATAAGGTGGATAATGCATTAAGTAGGATGGATCACGGAGTTCTAACCATGATGAGGTTTGAAAAGGATCATATATATAGAGATCTAGTAAAGATGAATATAGTTATTTCAAGTCAAGGGGAGAAATAATTCCCTTTTTAAGAAAATTCTAAGCCATCCTTACTAGAAAGGATAGATAAGTCCCAACATGATGATGAGAACTTAAAAAAGGAAGATTAAAGAATTTAATGATGGGAAATTGATAGAATTTATCTATAGATATAGAGTGTTAAAATTTGGGAACCGGATATGTAACACCCCAAGCTTCCAAGGTACGCTTCTCTTTGAACAATACAGTAGCGTGTGTTGTATGCAACTTCAAGTTCTAACACACACCACAACCAATCAAACTAGCTGTTATGAATAGTAATACCCACTTTTTGAAATTTTATAAATTTTATCATTCAAAATGGACTTCGTTTTTGGATTTGTAATATTGAAATTATCTTAGGGTGAATGTTTGGTATATTTCTGAAAATATTCAATTTTTGATGAATAGTGAAAAAATACTAAGTTATAGTTTAAAACCGAATTTTTATTTAAATAATTATTTATTTCATTTAAATATAATTAAGGTCAAAATAGATACATAATAAATATATAATTTCAATGTAATTCATTGGAGTTAGTTTAGAATAATTTTAGATATATAAAAATTGTATCTAACTTTTCACCGTCTTTTACCCACCTCCTAGGAGAATTTGCAAATTCACATAAAATTTATTTTACCGCTTCTGTGAGTGGAATTTCAAAAATCAAAGACACACAGTTAATATCAAGGAGTAAAATTTGATTCAATGAGATGAAAATAATTTTTGGTGAATAGTAACTTTTTACTTTTATTTACCACTGTTAAAAGTGAATAGGGTAATTAAGGGTAAAAATGATATTAATATTACCCTAAAACATGTCCTAATTCTATTGGACAATTGTAACTCGACCAATAAAACCTTAGGAATAAATTATTATCATTTAGTTCTATTTGGATTAGATTAGTACATTTATTATTATTTAATTCAAAGAAGAGTTAAAAGAGAAAAAATCAATGTTTAATAACTAAAACACTTTTAATATAGGGTTATACATAAGATAAATTCAATTATAAATATTCATTAGAAAGATAAAAATATTTCCTAGATAATGGTATTTTATTTATAATTTTTAGACATTAAATAATTTAATTTATTTATGACACAATGGTGATGCAGTAATTACCTAATTAATGAAATATTAAAATAATTGATATTATAAATATCAAAATAAATGTAATTTGAGACTTTTTATGAATTACACTAATTTTATAGGTTACTATGACATATTAGTATTGGTTATATAAATTCATTTCGAAGTAATAATGTTGTTATGAAATTATCAAAAATAAAATACCCAATAGTGTCAAAATTGACATAAAAGAGTTTTTAAAACAAATATTATATTATTAATTGATATTCTATTCTTAAAAAAATAAGGTTCGGCCAAAGGACTTATATAATTATATTTGTATCATTAATGGACCACTTGGGGGTCTCTTGGAGGTATATATTAAGTTTATTAACTATATAATATAAAAATACAAAGAGACATGGTAAATGTCAAACTATTTAACTAAGAGTTAAATATAAATGATAAGGTTAATATAGAAACCCAAACTTGTATAAAATATATTGGTTGAAAGGATTTAGACCCATTACCACCTTAACCTTTAAATAATCCACTTTGGATCCATTAGAAACTGAATATGAATTTATTATAAAATAATATTTCTAGTTTTTTCAAAAGTGCCCCTCACCCCTCTTATAAAATGGTACTCCCCCTTCTCTATAATTTACACCTTCAAATCCTTTTGGCTCGGCCAACCCCTGACAAAATATTCTCTCAAATTTCCTAACTTCAACCTATAGGCCTTATTTTCATCACAAAGCCAACCTATGGATCCCTTTTGATCAAATAAAAAGGAAGAACCCAAAGAAGAGGTAATGTTTTCACAACCCTCTTTCAAGTTCCTTTCTTCTTCAACTTATTATTTCTTTGTTATTTCAATTCTAAAATAATAACTCCAGTATATTTTATGTATTGTGATATTATTATAAATATGGTACAACCATATTCATTATTCTATCCATCCTTTGAATGACATGTCACCATACGTGTGTACGTACGGCTTACCGTCTCCACGTCGTGGTGTAATTTGTTATTCAAAACATTATTATTTTGATGGGTATGATAATGATGTGTAATTGATTTAAATAATACATATAACATGATAAATATTATGTATATATGATATACCATCCATTTATGTGTTATTTTAATATCAAAAGAATGATATTGTCGCTTGTGCGTACATACGGACTACTGTCACCACAAACGCGATGAGATTCATTCCTCATCGTATCCATACAAGTCTAATTCTCATTTTATGATTAAAAATAATGTTTATGGACTTGAAATCATTCGGTATATGAATAATATAAAACCTATCCATAACAAACACGACTTATGTAACAAAACATATAAAAGAAAATGAGTAAGTTAACACCCGAAACGACGATAATAGTAAGATATTATTAACAAAGCAATGTTAAAAGATCATATATGATATCATATTAATGTATATGATTATTTTATAATTAAATAAAAATTATTTCTCCATTATACAGGAGGCTAACCTACCCTCTAACAAGGAAAAAGTAAAAAGTAAGGGGTTTCTTATTTCACTTTTAATTCCGTGAGATTTCCATTGTTCACCACTTATTTATTTCATGTGGTTTATTTTGTACTTCCATTTGATATATATATATATATATATATTATCATGATTCTATTTATATTCACGATATTATGTGATTTATTTGGGGGTTATTGACTATTTTTCATATGACTTTATTGATTACAATGAGGTAAGGATTTTTCATCTCACAACTTATTCCCGTGAGATTCGTGCCATATTGCCACTATTACCTTTTGTGTGGTGTATGTACTACCCATAATTGTATTCATTGTGTAATACACTTTAATTAATGTGTATTTACATATTCATTGTATGATACCTCTTTCATGGGGTGTATGTTTCGTATGTTACCAAATTGGTAAGGGTTAATTTCACAATCTCTTTATTATCATAGGTTGTTTTTACGTAAGTATCTACTAAGACATATTTATTATCCATGTCCACGTTTCAAAAAATTGTTTTAAAATGAATTATTTTAAGGGAATTTTTACTAATACATCATTTTAAATGTTATAAAGATTTATTCTTCTAAACCATTATCATTAATTTCTATGTCTTCAAAATGGTTTTAAGGATTTATTTAAATGGACATGAATGTTTTAAAATGTTAATTACTATCAAAAGTTTCAAAGTGGTATGGGACACTTTGATTCAAAAATTTATTTAAATGTCTTCCTTTCTAAATTGTGTGACTTTTAAATGTCTTCATGAAAATGGATATTTCTCTCAAAGAGTTTTACAAATCATTTTCATCTATTTCAAAATCCATTAATTGATTTTAAAATTGTTTGAAGTTAATTTAATATGATACAAATCTTCCGTATTGTATTGGAGGTTTTGTGATATGTTTGACTATGGATGTGTTATTTTTATACCATTCATGGTTTATGGGTAAAGTATTGACATTTCGTATGCCAGTTTTAATACGAATGTTTATATTATGTTTAAACCTTTTCATATGAGGAATGCATTGGACATAGCAAGTGACGGGTGGAGCCCGATATAGCTCCTCGAAGCATCGGTAGGTCTCATGAGACAAACTAGTATCTTGGCACAAGTTCGTGACAAAATATTATTTGTAGTCTTGGCATGAGGCCTTGGCTATGTGGTTATGATAGTCTAGCATTATGCATTCCATCATTATGAAAGTGGTTATTGATATTGCATGTGGTTATTCGACTAGTAGAATATCAATGTGAATAAGTATATGGCATTATTTCATTTTATCTTTTCCATATTATGCTGAAGTTTAAGTTTAAAAGGATTTTGTTTTAGTTATACATTGCCTTAAAAGTTTATGTTTATTTATGAAAGTTTCTGCTATATTGTTATCCTTACTGAGCATCTGAGCTCACCCCTTTCAATGATTTATTTTTCCCAGGATGTGAAGAAGTAATTTATAAATGACCTGCAGGGATAGTATGAGGGTATATGAAGACAAGATGTTGTTGTGGTTTTTTTTACTTTATGATGTAATCTAAGGCTTATGAATATATCTAGTGTTTCCAAGACTATTAAACTAATCGGTCTTTCGAGACTTGATCTTTTGTGATCATGCCAGTGTTATGTAATAATGCACCGACTCTGGGTAACTGGGGTAGGGTGTTACACTTGGTATCAGAGGAAGTTTAGTACAAACCTTGGAAACTATATTTAGATAAACTCTGATTAGAGAACATATCCCTAAGATAAACTTTGGGGATTAATATATAAGAACTTCCTAGAATATTGGTATTGTATAGATTTCGTGAGTTTTCCAAAAAATACATCCTTGTCTAGATAAGAGTAGGTAGAGGTGGCTCTGGCACAGATTTACCTAGGGGTAATACTCGAAAACACCGCTTTGATCTAGACTCGAATAGGAACTGGTGCATGACAACGGGCTTTGCTGCACTCTTGGTTACGACACTCCCGGGGGATATGCTTAGGATAATTTACATTTTATTTACAAACCAATTTGAAGTATTTTAATGTAAGATGAGAATAAATGACCTTGGTTAATCCTAAGGTGTTTCAAATTGAGAATATTGTGTCATGATATTCTCTAAATGATTTTATGACTACTATTACTCACATAATGATTTCTGGTTTTAGTCAATGGTTGGAGTCCAAGGAAGTCATAATAACTTTGAGAATGATTTACAAGGTGGGAACGGTGGTGTAAATGAGCAAAAAAATGGAATGTTGATAGGGGTAAAAGATATTGTGTTCATGAAAAATCATTTTTCCAAAAATATGATCAAAAAAATATATATTAACCAACTCCCGGACTCAACAAAGAAGAGAGAGGTGATAAATGATAAGAGCGCCAGCAGTGGAGACCATGGAGAAAAGAATCCTCAATTTCCATCATGTAGGAAATGTGGAAGGAGACACCCAGGAAAGTGTCTCAAAGGAACAAAGAAATGCTTTACGTGCAAGAAAGAAGGACATAAAGTGAATAATTGTCGAGGAAAGATGAATAGTACTATGGAAGAAAATAAAAATGGTCCCAAAAATCCATTTACAGTTATTTTCATAAATGTAGGGGACCTGGCCATTACCCGAGTGAATTCCCAATTCTATAGGATATTTTCTTGGTCAAAGAAGAAGCTATGTGGAAATAAATGGTTGGAGAAATGTTTAAATGTATTAGTGCTCCTTGTTTATGGGATTACTTTGGAATAATTTTATCTTGTATTTGTAACCCCGCAGTTTTCCATGTGAGAATGATATTTGAGGAAGACTTATATTTTCCCTTGTGGATATAGTTATAAATAACCATTTGGTATTATATGATCATTGGGTTTGATGAAATTTCAAGTTATTATATTTTTGGATGAAAATGAATGGTATGAGATAAAATTTCTAGTTAAAATTATGTTATGGTTATTTTGAGGAATTTATCTAATTTTGGTAATGTTATAAAATATAGTTTTTAAATAAGGACAACACGCAGACCATGTGACAACCCATCACGTCGGACAAAGCTGTGGGAATCGAACCCACAACCAAAGTGCGATTGGGATTTATCACCTACCACTAGACTAAGTGAAGTCCCTGGTTAGTGTGACTAATTATTTTTAGTTAAATGATTTTATTGATCAATAATAAGTTTATTTGGGTTCTTATGTCTTATCAAATGAATACCCTTAGTATAGGAAAATGATTTGGTGATTAATTGATAAATGTTATTTTGGAATATGTTCACTTTTTTGGGAACACTATATGCCCAAGGAAACTAGAATACTATAGGATTTCATTTGAGGAGTTATAGTGGATTTCTATCTATGTTTTTATTGTGCATTTATAGTGATTTGTGTTATTTATGGAAATTTTTAACCTATAATATAGAATATGTGATTAGGTTAATTACTTTTAAGTATGTGACTTTAAGAGTAGTTGATGTCATTTGGAGATACAATTTAACCTAGAAGACTACATAACCAAATTATTATAAGTTTTGGGTTTCAATATTAGTTTGGATTATATTGAAGGATTTTAAGGACAATTGTTTATTGAATGGTATTTATTTAACTTTGTGTTATTGTGGGTTTAATTTTAGAAATTAAGATTAGTGTTTATTTCTCTAAAGGAATATCCTTTTGGGGGATCATCAGATCTTTTACTAACCGTTTTGGTTTTGATTAATCTCTAAATACAAGGTAAATATATAGTTTATCCTTCATAGATCATGTGATTCTATATAAGTTTATTCTAGATATTCTAGTGTGAAGAAGTCTTCTTGAATACTCATCGTTTAAAAAAATGAGTTAGTGGTGGAAATTTATTAAATAATGAAACTATACTTAAAAAGTAAGTATATCTCTTTATTTTCTTATTCAATCTCGTAAATGAATTCCTCATCTTTATGTAATGTAACTTAAAAAATGTTGTCTGTATACTTTTCCTACTGGGAAACTAATGATCGTTTTTCCCATCACAAGTTTCTGGCTTTCTTATTGTTAACTTTCTCCTGATCATGTTTTTTATCCATCTCCATCAGAACTTGACACTTAGTTTATCTTCCATATCCATGTTTTCCTACATGGAATCCTAGTATGAGTTATCTTGGGTGACCTTTTTACTCCTCTTTCTTTCTTTTAAGGTGATAGTTTTATTGAATCTTTTTCCGATGTGGTACTTTCCATTATATTCCCAATCCCAATGTTAAAAATTTAGAGGATGAATTTATTTGAAGGAGGAGATAATGTAACACCCCAAGCTTCCATGGTACGCTTCTCTTTGAATAATACAGTAGCGTGTGTTGTACGCAACTTCAAGTTCTAACACACACCACAACCAATAAAACTAGCCATTATGAATAGAAATAACAACTTTTTGAAATTTTATAAATTTTATCATTCAAAATGGAATTCATTTTTGGATTCGGAATATCGAAATTATCTTAGGGTGAATTTTTGGTATTTTTCTGAAAACATTCAATTTTTGATGAATAGTGAAAAAACACTGAGTTATAGTTTTAAACCAAATTTCTATTTAAATAATTATTTATTTTATTTAAATATAATTAAGGTCAAAATAGATACATAATACCTATATATGTTCAATATAATTCATTGGATTTAGTTTGAAATAATTTTAGATATATAAAACTGTTATTGAACTTTTCACTGTCTTTTACCCACCTCCTAGGAGAATTTGGAAATTCACATAAAAATTAATTTTACCGCTTCTGTGAGTGGAATTTCAAAAATCCGAGAGACACGGTTAATATCAAGTAGTAAAATTTGGTTCAATGAGATTAAAATAATTTTTGGTGAATAGTAACTTTTTACTTTTATTTACCACGATTAAAAGTTAATAGGGTAATTAAGGGTAATAATGATATTAATATTACCCTAACACATGTCCTAATTCTATTGGACAAGTTTATCTCAACCAAAAACAACCTTAGGAATAAAATATTATCATTTAGGTCCACTTGGATTGGATTAGTACATTTATTATAATTTAATTCAAAGAAGAGTTAAAAGAGATAAAATCAACATTTAATAACTAAAACAATTTTAATATAGGGTTATACATAAGATAAATTAGATTATAAATATTCCATAGAAATGTAAAAATATTTCCTACATAATTGTATTTTATTTATAAATTTTAGACATTAAATAATTTAATTTATTTATGACACAATTGTGATGCAGTAATTACCTAATTAATGAAATATTAAAATAATTGATATTATAAATATCAAAATAAATGTAATTTGTGACTTTTTATGAATTAAACTAATTTTCTAGGTTATTATGACATATTATTATGGGTTATATAAATTTTTTTCGAATTAATAATGCTGTTATGAAATTATCAGAAACAAAATACCCAATAGTGTCAAAATTGACATAAAAGAGTTTTTAAAACAAATATTATCTTATTAATTGATATTGTATTCCTAAAAATATAAGGATAGTCCAAAGGACTTATATAATGATAGGTGTATAATTAATGGACCACTTGGGGGTCTCTCGTAGGTATATAGTAAGTTTATTAACTATATAATATAAAAATACAAAGAGACATGGTAAATGTCAAACTATTTAACTAAGAGTTAAATATAAATGATAAGGTTAATATAGTCACCCAAAACTGTCTAAAATCTATTGGTTGAAATGATTTAGACCCATCCCCACCTTAACCTTTAAATAATCCACTTTGGATCCATTAGAAACCGAATATGAATTTATTATAAAATAATATTTCTAGCTTTTCCAAAGGTTCCCCTCAACCCTCTTATAAAAGGGTACTCCCCCTTCCCTCTACTTTACACCTTCAAAGCCTTTTGGCTCAGCCAACCCCTACCCAAGTATTCTCTCAACTTTCCTAACTTCAACCTAGAGGCCTTATTTTGATCATAAATCCAACCTATGGATCCATTTTGATCAAATCAAAAGGAAGAACCCGAAGAAGTGGTAATATTTTCACAAACCTCTTTCAAGTTCCTTTCTTCTTCAACTTCTTCTTTCTTTGTTATTTCCATTCTAAAATAATAACTCTCATAGCTTTTATATACTTTTATATTATTATAAATATGGTACAACCATATTCAGTATTCTATCCATCTTTTGAAAGACATGTCACCATACGTGTGTATGTATGGCTTACAGTCTCCACGTCGTGGTGTAATTGTTATTCAAAACATTATTATTTTGATGGGTATGATAATGATGTGAAATTTATGTAAATAATAAATATAACATGATAAATATTCTGTATATATGATTTACCATTCATTTATTTGTTATTTTAATATCAAAAGAATTATATTGTCGCTTGTGCGTACGTACGGACTATTATCTCCACAAACGCTATAAGATTCATTCCCCATCGTATCCATACAAGTATAATTCTCATTTTATGATTAAAAATAATGTTTAATGAATTGACATCATTCTGTATTTGAATAAGATACAACCTATCCATAACAAACACGACTTATGTAACAAAACATATAAAAGAAAATGAGTAAGTTAACACCCAAAACGACGATAATACTAAGATATTATTAACAAAGCAATGTTAAAAGATCATATATGATATCATATTAATGTATATGATTCTTTTGTAATTCAATAACAATTATTTCACCATTATACAGGAGGTTAACCTACCCTCGACCAAAGAAAAAGTAAAAAGTAAGGGGTTTCTTATCTCACTTTTAATTCCTTGAGATTTCCATTGTTCACCACTTATTTATTTCATGTGGTGTATTTTTTACTGCCATTTGATATATATATTATCATGATTCTTTTTATATTCACGATATTATGTGATTCATTTGGGGGTTATTGACTATTGTTCATACGACTTGATTGATTACAATGAGGTAAGGGGTTTTTGTAATAACCTGAGATTTTATGAGAATTATTATTTTTAATTTCATTAATGTCTTGTGTTGTTTGTTACACCAAGATTATCTTGCACTATACGCAACACCGTATTAGTTTGTAGTATATGGAACACTATTCTTGGATTGTGTTACACACAATTTCAAGTTTGTTTGATATTAGTCATTCTATGCAACATTGAGTGTATATACATATATATATATATATTCAATGTATAGATGAAATATGGTTGGATTCTATTACACAAAACAACGAAGGAGTCTTACACAACACGCAACCCTGACTTGGATGGCATTACACGCAATCGCGACCTTCCTCAATAGCGTGCGTTGTACGCAGTACCAGGTTTTACTAAACAACGATATATGGTTATAATATTATAATGAACTAGCCATTATGAATTGTATCAACTACATTTTGAATTTTATAACATTACTTTTCATCTTAAATATTTTCTAGAACATGGTATGGGAAAAAAATAAATTTTTTGGGTAAAATAAGTATTTTTCAAAAATTGCAGTTTTACCGCCTTTTGATGGCGCACCCACTTTAAATATAGTTTTTGACAATTTTATAAGTTAAATTTGACAAAATAAAATTATTCTTTGGGATCAGGATATAAAAATTTAATTTGGATGAATTTTTCATATTATTCTGATAACTTTCATATTTTAATGAATAGTAAAAACATGCTATATTTTAATTAAAAACAACTTTTTTCATCAAAATAATTTATATGGTTATATTATCTTTTTAATTGGTTTTAAAGTGTAATTAGAATATATTTTTACCACTTAATACAATGTTGGTCATTGGAATTAATTTCACTTTGAAATTGGACATAAACAAGTGTCGATCTTTTGATAGTTATTGTTTCTTAAAAACACGCTATTTGTTTTGATAACGGGAATTAATTTTAAAATTTATTAATGCCACTTATATGTTTATAATTTTTAAAAATATAAATAATCTTTAAATTCAGAATATCAAATATAACTTAGGCTGAATTTTTTGTATTTTTCTGAAAAACTTCAATTTTTTATGAATAGGGAAACCACTTAGTGGTAGTTAAAAAAACCCGACTCTTTCATTTAAATGAAATTTTACCACTTCTGAAAATTGAATTTAAAAATACTCATACATGGTTGTTATAAATAAGTAAAATTTGGTTCAATAAGATGAAAATAATTTTTGGTGAATGGTAACTTTTGACTTTTATTTACTGTGGTTAAAGGTAAATAGGGTAATTCAAGGTTTAAAGAATATTATAATAATTCAAAATTACCTTAACACTTGTCCTAACCTTATTGGATGAGTATTGGCCGACCATGGGCATCCTTGGGTCGATTTTGGGACCACATTGAGCCACATGGTAGTGATAATGACACTTTTAATTAATTAATTTAATGTAAAGACAAAATTGACTTTAACAAAAATAGTTTAGTAATTAATTTTTATAAGGGGTTATATAAATTATCTTTTAAACTATAAATATTAATTTGAAATCTAAAAGGATTTCCTAAATGGTGGTTATTTTTTTATAATTTTTATACATCAAATAAATAAAATTATTTATGACACAATAATGATACTGTATTTACCTCATTAATAAATGATTTAAATAAATAAGATTATAATGATTAAAATATTATCCAAAACATGTCCAATTAGGATTGGATGATTTTACTTTGACCATGAGTCATCTTATCTTCATCTTTACTAATTTTTGGACATTTTGAAACCGAAGATAAGTTTATAATAAAATAATATTTTCACACTTTCCAAAGGTGCCCCTCTCCTCCCTTATAAAAGGGAACCTCCTCCCTCTCCTTTTTACACAACTTTGAGACTTCAATCTCGGAAAAACCCTACCAATTTCCCTTCTAAACATCCCTAGAAACATTATATAGGTTCTGGTCTCCTCAAAAGACCAACTCTAGTGCCTTCAGAGGAAGCTTACAAGAGGTGTGTCGAAGAAGAGGTAATCTCTTCTACCGATTCATTCAAGTTTCTTTCTTGTTCAAATTCCTCTTCTTTAGTTGTTTCATTTTAAAGTAATACAATAAGTATAACTAATATACTGATGTGATATTATAAATATTAAACAACCTCATTTCACCTTATATCCATTCTGCAGAAAATGAAATCACCGTGCGTGCGTACGTACGGAATACCATCTCCATGTCGTGGTGTAATCTGTTTTTCGACCACCACCTTACTTGGATGGGTATAATGGTGTAAATAATAACAATGTATAGTTATTATAACATAATAATGATTATGAGATATTATATCATCCACTCCAATTCAATTCAATAATTATGAGAACGATATCATCGCACGTGCGTACGTATGGATTACCGTCTCCACGATGCGATGAGATTCATTCTCCATGTTAACCACTCAAGAATTATTATAAAGTATATATAATGAATAATAATGAAATATATGACATTATAAATCTACTGGATTTATGTGTATATATATATATATATCATCTACTTACTTCCATTCAAGTCAATAAGGAAAATAAAATAGCGTTCATGCGTACGTACGGCCTACCGTCTCCATGAACGGTGTATTTCATTTCATTTATCTATCTATTATATATATATATACTGAATATATATGATATATAAATCATTATTTACATTCTGGAAGTAATTAAATTATGATATAATTAATAATAATATCAAGAACAACACGTCCAAACATGTACGATAAATAAAACGATTTTACCCAAAACGCTGCTTTAACATGGAATTTACAAAAGAACGGGTAATATAAAGTCATAAGTGAACCATATGTGATATCATAACAATTAATATGATTCTGTAATAAGTCAATGACATTATTTAAATCATTATACAGGAGTTTCGGATACGTACGAAGCATATCGGACCTAAGGTAAGGGATAATTTTTCAAATCTCATTTTTATCCGAGATTACTTATACATTAGTATTTACTGGGGTTATATTTTTCATCCATGTCCATAAAAATGTTTTTAATAAAGTTTTTAATATTCTTCAATGCATTTTTAAAGTCATTTTTACCCCTATTTGACTTTTACTTTGTGTTATGGGAGGAATATTTCTTTTTTTTACCGTACGTGGTAATTTTTGACTTTTCCAACAAAAGTACGAGGTCAATGTTTTTTTTAACTTATACGACATGAATGGATTTTTACGGTTTCATAACGCCTAATTTTCATGAATCTTGTTATACAAGTTTTCATGATTGTTTTCAACAAAATCCATTTCTTATAAAATTTCATGGCATTTTGATAAAAGAATATTATTTTGAAGAAGAAAGGATATTTTCCTCAAGAATTCATTTCAAGTGTTTTATCAAAACTATTTTCCATATAAAATGAAATTATTAAGTATGTTAATGATTCAAGTATAATGTATCTATTATTTACATGGTTTGATTTTTCTTATAAAGAAATGATATCCATTTCTTTTATATGAATTATGTTATGATTTTATGATGTTTTTGAAACCCATTTTATTCGTTGGGTTATTATGAATGATATATGTTTATATTGTGGCACAAGTAAGAATTATTTAATTATGAGATGGGTGGGACCTATATCTCCCTCCAATGCATCAGGTAAATATTTATATATCATGAGATAGACATGGTTGGAATGGTAACTTAATCTGGTTCAGTGATACAGGACTGGAACGAGGAGTGAACTCGATTCAGAAAGGGACTTTGTCCACTAAGATGATCTTGGCAGCAATGCCTTGGCTACTATGGAAATAATATCATGTGCTTAATGGTTTTCCACAATTACATGTTTTATTCTCATGCTATTTTATCATGATTGATGTTCCATTATGATACATGCCTTACGTACTTCCAAGATTTATGTCTTTTCTCAAGATATTGATTTTTAGATTTTATGTTCAAGTTTTTGCATTCAAATGTTTATGGATTGTTTTATGTTCTCTATATTAACACTTATTGAGCATTTGATCTCACCCTTTTTATGTTTTCTTTTCTCTGGGATATAAAGAAAGGTTTTAGGTAAGAAAAAAATTAAAGGGGAAGATCTTTCTAGGAGATATTGAAGATCTTTCACCATGATTAGAAGATTTTGTTCCGAGTTTCCAAAGACACTAAACTATTATGGTCCTTGTGTATTTGTTTTTGTTATGTATTAAGTATTCCACAAAAGTAATGTAATTTCCATGTACGTCAAGTTTGGGGTCTCTATAGTTGGTATCAAAGGAATGGTTTAGTTAACCTTTGGAAACTAGGATGCGAAAACTTTAGTGAGATCCCTAGAGATATTTTTAAGGTATGTCTAGGGATGTCCCTAAGGTTAAGAATAAGTATAAGTTATAGTCCTAGAATTATGGAAATGATATTAGAATTAAACCTAAGATGTTATATATTGAAGGCACTCCCCCTTGATTATGATTTTTTCCTCTCAAACGATTCCTTTTGGGTTTTAGAAAATGGATGGAAACCAGAAGATTCACGATAATGGAGGATATGATGGACAATGGAATGATATTATTCATGAGAAACCAAATGAAATTGGATATGGAAGTCCACATATCGTTATTATGCCTAATCACAAATCTCATAATATGATCAATAATCTCAACATTGGTAAGTTTTTTCCAACTTAGCTAATAAGAGAAAGATGGAGTTTCATGATGTCACAGAGGAAAGAAAGTCTGATTTCCCTCATGTAAATCTTGTGGGAAGAGGCATCAGGGAGAATGTTTCAAAGGAACCGGAAGATGCTTTAGGTGTGGAAAAGATGGACACAAAGCCAGTAATTGAAAAGGAAAAGGATCAGTTAACACCATGGATAAGGATAATAGTATTGCTATGACATCAACAATGGTTAAATGTTTTAAATGTGGAATGTATGGGCATTATGAAAACAAATTACCTAAGGGAAATTCTCATGAAGAGACTCAGCATGGTCATATGAGTAGAATTTATGTTGTTGATGATGAAGATACTACAAATGATATGTAAGATGAAATAATTGTTCAAGATCGGTCAATGGTTTAAGAAGGTAGTTGAATGATTGTATGTTTATAAATAGTTTTTTTGTCTGGGTAATTTAATGGTATTATGGAATAAAGAAACATATAAGAATTGTTACACTATTGTTTTTCCTAAAGTATTTCAAAGTATATGTTGAATGGGACCGATAACCATGAAAGGTTATTTAAATATTTTTGGAAGGTAGATGATATGTTCATAATGAAAGGATAAGGAGAAAATAATATGTTTGATAATATTAATGAGCTCATGACTGGTATAAGGACAAAGTGATATCATGGTTTGAGTATATAGAAATTTTTTGGATTTTGGTTTGTGGAAAGAGTTACCTTTTAACAGAATTCATGTTTTCTCTATGGTTCTATGGTAATTCATGTTTTAAGAGAATATAGGATTAAGGTATTCACATGTTTGGAATTCGATCAACAGGATATATCTTATGATATATGGGGGATAAATGATGGTATTCACATGCTTGGTAGATAAAATTTATAGTAATCATTTTCTTTATACTATGAGATTGGAAAGATGTATTTTGGATAAGTCTAAAGACTGGAATGGATTATGTCAGACATAAGATAGTATTGTTTTAAGGCTAGAACCTTTTTTCGATATTATTTCTGTAATGTTATAATAGTGGTGCTTTAGAGAAGAAAAAAAAGACAACCTGTAGGACGGGAGACAACCCGTCGCTTCGGACAAGGTTGTGGGAATCGAACCCACAACTGAAGTGTGATAGGCCTTTATTGCCTACCAATGGCCTACAGGAAGTCCCTGGTTAGTAGAAACTAGTTTTATAATATTAAGCGGTATGATAGATGAATTATATGTCCATTTTTGGAATCATATACAATTAATCTCAGCATAGATGGACTTATTTATATTTAATAAATTGTGCTAAACTTTTTGCGATAGAAATAGATGGAATGACGTATCATTCTATCGCATGATCTCCTAACACTTCACGAATGACAAATTCAACTTCATTTATTTAAGATATGAAGTGTAAATTGTTCGAGGCACGAGCAATGTTGAGATTGTACCAAAATCAAGTAAGTATTTCTTTTAATTCAAAAATTATTCAACATTTGGGAAATGATATTGAAAACCAAAAATGTTGTCCTAGTGCTCTAATATCTGATGAATCAGATGGTACCTTATATCATCACAAATTTATGGAATTGTGACTGTTGGATTTTTTTCATAGCTATGTTCTCTACCACTCTCCATCAGAACATGACGGTTAGATTTCTCTTCCATATCCATATTTTCACCTATGTTCTACTATGTGGAAACCCAATGATGAGTTAATTTGGGTAACCAATATATTTTATACCTCACTTTTTAAAATGAAGTTTTAGTATTGTTTTTTACGATGTGGATTTCTATGAAAGAAACTTTCAAGTAGTAAACCATTTATAACCCCGACGAATTTCGAGGGAGAATTTCATTGTAAGGGGGGTAGAATGTAACAACCCGAGATTTTATGAGAATTATTCTTTTTAATTTCATTGATGTCTTGTGTTGTACGCTACACCAAGATTATCTTGCGCTATACGTAACACCATATTAGCTTTCAGAATACGCAACACTATTCTTGGATTGTGTTACACACAATTTCAAGTTCATTTGATAGTAGTCATTCTATGAAACATTGAGTGTATATATATATATATATTAAATGTATAAATGAAATGTGGTTGGATTATATTATATGAAACAACGAAGGAGTCTTTCACAACACGCAACCCTGACTTGGCTTGCATTACACGCAATCGCGACCTTCCTCGATAGTGTGTGTTGTACGCAGTACCAGGTTTCACTAAACAACAATATACGGTTATAATATTATTATGAACTAGCCGTTATGAATAGTATCAACTAAATTTTAATTTTATAACATTATTATTCATCTTACACATTTTCTAGAACATGGTATGAGAACAAAATAAATATTTTGCGTAAAATAAGTATTTTTCAAAAATTGCAGTTTTGCCTCCTTTTGATGGCGCACCAACTTTAAATCTAGTTTTTTAACATGTTTATAAGTTCAATTTGAAAAAATAAAATTATTCTCTGGGATCAGGATATAAAATTTTAATTTGGATAAAATTTTCATATTATTCTGATAACTTTCATATTTTAATGAATTGTAAAAACATGCTATATTTTAATTAAAAACAACTTTTTTCATCGCAATAATTTATATGGTTATATTATCTTTTTAATTGGTTTAAAAGTCTAATTATAATATATTTTTACTATTTCATCCAATTTTGGTCATTGGGATTAATTTCACATTGAAATTGGACATAAACAAGTATCGATCTTTTGATAGTTATTGTTTCTTAAAAACACGCTATTTGTTTTGATAACGAGAATTAATTTTAAAATTAATTAATTCCACTTCTTTGTTTTGAATTTGGAAAAATAGACATCATTTTTGAATTCGGAATATCAAATATAACTTAGGCAGAATTTTTGGTATTAATCTGAAAAACTTTAATTTTTGATGAATAGTGAAACCACTTAGTGGTAGTTAAAAAAACCGACTCTTTCATTTAAATGAAATTTTACCACTTCTATGAATTGAATTTTAAAAATCCTTATACATGGTTTTTATCAATACGTAAAATTTGGTTCAATAAGATGAAAATAAGTTTTGGCGAATAGTAACTTTTGACTTTTATTTACTGCGGTTAAAGGTAAATAGGGTAATTCAGGGTTAAAAGAATATTATAATAATTAAAAATTACCTTAACACTTGTCATAACATTATTGGATTAGTAGTTTCCAACCATGGGTATCCTTGGGGTCTATTTGGGGACCACATTGATCACTTGGTAGGGATAATGACAATTTGGATTAATTAATTTAACGTAAAGACAAAATTGACTTTAACAAAAATATTTTAGTAATTAATTTTTATAAGGGGTTATATAAATTATATTTTCGACTATAAATATTCATTGGAAATATAAAAATATTTCATACATGGTGGTTATTTTGTTATAATTTTTAGACATCAAATAAATTAAATTATTTATGAACACAATAATGATGCAGTATTTACCTCATTAATAAATGATTTAAATAAATAAGATTATAGTGATTAAAATATTATCAAAAACATGTCCAATTCTGATTGGATGATTTTATTTCGACCATGAGTCATCTTATATTCATTATTAATGATTTTTGGACCTTTGAAACTGAATATAAGTTTATAATAAAATAATATTTTCACACTTTCCAAAGGTGCCCTCTCTTCCCTTATAAAAGGGAACCTCCTCCCTCTCCTCTTTACACAACTTTGAGCCTTCATGCTCGGCCAACCCTGCCAATTTCCCTTCTCAACTTTCCTGGTAACATTATAGAGGTTCTGGTTTCCTCAAAATACCAACTCTAGTGCCTTAAGAGGAAGCTTGCAAGAGGTGCGTCGAAGAAGATGTAATCTCCTCTACCGATTCTTTCAGTTTCTTTCCTCTTCAACTTCCTCTTCTTTAAGTTTTTTCATTGTAAAGTAATACAATCAGTATCACTAATATACTGATATGATATTATAAATATTAAACAACCTCATTTCACCTTCTATCCATCCTACGGAAAATGAAATCACCGCGCGTGCGTACGTTCGGAATACCATCTCCACGCCGTGGTGTAATCTGTTTTTCGACCACCACCTTAATTGGATGGGTATAATGATGTAAATAATAAATATGTATAGTTATTATAACATAATAATGATTCTTAGATATTATATCATCCACTCCAATTCAATTCAATAATTATGAGAACGATATCATCGCTCGTGTGTACGTACGGATTACCGTCTCCACGATGCGATGAGATGCATTCTCCATGTTAACAACTCAAGAATTATTATACAGTATATATAATGAATAATAATGAAATATATGACATTATAAAGCTACTGGATCTATGTATGTATATATATATATGTCATCTACTTACTTCCATTCAAGTCAATAAGGAAAATAAAATAGCGTTCATGCGTACGTACGGCCTACCGTCTCCATAAACGGTGTATTTCATTTCATTTATCTTTCTATTATATATATATATACTGAATATATATGATATATAAATCATTATTTACATTCTGGAAGTAATTAAATCATGATATAAGTAATAATAATATCAATAACAACAAGTCAAAACACGTACGATAAATAAAACGATTTTACCCAAAACGCTGCTTTAACATTAAATTTACAAAAGAACGGGTAATATAAAGTCATAAGTGAACCATATATAATATCATAATAATGAATATGGTTCTTTAATAAGTCAATGACATTATTTAAATCATTATACAGGAGGTTCAGATACGTAGGAAGCATATCGGACCTAAGGTAAGGGATAATTTTGAAAATCTCATTTTTATCTGAG
Source organism: Viscum album (assembly GCA_963277665.1). Taxonomy (NCBI): domain Eukaryota; kingdom Viridiplantae; phylum Streptophyta; class Magnoliopsida; order Santalales; family Viscaceae; genus Viscum; species Viscum album. Next base: position 912,920,454 of record OY728153.1, read on the forward strand.
ATTGCTTATACATAAGTATTTACTGGGGTTATATTTTTCATCCATGTCCCATAAAATTTTTTTTTCATAAAGTGTTTAATATTCTTAAATTTATTTTTAACTTCATTTTTACCCCTCTTTTACTTTTACTTTGTGTTATGGAAGGAATTTTTCTTTTGTTTACCATACGTGGTAATTTTTGAATTTTCTGACAAAAGTATGAGGTGAATGTTTTTTTAACTTATACGGCATGAACAGATTTTTATGGTTTCGTAACACCTAATTTTCATGAAGCTTCTTATAAAAGTTTTCATGATTGTTTCAAAAAAATCATTTTCTTATAAAATTTCCTGGCATTTTGATAAAGAAAATTATTTTGAAGAAGAAAGGATATTTTCCTCAAGAATTCATTTCAAGTGTTTTATCAAAACTATTTTCCATATAAGATGAAATTATTAAGTATGTTTATGCCTCAAGTATAATTTATCTATTATTTAAATGGTTTGATTTTTCTTATGATGAAATTATATCCATTTCTTTTATATGGATTATGTTATAATGGTATGATGTTTATGAAACCCATTTTATTCGTTGGGTTATGATGAATGATGTATATTTATTCTGTGGCACAAGTAAGAATGATTTCATTATGAGATGGGTGGGATATATATCTCCCTATAATTCATTGGGTAAAGATTTATATCTCATGATATAGACATGCCTAGAATGGTAAGTTAATCCGGTTCAGTGATACAGGACTGGAACGAGGAGTGAACTCGATTCAGAAAGGGACTTTGTCCACTAAGATGATCTTGGCAGTAAAGCCTTGGATACTATGGAAATCATATCATGTGCTTAATGTTTTCCACAATTACATGTTTTCTTCCCATCCTATTTTATCATGATTTATGTTCCATTATGATACATGCCTCATGTACTTCCAAGATTTATGTCTTTGCTCAAGATTTTGATGTTTAGATTTTATGTTCAAGTTTTTGCATTCAAATGTTTATGGGTTGTTTTATATTCTCTATGTTTACATTACTGAGCATTTGAGATCACCCTTTTAATTTTTTCTTTTCTCCACGATATAAATAAAGGTTTTAGGTAAGAAAAAAATAAAAGGGGAAGATCTTTATGGGAGATATGAAGATCTTTCACCACGATTAGAAGATTTTTTTCCAGTTTCCAAAGACACTAAACTATTATGGTCCTTGTGTGTTTGTTTTTTTTATGTATTAAGTATTACACAAAAGTAATGTAATTTCCATGTATTTCATGTTTGGGTTCTCTATAGTTTTTCATCTCGCTCCTTATTCCCGTGAGATTCATGCCATATTGCCACTATTACCTTTTGTGTGGTGTATGTATTTCCCATAATTGTATTCTTTGTATAATACACTTTAATTAATGTGTATTTACATATTCATTGTATGATACCTCTTTCATGGGGTGTATGTTTCGTAAGTTACCAAATTGGTAAGGGTTAATTTCACAATATCTTTATTATTAGAGGTTGTTTTTAAGTAAGTATCTACTGGGATATATTTATTATCCATGTCCATGTTTCATAAAATTGTTTCAAATGAATTATTTTAATGGAATTTTTACTAAGACATTATTTTAAATATTTTAAAGATTTATTCTTCTAAACCATTATCATTAATTTCCATGTCTTCAAAAATGGTTTTAAGGATTTATTTAAATGGACATGAATGTTTTAAAATGTTAATTACTTTAAAAAGTTTCAAGGTGGTATGGTACACTTTGATTCAAAAATGTATTTAAATTTCTTCCTTTCTAAATTGTGTGACTTTTAAATGTTTTCATGAAAATTGATATTTCTCTCAAAGAGTTTTACAAATCATTTTCATCTATGTCAAAATCCTTTAATGGATTTTAAACTTGTTTGAAGTTGATTTGATATGATACAAATCTTCTATATTGTATTGAAGGTTTTGTGATATGTTTGACTGTGAATGTGTTATTTTTATACCATTCATGGTTTATGGGTAAAGTATTGACATTTCGTATGACAGTTTTAATACGAATTTTTATGTTATGTTTAAAAAATTTCATATTAGGAATGCATTGGACTTAGTAAGTGATGGGTGGAGCCCCTCTATAGCTCCTCGATGCATCGATAGGTCTCATGAGACAAACTAGTGTCTTGGAATAAGGCCCTGACAAAATCGTTATTTGTAGTCTTAGCACGAGGACTTGACTATGTGGTTATGATAGTCTGGAATTATGCATTCTATCATTATGAAAGTGGTTATTGATATTGCATGTAGTTATTCGACTAGTATAATATCCATGTGAATAAGTAAATGGAATTATTTCATTTTATATTTTCCATATTACGCTGAAGTTCAAGTTTAAAAGGCTTTTGTTTTAGTTATACATTTCCTTAAATGTTTATTCTTTTTTATGAAAGTTTCCTCTATATTTTTATCCTTACTGATCATCTGATCTCACCCCCTCTCAATGTTTTATTTTTTCCAGGATATGAAGAAGTAATTTATGAATGACCTGCAGGGATAGTATGAGGGGATATGAAGACAAGATGTTGTTGTGGTTTTTTTTACTTTATGATGTAATATAAGACTTATGAATATATCTAGTGTTTCCAAGACTACTAAACTAATCGGCCTTTCGAGACTTGATCTTTTGTGATCATGCCAATGTTATGTAATAATGCACCTACTCTAGGTAACTGTGGTCGGGGCGTTACAGGATATGTGTTCCATTCATATTGTAATTGAAGAGGGGACAACTAGATGGAGAATAAGGCTTAAATTTATCTATACACCCTGGTAGCACAATGATATATAGGGATTTAAGTGAAGTTTTTAGGTGGAATGATATGAAGTGGTAAATTATTGACAACGTGTCCAGATTCTTAGTATACTAGAAGAAGAAGGTTGAAAGACAATATCCTAAGGGAGTCACACAACCTCGGCCTATAGTTATATGGAACTGGTACAAATACAATTGACTTTTTCACTATACTCCCAAGACGCCAAGGAAGAATAATTCTATATGGGTCGTCATTGATCGTCTTACTAAGTGTGATCATTTCTTAGTAATAATAGAATATCTACCTATTTAGAACCTTTATCGACTCTATATTAATGAAATTATAAGGATTCATGGGGAACCACTTTCAATTATTTCAAATTGTGACCCTCATTTCACATAAGAATTTTAGAAGAGTATTTTAAGGTCTCTCAACATTGAGATTAATTTATGCCCAACCTATTATCCCCAAACTTATGGGTAGTCTGAACGGACTATCTAGACTTTTGAATACATACTGTGATCATATTCTCTTTACTACCATGGTATGTGGGATCAGTACATAACATTGGTGGAATTTTCATACAATAATAGTTTCCATTTGACCATCGACATGGCACCATAATATGCATTGTATGGAAATAGGTGTCTTACTCAAACTAGTTGGGAAGAAGTTAGAGAAAGAAATTTTTTTGGCCAATAGCATTTAGAGGAGAAAATTTTTAAATTATTGACTATTCAAGATCACATTAAAGTATCATAAAGAATAGAAAAGAGTTATGCTGATGATGTATTCTTGATGGATTCACCATGGAAGGTATTTTTATGATTTGGTAAAAAGGGAAGTTAATACCTAGGTACATTGGTATTTTGAAACACCAGAAATAATTGGATTTGTAGCTTACTATTTGGCTAAGCTTCCTAACCTTTCAAAAGTACACAACATCTTCCTTGTTTCATTACTAATGAAATACATATTGGATCCAATTCATGTTCTCACATATTAGGGAATAGAGTTTGAGACTAAATTTTCTTATAATGAGTATCATGTATAGATTCTTAACATCAGATAGCAAGTATTATAAAATTAGATAATTTTTTGGTGAAATTCCTTTGGAGAAATGAGAAATTAGAAGACACAACTTAGTAGATTGAAGAATATATAAGGAAGAAGCATCCACATTTTTTTAATTTCTAATATATACCTAAATTTCAAATAATTATCATTTTTTTATTTATCATGATCATATTACCTTAAGATGATTTTTTGGTATTTTTCTAAAGTAATTGATTTTTAGGTGAATAGTAAAAAATATAGATTTTTTCAAAACAATGAATTTTATCACTTTATAAATATATATATAAGTCCAAAAGGTTATTATGTATTTTGATTTATCAAATGTATATTAAGTTTATAATATAAAATATTATTTCAAACATATAAATACTATTTTTAAATTTTTAGGACTTAAGAAATATTTTATTATAATTTAAAAACTATCTTATTTTGTTTATTTTAATAAAATATTTTCATGGTGAAATTCAGTTTTTTCTTTCCATTAAATTCTCTTAACTTTTATTTTCTTTATGATAAATCAATTTATTTCATTAAATTCATAATCTAAGATAATTTTATCTTATATATATTTAATGCTTAAAAATGTTATTTTTTTCTTTTTAAAAACTATTTTATTCATCATGTATGTTTGATTTAAAACTAACTTTTCTCATATTTATGAAATTAATTAGGTAAAATTGAACACAAATTTAGATATATAATGTCAATTTTTTTAATAATGTCCCTCTTATATTTGTATTAATAAAATAATTACATTGATTAAAACTTAGTTATGGTTAATAGGAGTTTAAATGAGTATTCTAAAGAGGCTCTAATTTTCCTAATATTAATTGACTATTAAACCTTATATAATTACTTTTTAGGATATAAAATATTGACTATATGTTTCAAAAACATTCCCTCACCCAAAGTTCATTCAATTCCACTCTTACCACATACTTACAATTATTTTTCATAGAAAAGTATCTCTTCTGCATTTATAAAAGGAGGATCACTTGAACCCTTTCAATAATACACTCATATTTTAAAATTTCACTAAAATACCTCCCAAATTTACACTCCTTTAATTTTTTACACAACCTAATTCCCTTAGTCACTAATACATATCATATTTTTCTCAAATATAAGGCCTTAATCAAGAGGAATTTCAAAGTCTCAAAGTAGGTAACGTATCATTCTTAACATTTATTTATTATTAATTACATTATATTCCAGTCATAAATATAATAATTTTATGAATTAAATAACATTAGTATACTAATATATTTTTATCTTAATGTTACAATACATATCTCTTCATTTTAATCCAATTAGAAAAACAAAATAACATCGTTAATGCATTACGCAGACTACTGTCTTCATGAAAAGAAATCATTTTTTTTGTTATCACATTTAATAGATGGTATTAATGAAGATAATGATAAAAAAATATTATATATATCATATAATTATCATTATGAAATGTTAATTTAATATCCACCTCCACTTCCTTTCACACATAAAGAAAAAAGAACGCTAATCGTGTGTACATGCGGATTACCGCCTCCGTAATGAAACATTTTTCATTTTTCATCTAGATTTTCATAAATTATCTAAAAATATTAAAATATATTTGACCATAATAAAAAGTTAAAATAATATCATTATGATTCGGTTATAATTATATTTTGTTAAAAGAAACACATATTTAACCATACACTCTAATTAAGTTAAAGCGCATTCAAGTTTGGATCGGTCTAACCACCTACATAAAAATGAGTTAAAATATGATTATGGATGAATATGAGAACATGAAAACTTATATTATTATAATTTATCAATAAAATAATGATTAATATATGGTTCTTGAAATTTTATATTAATTATTTAACTTATTGTTAAAATCACATTTTTGTTCTTAGTGCTCAGAAATGGTGGACCATCGTGTCATGATTATCCCTTAAATGGGGATTTCACATGACTTGAGAATATGGTCCTAATAATAGGTTTTGGAAATAAATATTCCTTATGGATTTTATATAACATGATTCACTCAATTCCTAGTGTATTCTAGGTAGCATGTTCACTCGATGCCTACTATATGCTGAGTAGAATGAACACTCAATGCCTAGTGGATGCCGAGTTTCATGAATTACTAATGACTAAAATATTATGAGTATAATATTCACATGATGTATTGGGTATGGAATGAAATAGGTTCATTATCTTTGGAGAAGGTTTTTACTAATTTTGAAATCTTATCGTTATCCTTCCGCTATGGAGTCGAAGCAGGTATGGTCGGGGGTTTTGATGGTTTGGTTAGTTCATGAATGCCTAGTACATGATGGTGTGCTTTTTTATAATTACCTACACATTTATTACTACCATGGAATACGAAAATTACACCTATGTATACTTGTTAATAATGCATCAGTGGTGTCCTACTAGGTTTTATTACTTACACTTTGTACAAGAATCTCGATTCACTTGAAGACTTCATGTATAAGGATACATGAAAGGTTTATGGTCCCTTAAATGACGGTTAATATGAGTTTCATGGAGTATGTATCATTAACAGGATTTAATCCTGGGGTCTCTAAAAAAATTATTTATTATTCTTATTACACTTTTACTTTGGTTTGTCTTTCTATGCTGGGAGCCCAGTTATTTTATTTGTATGACATGTGTGTCATCCATTATTATATTTTATACTAGTCTTCCATGTGTTAATCTAATTATTATACTATATTTTTATCTTTATGTTATTTTTTTATGGATATGACATGATACCGAGGGAATAGTCACCCCAGTTATAGCATTGAGACCTCTCTGCTAATCTAAAGCCTCTTTTGTATGGGGCGGAGTGCATGAGGTCGTATGGATCTCAGGCATGGACCCAATTGTTGGGATCGATTTGTTTTAAAATGGTATTAGAGCCTTATTTACTTTATTTTATTTTGAATTACTAGGTATATTGCAGAAATGAGATAGGTCGTCTGGGACTAAGGTAGGGACGTTTCCCTGTTTCTGGATAGAACATTTATAACAAACCTATGAGTTACCATTGATAGTATTACTATTATAGTTTTATGGGATTTGGGGTTAATTAATGAATCATGATTAGAAATGTTGGATCACATGCCATATATATACATGTTTTGTGTTGTATACAAGTTATTTAATTTAATTCCATGATTCTGTTATCTGTTTGGGATAGACCTGTACTCTATGTTGTGTGATATATCACTTTACCATACTATTGTGATATATCTATACTATAATTAGTTAGTAGAACCTGATCATGCTATTATAATTTTATATATTTGAATTTTACTAATGTGTAGGGATTGAGAACCTTGGTTATAGCTATGAGGGATATACCTTTGGTTGTGGGTATCCTTATAGGGAAATATTTGTGAAATCCCATAGATTGATTACAATATGTCATAATGAATTCAAATATTCTAAATGTTTCCTTCACATAATAGAGGATTCCTCCCCATAATCAATTGATGGAAACACCACCAGGCATGGGTTAGGGTTCTACCGCTAGGGAGGATTCCCCTATTCCAATGTCGGTTGTATAGAAGTATGTAGTAGAGCACACTCCTGTATCTTCTTTAATAGTATAAAAATTCAGATCTCCTTAGCTGGGATCCCTCTTATTTATTCTTGTCCAAGGAGGAGTGGTAATGAGGTCCATGTTCAACTACTCTAAAGACCTCTAACTCTAGCATACACTATCCTTTCGTGAAATTAGTGGACCTAGGATATAGAGGAATGGATATATATCATATAAGTTGTCTTTGACCATGTTAAGATGCAAAGGATAGGAAGGTGATTCTGTAAGATTTCATGCTATAAGGATCCTCTAGGAGATGGTGGGTAATGAGGGGATTGGCTATAAGATATGAGTTTCTCACTTGGGAGACTTTCAAGGACCTGTTTTTTGGGTAATTTTTCCTTGACACTCTGATGTTGGACCGAGCACAATAGTTCATGGAGCAATAGTAGAGGACCATGATGGTGTTAACATATTCTACTAATTTCACTAAGATACTTAATTTTTCTTCTCTGTTGGATAAAAATGATAAAGATAATGATATTAATCTCAATATTAGACATAATCAAAACATCTAATGATTGGTTCATATTTTTGACCTAATGAATTACCAAGAGATTTTGTGTAAGGCCTTAACTATTAAGAAGGTCCTAGATAAGGATTAAGAAATTAGTCTTCTTCAATATTTTAATACTCAGGTAAGTTGAAATTATACTATTTTGATGAGTTTCCTATCTTGTAAAATGAAGAGGAATACTAAAGATGTAAATTTGGGTGCTGGTATATAGTTTGACCATAATACAGATTCCATAGTATGAGCTCCATATTGCTTCAACTATGGAATGATTGGGATTTACCATAGGGTCTACAAAACACCCTGAATCCAGTGTCATCAATGTGGAAAGAAATAGAATATTTCGTAGTTTTAATCTAGATATTTTAGGATAGGTTTCCATAGGGGATCGAGGCAGATGAGGTTAGGGAATGATGGATCCAACTAGGGTCCTTAGCAGTAATCTCAGATGATGATGACTCAGGAGAGTCACGTACCTCAGGGGTAGGTTCATGAAGCCATGGTAGGATGAGTTATGTAGTGGATGAGACTCCAACAAATAGTGTTGATGACCATCTACTATTTGAGTTATATGCATGATCTCTTATACATTTTCTACATCTTTGTTTGATACTAGTGCTTCCTATTCTTTATATATGCATAATTCATTACTATACTTGACTTACGAGTCAAGTTATCTTTTGATTTTTTTTCCTTTAATACACTATTGGTAATGAATTTGGACCATCTTTAGTGGTGTCTAGAGTGTTTTGTAGTTATTTCTTATTATATAAATCCATGGGAATTCATGCTTTTAGAGATGATGATCTTGGATTAAATTCTCAGTATGAACTATCTGACTGGTTTCCAATATCACATTGATTACAATAAGAGGAAACAATCATTTATATTTCTCAAGGGAGATAAGTTGATGATGACCAGTGAATGGGAGTTAGGAGAAGTTAAATTGGGTCTGAAATTGAGCAACATTGGGATAATTATAGTCCAGATTACAGGATGGGATCTTTTATCAATTGTAGTAGTATCCCCCTCATCTTTTCCTCCAGTTTCAAATCTCTAGTAGTAAATCTTTCTAGATGAATTTATAGGACATCCCCCTAATTGAGAAATTGATTTTTAGATAGAACTCATGTTATTTACTCAATCTATTTCAATACATTCTTATCATGTGGAACCATAATAGTTGAAAGAACTCAAGGTATATATTGATGATCTAGAATAAAATGGATTTATTAGGATGAGTACTTCACTATATGGTGCAACTATCTAGTTCACCAAGAAAGTATATGGTAGTCTCTGACTCTGTAGATATTACCAAAAATTGAATCAAGTAATGGTAAAAAATAGGCATCCCTTTCCTAGGATTAATGATCTTTTTTTATCATTTATTGGGAGTATAATGGTTCTCCGTAATTGATATGTAGTCAATATATCACTAGCTACAAGTTATAGATGAGTAAATTCTAAAGATAACACCTAGGAGTAGGTATGGGATGTATGAGTACTAGGTCATGTCACTTAGACTGATGAACACATCGGATATGTTCATGTTTCTCATGAACAAGATCTTCCACCCATATCTTGATTATTTAATTGTGGTATTCATTAAATACATCCTCATCTACTCACAGACCATAGAGAAACATGATAGACATCTTGAGATAGCCCTGATTACATTTTGATCCCATCAACTTTATGTCAAACTATCAATGTATCACTTTTGGATTTATAAGGTGAAATCCTTGGTGCATTTTTTTTACTAGTATATCAATAGACCTAGATAATGTAAAGGTGGAGATATCCTAGATATTTCCTCATAACATGTTCAAGATCAAAATATTTCTAGGTTAAATGGGATACTATTGTCATTTTATCTTGGACTTGTCACATATATTAGGACACATGATTGAGCTGAAGAAAAAAGGGGTGAGGTTTCCTTGTTCAGAACATTGTAAAGAGGTTTTTATTGAGATAAATAAGAGTTTTACTACCACTCTAGTGTTGATTATTCTTGAGCTAAGTATTAGTTATACTACGTACTGCAATGTATTGGGATTTGGGCTTGGAGAAGTCCTAATTCAATACGACTAGGTAGTAGGTTATTTATCATGATATATATGAAATCATGAGTATATTTAACCTACCCATGACTTGGATATGAAATATCTTTCCTGTTATTTTAAGTGTTGGTGGCACTATCTCTTTAGTGAGAGGTTTTTTATCTATACAAACCAAAAGATCCTTCACTATATCTTCACACAACGAGACCTAAATCCAAGGAAGAGGCATTGGGTAGAGTAATTTAAGACATTTGAATTTGAGAGGTATTATGAACTAGGTAAAGGTAATGGTTTTATAGATAATATTATCTATAATAGGTTTATATCTCAATAGCTTGGTAAATGGCCTTCAAAGGAACAGTGGAGTGTGATAATATTGTTTTTTAATATGAGGATGGATTATTTTGAGGACCATGGATTGATGGTGTGTGAACCTTTACTGATCACATATTCTTTAGTATACTAGGTTAAGTCTAGGTATGAATCCAACATTAAGTGCACTATGATGTAGGAACACCAAGAAGGTGTTGGATTGATACCTGGGTAGTCATTTGATGGTGACGATATGATCCTGGTACATAGGAGAGTTATTTTCCCTAATTCCATTAGTGAATAGATAATGAGTTACTTCCATACCTATAAGTTTTTGGTTTTCCCTAGAGCATTGAAGATGTACCATGACATCAGGAGACGATTCTGGTGTCTAGAGATGAAGAGGGACATTATGGGATTTACTTCCTGATGACTTACCTGCCAGAGGATGAATTTATTGCACTAGTATTCATATATTATTCTCCAATTGCTATATTTTACAATGAATAAGTGGTATTAAATCATGATGGACATTGTGATGGGGTTACCAAGGTCCCTGATGAGCTGTGACATTGTCTCGATGATTATAGATCAGATAATGAAATTTTCTCATTTCTTACTAATCTATAAGACCCAATCAGTAGAAGAGCTGGGAATGTTTCATGTCTGTGAGATTTTAAACATGCATGAATTCCCCATGAGCATAATATCTAAAAAAGTCAAATGTTTTAAATTATAGTTTTGGAAGGCCTTATATAAGTCTCTAAGGACTCAGTTAAGATTGAGTACAACATATAATCCCTAGACAGATGAATGATTAGAGTGGATGATTCATATATTAGAGGACAAGATTCTGTCATGAATCCTAGACTTTAGTGGATTATAGTATGATAACCTATCCTTGGTTGATCTATCATACAAAAATATTTACCATAATTTGATTTAGATGGTACCTTATGAGGATATCTATTGAAGTCCATTTTGTTCGCATCTTATTTTGAATGAGGCTAGTGTGGCAATAATTGTGGGGCCTAGTATGATATATGAGACCTCCAAGAGAGTAAAACTTATTCATAATAGGTTAATCACAACATAGAATAAGATGATATCTTATTTCAACTATATGAGGAGACCTCTAGAGTTTTCTATGGGTGATAGAGTTTTTCTAAGAGTGACTCCTCTATTAGGTCACTGATGTTTGAGGAAGCAAGGAAATCTAGCCACGTGTTTTGTTGGACATTTTTAGATCACTGAGCATGTTGTGGAAGTGGAATATATTATGGATATTCATTAACATTACCAAGTTATGCATGATATTTTTCATGTATTTCAACTCCAAAGTTACATGCCTATTCTCATTCATGTCATTGACTATGAGGATGGTGAGCTACAGTCTGATGTATCTTACATGGAGTTCCTAATGAAGATTATTGAAAAGAGTGACAGATTTATTCAATGGAATACTATACCACTTGATTGGGTTCTATGGAATCATGTATGGATCCATGAGAAGACTTTGGAACAAGATATTGAGGTTCGCGCTTAATGTACTAAGTTGTTAAGAAGAACCTTTAAAGGTACTTCTTGAGGATAGAAATTTGTTTGAGGGGGTAAAATTGTAAAATCCTCACTATTGTTGATGTATGGATGTTTTAAGTTTATAAAATTCAAAATTCCTTTGTTGGTTAATCTATGATATGGTTTTTAAAAATTATGGTTTAAATCAGAAAAGGTTCTGAGAATTGGAAGTTAGAGTGGGGAGAAGACCCATGGATGAACGGTGGTTGTAAACCACCATCATCCAATGGGTGGATTAAACCAACTAGTTGGTGGATTTATTGTAGGTCTAAAAAATTAAGACCTTTTCATCCCTATAGTGGTATTGGAAGAACCAAGGAGGTTCTAACTAGCGCACCGGATTATTGGTGGTTCCATCATCCTATTGGTGAGGCCCACTAGCTTGTCGTTATAACGAGGATGGAAGTGTATTCAAAAAATCCCATGAATTTTTAATGAAACTCAATTTTAAACCTCATTATTTCACAGTTCAAAACTTGAATTTCTTATTTTTAATTTGATATATCTTTTCTTGATTATTTTACACTCTTGTTCATCTCCTTTAGCTTCTTCAATGTTGTAATGATCTGATGATTATATAAAGGTGAGTTTTCTCTTGATCTACACTAATTTATTATTCCTTATTGATAAAAGTAAATGATTATTTGATGGATCTATTATTTATTTTATAATACAAATAATTCACCCATTTTTCATAGATTGGTGATATATCAATAATGTTGACAAAGTCTCTTTAATGAATCAAGATCTACTATCAATTACAGACATTCTATGTGTATGTGTTTATGATTCATCTTATTTATATTTTTTAAAAAGGAATCCCTAGGTTTTCCTTTTAGAACCATCCACACAATGGAACCCCCTCCCCATGAAGGGATCACTCCAGAGAGATCCCTAGTTAGGAAGGAGTCGTTACGAGCAAAGATGGAATATCGTCCCAGAGGGTGACAACCCATTCGATGATGGTTCGACATAATAATATGTCATCACGGGTGGGTTGAACCTCATTTTACCAACTATTTAGGAACCATGTGACATATAAATATGAGTGGATTTGGGGGTAATAGAAATTATCCCAATAGTGATCTCCCAGGAATCAAACCCTACACCTCCCAAAGAATAGCGTTTTTCATACCACTCTCCAGAACCACTACACCATCGCCAAAGAAACTTTGTGATCCATCTTCCTAAAAATCTTCCTGGTGATAGTTTAATGATAAAACTATAATAAATAGATGATAACTTGGTAAATTTTTGATGGATTTTACTTGTCAATAATATCCATTGATCAGATCTAGAAATCTCAAGAATAGTGAAAATTTTTAATTAATCCATAAATAATCGATCATCTTGAGACTCTCCTCCCCTTAAATCCCTTTTCTATTGACGGATTGTTGATGGATCCATGTTCATTTTAAATACCCAAGTTTATTCTCTATAATCGATGAGGAATTCATAATCTATATTTTAATTGAAATTGGATCCATTAAATTGACATCCACTCCTTCAACATATCTCAAAACTAGTTTTGTTAGCAATATCTATGAGGTATGTGATTCTAGAACCTCCCTTCTTTAATTAGAATCTCCTAGAGTGTAATTTTAAAACATATTTATTATTTAATCATAACTCAATTTAGGAATCCTTGATGCCTGAACTTTTTTACCATGGGTGCATAACATGTTCAGTCTTTGATCTCTGAAAAAACATGGAGTACATCATCAACAACAATGAGGTGGGATGTTCCTTATGATTTGGGGACCTTGTATACACTTTTTGACTTGGTATAATTCATGTGTTGGCATATTAATTTTCCTTTATTGATAGAGATCGCATATAGGTTCATGTATATTTCGTGAGACCCATTTACGATGCTTGATACCATAATTATTCTTATAGCTTATTGACCATATTTCTTGTTGATCGCATGCATTATTTTTTCTACAATATTATCCTCATGATATGATATAATTTCCTTGTATGATTTACCCTATATTGTGTGTTACCATGCCTTTGAAGGTATTGTTCTTGATGATTAGAACAAGTGGACCATTATGACATGATTATCCCTTATAGGGAGAGTATGAATGACTTATGATGATGACGGAAATGATCCAAAAGTAGGGATATTGTGATTCTTCATGGATTCCATGTAACATAATTCACTAGATTCTTAGTGGATTCCTGGTATCAAGTTCACTTGATGCCTAGTGGATGCTGAGTACCATTATTTACTAATTCCTATAGGATATAGAGTAGAATATAAACATGATTCCCTAGGGATGATAAGAAACATGTTCAATAGACTCATGGCTAGTTTTGATTACTTCTGAAATATTATCATTATCCTTTTAGTATGGAGCCAAAGTAGTTATGGATGGGTATTGTGGTAGTTTTTTTAGCACTCGACCGCTTGATACATGATGGTGTGTTTGATTATTATTTCATATGCATTTACTATTATCATGGAATACACCTATTATACTCATGAAAACTTGTTAAAGACACATTAGTGGTATCCTAATAGGTTTTATTACTCACACCTTATACAATAATATTTATGTGCATTAAAAATTCATGAATAGGGATTTGGGAAATTGAAGGGGGTTCATGGAAGATGGTTGATCTGAGGAATATGGAGGAGGTAATAGTACCAAGATGTACTATTGAGGACTATAAATTTTTATTTATTATTCTGATTTCACTAACACTTTTTCTAAGATTTTCAAACCAGTAGCCTATTTATTTTATTTGTATGACATGTGTGTCATCTATTATTACATTTTATACAATTATTATACATGTTAATCTAATTATTATATTATATTTTCGTATTTATGTTATTTTTGTATGGTTAACACATGAAACTGAGGGTATAGTCTCCCCACTTATAGAATTCAGGCCCTCATTTCAAATAAGTAACATCTTGCATATAGGTAGGTGCACATGCGGTCTTGTGCATCTCTGGCTCAAACTCGGTGGTCCAAGTTGGGGAATTACACTCATAGTAATAAAAGGATCACTAAGTATAAAGTCATTATCCCACCTATAATTCACATTTCAATGTCAACCTAGGGGTACCTAAAAAATTAAAAGGATTTAAGTATCCAAATTGAACATCCTTTTAACTACTATATTAAGGATTGAAAACCAAAAATGTGAACCCACTGCTCATTGATGTATGCATATCTATCGAGGGAGTATCATGCCTTATTATTAACAACTAATATATCATTATTCTAAAAACACTCTAGGAAACCCACACTTTCAGAATCTTGAGGTTGTATATTTTATGTGTTGACTATAATTTAAGGAATTGAATATGAATAATTTGAATATTTGATATTTTGGAAGATGTAACCAATAAGTTGAAAGTTGTTTTTTTATTTTCAGTGATTATAAAAGATAGAATTTGGAATATTTATATGTTCATTGAAGGCTGAATAATCGGAATATGAATAAATTCTAAGGTTTCAAACGATGTATATGTTTATTAAAGTTTTAAGAATAAGAAGACAAGTAAATTTGGATTTTCTATAAGATTGGTGAGGTGGATGTGAAGTTATGTTTTGAAAATGAAGTTTGGTAATTTGATGATGGAAGTTTGATTAAAGCTAATAACTGAAGATTGTGAAGGTGATTTTTAGATAATGATGATGTTTAATATGCTCATTAAAGAATATTATAACTTTAAAAAGAGTCAAATATTACAAATAACTATATGAAGATGTTTATAAGTAGTTTTGTAAAGGAAAAATTCACTATGAAATCCACCATACTATAGATAATTTGGATGATCCTTAATCAACATGGTAGTGGATGGGATGGATAAACTATGAGTGTTTTGTACATGATTTCAACTGGAATGATTTTGGTTTGAAATATTCAATAAGACCACACTATGGCCCATTCAATTTTTCAATGGAAGAATCCCTATAGAAAATGGGAAGTATCATTATGGGTTTTGTGGAAACCATGGTACTTGTGGCAGAAATATAAAATTTATGAACACCTATAAATGTGTAAATAGCATGAAATACATTTCACTTGGTATTCATAAGGTTGTGGTGATGATGTTTAAAGTGAAACATCAAGGTGATGGTGGCCACACAAAATTATAGAGTGTATTGGTATTAAAAAATACTTATTTAAAATTTTTATCCCCAACATGGGTATTTTTAATTACATTATAAATTTTATGAAAATTGGTAAAAAAACAAGCACATAAATAGAACCATGACATAGAGGTGGGCATGTTGTTCGTTGATTTTTTTATAGTTGAAGTAACATATGAAAGAGATTATGGAGCAAAGTATTTTGAAGGGAATTTTATACTATAAATTAATTTTTTTAGGTGATTTAGAATGAAATTATATGGAAACACTAATATAAACATCAACATGGGAATTTTAAAAAATTAATACACTATAGAGTCTATAAATTTTGGAGATATAATAGTTTTTAAAGGGTCAGAACTTCTACATCTATTTGGAAGTTATGGATTAAGACTTAATGACCCAAAAAGCAATTCAATGAGAAATATTTAATAAAAGATAGTCTAAAGGTAAAATTTGAAAGAATAGAAGTAAGATGTTATGTGATATTTTAATTTTAAATGTGAAATTAAAATGATACCCAGGTTATATAATGTTTGATTTTAAATAATAGAAAATATATAGTAGAATAAAAATAGAGAATATTATAAAAAAACTGTGTTTCACTATAGGGGAGAAAGAGAATCAACATAATGGGATTTAGCACATATCTGGATTAAATAGGAAGTTTTGTTGTCAAATCAGATCATACTGAAGATCTAAATTGGAAATTTCAGTGAATATCCATAAATATTAGGAAGAAGGATGATTCTAAAATTAAAATCATTATGTTCAATGTTTTGGATTCTTTGAGAAGTTTTTTAGAATAAATTTCTTTAACTATTATATCAAAGATTTTATTATATTTGGATCTATAGTTTTGATAATGGTATATTTAGAATTATATTAGAGAATTAATACAACAGTATTCACTGAAGAATGAACATCTAGAATTTATGGTGCAGTTTATATAAGCATTATATGATGAAGAAAGAATAACCTTAATGTCATTAAATGGATGAAAAATTCTTAAAAGTCAATAAACCAATACGTTCACCAAAGTAGTGTGTAGAGGAGAAGAAGAGGCAAAAATCTTTGGGAGGTAATGATCTTATCTCTAAATATTTTATAGGAAGTGATCCTTGGTAAAGAGTGACTTCAAATAAATTTTATATCAACCAACAGGTGAGTCATATTGGATTATTGGAACACCAATATAATGTAGATTCTATACTCCATATATATATCCCAATGCTGGTTAATCATTTAAAATATGTGTGACCGTGTGTTTTATATTTCTAACATGTTTATGACATTTTATGTGGATGAATTTGACCGAAAAATGGTTGTATAAGTGTTCATTTTAATAAGGTAAATAGATTCATAAGAATGGGACTAAGGATAAAAGATTAAATCATCCTACACCAAATGATTTTTGGTTCCAACCTAACCATCCAAATTATTTTTTGAAGAAAAAAAAATACACCGTCTGTAATTATTTAGATTTTATAAATGATATTTTATTCTTGAAGTGAATGTGTATTATATATTATTATACATATAAAAACACATTAAAAAATTAATAAAAAATTATTTCTGTAGTGAAAATTATTACATTATTCAATGAATAAACCACTAAAATTCTAATTATTATAAGGGGAAAATAGAAAATAAAAATACTACAGTGGGACAATATGGATCACCATGATCGGTTATAATTATCCCTCCCATGGCAACAATATAGAAAATAAATAGAATATTTGTAAACCAATAAAAATTATAAAAAAAGGAAATATAGAACCTTGAGAGTAATTGAGTTGAATATTGAGTTAAAGAATAAAGTGGTATTTATAGAAGGCAATGTTACCATTGGAATAGTGACCTAACCATTGGGAATAATAACCTCACTGTTGGAAATAGTAACCAGACAGCTGGAATAGTAATTTATCCTAAATATAATAAATTGGGATATAAATAATATTTCTCATGATTAGTATAAGTGAATATAAAAATTATAATTTCAAAAAATAAATATAATGGCTAAAAAATTCAAAGAAAATATTGGAACAATTCTAATAAACTTTATTTTAAAGTATTTCATAAAAAACATAATTTCTATATTATAAATTATATTTTCCAATATTATAAATTTATTTTGATAAAATTTATATCATTTTTGAAATCATCTTGTCAAACTTTTCCACGGGTGATTTTATGGTAAATTTATGAAATACTTTAACTTTCAGGTGAATAATAAAAATATAGTTTTTCACATACCTGTATCTTAAATTACATCATCCATCATGCAATAATGAACTAATAATTTATGTAATTTGATGCATGGCTATTATATATTTAATTTAATAAATTATTTAATAAAATTCAATAAAATTAATCTCCAAACCTAAAAAAGAACTTTCGAAAACCTAAAGTAAAAAAAGTGATTCATTAAGATAACAATTTCTCTTTTTTCAACATTATTTTTTAATGAACTAATGAATTAGAATTAAAAGGGGGATTTCAATTATCAAAAACATTATATAATATTGATATATGATTTATATTGTAAAAAACCACTATTACCTATTTTACCTTTGATATATTATTTTATTCAACATTTTATCCTAAAAATCCCCTCTCCTCGAGTAAAATACAACCCCTTTCCCTCTCCTTGGAAAACCACTCATCCTCTACTTTAAAATTAACATAATCTAGGAAGATATTTCTTTTAAATCCCCTTATAATCCTTAGGGAGTTTTTTGAATAATACAAGTCTAAATATCAATGCAGTTTTAGTGTCATATAAGAGAAGTTGCACTAAGTATTATGTAAGTTTCAATTAACTCTTCTCTTTTTTTCTTATTATATACCCTTTTTCCACCCCCTTTCAAAACCAAAACTTATAAGATTAATTAGAAAGTTATTTAACATTATATTAATAATTTTAACCTTCTTTAAGTATCATATTTACTATATATATAAATTTCAAAATTATCTTTCTTACTCTTTCAATAAAGTCCCATCAAAGGTCGTTTAACCATACACAGAGACATTTCCAATTCAATAATTATAAAAACCATCATGGATGGATATTATGAATTATATATAATATAAAATATTTTATTACATGTATTATAAGATTCTATATTTAATTATACTTATGTATTAATATATTTCAATGAAAATAGAAAAATTGAAACCAAACGGGAAAAATTAATGAAAACATGATATCAAAACAATTTGTGTTTAACCAAGAGTATTATAAAATAAAATCCAATACTTATAATGGATAAATAGTAAATTAAATAGATTTAATTAAATTATGTAACTATGTTTTAATAATCCTAATTTTATTATTTTGAAGGTGGAAAAGTGACAAAATATAGCGGGATATAAAGTAAGGGGATTCTCAAATCCAACTCCTTTTCTTTGGGTGTTCCCTCTTTCACATAAATTTCAGTATGGATATTAATTTAATTTTACATAAATATAATTAAATTAATCTTAAATTTTCAGCGATATATATGTTTATACCTTGATTTATAATCCAAATAAAATGGTATTTCAAAAAGACATTTCTTTCCAAAAACAAATCTTCAACTCCTTATGTTTTGATTCTTATTTAGAGAAAAATGATCTCTTATTCCAATATATAATCTCCATTTTTATTTTGGGAATAAAAAAATTTATTAATGAATTTATTCTTTATGAAATCATTGTGAAACCCATTCCTTTACAAGGGTTATTTCATGACTACTATTGTTATACGTTCTATGTGGCATGTATGATTATATAAATATTACGATGGGACGGATGGGACTAGAATTATATTTCCCACAAATGCATTGGGTAATGTTATATTTCTTATGAGATAAAGTTCATTATGTGTGAACATGATGATATATTTGTTGATAAATATGATTTTATGATTATGAACATATGTTATGCGTGAACATGATGCTAGCTTTATTTACAATGATGTGTGGTATTTGACCACTATGACGTGATGTTTCAATTAAAATTCATAGTGAAAATTAACCTTCTTAATAACACAAAAAATGTTAATATTAAATCAATTTCATGTCTTATTATTATCAATGGATTATATTTTATATATTTATATTCATTATAATAATTTTAAATAAATTTTCAATCAATAAGGAAATAGTTTTATTCTTAATAAATTTTTCTACATGTATTATATGGTTTTTATTAAAAGAACTATTTTAAAGATTTAGAATTTTAATTTGAGAAAATTAAATTAATTTTTGATATCTCCAAATAAAACTTATCTTATACTTATTTTTTAGGGAATATTTTGAAGTAGTTTATTTTTTGGTGAATAGTATAAAATACTAACTTTTAAGAAAACTATCTTTTATTTTTAGGTATTTTAAATTTTAAATTGTATTTTATATTGAATTTAAAATTAAATTAGCTCTTTTATATTAAAATTGATATAAATAATTTAATTTAAATCAATATTATACTTTAATTTGGTATAAATACATTTGTAAACTTCAAAGGACATTTTTTCTGAAAAAAAAAATTTGTCGCTTTTTATGAGTTTATTTTAAAAATAATTTATTACAATTATAAAATTGAGTTTAATAAAATAGAATCAATATTTGGGATAAAAATATCCAAATTTTTTAATGAGACCACTTTCATTTTTTGTTATTATGAATAGTAACTTCAGTAAAAAAACATTACTATGGTAAGAGTTAAAATGGGTTAAAACTAAAATGATAAGAGTTAAAATGACCTAAAAATTAGTATAAATCCTATTTTTTGAACATATTTTTACCCTATATTATTTTATCTTAAAATATGATTCATTTTGGAGCCATTTAGATCGATTAATACATTAATATATTTTAATCTTTTGAAAAATTCCATGTGTGTCCACTCCCCCACTTATAAAAGGACACCCCTCTCATCTTTTATAAATACTTTAAGCGATTTATAAATCATTAAATACTAGAAAAAATACCTTAATAATATAAATCCCCATGTCTTATAGGTCTTGGTTTGATCAGAATATTATCCTGTGAATGCTTTAGGGAAAAACCTATGGAGGTTCTCTGAATAAGAGGTATGGTTTTTAACCGAGAGTTTTCGGTTTATTTCTTCTTCTAAATCCCTAAAAAATTATATAAATAGGATGAAATAATAAAATAATTATTTTAAATAAACCAAAATATTATTATTTTTAGTTTATAACCCTTTTTTATCTATTTAACCAAATAATAAAAAATAAAACATCATTTATGCATACGTACAGACTACCGCCTCATGAGGCAACATGTTTCATTTCTCATCACTGACTCCTATGGTATTTTATAATAATGTATTAAATATTAAATAATATGATATATATTAAACAAATTTAATTCTTTTATTATAAATTAATATTATACCACTTTCTTTATTATCCAATAAAAAATTAAAAACATCATATGTGAAGACTACTGCCTCGCGAGCCAATGTATTTTATTTTTCATTACCACCACACATGGATTGTATATATAAGTATATTTAAATAAATAATATGATATTTATGATATTATTATCATTTTTTTAAAATAAAATTATACTTCTCTTTTTTTCTTTTCCTCATTTTCATTGAAAAATGGAAATGTTACTCTTGCGTACGTACGACTTATCGTCTCTCTGGTTGTAACATAATTCATTATTCATAACCATATTGAATATATAGTTATAAAAGTATAATCAATCTAAAAAAATGATAATTATAATATTATTATTATTCTAGTAATAATATAATCATGATACATTTGACCATGTTTAAACTACAAAATGCATTTTATACTTATAAACCAAACATCGTCAACACATTTGAAGTAAACTTAATAAATTATGAAATTAAGTATACATGTATATAAGTGAAATTAATGGAATAATAAACTTTAAATGTTTACTAATAAATTAAATAATCAATACATTCTTATTATCCAAAAAGATAAAGGACATATGTGATAATTCATACTTGAGTTAAAAGACACATTACCTTAAAACTTCATTTTAAATGTTTTAAAGATTTATTTTCCAAATAATTTTCTTCCATAAAAATATTATTAAAATTATTTTATGGATTTATTAATATGGTAACAAATGAATTATAAAGAAAAAATTTTAACCACTTTTTAATTTCTTTCAAATACTTTCAAACAAAATCTTTTTTAATTATTTTATACGGAACGTTTTTACATTATTTACAAAATGAAAAATAAATGTTCTATTTTAACATATATGACATAAATGGAATTTCACATCACTAAAACCATTATTTAATTTCTATATTACATTATAAGTTTTTATGTTTTATAAAAATAAAAACTATCCTCCCATTTATTCTAGGTATTTTAGTTTTGAAAATTTGGTTTTGAAGGAAAAAAGATATATCAATATCCAAAAAAAATTACATATGGGTTCAAAAGGATATTTTTATGACTTTAATGATATAAATACAAGTTTTTATGTGTTTCATGCATGTTATAGTCCATGTAAAAAATTTATGGATGATTGGTGATCCTAATATAATTTTGATTATGGTTGAACTCGATATAGCTCTCCAACATAATGGTTAATGATTATGTTCTCTAGAAAATTATCTTGGAAGTTGACTATGCATGTTATTCCATTTGTAGTGGTTCTTATGATAGTTCTTGTAAGGGTTCTATTAAGATGATTTTATGAGGCACCTATAATATTTTTCTACACTTGTTAATGATTTTTCATGGAAATATTATGATTTCACAAGGTATGGTAAGGATATTTTGTTTTAAATGAATGATTTTGGATTTTAGGGTAAAAACATATGTTTTAAAGAATATATTTTCCATGGATTCCCATTTTTTATAAGAAACTATCATGATTATGATTTTTCCTTTATGTTTTATTATAAAGTGTTTTATGAAAAACATTGTTTAATAAAACTGATTCCATGCATACGTAAATGATTATTTGAGCTTAAGGATTACTATGTTAAAAACAAACTCTCTTATATGATCTCTTGGTTTTGAAATAAAGTTTTATTTTTCCATTTTATATATCCCTTGCTGATATTTCATCAATCATTCCATGTTTTCAAATTCTTTTCATAGAGTATGGGAATTATTAAAAAAATTATGAAGACTAGTTAAAAATCATAAAAATTTACCATGAAAATAAAATGTGTTTCATTTTAAATTTTTTTATTATAAAAATAATATATAATGAGTGGAAGTGACAAATTTATAATGTACATGTTTGTTACTTATGAGTTACAACCTAACTCTAAACCTAAAAATATCTTTATGAATGTAAGAAAATGATTTTTTGTTTAAAAATGAAATTTTGGGTTGAATAATGATTGGTTTCTTATACATTAATCTATGAAAATTTCTTCTCAAAATTTTATTTCAAATGGAATATTCCAAAATATTAAGATAAATTTTCAATAGAAATTATCAGTGGAACTTTCCAGTTATTAGAGAAAATTTATACTTTAAATTGATTTTCTAATGGAAAAAAATTTAAATTCTATTAGAAATTTTCAATGAAAATTAAGGGTGAAAATTCAAGTTAATAGTAAAAAAATTTACATTAGAAAAAAAATTTCAATGAAAAGATACAAATTTTATATAGATATTTTCAATGAAAATTCATAATAGTAATTATTAGTTACCATTCGAAATTTCTACTCAAAACTTAATTTTAAATGAAAACATTTATAATTCTAAGAGATATTTTCATTTAATAGTCATTGTGAAAATTTGGAGTGAAATTTTAATGTGAAAATTTAGAGTGAAAATTTAGAAATAATATTTCATGGTAATATTTTAATGTTATTTCTAGTGTAATATTTCCTTATAAATACTCAATTTAATTTAATGTTAAAGTTTTATTATCAATATTTTTTTAAGAAAATACATATTTATATTTCTAGTGAAAAATGCGTATAAAATGTGAATTTTTGTTGAAATTATTCAGTTCAAATTTCCAATTTAAAATTTCATTAAGAAATCAAATTTAAATTTTCATGGGAAATTTATAGTGTAAATTTATACATGAAATTTCTAGTTAATTTTTAGGGTGCAGAAATTTTCAATACGTATGTTTATCAAAACATGTAAATTTGCACTAAAATTTTATATTTCAATTTTCCACTGAATTTTTTCATTGAAACATTTCCATGTGAATTTTTAGTATATATTTCCTACATGACATATATACTATTTAAATTCTACTATACATATACTCATATACATATCCATATTGAATACATATTTTAAAATACTCCTAATTTTTTGTGCATGTGATTATATCTAGTATTAATTTTTTTTTCAAATAAATATACATTTATGATTGTATGTAATAATATTTGAAAATGTTATTAATAATATATCTATATATATACAATTTAAAAAAAAATTATAAAAAATATGTACAAAAAATTAAAACAAGTGTATAAAACCTGCACATATAATTATGTATATAAAAACTGATATATAAGTATTTAATTTAATTATCAGTGATTATTATATATTTATGTGATATTGTATAATTTATAAATTTTATATATGGGAAATAAATGGGGATGATAGTTCAACGTTGGGGAACAAACAATGACTTTATTCAGCGTGTCTACCTTATCCTGAGGTTCATGTGACCCTAGGGTAGAATCTTAAAGTCGATTGGCTCTCTCTTATGGGACTGGAATTGTCTCAAGTTCTGTTTTCTAACTGGACCATCCAGTCCAGTTTTTTGAGGACATGTTCCTATGGAACAGTGAATGTTCCACTAGAACTTGCCTTGGAAAAAGGATTGAGTCATCCAGTTACAATGGGTAACTGGAGATGATAATTTTCACTCTCTAATAGGGCTTCTAAGAATCTATTGGGTGGTCAGATTCTCTACAATGAAAAATATGTGTTTGATATCTGGGTAACTAGGTGTCCCTTCTCATATCCAGGTGGACTATTTTAATTTTTTTATGTTTGTATGTTGGATTATGTAATGTATTATACCTATTTCTGCTGGACATGAAGGTGTATATTGAATATAAAATGAATTAGTATTAAATAATAATTATACATTTATATAATTAATAATTTTTTATATATAATTAGTCAAGTTGAAATATAATTAAAATATATTAATTATTTTTATAGATAATTAAGAAAATATATTTATTTTAAATACAACTAATAATATTTAATTAGTGTAAATATATATATAATTTTATTATAATATATTTAATTAAATTTTTTGAATTGAATTTTTTTTAATAAAAATAGAAAATATTTATATATAAATAAATAAGGAAATAATAATATATTTTATTATATTATATATACATATATATGTACATACACTTGCTCACAATATCTATAATATATATATATATATAATAGAGTGAGAGAGAGTAAGAATAATATTTCTACATAATATCAATATATATTTTTATACTATAATAAATAATATATTTTCATATAAATAAACGAATTTATAAATTAATGTTAACAAATTTCTAAATAAATTTTTATATTTAATAAATATTATTAAAAATACCAATATATATGTCATTATTTATAATATTGAAAATTGATATAATTTATTCCATTAATATAATTTTATATTAAAAATTAAATAATCATGAATTTTAATATTCTTCATATTAAGAATTATATATTTAATTTATAATTTTTTAAAAGAATAATAATTTATATTTTAAAAATAGTTAATTGTATTTTTTGAAATAGAATTAATAAATAATAAATTTACTATTTATATATAATTAGTAAATTTATTGAAAATATATATTTGAATATAAAATAATTAATATTTAAAAATATAATTTTACATCATTGTCTAATATAAAGTATTTACTCAATTATATAATTTGTATTATTAAAAAGGTAATTTTAAAAGTGGGATTTAGTTCTACCCACCCTAGCGAGACTATAATGTTTTTTAAGAGCATCAAATAAACACCCCAACAATTATATATTATCTTTTATTATGAGATATGTTTAGATCAAATGATTGAAGGAAAACTCAATATTAGGATTGGTCTGTTCTAAGGGGAAATGATATATTTTCTATGTTTGTTGATAACACTCTAAAAATTATACCTTTAGACGCATCTATCTCCTACATACCCTTAGTAATTTTCATTAGTAAGTGATAATTAAAATTGTAAGGATTTAATTTATTTTAGGGGGAAAGATGTTACACTAGAAGAATTTAGAATATATTTCTTTGAATAAATACTTTGTTCAATAACATTCTTCACACGCAAAAATGAACTAAAACGAGCCATGACATATTGATTATTAAGAAAAAATATAATTTATAAAACCTAAAGTAAATAAAAAGATATTAAATTTTTAAAACGGACTACATTTAGATGATATATAATTAATATGGTTTAATATATAAAAGGATTTTCCATTATCAAATAACTCTTTAATGTATTAATTAATTAAAATAAATCAATTTTAAAATATTATTTTAATAATATATAATATTTCAATATATTAAATACAATATTAACATCGTTAAGTTAGGTATTTTTATGAGATAGTATTGAGGACACTTAATGTTTAAAAATATTTTTTTCAATAAAAAAAATGTTATTTATGTTTTTATCTAAAAGAAAATTTTAAAAATATCAAAGTTTGATTTTTTAAAAAACTAAATTTGTTTTCTAAATCCCACATATCAACATTTTTTTAAGATAGATTTTTTTAGTTTTTATAAAAATGATTGACTTTTAGGTGAATAGTGAAAAATACCATTTTTACAAATAACTGGACTTTTATGATGTTATTAGTATATAAGTATGAATTGGAAATTCATGAATCCTTTTTCCAATACCAATTTGTATTTATTATGTCAATATAATTTTATTTTATTTTTAACTTACAAATCTATATTTTACATTTTATATCTTAAGTAATATTTTTCAAAAAAATATCTTTAATACATTATATATTTAGTATTTTATAATCAATTTTTATCACTAATAGAAAATATATATAATAGAAAATATTTAAAAATTTTGATTTAGTAGGTCCAATTTATTTAATAAAGACCAATTTATTTTTAATCGTAATGGATAAATTAATTAGGTAAAAACTAGTTACCTTGGTAAAAATCAAAAGGGGTAAAAAAGAGTTTAACCAATAGATTAACATCAAAAACATGTCTAAAACATGAATGGGAATGGGTGGTCAATAACTTGCTTCATAAAATCTCTTACTCTATTATTTCTAAATTTTGGAGCTACTTATCTTGAGAGTGACTTCACAATATTAAAATGTTTTTGGTATTTACAAAAAATGACATCTATTTTCATTTATAAAAGGGGCACTCCTCTTCTAACTTACCCTCACACTTCAACCCACTTAGTTTAGCCAAAACATTTTCCAAAACTATCCTCAATATTCCAATCCACCTTAAATAGTTTTTATTCTTTTTAAAAGACCATCTCTCAAAGTCTTTACATCCTTTATAGAAGAGATAATCCAAGAAGTGAGGTATAAATTTCCATCCTCTCCTTTCTCATTTTTATTTCTTTATATGGTTTTTCTCTTCTTGAAATTCAATTAAAAAATCTAAAAATGATAACATCCATATAATTTTTATACTATTAAGTTACTATGATGATAGTATAAGCATTAAATGCCTTTCCCTTTTTTATAAAGAAAAACAAAATCATCAGTCATACATTGTGAAAACTACTGCCTTCATGACACAACATGATTGATTAACCTTCACTTCCATACAAGGATATTCCTAATATATAATTTAATATATATAAGTATGATATTTATGATATATTTTATATTCATAAATCATAAAACCTATTACTCATTTTCCTCATTCTCTGGAAAATGAGATCACTATCCATGGATACATGTGGACTACCGCCTCTATTGAACAATCAATTTTTTTTTTTTCCCTTTTATCATTACCTTTCATGGATAGTCATGATAATGAGTTTAATATATAAATATTATGTTTATGAAATTATTAAGGTTCTAGAAATACAAATTAGAAACCTATTAATAATATGAGCAATAAACAATCATGATAAATTCATCCATCCAAAAGATCATTCAGGGAGAAACAATGATTTATTTGTATTATTTAAAAATTTAATATAGGTTATCTTATTATTTTTACACTTACTAACAATTATGATATATGAAAATAGTAATCACTAAATAAGATCATTATTCATCGATGGTGTTGGTATCATTCTAGTCCTATGGTATTATTAAATTATTTGTAGTTCACTATTTCAAGTTATTGTTTTGTGGAATGTTCTTCTTTATTGGTGGTTTTAGTTCACTCTTTCAAAAGAAAAAATTAATAATGGTGACAAGTCAACACAGGGTGACAAACAATGGATTAGTTTAGTGACTCTACAATATCCCAATATCATGTGACCTATTAATATCATCTAAGGTTTTGGATGTCAACCTGAGACTCTAAACTACTTTCAGTGAAAAATTATCCATGTCGCTCATTTTCTGATATTTCCACTCATCATTTATTCTCATATATATATATATTAATATTTATTAATTATATTTATATAACATATACAAAAATAATTCTTACTATGATATTTATTATATACAATATTTATTATATGATATATTTATTTATTTATTTATTTATTTATAATATATAAATATTATTCTTATTTATAGAAAATTGTTATATATATATATATATATATAATTATAGTGAGTTTTTCTTGTAACATGGGTAAATGTTTTCTTCAAATTTAGTTTCTAATGGAAACTTCTATAATTCTAATTATATTTTCCAATAAAATTTTATAGAAAAAAGTTTTTGTTTTCAATTGAAATTTATACTCAAAATTAAATATATATATATATATATATATATTAACATAAGAATATATGATGTGTTAGTATCTTGATACATGTTTTACACATCTATTTTATTAAATTCTGGTGTTTTTTTTGTTAATTTGTGCATTTATTAACAATTCATGGATTCCTAATCATTTTTTGGTGGAAATGGAATTAATTATATATTTGTTTGAAAATGAAAAATTTTAGTTCAAAATTGATAAAGGTTTTATGATTTAATATTCATATAATTTTAGATCAATTATTTTGATTGTTTTTGAAAATTTTAAAAAAATTATTTTGAAGTTATTTTAATGGTTTCTAATTTTGGGATTTCTATTTCATCTGTTCTATGTTTTGATTTTAAATATTTTTCATTGGAACTAATTTTAATCTTTTTTTGAAGTTGGAAAATTCATTATTGAATCTATTTTTTTTAATATACTTTGAAATTTTTTTATTTTGTAATGATATATTTTTCTAAAAGTTTTTAACTATATTTTACTATCCTTTTTTCTTAAGAGTCCTACTAACTTCTGGTAAAGCATAAATATAAACACATTGGAATTTAAAGTTAACCCATATGAATATACCGATAGTTTTATTGTAATGTCATACCGCCTTGGACCTCTAAAAATTTCCAAGATCGGTGGTCACTAAGTACCTTGGGAATTCCTCCCCATACACCTGATGCTGCAGATTAATAAAAGGGGTCTAAGGTGGTAATATGGGGATTTCATTACCCCATATCAAAGTTTTCAATCACAAATAAATAACCAAACATCGCACTTAATAATAAAACTAAAAGAGGAAGTAGATAAATATAAAGGAGTTTGAATAATAAATGAAAATTAGTAAAGGCCTGAATAGTTGTTCCATACATACAACACTAACCACCCACTGGTATGATAATATATACAATATAGAAAAATGAAAATAAATCACCAGGATCTATAACCAACTCTGATCCATGACACATAATTATTCTCCAAAACCCTGTCAATCTACTCCAACCCGATCAAAAGAGTATACACAAGCAATTACACTTAATCATGCAACCCTACATCTACATTATCTATCATGTATCTGTTCGCAATTTGAAAGCATACATAAGTCGTACATACATACCAAGGTGCACATACAGGTGGTGAGAAATTAATATCAATAGTCCACCCCCAATGGTGACTCTATAACCTTCTATCATATGTTCATTCTCATGTAATATTCCAAGTTGATCTAAGACATCTATCCATCGATCCAATGTTAATAATTTTTTATTAATAGAAGATCACAGCCCAAAAAGTTCAAGGGAGTCTAAAATAATGGCGTCCAAGTGCATTGCCCTTGGAAAGGATAACACACTTAGGGGGAAGGAATCATGGGGAAGTAAAAAATGGAACGAGATCTATTTAGTATTGTCTAAAAGTCCAAGAAGTCATCCACTTTGTTAACCTCCCACCATATATGTGACATCTTTGTGTGGCTGTAGAGCAGGCCTTTACATTTGAGGACAAGATAAGTGATCTCCCATGGGATGATGATTTCATTAATGATAGACTTATATAAACTAATAGAGTCCATATCCTCCCAATCCAGAGCTATACTATGAGAATGGAAAACCTCCAGACCCATGAACATGGTTATAGCTTCCGCCGTTAGGGAGTCTCCTTGTCTGCAGAAAACACTAAAGGTCGGCATGACATAACCTATTTGGTCTCAAATAACCCCCACCCCATATAACACCATTCTTATATGAGCCATCAGAGTTAAGGTTCAGACCCCTAGTAGTGGGATTCTATCTCACCTAGTTTTCATGCAGCATTGGAATTCAAAGAATCCTTCCATTCAGAATGAGGGATCGGATCAAAGGAAAGTGTTCCCATTGTTTGAAGAGAAGTCCAAGCTCAGCTACCATATAATTCACCCAAATCTCTATATCCATGAATGATCTCAATGTACCCTCATGCCTTTCCTTATTATGGGAATTCCAAATCTTCTAACATCCAACTGCAGAAAATAAGGCCTGATATTTCCATTCATGTGTATTTTCTACTGTTCCTTAAAACTATGAGTGTAGAAAGGCATCTTAGGTAAGATCCTAAAACTCACCACCATTGAATATGAAGAAGCACTTCCAGAATGTAGAGTCACACTCTCCAATGAAAAACAAGTGATAATATGATTCTTCTCAGGGTACTTGGTAACATGTTCATTTAGAGACAATGTAGACTCCCTTACATTGCACCCCATTATTAGTTGGAAGAGCATGGTTGTGCAAATTTTAGATAAGAAAGTTGATCTTTGATGGAATTTTATTGAACCAGAGAGACGACCCCCATGTATAATGGTTGGAGGCAGTATGCAGAGCCTAATGATATGCCTTCATCATGAACATACCCAAGGAAAATCATGTAAATAAAAGTATTTCTAGGTCAGAATTGAATAAAATGCCTTATAAGATCTCCAGCTAATATGGGTTATGAATAGTTTTGATGAGGCCCAAAAACATGCTATCCTAGTTTAGGGAAATATTAGGCATTGGAAACCCGGGTATGCCGAATACATTCCCCACCCAATTATATCTTCAAAGGATAACTAATCCTTCCCCTACAATCCATATAGAGTGGTTGTGAAGAGCAAGAAGGTGCCACCTCATCAGATCCCATGTTTTCAATCATTTCCCTCCCGAGAAATAAGTACCCACTAAATATTTTAAAATATAATAAAATCACCATCAATCCTTAGGTTTTTTATTCTAATTTACCATGTCTACTTCATCCAGTTTCAAGGTGTCACTTAGCACATCTCAATAACCCCACTAACCAGGTAAAATGTGGGCACTAAATCCATGGAAGCCCCAACTAATCCTAATGACTTAGGGGACCCATATGATGATAATCCTATCTCTAGATCGAAATCCATGGTTTTTTCTATCATATCTAACATCTTTAAGGTTTTGAACCATGAAAAATCATGTGTATGGTTCCAACTCATGGTATCCATAACCATAGTTTCACAACTCAAGACTCCACCCATGAAAAGTCATGCCTTTGGCTCCAAATTATAGTAGTCATAACCATATTCTCATAGAACAAGACTCTAACCAAAACGACTCATGTGTTAGACTATAACTCATGGAAACCATAACCATATTCTTATAGAATAGTACTCTACCCATAGTTGGTTATGAAACTAGCTCTAACTCATGGAAATTGTAACCCTAATCTCATGGCTTGGGACTCCACCCATGATAGCTCGTGCGTCCATCTCTAACTTATGTAATCTATAACCATATATGGCTCTAGGGACTTCACCCATAGAAGCCCATACATATTTCTCCAAATCCATGGAATCCATCTCTATTTACCAGGATCCTAATGAAAGGTAGAAGAAAAATTTTACCAAGACTTAAATCAATGGAAAATCCCATACATAACTAGTTCCAACCATCATAGTCCAACTGTATACCTGAATACATATCCATGATTGTGAGACCTCATCACACCTTCCCCACAAGAACATCCCATAAAAATAAAACACCATAGATAGCTGAACACTCACACCCATCATAATGCTCTACAATCCATCATTCCCACCATTCTAGTATGGGTTTCATGGTGACACCCAATACCCTCTCACATAAACACACTTAGGGTTAGTCTACCAAAGATAAACCCATCGAGTTCTCTATTTTTTAGAAAAATAGGGTCACTCTCACATGGGTCCTTAGTTTAGGTCATAGTCTTGATTTAACACCCGATTCACTGAGGACATCACTTTCATGACATCATAAGAACCTAATAATGGGATCCTATGTATCAGTGGCCCAGGCCTCACCTTAAGAGAGGTTTGGAGGCCACCCGACATCTCAAGGTCTCAACCTCAGTCATTGATGGATGAGGTATTTAACTAGAGAACTAAGGTTGTTTATGAACCCTGGCTTTTTCTTATTTAATAAAAAAATATTAAAATTAAACATTTAACTTAATTAAGTTACCTCAGGAATCAGTTAGAACCGCCTCCTGGATGTCCTAGAAACACCCCAAGGGTTTCACCATCACATTTTATATAGAAAAAATCTCATAAATAGACTCCTCTTATGTCCAATTCTATCTTTAGGTGTGTAAAAACTCCCAAAATCGTCAAATGGGTAATAAGGGTGCAGTACAAGATGTGTACCCCAAGTATACTATGTGTACTCCCAAAACTCCACCATGTCCATGTACTTCATCAAAAATTTGGTTCACCAGGGTCTGTCCATGTACTTATACATGTTCATGGCACACATGGGGTCTAGACATATACTACTACACTGTTAAGGCATAGTTGGGTCTAGTCGTTTACTACTACATGACTATGTTCCCCACACATGTGGTGTCATCCCATACACCCAACCTCATGGAAATGTACTAATAAAAAATAATCTCTAAATATATGGGGTTTAGTTCCAAAATCATCATATTCCTCAAATAATAATAACATAGGGAATTTTTTCTCAAAACTACATGCTCTATGATCGAGAGTTCCCAAAAGAAAACCCCTACAAACCACCTGAAACCCCAAATTTCCCTGATTAAACCTAGATTTTTCCCTTGGGTGTAATTAATAGTCACAAAAGGTATTTAAAAATTAAAAATTAGTACTCCAAGGGGATTTGGTATTAATACTCAAAAACCATCCTACCTTCAAGTACAAAAATTTGTTGCTTTGGTCTGATTCACGTCTTGCAACTACCGCATGACAATCCGATGCGACCTGAACTCCACCATAATGCCTCCCTCTCCCTATATCACTATAAATAAATATACCTCTCTATCTATTTCATCCATGAATAAAGGAAACCATAATCGGAATACATGAGAATAAAATGAGGAGAAGATAAAATAAAAGGAAAAAAAGGAAAATAAAATAAGAAAAATAAAAGAAAGAAAGGGGCCTGAGCCCAACCCTAGAAACTGACTTGAGTTTATATCTCTCCTATGAAACCCCCCCCCCATTAAAAACTCAACTATAGAGAAAAAATTTCAATATGACACCATGTTCAAAAGATATCACTACTCAAACATTCATGAATAAATTAATATTTAATTAATTAAATATTAAATATTATGTACAAATTTTAACAGATTAGAATTCCAAAAACGCTTTTCCGAGGGTAACACCCTATTCTATAACCAACAGAGTGCTCATAATGATTATCTGAGATCATCTAGAATTCTAAATGGCCATTTTACCCTTCATATGACTCAAAAACCAAAAAATAAAATTTCCCATCAATTTCACAGCCCAAAAAGTCATAGGATTTTACAACTTTCCCACCATAACCATTATCATCCCTAAGAATACTTAGTGGTAAAAAAACATTATTATGAATGATTATAAGACCAAATGAAAATATATCAATCATCCATGATAGATCCCATAGTGGCCACAACCCTCTCCCAACACAAGAGACATTTAACTACAACCGACTTGGTGCTCCCCAACATTGGAGTATCCCTATCATCATACCAAAACTAGCATGAACATCCACATATTGTGGTCCATCCATCACCAAATTTAATGATTGGTATGGATAAACTCAATAATTCCCAAGCACCAACCCACAATATAAAATCATCACTCCTTCTTGCCTCATGAGAACGGTTTCCATGAAAATCATCGAATTTCAAGCCATAACGAGGGTGAATACCCTGAAATGGTCAATGACACACTCCCCACAATATGTATTACCTTATACATACCCTTGAGTTCATTCATGGAATTTTAACTTCGAACCATGAAATCCTCTTCTCTCAATCCACTCTCACCAATCATCAACCCCTAACACCACATCTCATTGACAATGTATGTCTAGGTCCAATCTTAGGCTAGCCATCTAAGAAATATGTTCCATTTTCTAAATTCCACTCTCATATTAAGGGAAATTCTAAATCTTCATATATATAATTATCCACCACACGATGTTATTCCATTTATGTGCATCCACCCACACTCTGACCACACTACATAATTTTCATCCACTATTTAATAGAGCCAAACACCCAAATAGTCCTACCCATCAAAGCCAATCATGATACCAAATAACTCTTGGTGATTGAATAGAAATCAAGGTCATTATCCTTACCATGGTGCAAACCTCGATAACCTCTCTTTCATCGGTCTTACACCCAGAAGAACCTACCTATGATTTCATTTTTAAATAAAATCCAAAACCCAGGCTAACCCCTTCCATGGTTATCCCTCAATAAAAAAACACCATCCCACTTTGGTCCAAATCGAAACTAAGGGTCACTTGGTCTCCAACCATGCCCTACCAGGTCAAGTATCACAAAGTGTCATAACTCATGGGGAATAATCCATGCACTCGTCTTAGTTCACAGATTCAACATGTCGAACAACCCAATAACAACTAGGTAACCCATCCTCTCCAAGAATCTGAACCTTAGGTTAAACCCTAGAGGATTTTGTATCATTGGTTAAATATTACTATAACAAACAACAACATCCCAGACGATCCGTACTAAGGGTGAATTCACTCACTATTCAATTATATAAAATTAAATTCTATGCTATGTAGGATAACATTGTAAAATTTGTTACTAGTCACTCAAAATAACTAAACCTAAATAATAATAACCCACTATGGGTTTTATACTTAGGAACCATGTTCCATAATAACCCACCAGGTTCACTGTACCTCCTATGCATGAGGCTCAAGTAATCATATTCAATATTAAGAGTCTCATCATAGATCCACATGACCTTCCATCAAAGGGAAATATATATACTGTTTGGATTAGTTGAGTATAATTCCACAAAGTATATATATAGGAAAATGATGTATGTGTATTTATTGACATTTTAAATAATCGAGCCTCTATCATTTTTGAAACCACACTCTAGAAGGCATAAATGTCATGTGAATCCTACATGCCTAACATGATGCATGAGATGCTTGTTTCCAATATAGGATAATATTCAAAATCAAATCATTGGTCTCTTTCCAATGGGCCAAGATCTAGGTATCAATAATAATCCTAAAATCAAAACCACATGTGTGTTTCTAGAAGTGAAAATAAAATCAATAATAAAAACCCAAAATAACCATTATAGCACTAGTAAGTTATACTTTTTACAAGGACATGTGTTCTAGATGAACCAAAACAACACCTATCATATGTTCCAATACATTCCTACGTCTCCTATCTTTTAATACAAAAATTATAATCCATTGAAAATGATCTGATACCACTTTGTAAAGTCCACCACCCTAGACATCTAACCAGTGTTAGGACAGGTGGTCTCTGTGTACCTCAAGAACACCTAACCATAAACTAGAGGCTACTGACCTGCAATAGGGGTCTAAAGTGGTACTGTGAGGAGACTATACCACCATATTAGAATGAAAAATCACAAATAAATAACCAAACATTATCTATGACAATAAAATTGAAAGTGGAAGTAGATAAATATAAACAAGATTGAATAATAAATTAAAATTAGAAAAGTATCAAAAAGTTTTTCTATATATATAACATTGATCACCCACTGGGACAATCATATATACAATATAAAAAAATGGAAAATAAAACACTAGGCACTACTTCCAACTCCAAGACATGCCACATACCTAGTCTCTAAAACTGTTTCAAGCTGCTCCAACCCAATTATAAGACTCCACATGAGTGAATCCACTCAATCATAAATCCCTAGGCCTACTCTACATCTATTATACATCAGTTATCACTCTTAACGTAGATATATGGTCTATATACACACTGAGGTGCATATATAGGGGTTGATAAATAAATCTTAGTAGGCCACCCCCAATGATGAATCTATAATGTTATGTCATAAGTGTATACTCGTTTAATATTACCAGCCTTTCCAAGATATAATAGTAAATAAAATAAAATAAAACCACCTTATATCCTTAGATCCATGACCCTAATTAACCATTCCTTCATTATCCAGTGCCAAGGTTTCTCTATGCACGTCGGAATGATTGTACCAACCAAGTAAAATGTATTATCTAAATCTATGGAATCCCCATACAATACTCCCAACTCTAGGGACCCATCCCATAAAATTACTATCTCGAGACCCAAACCCATGGTATCCCTTATCATTTTTCACGCCAATGGGGTCCCAAACCATGACAACTTGTGTGTCTGAATCCAACTCCTAGTATCCATAACCATAGTCTCATGGCCTAGTACTCCACCTATAGCTACTCGTGCATCTGACTTCAACTCATGTTAGCTATAACCACAATCCCATGACACAAGAATCCATCCACGGTGGATTGTTCATATGAATCCAAATCATGGCCTCAAAAACCAAGGTCCCATGGCCTAGGACTCCACCCATGATGGCTTGTGCACCCAAATCTAAATCATGGAATCCATAACCAAATTTTCAAAGTCAAGGAATCTACCCATAACATCTCATATGTCAGAATCCAAATCATGTTAATCACAACCATATCTATCTCTAGGGAATCCACCTTTAATATCATGTGCATCTGGTTATGAATCCATGGAAACCATCTCTATATACCCAGATCTTGGTCCAAGGTAGCCCAAACTATATACTGATTCCAAAATCTATAGAGAATCTCGTCCATAACCAGATATAGTCATGGTAGCAGAACTGTATTCCCATATCCATGTCCATGGTATCCCAACCTTATCACACCCTCCCAAAGGTTATATCCCATGAAAATAATATAGAAGGTTATGTCGAACACCCATTCCCATCATCATTGCCTACATCCCTATGGGGTTACTAATCTATCATGGGTTCTATAGTGACATTTGATACCCTCTCACAAAAACCCACTTAGATTTGGTCGTAAAATGGGGTTCTCACATGGTCCCATCCATATTAGTACTGAATAGGCACCCTCACACGGGTAATCGGTCTAGGTCACAGTCTCACGTCAGCACCTAAAGCACTAAAGATATCACATCAATGATGCAAAATGGCCTTTTCGACAACCTAGGGTCTCACCACATAGGTAACATTCAAGAGATGAATTGGGAATTATCTCGGTTCACAAGGCCACTCTGGGTCAGTCTTCTCACCCAACCTGATTCTAATCTATGCAAGGTATGTCTACCAATGTCTGATCACTGTAGATGGAAGAGGGTTGATCATCCCATCTTATACTAAAAAAATATAAATATCTAAATGTCCATGAAATAAATCCTCTAAGGCTCACACTTCCTAGGATCTATAGGTTCACCCTTGACCTTTCTTGGAGGTTTCATAAGCCCCTATGCATGGGCTCATATGTCTTAGTTGGTCTATCCTTGTCTCAATAGAGGTCTGGAGGCCACCCAATGTCTTAAGGTCTAAAACTTTTCCATTAGTGGTTGAGGTATTCAGCTAGAGAACATGGGATTTTTTTAACCCCTAACATTCTCCCATTTAATTAAATATTTAAATTTAAATTAAACATTTAACTTAGTTATGTTACCCTGAGTGTCTCTCTAAAACACCTCTTAGATGGACTCAAAAATATCCCAAGGGTTATACCATCCTTTTCTATGTGAAACAAATCCAAAAAATTTACTATTATTAGGTTAAATTTTATCTTTGGGGTACAACAACACCAAAAACTCTCAATTGGGTAACAAGGGTGTATTTCATGATGTGTACCCTAAGTACATGGTGTGTACTCACAAAACTACACCCTGGACATGTAATTATACATGGACTGGGTTCACTAGGGATCCAGTCATGTATTACTACATATTCAGGGAAAAATGGGGCTTAACTATATAATAATACTTGACTAGGGAACACCTGGGTTCTGGTCATGTACTAATACATGACTGTGTCCCCCTTATAAGTGGTGTCTTCCAATGCACCCAAGAACACGACCATGTACTACTACACAACATGTACTCAGAGTACTTTGTGTATAGTTCCAAAAAACATTATCTTCCCCAAATAATAATAACACATGATGCGTGTTCTTGAAACTACTTATCATGTGATTGGGATTTCCTGAACAGAAACCCTTGCAAGCTACCTGAAGCCCCTTGTTTTTCCTTTGTTAAACATAAATTAACCCCTTGGGAGTCATTAAAATTCATAAAATGGATTTAAAAATTAAAATTGATAAATATTAGGGGATCAAGGATTAAAACATAAAAACCATCCTACCTTCTAGTGTAAAACATTAACACTTCAGTCTAATTCATGTCCCTTAGTTGCCACAAGATAATCTAGTGTAACCTAAGCTCTGTGATTCCACCTCCCTCTTTTTATCCCTACATATATATATATCAACAAAAAAAATTAAATTATGAAGGGGTGTATGTGATAATAAAATAATGAGAGAATAAAATAAAAGGGATAACAGAAAAATAAAATAAGAAAAACAAAAGAAAATGAAAAAGGGGCTTGTGCATAGCCCAATTTCCCAATGCGAGTTTATGTCTCACCTAAGAAAAACCAAAATTACATCCTCAATAACAAAGGAAGATTATGAATTTTAAATTATGTTCAAAATATATTATCATTTAAACATGTGTGAAAAATAGTGTTTGATTAATTAATTTTGAAATATTTTGTAAAAATTCGAACAACTCAAAATTCCAATGACTCATATACTATTGTAAAAATAATATTTTAGAACCAACAGAGTGGTAAAATAAATTATCCAAGATAATATAGTAGGTTAGAATGAACATTTTACCCATTGTGAGCCTCCAAAACAAAACAAAAATCAAATTTCTCATGAATTCCACATCCCAAAAAGGCACAATGTTTTACATTTATTTCTCTCGCACCCCAACAAAAAAAATCCCGTTGCACCCATCCCTTCCATATAAAAACATCATCACTATATACCAAATACACAACCACATACCATCATATCCTAACCACACCAAATATCCAAAAAAATATTTCTATCACATAAGGTTATCATGAACATAAAGGGCACTAACCTCATTCCCTCCCACCATGCAAAAATCTCACTATTCATCATCTATATCAATCCATACCCATTTATCATCACATAAGAATAAATAAAAATATAAATTTTGACCATAAAAACTCATGAATCATAACATCAATCCATTACATCCAGCACTACTTCTGAAGGGAGAA
Source organism: Viscum album (assembly GCA_963277665.1). Classification (NCBI taxonomy): domain Eukaryota; kingdom Viridiplantae; phylum Streptophyta; class Magnoliopsida; order Santalales; family Viscaceae; genus Viscum; species Viscum album. The sequence continues at coordinate 912,960,492 of OY728153.1, forward strand.
TACAGGATATGCAGTATTCAACCATCTATTCCATTGCCGACTACATGTTGAGGAAAACACACATAGCCCAAAACATTTGGTCATCAATAATGTTTTCTAAAATGGGTGGAATAAATTTAAAATAACAAGAAAAATAAATGTATAAGGAAAACACCCATAATCCCAACCTAAAGTGTTTACACCAAAAAATATTTCCACTCCCATCACAAACAAAACACAATCAATGTTATATGATACCATCTCTATATAGACCCAGACTTCTCATAAATGTATATGAAATTTTTTTAGATTAATATTCATTATATAACACACAAAAATGACTAAGGAACATAATAGTTTAATTCCTTTGGAAACTTGTAATTAAATATTCTAATCTAGTGAATGATCTTTAATGTTTCCCACAAATATCTTCTAATTTAGTACTCTTCATTGATATACCCTATATAAAACCTTTCTTCATAACATAGGGAAAGGAATCCAAAAAAAAGGTGAGATCAGATTCTAAGTAAGGTTAAACATAAAATTTATCAATCTATGATCATATGAAAGCATAAAATAAGTATAACGGTGCAATATAATGAACATAAGTTACAATGTTCATACCCAACCTTCCACAAATCATAAACATGAGTCATGGAATAAATATTGGTAGTTTATAAGACAATAATCACAAGGGAATCAAATAACATGAGATGTGAGAGAATAAAATTGGAATAAGGCATATTTTTTTGGTATACGCATAAGCATATAAAATCTTATGTCAAGGCTACCCACCAAGACATTCATAATATGTTCAGATTTGGATAACTACCTATGTACATACTTTGGGCTTGGGTTAACCACATGTGTACCCTCTTTTTTGATGGATACACCTCCTAAGAGGGACAAAATCCATAAATAGTGGAATCAATTTCCTCATATTGTAATGGGTTTACTCCCCAAACCACCATGTTAGTCAAGGTTCACTCCTAAGACCATTAAAGTGGAAAAATTATTTTACTGAATTAAGTTCACTCCCCATTCCATACCTATCTAACTGAACCGGGTTCACTCCCCATTAAATTCCTATCTATATCAGGAGATATAAATATTTACCCAATTCATTTTAGGGAGATATTTGTCCCACTCATATTTTATTATAATGTAACCACTATCCTTAGTTATAATGTAACTACTATCAATGGTTATAACTAACCACCATCACATTATGAAGATCATACATATGTATTTAAACAGATCATTAAAAATTAACCATATCAGAACATGTGTAATGAAATGGGTTAAATAAAATTTTCATCATAACATAACCTAAGGAAAACAAAATAGTTTCATACTCATTTCATCATTTCATCAAAGCATAACTCGTCGAAAAAGAAGTATGTTTCATGAGAATTTTATCATGGTATAACCCATGGAAGAGAAATGGGTTTCACAAACATCTTTCCATCATAATAATTAACCATTTAGAGAAATTATAATAATAATGTTCTTGGATTATATACCCTATAAATCATAAGTAAACTCAAATAATTTCATTTATATAGAAAATAATTTTGAAAGACTACTTGGGACATTTCTTAAGTAAAATAGCTTTTCTTTAAAAATAAATTTTTGAAACATAAAAAAATATGAAAATCCTTTTCATTTAAAATAACCTTGAAAATTATAAAGGAATATTTTTAAAAAATAATTTAAAACATCTCTTAAGGAAAATATCTTTTTTTATTTGAAAAAAAAATTAAAATATAAAACACTTTTAGATTCCTTTTCACTGTGAAATCATTTAATTAAAATATAAAAATTTCCTAATTATTAAGGAAATAATTTTATATTAAAATATATTTTAAAATTTTTAAATGAATATTGAAATCATTGAGTGGTAATGACACCTAGAAATACTATTCATGCCATTCATGTTAAAAATAGAGATTATTTTCATATTTTTGGTAAAATCCAAATAGGAATTATTTGGAAAACAAAATAAAGACCCCATTCAAAAAAAATTGAAAAGATAAACATGGGTAAAAATGTATTTTAAAAATCATAGGATAATAATAAATCATTTTTGAATTTTTTTTAGAAAACATTTTTTTGAAAGAAAACAGATTTCCAATCACAGAGAGAAATAAAGTGGAATTTTTTTTAAAAACACATTCTTGGTTATTTAAAGAAACAAATAGTGGAAAATTGTATAATTATTTTTAAATGTCATTAATAAATATAGTAGAATAAAATTAATGATTTTTTTGAGAAATGGATCATAATATTTTATCATCAGAATAATAACCATAAATAATCCTGATAAATAATATGATTGAAACATAAAATCATTACCACTTTGGTAATTTTGAATCATAAGCCCCCAAAAAATAACATAAAATGAAACTTAAAATAGAATGAGCATAAATAAATTCATGATATTATATATAAAATTTTATTTATATAAATATCATTAAAGAATATAGGTTCATACCATAATATAGGCCTCAAAGAATGTAAATTGAGACAAAAATCCCTTACTGATTTGGTAACTTTTAAGACATAAACCTCATAAAAGAGAGATACTAAAATGGATATGTAAATAACAATAATTTTATGTATAATAATCATAATATTCTTGAATTGTAATTATATACACTGCATAAAAAGAAACATGTGGTGAATATGGATTATGTCTCACAGAAAATAAAAGTGAGAGGAAAATCCATTACCTTAAGTCTTGAATTCCATCGTATACATTAAAAAATCCTATATAATAAATATATGTTTTTTATAAATATATTAAAAAATATTTATATATGTAATACCATATATGATTTTATTATGACCGTTTATTTCCCATTTATTTACCATTCCCTCTTAAAGTTATGTTTCCGGTAATAACTACTTTGTTTTTTGTATGTTTTTTGATTTGTTATATTCTTGTGCATCTTACAATGTTCATGGTTTCATAATATATAGAATATAAATCATTATATGAATATAATATATCTTCATTATATATTTATTTACTATAATCCCTAAAATTTAGGGATAGGAAATGAAATACACCATTCATGGACACGTTAGGTTGTACGTACACATGAGCGATGTTTCCATTTTCCTATTGGATTTAATGAAATAAAAGTAAATAATAAATTATAATTATAGAACCATTTTTATTTCAAATATATCACATATTTTCATTAAATCCATCTTTAATACATTCTATTAAAAGTGTTAATAAATCACATCGTTTCGTGAGGTGGTAGTTCGTCATACACACGAACGGCGTTATCATATTCCCACAAAATGGAGAGTATGAAGGTATGTATGATATAATAATTAAAAATTAATAATAAAATCATAAATATAATAAATATAATATATAAACTATAAAACCATCATTATTTCCAATCATGAGATGTTGTAATGGAAAAACAAACGACATCGGTTCGTTGGGCGGTAGTCTGTCGTACACACAATAAATGATTTCATAACCCATTTGATGAAAGTAGAGATTTTTTAGGACATTAAATTAACAAAAAAAAAATATAATTATATGTAATATACTTGGGTTATTATATAATATTGTTATAAAAATAATTATAGTAGGTGGATGATTAAATAAAACAAAAATGCTCGTTGAAGAACATTACCTCTTCTTCGGGTATCCTCCTTAAGTTTCCACTGAAAGCATGCCTTGTTTAGATTTCTGTCCAAACTAAGGATTATAAGAAGAGGTTAGAGAATTTTGGAATTTATTTTTTTAGTTATTAGCTGAACAAAATAGTTTTTAAGCTATTAAGAAGAAAAAAGAGTGGTGGCCTTTTATAAGTACGAGAGAAGACACAATTGGTGTTTTTTAAAATAAATATGTGCTCCTAGGTTTTTCATATGTCAAAAGGGTAAAAATTAGGACATTAGAAAATTGTATAGGTTTAATGCTCTAAATATTTCCATCAAATAGATTAAATATAATATTATAGGTCATTTTGAACCTTATCTTTTTAGTTTATCCCCCGATAAACTAATTTTTACCTTAACTGCAGTCATTATTTTTTACTGCATTCACTATTCATTTTGGTAAAAGATTAAGTTGAAAATAATATAAATTATAAATTTTTATTATTAAAATAATGTAATAAATTTTAAAAAATCCATTCACAGAAATTGTATAATTTAATTAAAAATTAATCTCACAGACGCGATGAGAAAGGGGGTTTTTAAAGAAAAAAATAAAATGTTTGAAATGTTTTTATATCAAAATTCAATTTGAAATTTTTTCAAATGGAATAAATTGAATAAACGGATATAAAGTTGATCTAATTTTACTTTAAAAAATTGAAAATATAATTTAACATTACAAATAATTTAAATGAAAAGTTAGTTTTCAATTAAAATTCTGTATTTTTAACTATTCATAAAAAAATATATCTTTTCAGAAAAAATACCAAAAATTTATGTAAAGATAATTTTCAAATTATTATTTAAAAAAATAATTTTATTTTATAAAATTAATTTTAAAAAAAATTCAAAAATTAATTTTATTATATGTGTGAAAAAAGTTAACAAAATCTCTTTTTAGAAAAACAATGTTTTTAAGTATAAAATTGGATCTATTATTATTTATTATCTAGAAAATATATAAGATTAATGTTAAAAAAATTATTGACTAAATCATATATATATTTCATTAAAATCATTAACCAAATTTTATTGGTTAATTTTTTAATATAAAACACACTTATATGCATAAAAATATTTTTTTAGAGAAATATTTTCTTTTATTTTCAAAATGATTTTATTTTCATTTTTAATTAATTAGTCTCCAGATAATTAATTTTATATAGATGTGTAAACCATATTTCCATAATTTAGTTAATCTTATTCATAACCATCATTCAAACTTCTAGGTTAAAACTCTCATATTAAATAATAATATATAAATAATATGTCATGTTTCATTTAAACTTAGTGTTGCATTTAACTCAAGCTAAGGATAATGTTATATGTAACTCAAAATATCAAAAAATTAGTTTGGAAAAGATATTTCATAAAAATCTTGTGGTTTTACATTATACCCCCCTTAAAATGAAATTCACCTTTGAAATTATTCTTGGCCATCAAAATTTTAAAATTCAAAAATTTATTCCAAAAAACCCACATTAAACAAATGAATAATAAAACATCCCTTAAAAGGGTAATGTTGGAAACATAAATATTACCAAAACTAAATCATAACTAGGTTTCCAAATAAGAGAACATATATAAGAATTAAATCCTTGAACATGGAAGAAAATCATAAATAATTATAGATATTGATAAATATCACCAATCACAAGAAAGTGGGTGATTCAGATAAGGTTAGTGACCATAAAACCATAGAAAAAAGAGGAGTTAATAAGTTTATTAATATCATAAAAATGGTGATAATAGGACAACATTTTATTTTAATATTCTCTTCTTAATTTTGAAAAAAAAATCATAACAAGATACACTTACTTGATTTCATTCCATTTCAAGGTCATAATCTCACCCTTTTGTTGTTCATAAATCAATTTTTACTTAATATCATAATCCAATAAATGAAGGTGAATTTGTTATGCTTGAAGAACTAATGGATCATAAAATTCATAGACAGAGTGATAAGTCATTCCATCTATATTTATTTATTATAAAAATTGGTAAACACAGGTTACCCAATATGTATAAATCTTCATATGGTTAAATAATAAATTAATCTCAAATTTAAACATAAACCATTTCATAAATTCTTAACCTTATGACCCTTCTAAAATATTAAAATCCAAAAATTTAGTAATGAGGGGACTAAATTTCCAAAATGAACTTATCATTAATCCTCCAAACAAAATGAAATAGTTATTATTTGTCACATACCAAACATGTGAATACCTTCATCATGTATTCTATTGAAACCCGAATTACCATATAACCTCAATTAAAACATTCATACTTTCTCATTACCTTAATAAAACCAAAAATTACTGAACATATTCCATATATCCAATAATGTTGTAAACTCCATAAATAATAACATAACCCACTTTTTCAACAAATACTTTATCATTTATGAGGTCATCAATACTATCTTATTTACTTAATCCATATCAATAATATCTTTATCCAAACTAAACACAATTTTCTCAACATCAATAACATATTAATGGTTAACTTCCTATAATAAAAATATCACCTTTCCATTGAATCTTTCTTCCATTCCATCATCATCATTCAACATATTCTTTCAAATCCTTAAAAAAACTTATACTAAACAATATTTATAAATTAATGATTCATATAACATAATATCTGAATTACAATACATAAATAATTCATTAATTCCACTTACTTATCAAACCATCATACATGATTCATAATATTATTCCTTAATTCTTATTTTATTTTACAAGTCATATCTAGTCTCTTCATCATTAGAAATATAACCATTAATCATAAAAACCTACTGATTTTCTTCATTATATTTTACCTTAGGACATCAATTTTTATAATTCCCATAATTTCTAGATTTAAATAATTCAACATTAAATGATATCTTAGGGAGACTTATATTCCCATATATTGCGTTAACTAAAATTCACATTTTCCTTTTATATTTACTTTCTTTGTGTCCTTATTCACCACAGTCAAAACATATTCTTATTCCACTGATACAATCACTTGGGTGCTTATTCCCTCATTCTTGACATATAGGAAACTAAATATTCTTTCCTCCATGGTTACCATCACCCGAACTCTCAAAAAACTATTTCTTTCTCTTATTTTGTGAGTTTTAGAGTGGGTTAAGGTATAGGATGTTAATCATGTTCGATGAAAAATGGTTAAGAATAATAAAAAAATTATTTACTCTAATCATCATCTCATTCGGATTCTCATCATCAAATCATCTATCACATTAAATGTTATACCTATTCCTTCCAGTTCCTATATTAACCAAGACTAGAAAGTAAAGTGTGAGAAATACAAATTGGAATAGAAAATAGCATAGTCTGAAAACTAATTTATAAGGTCTAAATCAAGACACCTTATTTTTAATCTATGGAACCTTAGATTTATCATAGGTAATTAATATCCATAATCTATTTAAATTATTTATGATGGTTTATAAAAGGGAGGTTAAAATGGCCAAATATAAGCTCACACACATAAAAAAGATCACACCTCAAATAAACTAGCTTGGGGACTCGACCTCGTGACTGTCACCACAAACCCCACACACCCATGTCTCCCCACTTCTAGATCGAGTCTAGATAAATATTGTGTTTCTGATGTTGTAACCAGAGGTGAAACATGTCCCATTGTCGTATACCATTTCCAGATCGAGTATAGCTCAATATGGTGTTTTTGAGGTTTTAACCCTTATGTACATCTATTCCATTTCCACAACCACTTGTAGTATCTAGACAGAGATATAATTTCTTGTAAAACACTCACTCTATCCTTTACCAAAGTACTAAAAACTTTTCTTATACTTTAATTCATCCTTATACTTATCCTCATAGTCATCCCTAGACACATCCATATAAATATACCTAGGGATCTCACAAAAGTTTTCTCATCCAAGTTTCCAAAGGTTAACTAATCCTTTCCTATGATACCAACTATAACAACCCCAACTTATCATACATGTATATTAAATATTTTTATATGAATAATCTTTACATTATGAAAACACATGCATAAGGACTATAATAGTTTAGTGCCTTTGCAAACTTGGAAAAAACTCTTCTAATTTGGTGAATGATCGTCATTGATTCCCATAAAATATTCTGATTTAGTACTCTTTATACACATATAATACATAAAACTTTTCTTCATAACTTGGGAAAAGGAAACATAAGAAAGGGTGGTATTTGATGATCAGTCAGGTAAAAAATAAGAGATATCAATAAATGATCGTTTTAAAGCATAAGATAAGCATAGGGTACATGATAATGAACATAAATTATGAAGTTTATACCCAAAATATCATAGATTATAAACATGAGTCATGGAATAAGGATTAGTAGTTCATAATACATGAATCATATGAGAATAAAATAACATTATCCATGAGATCATAACATAGGAATAATAAATAGACTTGTGGAATACCTATAAGAATAAAAAAATCATATGTTAAGGATACCACCAATATATTCATAACATGATGGGCTTGGTCTAACTACCTTGGTAACTTCTTTGAGATTAGGAAAACTACTAGTGCACCCTACTTTTTGGTGGATACACCTCCTAGGTGTGACACACCACCATCCTCAATGGTATACCATTTCACATAGTAGAATGGTTTCACTCCCCAAACCATCGTGTTAGTTAAGGTTCACTCCCAAGACTATCATAGTAGACAAATTATCTTACTAAACCGAGTTCACTCCTCATTCCAGACACATATTACTAAATTAGGTTTACTACCCATTATAGTCCAATTTACCTCATGATATATAAGTCTTAACCTAATGCATTTTATAGAGATATAGTTCCCACCCATCTTTGGTTTTAATGTAACCACCATCTTTGGTTATAACTTAACCACCATCCTTGGTTATAACGTAACCACCATCACATTATGAAAATCATACATATGTATGCTGCAAGATCATAAAACATTCATCATATAAGAACCCATGAAATAACATCGGTTTCATAAAAATTTCATCAAAACATAACCAATGGAAAATAAATAGGTTTCATAATCATTTCATCATTTCATTAAAGCATAACCCATGTAAAAAAATCAGGCTTCATAATCATTTTATCATGGTATTACAAGTGGAATAAAAACAGGTTTCATAAACATATTTTCATCATAAACATAAAACATTTAGGGAAATAATATTAATTTTAGACTTGGATCATATTACTATTAAATCATAAGTAACTTCAAATAATTACATCAGAGATTAAAAATAATTTTTAAAGACCACTTGGGATATTTCTTAGGGAAAATATCTTTTCTTTGAAAATAAACTTTTAAAACATAAAAAATTGTGAAAATAATTTTTTTTAAAATAACCTTGAAATTTTTCAATTAATCTTTTTAAAAAATAATTTTAAACATTTATTGATGAAAATATCCTACCCACATTGAAAAATGATTTTTAAAACATAAAACACTTTCAAAATACTTTTCAATTTGAAATAATTAATTTAAAATATAAAAATTTCACAAATATTAAGGAAAAAATTTTATTTTAAAACAAATTTTAATAATTTAAAATTTATATTTAAATCAATGAATTATTATGACAATAAGAAATATATTTCAAGTTGTGAATTTTACAAACAAATATTATTTTCATTTTTTTGTAAAAGTCAGACATGCATTGTTTGGAAAACAACATGAAGATTCATTTTAATTTTTTTTATAAAAATTAAAACATGGGTAAAAATTTATTTTTAAAATCATGGGATAATAATAAAACATTTTTTATAACATTTTAATAAAACATGATTTTGAAAGAAAATAGATTTCTGACCGGAGAGAGAAATAAATTCATATTTTGTTAAAAACTATTCTCGATTATTTCAATAACAAAAGAGTGATTACATGGTAATATTATTTAAAATTATCATTAATAACTATATATTATGAAAATTAATTATTTTATTGATAGTTATATCATAATAATTTATCATCAGAAGCATAATCATAAAAAATATTGATAAACTATGAGATTGTAACATAAAATCATTATTGCTTTGGTAACTTTTAATCATAAGACCCATAAAGGACTAATGTAAAATGGAACTTAAAATATAATGAGTATAAATAAACTCATGATATTACATTTAAAATGGGTTGTATATACACCTTGTTAAATAATATAGTTTCATACCATAACATACATCTCAAAGAAGGAAAATTACAACAAAAATCCCTTTCCAATTTGGTAACTTTTGAACCATAAACCCCATAAGAGAGAGGTACTAAAATAGATACTTAAATAAAAATAATTTTATGTATAATAATCATAAGATACTTTCATGGGTAGTACATACACCTCATAAAAGAAACATGTGATGAATATGGATTGTGTCTCACAGAAAATAAAAGTGAGATGGAAATCTATTACCTTAAGTCTTTACTTCTATTATACACATTCAAAAATTCTATATAATAAATATAAATTTATTATAAATTTATTAGAGAATAAAATTTATATATTTCATACCATATATGATTTTTGATGTATTTTTATTACAGTTTTATTAAAAATTCCATGTTAATGTTACATCTCAGGTAATAACCTATTTGATTTTTGTATATGATTTGATTTTTTATATTTTTGGTCCTCTTACATTGATCATGGTTCCATAATCTTAAGAATGTGTACTGTGATATAAATATCATATATATTCAGTGTATATTTATTTATCGTAATCCATATTAGTGATATAAAATTAAATACACCATTCATGGAGATGGTAAATAGTACATACGCATGAATGTTGTTTCAATCTTATTATGGGATTGAAAGAAAGAAAAGTAAATAATATATTATAATTAAATAATTATTATTATGTCAAATATAACACATATGTTCATTACAACCATCCTTAGAACATTATATGTAAATCTTTAATGCATAATATTGCTTCATGAGGTGGTAGTCTTCTGTACACACAAATGATGTTATCTTATATAAAAAAGAAGAGTATGAAGGAATGTGTGATGTAACATCCTATTTTTGGACTAGGTGAAATTTATAAGGGAATTTTAATTTTACCATTTAGTAGATGGTACGTTCTCTAAACTAATCCTTATAATGTAAATCTAAGATTTAGAACACTTAAATATGTTTTTTTTAGAATTAGTTTAAGGATAGAGAGGTTTCACCAAGTGTTTTATTGAGTTTCAGGAGTGGTGGGATTTGAAAACTAAAAACATTGAGAAGTTTTTAAGGGCTCATGGTTTTTCTAAAACTATGTATCCTACAAGAGGAAACCATGCATCCTGTTCAGAGGGGCTGAGGGTGTTGCGTAATTCTTTCTCACTGCTCACACCAGGCCTCATGGTCATGTGGTTGTTGTAGGTTCCTTTATAGAGGGGAAGTTCATGCTTTGAATATGGTATTCTAAACCTTTCACATAAAATATTAAATCTTCCTTCTTAGGTATTGTCTTAAGCATGGTTAGCTCATGTTTATGATTCTTTGTTCCATATCAACCTCCTCTTGAGGTGTGATAAATAATCCTTCATGTAAAAAATAATTACTTGAACCTTATGAATCTAAATTATAGGCTCACCTTTTCTTAATGATAAAACCTCTTATGAGATGAGCTACCTTATTTAACAAAATTGGAAAATCAAATGTGTTAATTGAATTGATAAATGATCATGTACCTTCTAATTTTTACCCAAATTGTGACAAATTTAATTCTTAAGTACATGGACTTTACTTATATAATTGGGAGTAATGATGGGCATGGACCTCTTTGGTATGCTTGAATTATAAGTTATTTTATGGAATGTTTACTAACATGTGCTACTTTATTATTTTATAATTGAAATGAATAATGGGAATATACCCTCATTTGTATACTTGAGTTATGTTGTGGTAATTTTATAAACATGGCCTTTTTTTAAATTTAACCTAAATATTAAATGAATCATGTTCACCTAAAGTAAAACTTGGGTCCCTTTTTATGACATGCCAAGGACAAGCTCCTAGTTTTCTTGATTTACATCATGCCTAGAGTGATACTATAGTGACCCTGCCTTTTCTTACATAACTATTACATCATTATAAAGATAAAAAACATAATATTTACACCATATGTATACATAGGATTAGTATATTGGTAAAACATGTACCAAACATAATATTTACAACATCAATCATAAACATTTATTTAATTCTTTCTTATATAACTTCTTATTGGCACTTGACCTCTCCTTAGTACATGTAGTCACATGAGGATATACATAAAAATGGGTGAGATAAAATCTAGGTAAAAGGATATATATGAAAAATATAGCATGGGTTGATCATAATCATAACATCATCATCAAAATCAGGAAAGGAAATTTTAATAAAATAATTGAAATGTAGAAATGCATAAAATGAAACATCATGTCTAGTGGTTAACTACCACACATAGTTGTGAACAATGTTAGAATCATGTTGACGCATCATTTCCTTTCTACTCATGAGATTCATCACTTTACCTAATTTATTAGAGAGCTATATAATTCCAGGCACACCCATCACATTCAAACATTCATATTGCGCTATATAATTCTGAGCACACCTGTCACGTCATAATATTTATATTATCATGCACGCCACATTGAAAATATTTCAAACTTGAACTTAAAATTACCCATGGAAAGAAATGGGTTTCATATAATAAATCATACATTCATAAATATTTTTTCCCTAAAATAAAGATAAAACATCATTCTTGACATAGAACCATTATCCATGAGTGAAGAGTGACACAATGTTCAAGAAGTAAAAAGGGTGTGTTCATTTGAAGGAAGAGTTTTTTTGGAAAACATTGGGTTTTTTATAAAATAAATTAGATAAAATGTATATCCTATAAAAGGGTAATATAATGATGAATAAACAATTTTTATGGAGTACCAATACCGAACATGGACTGAAAGAGGGAGAACCTGGAGAAAGAAAGTTGGGTTCGAGAATTTCCCCTTACCTTATATTTGAACGCTTTCTTCGCTTTAATGTCTTATATAACCACATTATATTCATTAATTAACAATTAAAAAACCTTTTTTACTTGAATATGGTTAATTATGGTTTCATTAAGTTATTTTATGGGCCTTTGGATGAGTTGTAGAGTTTAAAAACATTGTTCGGGAATGTTCATTTTTATGGTTTTCTTGAGCGGTTCACTTGTATTCATAAATGGAAGTTCGTGTAGAACATGGATAAACAACCAGAACTGATAATTCATGTTATTAATGATATTCCATAAGTTTATATGATATTATAATGAATTATATTATATACCATGTAGATGGATCATTAGATAAGAATTAAATGATGATTGTTTGGGTTAATTTGGGCAGTTTTTCGACCATAGTGATCTTTTTTTGTTTAATCAATTAGTATTATATAAATAAGTTATATCCAGAACATTAAATAGGATATAATACATATAACATATTCTAGTTCAACCATAAAAATGGTTTCATGACCATATCTGAAGGTATAAATGGAAAAAATAAAACATGTTGTTCTTGAAGGTGATAAATTAACACCTCACGAACAACGTTTTCTTTTATAAAATAAAAAGAAGAGGATAAGGGGTTTGTATGATATATTATCCCATTAGTATCATAACATTATATTATATTTGAGATAATAGAGTTAACATAACATGTGGATGAGGATAGGTGGGGAGCGATTAAGAAATGAACTTAAAATTGAAAGGAATTTAATGGAAAAGAGAGAGAGAATAATTACCTCTTGAATCATCCTCTTGAGATCCTACTTAAATAATCTAGGCTTGGTATTTTTGTAACACCCTAGTATTTCATAGTACTTTATCTCTTTAAAGTAATTAAATAGATTGCGCTACACGCAACACTGAGTTTGAGCGCACCACGACTTACCTAACTAGTCATTCAAAAAGTAGTTATGAATAGTATTAATAGAATTCTGAATTTTATATACTTAAAATAATTTTAGAATCCATATTATATGTTTCTTAGACATTATATAAGAACAAATTCATTTTTTCAGATAAAAGAAGTATTTTTCAAAAAATGCAATTTTACCACCTATTAATGGAAACCCCTTTTTAAATCCAATATTTGACACTTTTATATATTAAATTTAATGAAATTAAATTATTCTTTAGAATAAGGACATAAAAATATAGTTTGAATAAATTTTTGGTACTTTTCTGATAACTTTCATATTTTGATGAATAGTGAAAATCCTAAATTTTAATTGAAAACAAATTTTTTAATCGAAATAATTTATAATGATAAATTATGAATTTGAGTGGTTTTAAAGTATAAGTAGATTATATTTTTATCATTAAATATAATTTAGGACATTGGATGTAAATTCACTTTTAACTTGTACATAAACACATGTCAATCTTTTGATAGTTTTTACTTCTTCAAAATCTACTTTCTAGTTTTAACAACGGGAATTAATTTTAAATTAATCAATGTAACTCATATATTTTGAATTTTTTAAAATAGACATAATTTTTGGATTTGGAATATCAAAATTATCTTAGGGTGATTTTTTGTATTTTTCTTAAAACATTCAATTTTTGATGAATCGTGAAAAACACTACGTTATTGTTTTAAAACCAAATTTTATTTAAATAATTATTATTTTTATTTAAATTTATTTAAAAGTAAAAATAGATAAATAATACCTATATTAGCTCAATTTAATTCATTGAAGTCATTTTATAATAAGATTAGATGTATAAAATTTTATTGAATTTTTTAACGTCTTTTACCCACCTTCTAGGCATATTTGCAAATTTGAATAAAACATAATTTTACCACTTCTGTGGACTGAATTTCAAAAATTTGAGAGACAAGGTTGAAATAAGTAAGTAAAATGTGGTTCAATAGGATGAAAATAATTTTTGGTCAATAGTAACTTTTGATTTTTATTTATCACGGTTAAAATTAAATAGGGTAATTAAAGGTAAAAATGATATTAAAATTACCCTAACACAAGTCCTAATTCTATCGGATAAGTGTATTTCAGCCAAAATAAACATTATGAATAAAATATTATCCTTTTGGTCCACTTGTATTAGATTAGGACATTTATTATTATTTTATTTAAAGAATAGTTAAAAGTGTTAAATTCAAAGTTTAATAACTAAACCATTTTTAATTTAGGTTTATACATAAGATAAATTTGACTATAAATATTCATTAGAAATATAAAAATATTTCCTAAATCATGGTATTTTATTTATAATTTTTATAAATTAAATAATTAAATTTATTTATGACACAATGATGATTTAGTAATTACCTTATTAATGAAAGATTAAAATAATTGATATTATAAATATCAAAATAAATGTAAATTGAGAATTTTGATGCATTCCAAGAATTTTATAGGTTAATATGAAATTTTGGGGTTTATTTAATGTTTTTTTTAAGTAATCATGTTTTTTTGACTTTCACAAAACCTAAATACTAAATAGTGTGAAAATTGATATAAATGAGTTTTTAAAACAAATATTATATTATTAAATGATATAATATTCCTCAAAAACTAAGGTTCGACCAAAAGAATTATATAATGATATATATGTCATTAATGAACTACTTTAGGTTTTCTTGGAATTTTATAGTAAGTTTATTAACCATGTAATAGAAAAATACCAGAAGACATTGAAAAAGTTAAACTATTTGACTAAGAGTTAAATCTAAAAGATAAGGTTAATATGGTGACCTAAAATTGTATAAAACCTATTGGTTGAGAGTATTTCGTCCCATCCCCACCACATCCTTGAAATAAATCCATTTGGAGCCATTATAAACCAAAAATTATTTTATAATAAAATAATATTTCAAGGTTTTCCTAAAGTGACCCTCATATCTCTTATAAAATGGCACTTCCCCTTCTCTCAAAATTACACCTCCAAAGTCATTTGTCTCAGCAAAACCTTACTAAAATATCCTCCCAACTACCCTAAATTCAACCTAGAGGCCTTACTTTGATCAGAATCTAAAGGATCCCCTTCGATCAAATCAAAAGGATGAACCCGAAGAAGAGGTAATTACTTCATCACCTATTTCTAAGTTATTTTCTTCTTCCACTTCCTTTTTCTTTGATTTTTTCCATATAAAATAATAAATACAGTACATTATACATAATGAGATGTTATTATAAATATGTTACAACCATATTCATTATTATACCCATCCTGTGAATGGAAAAGTCACTATACGTGCATACGTACGGCTTACCGTCTCCACGTCATGGTGTAGTTTATTATTGACACTACATTATTTTTATGGTTATATTAATGAGTATATTTGATGTAAATAATAAATATAACATGTTAATTATTATGTATATATAATATACCATCCAATTACATACGATTTTACCATCAATAGAATGATATTGTCGCTCGTGCGTACATATGGTTTACCGTCTACACGATGCGATGGGATTCAATTCCATGTTCACTATTCAACAATAATTATAAAAAATATATATTATTAATAATTATGTAATATATGAAATAATAATGATACTGGAAATATATATATCTATGTGTGTGTGTGTGTCTGTATGTACTTACATATATCTCATTCACTTATTTTCGTTCAATACAATATGAAAACGGAAACAACGTTTATGCTTACGTACGACCTACGGTCTCCATAAATGGTGTTTTCCATTTAATATATATATATATATCTATTATACATATTTATATTATGAATATATATGATACATATTCTGGAAGCAATTAAATCCTGATATAAGTGATACAATCAAGAATAACAAGTTAAAACTTGTATGATAGAGAAAGCAATTATTACCCGAAATATTATTTTAACATAGAAATTATTATTAAATCGGAATTATAAAACCATAAATGAATAAATTATTGTATAATAAATATGAATATGATTCTTTTGTAATTTAATAAAATACTATGGTCTTTATACAGGAGGTTAAACGTACCTTCGACCAAAGGAAAGTACAAGGTAATGGTTATTTCCTCAATCTCATTATTATCAGAGATTGTTTCTCTGTAAGTATCTATTGGGTCATATTTATCATCTATGTCCATGTTTAATTAAAATGTTTTAAAAAGTAATATTTTAATTTTTTATGGAAGGTACTCTTTAACTATATCATCATTTTAAAAGTCTTTAATGATTTATTTTTTCAAATCTTTTAATTAATGTCTATTTTTTCAAAATGATTTTAAGGATTTATTTATGTAGACATGATTGTTTTAAAGTATTTATTTATTTAAAGAGTTTAAAAGTGGTTTGGGACACTTTGATTCAAAAATCTCTTTTAAATGACTTCCTTTATAAATTGTGGAACTTTTAAATGATTTCTTGAAAAGGTGTATTTCTCTAAAAGAGTTTTATTAATTATTTTCAACTATGTGAACATCCTTTATTGGATATTATTCTTTATTGATATGGATTTACTATAATAAAATCTTCCATATTGTATTGAATGAGTTATGATATGTTTTACTATTGATGTGCTATTTTATACCATTCATGGTTTATGGTTAATGTATTAACCTTTTTTATTATAGTTTTAGTACGAGTGTCTATGTTATGTTTCAACCTTTTCATGTGAGGAATACACTGGACATAGTAAGCGATGGGTGGAGCCCCCTATAGCTCCTTGATTCATCGGTTGGTCTCATAAGACAAACTAGTGTCTTGGGAAAATGCCTTGACAAAATCTTTATTTGTAGTATTGGCATGAGGCCTTGACTATGTGGTTATGATGTCCAATGTTATACATTCCATCATTATGAAATTAGCTATTTATATTATAGGTGATTATTCGACTAGTAGAATATCCATGTGAATAAGTAAATGGAATTATTTGATTTATCATTTCCATATTATACTAAAGTTTAAGTTTAAAGGGATTTTGTTTTAGTCTTATACATTTTTTTAAATATTTATGCTTATTTATGATAGTTTCCACTATATTGTTATCCTTACTGAGCATCTGAGATCACCCCTTTCTTATGTTTTATTTTTCCCGTGATGTGAAGAAGTGTGTTATGATTGATGTGTAGGGATAAGTTAGGGGAATAATTGCATTATAAAAGGATTATTTATGGTGTGTTTTACTTTATAAATTGTAATGTATTGTTCATATATGTAATCTATTTTCCAAGACTGGTAAACTGATCAGTCCTTTGGGACTTTATTCTTTGTAATCATTCCAATGTATTAAAATAATGCACAGACTCTGGGTAACTGGGGTCGGGGCGTTACAGTTGGTATCAGAGGAATTTTAGCAACAACCTTGTAAATAGATTTAGATAAACTCTGATTTTGAAACATTACCCTAAGATAGACTTTGAGGATTAGGATAGAAGAATTTTTTATAATTTTGGTAATGTAGAGATTTTTTGAATTTTCCAAGAAATACATCTCTGCCTGGATATGAGCAGGTAGAGGTGGCTCTGGCACAGATTTACCTAGGAGTGAAAACTCTGAAAATAAGTTTCGGGCATGAACCGAGGTATTCTAGTACACGACAATGGGCTTTGATGCACTCTTGGTTATGAAACTCCCGGGGGATATGCTTAGGATAATTCACATTTTCTTTACAAACCATTATGAAGGATTTATGAGTAAATACCTCCTCAAAGAAAACATTTTTTTATGATTATGGATTATATGCATAAACTGTTCAATTTATGTTAGGTATTTTACATGTTTGGATTATGAATTGTGATTCATAAACTAACATAGTGTGTGCCAATGTTTAGAAATGGTTCCCAGTAGAAGGAAAGAGAACTCCAGTAATACGCATGATCCAAAGATTAAGAAAGATCATATATTTCATGGTCTTAATCCAACATTTAGGAAGGAAATAGTCTCCCATGTATTCTCATCATATGAAGAAATAGTATCATATGTTAATAAGATAAGTAATGAATTTTCTGAGTCCTATGGATTTGAAGGGAAGCTATAGTAGAAAAGGATGGTAGCAAGAAAGATGGATAAAGGGGAGAAGGGAAAGAACGATTTCCCTATATGTGATAACTATAGAAAGAATCACTTAGGTAAATGCTTGAAGGTAATGGGAGTTTATTATAAGTATAGAGAAAAAGGACACCAAGTATGAGATTTCAAGATTAAGAAAAAGGATTCTAATGTACAACGCTTCATCTGCAAGGATTTGGGACACTATGCGAATCAATGTCCCGATCGTCAGAGTATACCACAAATGATGTTGTTAGATAATAATCAAATTATGATACTACCGCAGATAAAGAGGAATGACAAGTGTTCTCATGTTGATATTAAAGAATTATGTCATTTGAGTGTTGTATCAACTATTTACTGGTTATAAGAATTATGAAGTATATAAGGATTGTACAGTAGTACTATTTCATTAAGGATTTGAGATTGTGTAGTACCAATAAAAGTAACTCAACAGCAAGTTAATTTTTTTGGAAAATACATGGTTGAAGGAAAGATAAACTTTAATATGGTTCTAATACTGAGGTATTGATTTTGGAATAAGAGATGATTGATTTGGATAAATTATATTGGATATTATTCACTAACATGGAATGAATTAATGGTTTTTTTATTCCACCATTGTTGGAGATTATAACATTTTTGGATTTAAGGATTATATCCAGTATTCTATTTTTCACAGAAAAAATAAGAAAGTACATACCTATTCAAATATTCTTTTCTGGTAATTCATTTTATTACCACATTTTATGAGAATACAAGATGAAGGTATTCACAGTTATATTATGTGACTTTATAAATTTTAGATTTTGAGTTCGGATAGAAGTATTGTGGATAAGTCTAAAGGTTGTAATGGATTAAGTTTGACATTGGATACTACTGTTAAGGTTAAATCATTTCTTAAGGTAATTTTTGTATTGTTATAAAAAGAACAACACAGATGTCGGGCAACAACCCATCATGTCTGACAAGACCGCGAGACTTAAACCTGCAACTGAAGGCTGACAAGGATGCATCACCTACAAATGGACTATGTGATGTCCTAGATTGTATAATGTAGTTTTTTTTAAAAGGTCTGACATATAAATTATAAATTCATTTTTTTAACCCCATAATATTAGGATAAATATAATATTTTTAAGTTCTATTATCTTTTGGGAGTGAAAGATGAATTTGTGGTAGAAATTAGTTAAAGGGTGGAACCCTACTTGTCAAGTATTTAATTTTCTTATTCTATGAATAAATTAATACTTATAATTTAAAGAAAAGATCTTAAAACCAAAAAAAATTATCCTAATACCTTATGTTTTTATGAACCAATAATATTTTAAGTCATCATAGATTTGTGGCTTTAAAGCCCTCAATTTTTTATTTATTTTTCACTTGTTTGTGATTGATGACCACAATCACTCACTATAAATATTTATGTTTTTCCTCCAATTATGTGTCTCAAATTACCACTAATTTTCTTTTTTTAGAAATTCTAATTTGGTGGTGACTTTTTCATTTCCCTTTCTCTCTTATTAAGAATAAATTTTATTAACCCTACTTTTGATGTGGGTTTTCCACAAAGGTATTTTCAATTTTTAACATTTTAATTTTGAAGAACAATTTCAAATTGCAAGGACACAATTTATTGAAGTATGGAAGAATGTAACACCCTAGGATTTCATAGTATGTTATCTCTTTAAATTAATTCAATAGCTTTTGATGCACGCAACACCAAGTTCAAGCACGCCACGACTTACCAAACTAGTCGTTCAAAAAGAAGTTATGAATAGTATTAACTTAATTTTAAATTTTATATACTCCATATAATTTTAGAATACATATTATATGTTTCTTAGACATAATATAAGAACAAATTCATTTTTTCAGATAAAATAAGTATTTTTCAAAAAATGCAATTTTACCGCCTTTCAATGGAGAAACCATTTTAAATCCAATAATTAACACTTTTATATATTCAATTTAATGAAATTAAATTATTTGTTATAATAGGGATATAAAAATTTGGTTTGGATAATTTTTTGGTACTTTTCTGATAACTTTTATATTTTGATGAATAGTTAAAAATACTAAATTTTAATTGAAAACAACTTTTTTAATCGAAATGATTTATAATGTTAAATTATGAATTTGAGTAGTTTTAAAGAATAATTAGATTATATTTTTATCATTTAATATAATTTAGGTCATTTTATGTAAATTCATCTTTAAATTGTACATAAACACATGTCAATCTTTTGATAGTTTTTACTTCTTAAAAACCAGCTTTCTGGTTTTGACAACGGGAATTAATTTTAAATTAATTATGCAACTAATATGTCTTTAATTTCATAAAATATTCATCATTTCTGTATTCTTAATGTCAAAATTAGCTTAGGGTGAATTTTTAGTAATTTTCTGAAAACTTTCAATTTTTTGATGAATAGTGAAAAACACTACGTTAATGTTTAAAAATGAATTTTATTTAAATAATTATTATTATTATTTAAATTTATTTTAAAGTAAAAATAGACACATAATACCTATATTAGTTCAATGTAATTCATTAGATTCATTTTATAAAATGATTATATGTATAAAATTTTATTGAATTTTTTAACGTCTTTTACCCATCTTCTAGGAACATTTGCAAATTTACATAAAACGTAATCTTACCACTTCTGTGCATTGAATTTCAAAAATCCGATAGATGAAACTAACATCAGAAAGTAAAATTTGGTTCAATATGATGAAAATAATTTTTGGGGAATAGTAACTTTTGAATTTTATTTACCACGGTTAAAAGTAAATGGGGTAATTAAAGGTAAAAATGATATTATAATTACCCTAAAACATGTCTTAATTATATTATATAAGTTTATTTCGGCCAAAATGAACCTTAGGAATAAAATATTATCCTTTTGGTCTACTTGAATTAGATTAGGACATTTATTATTATTTTATTTAAAGAAGAGTTCAAAGTGTTAAATTCAAATTTTAATAACTAAACCATTTTTAATATAGGGTTATGCATAAGATACATTAGACTATAAATATTCATTAGAAATATAATAAGAATTTATAAATTATTGTATTTTACTTATAATTTTTAGATATTAAATAATTATATTTATTTATGACACAATGATGATGTAGTATTTACCTTATTAATGAATGATGAAAATAATTGATATTATAAATATCAAAATAAATGTATATTGAAACTTTTGATGCATTACACGAATTTTCTAGGTTAATATGACATTTTAGAGTTTATTTAATGTTTTTTTTTATTTGATCGAGTTTTGTTGACTTTCACAAAAACCAAATACTAAATAGTGTCAAAATTGGCATAAAGGAGTTTTTAAAACAAATACTATATTATTAAATGATATAATATTATTAAAAATATTATTTTTGGCCAAAGGACTTATATAATGACATATATGTCATTAATGAACCACTTGAGGTTCTCTTGTCATTTTATAGTAAGTTTATTAACCGTGTAATATAAAAATATAAGAAGACATTATAAATGTTAAACTATTTAACTGAGTTAAATCTAAAAGATAAGGTTAATATGGTGACCTAAACTTCTCTAAAACCTATTGGTTGAGAGGATTTCAACCCATACCCACCCCATAATTAAAATAAATCAATTTAAAGCCATTATATACCGAAAATTATTTTATAATAAAATAATATTTGAAACTTTTCCTAAAGTGACCCTCACCTCTCTTATAGAAGGGTACTTCCCCTTCTCTCAAAATCACACCTCCAAAGCCATTTGTCTTGGAAAAACGTTGATCAAATATCCTCCCAACTTCCCTCACTTTAACTTATAGGCCTTACTTTGATCAGAATCCAAAGTATCCCTTTTGATCAAATCAAAAGGAAGAACCCGAAGAAGAGGTAATTACTTCAATGCCTCTTTCAAAGTTCTTATCTTCTTCCACTTCCACTTTCTTTGATTTTTTCCATACTAAAATAATAAATCTGGAACCTTATAAATACTGAGATGTTATTATAAATATTTTACAACCATATTCATTATTCTATCCATCCTATTAATGAAAAATTCACCATACGTGTGTGCATACGTCTTACCGTCTCCACGTCGTGGTGTAGTTTGTTATTCAACACTTCATTATTTTTAAGGGTATAATAATGAGTATAATTGATGTAAATAAAAAATATAACATATTAATTATTATTTATATATAATATACCATCCAATTACATACTATTTCACCATCAATAGAATTATATCGTCGCTCGTGCATACGTACGGCTTACCGTCTCCGCGACGCAATGAAATTCATTTCCACGTTCACCATTCAACGATGATTATAAAAATATATATTATTAATAAGTATGTAATATATGAAATAATAATGCTTCTGAAAATATATATATATATATATATATTTATTTATTTATTTATTTATTTGTGTGTGTGTGTGTGTGTAATTACATATATCTCATTCACTTACTATCATTCAATACGATATGAAAACGGAAACAGCGTTTATGCGTACTTATAGCCTACCGTCTCCATAAACGATGTTTTCCATTTAATATATATATCTATTATACGTATTTATATTCTTAATTTATATGATACATATTATGGAATCAATTAAATCATGATATAAGTGATACAATCAAGAATAACAAGTTAAAACATGTATGATAGAGAAAGCGATTATTACCTGAAATATTATTTTAACAATGAAATTATTATTAAATGGGTAGTATAAATCCATAAATGAATAAGGTATGGTATAATAAAAATTAATATGGTTCTGGTATAATTTAATAAATTACTATGGTCATTATACAAGAGGTTATATGTAACCTCGACCAAAGGAAAGTACAAGGTAAGGGTTATTTCCTCAATCTCATTATTATCTGAGATTATTTATCTATAAGTATCTACTGGGACATATTTATCATCTATGTCCATGTTTTATTAAAATGTTTTAAAAGGGAATATTTTAAGTTTTTATGGGATGGAATCTATAACTAGATCATCATTTCAAATTTTTAAAAGATTTATTTTTATAAATCTTTTAATTAATGACCATTTTTTCAAAATGATTTTAAGGATTTATTTACGTAGACATGATTGTTTTAATGTGTTAATTTATTTCAAAAGTTTCAAAGTGGTATGGGAAACTTTGATTCAAAAATATCTTTTAAATGACTTTATTTATAAATTTTGTGACTTTTAAATGAATTCTTGAAAAGGGGTATTTCTCTCAAAGAGTTTTATTGATTATTTTCAACTATGTCAACATCCTTTATTGGATATTATTCTTGATTGAGGTTTATTTACTATAATAAAATATTCCATATTGTATTGAATGAGTTGTGATATGTTTAACTGTTGATGTTCTATTTTTATACCATTTATGGTTAATGGTTAAAGTATTAACATTTTGTATTCTATTATTAATACGAATGTTTATGTTATGTTTCAACCTTTTCATATGAGGAGTGCATTGGACTTAGTAAGTGATGGGTGGAGCCTGCAATAGCTCCTCGATGCATCGGTTGGTCTCATGAGACAAACTAGTTTCTTGGAACAAGGCCTTGAAAAAATATTTATTTTTAGTCTTGGCACGAGTCCTTGACTATGTGGTTATGATGTCTGACATTATGCATTCCATAATTATAAAATTAGCTATTGATATTACAGGTGATTATTCGACTAGTTGAATATCCATGTGAATAAGTAAATGGTATTATTTGATTTATCTTTTCTATATTATGCTGAAGTTTAATTTTAAAAGGATTTTGTTTTATTCTTATACATTGCCTTAAATTTTTATGCTTATTTATGATAGTTTTCATTATATTGTTATCCTTAATGAGCATTTGAGCTCACCCCTTTCTTATATTTTATTTTTCCCAAGATGCGAAGAAGTGTATTATGATTAATATGCAGGGTTAATCTAGGGGAGTAATGGAATTCTCAAAAGATTATTTATGTTTTGTTTTATTTTAGATATTGAAAGGTAATGTTCATATATTTAATCTATTTTTCAAGACTTCTAAACTGATCGTTCCTTCAGGACTTGATTCCTTGTAATCATGCCAATGTATTAAAATTATGTACTGACTCTGGGTAACTGGGGTTGGGGCATTTCAATTTTTATGAGACCAAAAGCTCTTGGAAATGGTTGAGGGGATTGGAAAGATGTTTGGGAAGATTTTAGGCATGGATTTAAGCTTGAGAGGTGTGACTAAATGAGGGTGTGAATGGTGGTATTTATAGTGGAGGGGAGAGTGGTTTTCTCAATATAATATTCATTAATTTTTTATTTCTCCACAACACAAGTAATAGTGAGTCTTCCATTAATAATTACAGTAATTTTATCATTTGAATCCCAACCAATTGGTATTACATCATTAGAATATCATACATGACTCTATAATTAGTGTATTTAGCTTATTTTGTAAATTATGGTATTTCACTATTCATAAAAAAATCGAGTGTTTCAGAAAAATACCAAAAATTTACACTAACCATTTTTCAATGTGTAGAATCCAAAAATGAATTTAATTTTTCAAAAAATAATTTTATAAATATGATTAATTTAATTTTTAATTAAAATATTAATTTACTTGAAAAATACGGTTTTTAAAATTAAAACTGATTTTATAAAAGTTTCAAAAATTACATAAGGTATTATAAAATTATCTTAAAACCAGAAGACATAGAAGTGTTGATTTATGAATAAACTTTAGGAAAATAAATGTTCTTTTAAATTAATTAATTAATTATAATTAATTATTTATGACTTACCAAAAATACTAATACTTTTACTATAGTCAAATTGTCACTTATAAGATGCTTATATTTTATTTAATCATTCATGGGTAAGGTTACTATATTTTGGATTATTTACTATTCATAAGAGTTATATTACTATTCATAAGGGTAGGTTAATATTCATAAGGATAGGTTATTATTCACCAAAAATTAAGTTTTTCCAATCGGACTCCAAACATCTTACTGATCACAACTGTGTATGTCATATTTTTGAAATTAAAAACATAGAAGTAGAAAAATTGTGTTTATTGGTCACATAGTATTTAGTATCATGATGTTCCATTGTTCTTCCTAATGTGATTATACTATAGGAAATAATTATAAGAAGGGATTTCCATTGATAAAACATCGTGTCATTATATTATTCCCCCCTTATTAAATTTCTCCCTCGAAATTTCATTTTACTTAAACATGTGAGGTTACTTCTCCTTCGTCGCCTCCTCTGATTTCCAATTTGCTTATTCAAACTTATTGTTCCTCAAAAACACTTTTACAAGGTGGGTTTTCTTGTTGCATAGAACCTTATCTCTCCAGTCCAAAATCTTCACTGGCTTCTCCACATAAGAGAGATCATTTTCTAGTTGTACCACCTCTGATTTTAGTAAATGTGTGGGATCTGGTATGTACTTCCTCAGGAGTTATATGTGAAACACATCATGAACTTGATCCATATTTGGTGGAAGTGAAAGCTGATAGGCCACAGGTCCTATAAGGTCAAGGATCTTGAAGGGACCATTGTACCTTGGGCTTGACTTCCCTTTCTTTCCAAACCGTATGACTCTCTTTCATGGTGATATTCAAAGGAAGACTTTATCTCCAACGTCGAACTCTAAGTCCCTTCGATGGTTGTCAGTATAGCTCTTTTGCTGACTTTGAGAAGATTTGATGTGTTCCTATATGAATTGAACCTTATCTGTCATCTCCTGCATAATATTGGGTCCAAGTAGTTTTCTTTCTCCAACTTCATCCCAATAGGTTGGAGTTTTACATCACTTTCCATACGAAGCTTCATATGGATCCATCTGAATACTTGAGTGGAAGCTAGTGTTATGTGAGAACTAAACCAATGGGAGATGTTGATCCCATCCACATTTGAATTTTAGAGATCATGCACTTATCATATCTTCAAGCATCTAAATAGTCCTTTCAGATTAGCCATTAGTTTGGGGGTGATAAGTCGTGCTAAAATTTAATTCAGTACTCAAAGAATGTTGAAGAATCCTACATAATTTAGATGTTAACCTTGGATAAAGATCAGAGTCAATTGAGAGTGAAACATTATACAGTCTCACCACTTCCTTCACATATATCTTTGCAAGTTATTGAACTGAGAGATCTTCCCAAATAGCGATAAAATGGGCAGTCTTGGTGAGTTGGTCAACCATAATCCATATCGCATTATTTCTCTTCAATGTATTCAGGAGACCCATGATAAAGTCCATAGTGACATTCTCCTATTTTCACATGGGTATAGGCAATGGTTGTATCATTCCTTAGTACTTTTGTTGATCTACTTTAACTTGCTGACATACCAAGCTCCTTGATATATATTCTACAATCTCATTCTTCATGTTGTCCCACCAAAAGTGTTCTCCGAGATCATGGTACATCTTGGTACTCTTAGGATGGATAGATAATGTTGAGCTATGTGTATTTTCCAATAGATCCTTCATTGTCCTGGGTGATGAAGGTACAAAAATGTACATTCCAAATCAAATCACATCATCATCATCGATATGGAACTTGTGCAGATTCCCTTCCTTTAATACATTCAACTTCTTTTGTAACTCCAGATCATCCTTTTGTGCCTCCTTAATCTTCTCTTGGATTAATGGTTGTGCAATCATTTGGGTAAGGTAGGATGTATTACATTCCCTTATGATTTCCAAAACTATCCTTTTCATATCCAACAATATAGGGTCTTTCTCAATCCGCATCATGGACAGAGTAGTAGGTTTTTTTCTTCTTAGATCATCAGCTACCTTATTCGCATTTCCAGGATTATATTAAATAGAGATATTGTAATCATTTATTAGTTTACACCATCTCATTTGACGCATTTTGATCTCCTTTTGTGTGAATATATACTTTAGGCTCTTGTGATCGGTGTATATGTCACACTTCTCACCATAAAGGTAGTGCCGCCATATTTTCAAGGAAAAATCATGGATTCCATCTCTAGGTCATGTGTTGGGTAGTTTTTCTCATATATCTTCAACTACCGTGAGGAATAGGCAATCACATTATCATTTTTCATGAGTACACAAACCAATCATTTCTTTGAGGCATCACTATATATCACAAAACTTTCTCTACTTTTCGGTAATGTGAGTACAGGTGTAGTGATCAGCCTTTTCTTTAGCTCCTTGAAGCTTCCCTCACATTCTTATGTCCAGACATACTTTACCCCTTTACTTGTTAACTTAGTTAGAGGGATTTAAAATCTTGATAAATATCTCACAGAACATCCGTAGTACCCAGCTAATCCAAAAAAACTATAGATTTTTTTAACACTAGAGGGTCTGGTCCATTCCTCAATCGCCTTTTTTTCAAGGGTCCACAGAAATTCCCTCACTTGTGATCACATATCCCAAGAATTTGACTTGATTCATCCAAAAATTCACACTTTCTAAAATTTTCATACAACTTATCCTTTCTCAATGTCACCAACACAAGTATTATATATTCTTCATGTTCCTCATTGCTCTTGGAGTAGATGAGAAAATCATTGATAAACACTACCACAAATTTTTCAAGGTAATTTCTAAAGACTATATTCATCAAATACATGAATATTTCTGGATAATTAGTAAGTCTTAAGGGAATAACCAGAAACTCAGAGTACCCATACCTTATACAGAAGTTGGTCTTCGAAATATCTTCCTTCTTCACCTTTAGCTGATGATATCCAAAATGAAGATCCAAATTTGAGAAGTATTGAGCTACTCTTAACTAATCAAATAGTTCATCAATCCTTGGAAGAGGATACTTGTTCTTTATGGTGATCTTGTTGAGTTCCTGATAGTCGATACGCAGCCACATTGTTCCATACTTCTTCCTTATAAAGAGCACTAGCACACCCAAGGTGATGCACTAGGGCATATGAACCCTTTTTCCATATGCTCTTGAAGCTGTTTCTTTAACTCATCTGGTTCAATAAGAGCTATCCTATAGGGACACTTTGAGATAGGAGTATCTCTGGGTATGAGTTCTATTGAGAACTCTACCTTACAATCTGTGGGAAGTCTAAGTAACTCTTCAAGAAATACATCATTGTATTCCCTCACGATGGTCATTTCCACAAGGTTGGCACTTTCCTTTGACTCAACTATTTGGGCCAGGTATGCTTCTTCATAGGAAATCAGCACCCACACCATTACAGGATTTTTAAAAGGATATTCACGATCTTCCTTGAATTTGTAGAGGAGAATGGGATGGTTCATAATATGAAAAGATATTTCCTTTTCCCAATAGTTTATATATGCTCTATATAATGCGAGCCAATTTATTCCCATTATACCATCAAATTCCACCAAGGTAAGTATTACATGATTCGTTGGAAGAATCTTCACACATATGCCAATAGGAGAAGATTAAAACACATGGGTTTCAATTATTTCACCACTTGGGTTTTTACGGATATCTCTACTTCATGGTTTTGGGGATTTGATTCTATAGTTCTAGAAAACAATAAAGATAAAAGGAATGTGTAGAACTAGAATCAAATAATAATTTTTACATTCTTGAGTGAATAGATAGTGTACCTTTTACGACTTCATTATCTTTCTCCACTTTCTCAGTAGTGATGGCATAATACTTCCCATGTTCCTTTGGATTTGGTGGCTACTGATGTTGATTACCCTCAAGGACTCAAAGTTTACTGCACTTGCTCACATAGTACCCTTACTCCCTACATTTGTAGAATTTAACCATCGGTGGTTCTCTCCTTTATTCCACTACATTCTCCTTTCTTTTCATGTCTTTTCGACAGTCTTGAGAATGGTTTTCTTCTTTCCCACACTTGAAGCATTTCCCCATCCCTTTGAGGTAGTTCCCATGATGAAACTTCCCACATTTTTAGCATGTAGGTCATTGAGTTTTCTTCCCACCTTTATCATTAGATCCTTCATCTTGAAACTCCATCTTTCCTTTCTTATCACCATAGCCATGGGACCATTATCCAAAATCCATCTCCGCTTTGAGATCACATTGAACAACTTCTTTATAACTCCCAAAGTCTTGAATTACAAGATCCTTTCGAAGGTTTGGTTTTAATCTACTAAAGAATCTATCAATTTTAATATCATTATTGATAACAAAACCCGAAGCATACCTTTCAAGCCTTGTGAAATTTTCTTCGTAGGTCATGATAGATTCTCTTTACTTTTTCTTGAGATCTATGAATTATCTCTCCATATTTGTATGAAGATTTCTTGGGAAATACTAGTTAAGAAACATAATCTTAAAGTCTTTCCATTCCATCTCTTCAATTTCATCTCTTTGTTGGTGTTCTTAATCAAAGCCTGCAATTGATTGACCTCTCCATCTAGAAGACAAAAATCTAGTGTCACCTTCTCTATCTCATAATATTGAATCACAGATAAGATATTCTCCATGGAGTTGATGCAATGTTCTGAAACTAGGGGTTGGAAGATCCACTAAACGATTGTGTTTGTTGCTGCATAAAACATTCGATAGCCAGTTTCTCCCTCTTTGGTGAAGGAGGATGTTCCCTATTATTCTAGATATTGTTCATAACCTGAGATAATTGGGTAAGAATTTCTATGATGTTTTGAACTCCATATCCCAAATAATTGGGGATGTCGTTCGGGAAATCATTACATTATCCCTCACATGAGTTTCCGTCCTAGTTTCTCCTAGTTCCCACCATTTCTAAAATAGAAAAGGTTTGAACAAAACATAAGTCAACAGGTAATGAATAAATAACTTATTCATTTTTACAATTTGAACTAAAATAATAACTTATGGGATCCCTATATAAAGCTTCTTGTGTGAATATTTGTACTTAGTCTCATACAAGAGGTTTTCTCTAGGGTTCACTAATCCTAATTCCCAAATTAACTAAACCTTGCCTCTGATACCAACTATAGTGACCCTACCTTTTCTTACATTACTATTACATCATTATAAAGATAAAAAACATAATAGTATTACACCATGAGGATAAAAAGGTTTATTGTCTTGGAAAAACTAGTACCAAACATAATATTTACAACATCAATCATAAACATGTATTTAATTCCTTCTTCTCTATATTCTTATTGGCACTTAACCTCTCCTTAGTACATGTAGTCACCTGAGGATATACATCAAAAAGGGGTGTTATAAAACCCCAATAAGAGGATAGATAAAAACAATATATCATGGTTTGATCATAATCATAACATCTTTATAAAAATCATGAAAGGAAACATTAATAAAATACTTGAAATATAGAAATGAATAAAATGAAACATCATGTCTAGTGGTTAACTACCCCACATAGTTGTGAAAAATTCTAGCATCATGTTCACACATCATTTCCATTTTACTCATGAGATTTATCAAATTACCCAATGCATTAGATCCCTATATAATTATAGGCACACCCGTCACATTCAAACATTCATATTTCACTATATAATTCCAGGCACACCCGTCACATCATAATATTTACATTATCATGCATGTCACATTGAAAATATGTCAAACTTGAACTTAAAATGAACCAATGAAAGAAATGGGTTTCACATAATAAATAATACATTCATAAACATTTGGTCCCCAAAATAAAGATAAAATACCATTCTTAATATAGAACCATTATCCATAAGTGAAGAGTGACACAATATTCAAAAAGTAAAATAGGGGGGTGTTTATTTAAAGGAAGAGTTCTTTTGGAAAACATTGGGTTTTTCACAAAATCAATTATAGAAAATGTATATCCCAGAAAAGGGTAATATAATTATGAATAAACAATTTTTATGGAGTACCCATATTGAACATGCAGTGAAAGAGGGAGAACCTAAAGAAAGAATTTTGGGTTTGAGAATTTCCCCTTTCCTTGTATCTGAACACTTTCTTAGCTTTAATTTCCTGTGTAACCACATTAGATTAATTAATTAAGAATTAAATAACCTTGTGTACATGAATATTTTTAATTATGGTTTCATTAAGTTATTTTATAGTCTTTTTGATGAGTTATATAGTTTAAAAACATTGTTCGGGAATGTTCGTTTTTATGGTTTTCTTGAGTGATTCACTTATATTCATAAATGGAAGTTTGTGTAGAACATGGATAAACATACAGAACTGATATTTCATGTTATTAATGATATTAAAGAATTTTAAATGATCTTATAAGGAGTTATATTATATACCATGTGGATGAATCATTAGATAAGAATTAAATGATGACTGTTTGGGTTAATTTGGGTGGTTTTTCGACCACAATGAACTTGTTTTGTTTAATCATTTAGTAATATGTACATAAGTTAGATAAATAACATTAAATAGGATATAATAAATATTAAATATTCTGTTGTAACCATAAAAATGGTTTCATTACCAGATCTGAATGTATAAATGGATAAAAATACACGTTGTTCTTGAAGGTGATAAATTAACACCTTGCGAACAACATTTTCTTTTATAAAATAAAAAGAAGAAGAGAAGGGGGTTGGATGATATATTATCCCATTAGTATCATAAAATTATATTATATGTGATATAATATAGTTACCATACCATGTGGATGTGGGTAGGTGGATAGAGATTAAGAAATAAACTTGAAATTGAAAGGAATTTAAAGGAAAAGAGAGAGAGAGAGGAATTACCTCTGGAATCCTCCTCTTAAGATCCTTCTTAAGGAAGCTAGGCTTGGTCTTTTGATGAGACAAAAAGATATTGGACGTGGGGGAGGGGATAGGGAAGGTTTTTTGAATATTTTATATTAGTATTGAATCTTGAGAGGTGTGAGTAAATGAGGGTGTGAAGGGTGGTATTTATAGTGGAGGAGAGAGGGGTTTTCTCAATATAATATTCATTAATTTATTATTTCTCCACAAGACAAGTAATAGTGAGTCTCATATGAATAATTACAGTAATTGTATTATTTGAATCCGAAAAAATTGGTATTTCCTCAGTATATCATCATACATGACTCTATAATTAGTGTATTTAGCTTATTTTGTAAACTACGGTATTTCACTATTCATAAAAAAATCAAGTATTTCAGAAAAATACAAAAAATTCACACTAACCATTTTTTAATGTTTAGAATCCAGAAATGAATTTCATTTTTCAAAAATAATTTTCTAAATATTATTAATTTAATTTTTAATTAAAATCATAATTTACTTGAAAAATACAATTTCTAAAATTAAAACAGATTTTATAATGCTTTCAAAAATTACATAAGGTCCCATAAAATTATCTTAAAACCAGAAGTAATAGAATTGTTAATTAATGAACACATTTGAGGAAAATAAATTTTCTTTTAAATTAATTAATTATTTATTTATGACTTACCAAAAATACCAATACTTCTACTATGGTCAAATTGTCACTTATAATATGCCTAAATTTTATTTAATCATTCATGGGTAAGGTTACTCTTATTTTGGACAATTTACTATTCATAAGGATTATATTACTATTCATAAGGGTAGGTTTCTATTCATAAGGATAGGTTACTATTCACCAAAAATTAATTTTTTCCTTTTAGACTCCAAACATCTTACTGATCGCAACTGTGTATGTCAGATTTTTGAAATTCAAAACATAGAGGTAGAAAAATTATGTTTAATGGTCGCATAGTATTTAGTATCACGATATTTCATTGTGCTTCCTAATGTAATTATACTATAGGGAATAATTATAATAAGGTATTTCCATTGACAAAACATTGGGTCATTACAGATACATGGATTCCCATGTATTAATTCCTTTGACAAACTATTAGGGTGAGTTGATTGTATCTTCCTTGAGCGATACTTGGATTTCAATATTGGAATTATGGTCTCATAGGATGGTTGAGATTATTATATTCATGATTGATACTATTAACCTAGGGAATATACCTTGTAAGTGCTTGGTGGAAAGATGGTTACACCATGCCATGAGTGATTATCATCCCCCAATGTGATATTCTTGAGACTGGCATAGTGGGTTATGCCTTTATACCACACCAAGAGTGATCCTTGGGATTCCTCTTTACGAATCACCTTGGATGGAATCTTACAATAATGGATAATTATGGTTCTCCAAGTGAAATACTTGGGATTCCACTTTACAGATCACCTTGGGGAGGCGTGGGGTGACTTTTTTACTAAGAACCTTAATGTCACTTATTTAAATATATAAGATATGTTAGTTTATCAGATTTAAGTATGTGTCCACCAAGCCAAAGAACATGCTTGGGTTCAAACCATTTTTGTGTTCAGACCCTATTATAGGCCCAACTATATTCCCTTATCGATACTCCCAGTAATTATATATACATATTATATCAACTTAGGTTGATCCTATTTATGAGATATTCTGGATTAGGACGAAGTAGTTATGATCGGTCTTGCGTCCTTGAGGAGACCGAGCCTGACATGTTTGTATTTGATTATTTCTTTCACTTACTTCCTTATCAACTATAACTACACACTATTATATTTCATATTCACAAACTATTTTATGATTTTGACACTGTTGGTGGTGGCCTACTGATTATATCTCACACCCTTTTTGGGCCTCCATTGCATTGGGGTAGCCGAACATACCTCATGTTTGCAGGTCTATGGATTATACTTTTTCTCTTATGCTTATACCTTGGAGTTAAGAGCGTAGGACTGAGCTGGAGCTCATGATTCTCACAGAGTTATCCTCTAGGGATTTGTTCATTTTTTATAAATGTATATTAACTTCTTGTATCATCTTATGTATTGTTTCCTAATTTGTTTAGTTTAGCTCCTTATGCACATGCAGGAACTGTTGTATAATTGGAATTAGAATTTTTATATTAATTTCTTCAGCTATTATTATTCTGAAACCAATCTATCTATAATTTTTATACTTAAATTAGTTTAACTATCTTATTCCACTGTGTAACTTTGATTATGAGGGTATAGTCTCCCCACCATACCATCATTGGACTCTCACTGCTAGTAAGTAGCCTTTAGAATATGGAGAGTCACTATTGAGTTCATGCGGAGACATATCAAGCTATGGTTTCATATTCAGTCAGGTAGGGATGTTACAAAGTGGTATCATGTCCTCCTTTTCCTTTTGTAATTCTATTTTGGGCTGGTAGATAGGAGACTAGGATTGTGTTGTCTCTTGGTAAATAACAATGCCTGATAGTGATCAACCCACACATGGGGAAAAGTCTAAGTGACTTGGTGTAACATCATTACCCTCCTCATTATCTTGGGAAGGTTGGAGTACATTACTAGACCTTAAGAGACATCTCCAAGATTCTAAAAACTATAAATAAATGATTAGGGATTCATGAACATGTGGGGGATGATTTTCCCTTTTGAGAAAACACAACCATCCAAACATGGCATAATCAAATAAACCACTACATTGTGCATGATATAAATGACAGACAACTCAAAGAAATACCATTTATATCAATACCAAATAAAAAAGTTTACCATATTGGAAGAATATAATATAACCAAATAAATAGTGGAAGACATGTCCAACAAAACCAAAATACTTCCAAAATAGAACTCTAAATCTCTAACAAGATCCATGCTCTAACTCCACAAAATAGCCCAAGTATCACTAAGCACCACTAGAGAGATATTATACCGTATATTTTCCCATATTTTAATAAATAATATCTGAAAAAACATTAAATTTCCAAAACATGGTCGAGTAATGAAACTCAATAGGATGTCCCCAAATGACTTCCCCACTGATTCCATCAGGATAGAACATGTTAGAATAATTATATAAAATAGTTTATTTAAAAAAATTATAAATAGTTTATATTAAAATATAAAAAAGTTCCATAACCAATCATTTTTCATTAAACAATATCGAGTTCCAAGGAAAACAACCAAAAAATGATCTAAAACCATTTCATGAATAAAATTTTGGCATAATCTATTTCTTTCCACATAACAATACATCCAACCATACATGCAACCATGGACCTCCCTATACCCATGAGTGGTGATTCATCCTTTAACTAAGTCATCACTTAATGACCCATTTTTATGGGGGTACTTAACACACATATCCATCCCAACCTTTTGATGGGGGTACTTCACACCCTTATCCATCCCAATGCATATAGACACACTTCACACAACCATTCCAAACCCATACCAAACCAAATTATGCCAAATCCATTTAAATAAAAAAAATTGAAAATCATTCAATAAAACCCTTTTCATAAATCCAACCAATTAACCACTTTTAAAATCATTATTTTAAAATAAAACTACAAATAATTTTACACAAAAATTCCACAATTTACACAAAAACTAGAAACCAAACTAAAGAGGGTTTCTACAATTCTTTTCACACCAATTTCAAAAAAAAAATTAAAACAACCATTTTGAAATCAATCCTTAAAATTCTAAATATAGGAGTTGAGAGTGAAGCCACCTACCTTGTGAAACTTGTCAAAAACAAAAAAAAAGACACAAAAACGTCCACATAATTAGGTTGAAACTTCAAAAACCCACCTTAAATCTCCTCCCCTATCATAAAAAAATACAAATATCTTCATATTTTTCATAAAATTTCTTATATATATCTATAGAGGAAATAGATATAAGAAACTGAGATAGAGGGAGAAGTGGATCTAAGGAAAACTAAGGAAAACCACCAAGAATTGTGACTTATCATGAGAATATGGCATCAACTCATTAATAAAAACCTTTGGATCACCTTTAGATCGATGGTAGA
The DNA here is from genome assembly GCA_963277665.1 of Viscum album. Taxonomy (NCBI): domain Eukaryota; kingdom Viridiplantae; phylum Streptophyta; class Magnoliopsida; order Santalales; family Viscaceae; genus Viscum; species Viscum album. The sequence goes on from OY728153.1 coordinate 912,996,920, forward strand.
AGCCTATACTACCTTTGGGATGAGAAAAACTCAATAAAGGGTTTTTTGGGGAAAATTATGGACTTAGATGTCAAAACATGTTAGATCCACAATTTTAGGATCTAACTTTTAACCTATGCATGGTTAGTCACCCGCTTAGGATAACAGTGGATAATTGTACACCAGCTTCTGTCTCATGAAGGATCCTCACATGGTTGGATCACATGATTTCCAAACCATGATCCAACCATTCTAAATACCACTATCTCAGTTGCATGGTTTCTACTAGGAGGTCGCACAGTTTGGGAAAACTGTGTTCCTACCCATGCACTTTCTCCTTATCCTTTGTCTCATTATGCATGGTTTCTTGGGGGATTTGAATGGCTTACACTAACCATTCACCAACCTTGAACCTTTATAAATGCCTCAAAAACATTCCAAGCCTCTTATAAACCCTCCCCAACATCACTCAAACACTTTAAATACTTAAAATACATAAAGAAAGGGTTACTTACTTAAAACCTATGGTGCTAAATTCTTTCCACCATTGGACTTTCTATAACTGTAAACTATAAAACCATAATTGTCCTGAAAGAGTTCCTACCATTTCTCTTTCATTTCATTCTTCTATAACCCAAGTCTCTTCTTGGATCTGACCATGTTCCCAGAAAACCAGCACTAGACTGATGCTTTTCCCATGCAATACTTTCTCTCACCTATCCTTAATCTGCACTGGCATGTGAACCAATGAAGCATCTGACTCTAGGTCAACATGATCTCATCAAATCACATTGTCAGGATCAGGATGAAACTTTTTCAACTAAGATACATGAAACACATTATGCACAACATTGTAAAATGGTTCCAATTCCAACCAAAATTCCACCCCACCAACCCATTCAATTATCACAAAACGGATTATGTTTCTAGGAGATAACTTTCCCTGCTTCCCAAAACATCGATGTACAGGACTTGGAGAGATCCTCAATAAAACATATTCACTCACCTCAAACCAAAATGGAAGTAAATTATGATCTTAATATGATATCTGATGACTCTAAGTCATCTCCCTCAATTTTCTGATCAATTTAATCTTCTCCATTTTGTCTTGGACAAGTCTCAACCCAACCAATGAATTTTCACTTGTTTCCACCCAAAAAAGTTGAGAACGATAAGGATGCTAATAAAATGATTCAAAAGGATCCATATGTATTGAGGGTTGATAATTTTGGTTATATGGGAACTCCTCCAATGACATGTGATCTTCACATGAGACACCCAAATCCATTACATAATCCCACAACATGTCTTCCATCATTTGTATCATCTTTTCATATTTCCCATCCATCTGAGGATGATATTTCGTACTCATTTTCAACTGAGTCCCAAGGGATTTATTTAAGGATTTATGGAAATGAGATGTCAATCCTAGATCTATGTTTTATGTGATTGAAACTGGTATTCCATGCCTCTTTACCACTTCTTGGATATAAATTTTTGATAGGTCCCCACCGCATGAGATTCACTAATAAGGATGAAATGTGCTAACTTTGTGATTTTATCCACTATCACCCATACAGAATCATGTTTCTAAACTATTCATGGGAGACCTATTACAAAATACATGGCTATCTTCTCCCATTTCCAAACGAGAATAGGTAAATACTATAGTATACCTGCTGGTCATTGATGCTCTACCTTAACTTGATGACAAGTTAAGCATATCAAAACAAACTCATCCAACTTATTCTTCATTCTGACCCACCAAAACTATACTTTCAATTCCTTATATGTATTCTATATTCTAAGATAAATATCCCATATCGAATGGTGGTAATCATGAATAAGTGTTTCCTATCAATCCATAGGTAGAACCATTCGATTTCTGAACCATAACATTAAACTTTCATCTAGATTATATCCCTCAATAGTCTCCCCATCAATGAGTTTTGACCTCATAGCCAGGCATTATAATTTGGATTTCTATGCCTCTTTAACAGTCTCTACCAAATTAGGAATGAATGAAACTATAAATAAGGTTGCTACTTCACCTTTATCTTCACAATCCAAGTGAATGTCGGCTAATACCAACATCAACTTCCACTCATATGAACCTTTATTTTCAACTGAGTATATGAATTTATGATTAATGTATCTGCCACAAAATTTCCCTTTCCTGATGTATACATAAATTCGAATTCTAACATTTATAGATACTCTATCCATATTCTTGTCCTTAGATTCAAATCTCTTTGTCATAAAATATGTTTCAAGTTCTTATGATCTGTAAAGATAGTAAATTTCTCACCAAATAGGTAATGACACCATGTATTCAAAGCATGGAATATGGAAGTGAGATCTAAATAATATGTTAGTTAGTTCTTCTCATGAACCCATAACTTACATGATCAATATGAAACAATATGATCTCTATGCATGAGAACACATCCCAACCCTGATCCTTAATAATCACAATACACCACATACCCTTGTCATGATTTTCGGAAAAATCAAGATCGGTACTGATGTAAGGTGAACCTTTAGATATTGAAAAGAATTTTTTCATTCTATATACCATTGGAATGGAACATTTTTATTTTTCACAGATGTCATAGGTGAACCTATTACTTAAAATTCATGAAAAAAGCACTGGTAATAACCATATAGGATAAGTAAACTTTGTATATTAAAGACATTATTTAGCATTTTCTAGGAGATGATAGACTTTATATTTTATGGATCCACAAAAACACCTCTTTAAAATATCACATGGACAAGTAAATGTACCTCTTGTATCCAAAAATCACACTTTTATAATTTTTCATACAACTGATGATCCCTCAAGATTCCCAGCATGGTCTCCAAGTGTTTCTCATGTCCATCCCTTGTCCTTGAGTGCACCAATATGTCATCCACAAACACCACCACAAAAGAATCCATATATCAATGAAATATCCAATTAATCAATGCTAATAATATTTATAGTGAATTTTTAAGACCAAAAGGCATTACCACTAATTCATAATGGTCATATCTACTTCTCAATGTTGTCTTTGGAATATCCACTTTCCTAATTCGCAATTGTTGATATCCTAATCACAATTCAATATTAGAGAACCATTGAAATCCCCTTAATTGATCAAACATATCATCAATGAATGGAAGCGAATACTTGATCTTAATTATAACTTAGTTAATCTTATGATAATCTACACACAACCAGATAGTTCCATTCACCTTTTTGAAAAACACCACTGGTACTACCCACATAGATGTGCTCAGATTAATGAAACATTTTTTCCTAGATCTTCCAAATGAACTTTGAAATCCCTTAATTTTGTTGGTTCCATTTTATAAGATGAAAGGGAAATAGTACTATTCTCCAAAAAGATATCAATCATAAACTCCACTTATCTTATTGGTGGAAACCCATAGAAATTTTTGGAAACTAAATTTGGAAACTGATCAACCACTGTAGGAAAAGTGATATCCTTAATCTCTTCCATTGATGCCAAATACAAATACACCATATGGTATGATATTTCTCCAACTGTTAGTGTTAATAATATCATTTCACCTACCTTTACACTTTGGTCTCCTCGAAATAGATTCTCAATGCCATCATATATCATGAAACTGACCTTTTTGGTATAACGGTCGATGTGACCCTTGAACTTTGTCAAGAAATCCATACCCAGGATTATATCATATAAATCCATATCAAGCATATATAAATCCCATTCCATCTCCATTCTATCCAAAATTATATAATATGCTTTACACATAAAGGCTCAACATTCTCATTGAACAAGAGGAGTTTGAAGTTTTAGCACAGAATGTATCATCTTAACTTTTAAACTTAGAAAATAAATAGAATGAGTAGAAATAAAGAAGTGTGGTTCACCTATATCAAAAAAAATTCATAAGGGAAGAATTCAAAATAATCATACCTCTCATAGTTTATGGTCCTAACTAATCATACACAAAAACCTTCTAAGCTCCATATAATTGCTTTCTTACTACACTTTGTTCTTTTTTTTCACTGTTGAGATTGCACTGCTTGAGGAGTCATGGTATTCCTAGAATCACCATGGATAGATCTATTATACTGACGAGATTGATTCTTCTACCCTCATCCCATCAAAACACATGATTCTTGTGACACAAGAGAAGTGTCCCAGACACCCAACCTTAGAGCACTGTGATAATAATACTGAATACGCCCCATCTGATTTCAGTTGTGGCATGTTCTAGGTTGTTTCGTTCACTCTTTCTTCATGTGGTAAAGTTAACCACATTGGAAATATCATGATTTTATCTTGGTTCATGGAAGAAGGTTTACTGATTCTGCTATCTAATTTTGATTCATGGTCCCGCCTTGGCAATAGGTTTCCCAATTCTACTTGCTCCCAGCATTAGAGTTCCCACCATTTCACATGGGTATAAACATACTCCATCCTCCCGTAGCTCCTAATATTTCCCATTTATCTAACATATATCTATTTAACATCTCTATATAATCTATAATAAAAATCATAGAAATTATCTAGCGAATATCCTATCTCGGCCCCAACTAAAAGATATATTCCTCAAAGGATGCACTAAAAAGTAACTTTGGGTAAAAAAACACTAAATTCATAAATTATATCTGCATAATCTATTAAGGAATTATTTTCCTACTTAAATATGTATAATTATACTATTATTTGAATTATGAACATGTGAGGATAGAATTGTTTATTAAACAATTTCTAAAAATCATCTTATGCAGGACCATGGTCCAATTTGTCTTGAACTGCTAAATCCCACCACTGGCGTACAAGATCCTCTAGAATATACTTCACCAACTTTAATTTTATCTCTAATGATGTGCCAATGAAATATAAGATTTAATTCATCATGTTCGGTTACCCCCTCTACGTTATTTGGTTTAGAATCGCCCTGAAATATAGGTGGATTCTACCTCTATAATTGGACGGAATGATCTACTTGCCTTGGTTCATCCCTTCTATTTATACTATCCACAACCTAAATTTCTTGGACAATACTCTGAACTAGTTTTTGGTTCACCTGTGGCTCAGTTAAAACCACATTTTTAGAAGCTTATTCTATTTGGTTTCTAATACACCTATCGGGTGCCATTTTCTCTACAAACAACGAATTCCAAAAGTCTCACAATCAATCAATTGAAGGCTTCACATTTCAAATTCTATCACATCAACTATCACAGAAATTCTTTCAAAAATAAACTTTTTCCACATTCAACCATTTTTTAAAAATCTTCACTTGATTTTGAAAATCAAACCATTTTCAAAATACCACAATCATACTCTTCTGAAAATATTATATATGAAAACAAGTTCAACATTTTTCAAAAATCATTAATTTTTGCCAAATCATTATTTCAAAATGAGATATGCACTCTTATTGGGAAGTAATTTCTATAATGTATTTCATGCTCGTATCATTATCTAAACCCCTAACAATGATATTTACATATCCTATAAGTGTCTCCAAAACACTTATGTACCCAATTTCTTGGTAACTTGAAGTTCAGCATAAAAAGGTTAGAAATGTATTTTTATACTATACATTTGAAGTCTCACTGATCCTACTACTTTCTACCAACTTGACACAAGTAATATACCATAATTAATATCAACTCCAAGACTAAGAGAACTGAATACCACTTATTTGGAAAGGTTTGAACAAGACGATACCAATTGTTCCACAAAGATAATTGGAAAGACCAGGACTGATACAACTTGTAACATCCCACCCCTCCTCATTGTCTTGAGAATGTAGGAGGACATTACATGGCCTTAAGGTACATCCCCAAGATTTCAAAGGCTGGTAATAAATTCCAAGGGATTCATGAACAAGTGGGGGATGGTTTTCCCTTTTGATAAAACATAACCAACCAAACAAGTCATAACCAAATAAACCACTATATAATGCAGGATATAAATGGAATACAACACAAATAAATACCATTTATTTCAATACTAACTATAAAAGTGTACCACAATGGAAGATTACAAAACATACAAATAAACAACTAAAGACGTATCCAACAAAACCCAAAGACTCCCAAAACTGAACTCCAAAGCTCCAACTCCACAAAACATTTCAAGTATCACTAAGCACTACTATAGAAATTTGATAATTTACCTTTTCCCATATCTTAATATAAAATATATACAAAAGAACCAATGTTATAAATAAGGGGTGAGTAATTAAACTCAGTATGTAGGATTTCCCTAGATGACTTCCCTCCACCTACTACTAGGATAGAACATGTTCGCGCAATTATATAAAATAATTTATATGAAAAAATTTCTAAATAGTTTATATCAAAATATTAAAAAGTTCCATAACCAAGAAATATTCACAAAACAATATTGATTTCCAAGGAAAGAGACCAAACAATGATTTAAAACCATTTCATTAATTCTATTTTATCATAGTCCATTTATTTCTATATAACCACACATCTAACCAGGCATGCAACCATAGAACTCCAAATACTCATGAGTGTTGAGTCATACTTTCACTAATCCATCACTTAATGAACCATTTTAATTGGGGTTTTTCATGCTTATATCCATCCCAACATTTTAATTTGGGTAATTCACGCCCTTATCCATCCCAATACATATGAACACATGCCACATAACCCAGCCAAACCCATTATAAACTCAAGTGTTCTAAATCGATTTTAATAAAACAAAATTTTTATTGAAAACCATTACATAAAACCTTTTTCCTAAATCCAAAAAAGTAACTTATTTTAAAATCATCATTTTAAAATCAAACCACGAAGCATTTTACACAATAATTCAACAATTTCCAAAAAAACTACAAACCATCACTAAAGAGGGTTTCTACCATGATTTTCACAGAAATTTCACAAAAAAATCAAGTAAAAAACCAATTTTAAATCAAGCCTTCATATTCTAAATAAAAGGAGTCTAGATTGAATCCACCTACATTGGGAAACTTGGAAAAATGGAAAATAACCCAAAAACATCCACATAATTGGGTTGAAACTCCAAAAACCCACCTTAGATATCCTCTCCTATAATAAAAAAATACAAATCTAAACATATTTGGAATAAAATATATTATATATATCTATATTAGACATAGATCTATAAAACCTAGAGAGTGTGAGAAGTAGATCTAAGGAAACCCAGGGAAAATCACCAAGAATGATGATTTACTGTGAGAATCTAGCTTCAATTCACAGAGATAAGCCTTTGAATCACCTCTGGATCGATGGGATAAGCCTATAATACCTTTGGGAGAATAAAAACTCAATTTAGGGCATTATGGGAAAAAAATGAGGAGTTAAAGGTGAAAACATGTTAGATCTACAATTTAAGGATCTAACTTTTAACCTGTGCACGGTTAGTCTCACATTTAGAAAAAATGTGCACAAATCATGCACAAGATTCTGTCTCAAGTGGAAACCTCACACGATTTCCAAACCATGTGCTAACCATTCCAAAGAACACTATCTTAAGTTTCACAGGTTCTCCTAGGTGGCTATATGATTTGGAAAATTTTTGTGTCTACCTGTGCACTTTACCCTTTTCCTATGTCTCATTGTGCATGGTTTCCTAGATGAGTTTCATGGTTTCCTATGACCATTCACCAACTGTTCACCAATAGTGCACCTTTATAAAATCCCCAAAAACATTCCAAAACTCTTCCAAACCTTCCCCAACTTCACCCAAAAAATTTACATACTTAAAATACATAAAGAGATGGTTTCTTACTTGAAATCTGGGGTGCTACACCAGGTATGAGATTTTTTTTTCATGTTGTTTGTTGTTACAGTTGATTAAGATTTTACCTCAAGTGACTAGTGTATGTTTTGTTTCTTACTTATTTATGATATTTATGGGATTGTATGATTTTACCCCTGGCCTAGTATGGCAAGGAAGAAAAATTAAATGCATCATTATAGGCACATAGAGATTCACATTCCATGAATATGCTATGCCATGTAGGTTTTATTTTAGATTTCCTGATATAGTGATATGTTCCATGAGAGTTATGCCATTCTTTGGTGATATTTTTACTATGTTTAGCATGCTTTGCTTCTACACCATGCATATGTGATTTCTTATTTAGCTCGTATCTTATACTGAGTAGGTAAATAACTTCCATGTTACCTATATTTACTTCTTGTTATATCATTCCTAGTTATAATTTTGATATTCAATTGGTTATTAAAGTTTCAGTATCAACCTAAATGGGGGTTTCACACATAAATTTATGGTGACACCTTAACTAACCAATCATGTCATGTTTGAGCCATGAACCATTGGTTTCATGGGTTGAAACATAATGGTTGTGATTAAATGAAAGACAATTTAAAATCTATAGAGTGTTTGGGAACTTTATAAATAGGAAAAGATGGAAACCATATAACCGAACCATAAAATATGAGTTCGATATACCTATAAAATGATGTATAAATTTGAAAGATATTTCATTTTTACTCTCAATAAATTGATTACTTATGGACTTTTTTATGAATTGAACTAAGTAAGTCAGTCTTGACCTATTATGGTTATGAGATAGTTCTTAATCAACCCAAGTAGGTTGGTCATGGTGATTTGTGTTTATGATATAACCCATTAAGGGTGTTTAATAACATGATATTGAATGAATTGATTGGTATCCTTATAGTTCACCTTTATTTTGTTATTCCTTAGTGATTAACCTCATGGGGGTATACATATGATATATATTTATGGTCATTTAAAGTGTCTTAAACCACTTATATGGTGTTTCATATAGATGTATGGTGGAATCTTACTTGACTAGTCCCCTTGATAATTAATAAAAGACCTATTATCTAGTTTAGAGCTTAATTATTTATGAGGACTCTGTTAATTAAAATTCCAATTACAAACTAAAGGGTGTTTTCCTCTATAGATTGGAATTGAAATTTTCTTTAACTAAGTCTAATTTTGAAAATCATTATGGGCAAAAAAAATATTAAATTTAATTTACCTAATAAATATCCTAATTATGACAGGATCTCAGTTAAATACCAATGTTTAAAATGATGTTAATAAAACTTTCATGTGTGCCTTGTGGATTTATCTTAATAAAGTATCATGTACAGATGTTTTTCATGACTAGTTCTTTATAATAATAAAATGATCCTTTAAAATGTTTAAATATAAAATATAAATAAATGAATCAGATCAAATAAAACTAGTAGAGGTGTTATTATCTTTAACCCTCATGTAATGGTAGTTTAATTATTTCCATGAGTTTTTCGTTATAATGGGAATGTGACCATTTCCTATAGGATTCTTATAACTTAAATGATAGGACCTTAATCCTAGTGAGTCTTCAAGCATGTCCTCCTTGTAGGTCAATGATTTCTGCTTTTGTAATGGGATGGGTTGATCTAGGTAGCCCCCTGAGAACTTTAAATAGTTTCTAGATTCTTGTGAATCATTTCATACGTGAGGTTCTTTTTGGGTATCATTTGTCCTACGTAAGACTCTTAGTTTATAAAAACGACACTCAGGATAGGTGGGTGGTCTTTCAGTAGTTTGACCCTTTTTATGGGTGTGAGCATCATGTAATGATCATTTTTAGTGGGCTAAACATGACTATGTAATGGTTGGATGCTTATTTGTTTATGTGACCCTTTATTCTACTTAAATGGTGTAAAACTTAGTATGTCATTAACTGGATTATAGTAGTAGGGGATAATATAAATCTGGTCTAATTCTATGTATGGGCCACAGGACATGGGGATTCATTGGGCCACTAGGCCTATTAATATTTTAAAATGATGTGTTGTAGGGTTGATGAAGTCCTATAGTAGTATGTTTCAATACAATTGGTACCCATAGAGTTAATAAATGGTACAATAAACCAAATGAGTTGGGTGATAATCATTTAAATCATGAGATGTTTAACTTGAATCATAGGTCATCTTCAAGGTAGATTGATCAAGGTGTTCAAGTAAATATGAATAATCCCAATGCTCAGAATGATTTTATAAAAGTAAATGGTGTTGTAACACCACTGGGTAGGTTGGTTTTGTCTTTTACGCATGATTCTATGGCATGTGTGGACATAACTTTGGAGGAGTTTCAAGAATACATCTATAAAAAAACTATTCTAGCACACTTGTGGGAGGTTAGTCCATCTCTCCTTTTGATGAATAGTACAATCCTAATGTGGGGAGCATCGCATTAATCTGGGTAATACGTTTCCTTCCAATTATAAGGAACACAACCAAGGAGGACCATTTGGAAATGATTGTATTTGTATTAAATTCCCTTAAGGCTGGTAAGTTCTGAAATGTGTCGGTGCTTGCATGGTATCATGATGATGACATGGTTGGTGGAGTACAAAACCCCTAAAAACACCATTATTCAAGGATGGACAATGAAGTGTGTCCTTTAGAAATCATGGGATGCCTCTATAGTGAGGGAATAGTGGTCAAGTTATGATGACACATTGGTAGGTGAATCCCAGCTTCTTCAAAAAAACTCAACCAGAGATGGTTCATATATTATTATCCTGTATAGTTGGGTATGGTTGGTTTGAAACCATATTGATTACTTCGTCTTGGATCTAATAGGGTTTTCTTGGTTATTCTTGGTAATTCTTAATACACTCTTGGTTTACTCATTTATTAGATACAATCATGTCTCCTATCTTGACATCGTCCTACATGCACTGAGAGAGAATTATTTTTACACCATGATAAATATAAACTTTATTGTTCATGGTAAGTGAACTTCATGGGAGTTACACTTCGGAATCATGGTTGTAGAGGAATGGTTATTCCAGAGTGATACTTAGGTTCCCAAGTAGGAATTCCTTCGATAGACTCATGGACACCAACTGTTTCCTTTTGAATTTATCTTCAGGTGGATGCCACTTTAGGATTGGTCAATGTTTTTTATGTATGGATGTTTTGGCTATGTACCAACATCACACATGTAAATGTTGGAATATGGGCTACGTTGGATGATATACATGGACTCCATTTGATGATTACAAGGTTACCTTATATTTCACTAGATCTTAGTTTAGGTGTTCTAAGGGTGATAAACCAAGTCTTCTAGATCAAGTATACATCCATGTTTGTGATGGGGAACAACCACATAAATGAATTTATTGTCTAGAGACATCACCATATGCTAGTTATGGGCCTCTATAAACATGATAATATAATTCTTGAGGTACGTTATATTAGATTAATCATGAACAAATTTTTGAAATGCGTCATCCATTTAAACTGAGCATTGTTAAAATATTCAGCTAGAAGTGGATCGATTTGTTTTCCTATTTTTAATTAAATGCAGAAAATAATGAACCTTTTTTGGTATGTTGTCGTTTTGAGATGAGTGAAGTTTGAGTTGGCTGATTTTTTTCATGAAAATTCAAGTCAACCTAGTTGAATTTGGTCAATTTGGAGTTGAATATCTATTAATCTCATAATCATGAAAAGAGCATTGTTAGAACACTAAGGGATGCTGAATTAGAAAATTCTGACAGTGGGGGTTCCATGGATTGGATTAGGTTGTTAAATGGTAAAACCTATGGTGGGGAGATCCATAGACCATATGGTAAAATATATGGTGATGTGATCATTTATGTAGTTAGACGGTCTTAGATAAGTGTTGTCTCAGTGTTTTAGTTTAGCAATACAAGTATCGGCTCAAGTTTGATGGCTTATGTATCGTAAACTTATATGATTTTTAGAGACACATTGGGAATTTTGAAATGAATCATGAATATTTAAAAAACATCATGTATCAAGTAGGTCGGGTTTTGTCTTTCATATTCTCCCTAAGGATTATAGGGGATGAGAGGTTTTAAGGTGCAGAGATTTTAATGTCCCATGTTTTGGATGAAGTAAATTTTCTAGGGGAATTTTAATTTTACCTTTTGGTGGATAGTAAGTTATATAAACTAATCCACATAATATAAATCCAAAAAATAGAAAAATTAAATTTTTTTTTTTAGAATTGGTTTAGGTCATGAGAGGTGTCCCTGGGTGTTTTGTTGAGTTTTGAGAGTGACAGGCTCCAACAACTCAAAAACCTAGAGAAGATGTTAATGGATCATGGTTTGTATGAAACCATGAATCCCACCATAGAAAATAGTGTAGAATGTTAAGAGGGGATGAGGGTATCACATGGTTTTTTCTAACCATACACACCAATCAACATGACTATGTGATATCTGTAGGTTCCTTAACATAGGTTATGTTCAGGGTTTTCACAAGATTTCCCAAATCGTGCACATGAATGGTGTGAGCCTCCTTCTTATAAAGTTTCTTAAGAAAGTTAGGGGCATGGTTTGGCTAACCATGAGGCCAAACTGTATTCCTCTATTAAAGGGGTGTTTTTACTAAAGTTCCCCCCACCTCCATTTAAGTTTTCTTTCACTCTTTCTTCTCTTCTTACCCACACACAGCAGCTCTCCTATGGAGCTTTTCCCTTCCTCATATAGGGAAGATGATAACTTCATCATCTTACCACTATTTTAAACATAGTTCATCATGTTGGACGTGAATTCATAACTCAAAAACTCATCCTTACTCCTTTATTAATTTATCTTCTCCTATCATGTGTTATCTTTATGTAAGTTAATTCACCCTATTTTTAAGGAATTTGATGATTTATTTGATTTCTATCAAACCAGATCAATTAAATCCTATATATTGGATGTGATGACCATCTGTGGTATAATTTATGTGGTATATAGTTTTTCATTGAAATTATAGATCATTCATTAAATACATTGTTGTGTCGAATGCCAGATTCTACATGTGTTGACCTTAAATTATGAAATTAAACATCTATACCCCAATGACCTAAATTAAATGGACCTTGTGTATTAAATTGAACTAGAAGAGAATTATCACCTCAACCTGAATCACATCTTTTGGTGTAATGCATATATTCCTATGACTTGTACCGCTTCTTGGTAATTAGTTCACCCTTATCGGTGATGTTTCACATGCTCATGTTTATGATACTTTTTTCCCTCTATACCACATTTTGAGGTGTGATAAATAAAACCTTATGTAAGGGATAATTACTTGAACTTTAAGAATCAAAATGATGGTATCACCCCAGCTTAATGATAAAATATCTTACGAGAAGGGATAACTTATTTAATAAAATTAGAAAATTGAATGGGTTTATTTAATTGATAAATGAGAATACCCCTTCTACTTATTACTCGGATTATGATGAATGGAATACTTAAGTACATGGCCTTTAATTATATAATTAAGATGAATGATTGGCATGCCCCTCTTTGGAATGCTTGAATTATGATCTAGTTTATGGAATGTTTACTAAAGTGTCCTAATTTATTATTTTATAATTGAAATGAATAATGGGAATGACCCCTCTTTTGTATACTTGAGATATGATGTGGCATGTTTATGAACATGGAATCTTTTACAATTGAAATTAAATGATTAAATGAATTATGTTCACCTAAATCAATACTTGGGGTTACTTTTATGGAACACCAAAGATGGGATCATAGGTTACTTTCTTTAAATTATGCAGAGTGATACTTGTATTCCTATGTAGCAATTCCTTGCATGTTCTATTAGGTTGAGTTGATTTTATTTTTCTTTAGTGATACACGGATTTCCATATATTAATTCCTTGGATGGGCTCATAGTATGGATAGGATTGTTATCTCCATGATCGATATTGGTACCCTAGGGGAGATACCTTGGACGTGATCAGTGGAAAGATGGTTACACCATATCATGAGCGATACTTGGTCCCCTATGTGAGATACATATGATGGGCTCAGTTGGTTATGCCTTTATACTATACCAAGAGTGGTACTTGGGATTCCTTTTTATGGATTGCCTTGGATGAATAGTTAGGGCGATGGATAATTATTATTCTCCTAGTCGGATACTTGTGATTCCTATTTTTATATCACCTTAGATAGGCCCAAGATTATATTTTACTAAGAACCATAATGCTTCTTGTCTAAATATCTAAGATATTCTAGTTTATCATATTTAAGGGTGTGTCTACCAATCCAAAGAACACGCTTGAGTTTGGTCCATGTTTGTGTTTGGCCCCTATAATAGGCCCATCTATGTTCCCTTGTGGATACTCCCAATAATTATATATAAATATTATATCTAGTCAGGTTGATCCTAGTTATGAGATATTCTGGATTAGGCCAAACCAGGTATGGCCAGTCGAGTGTCCTTATAAAACCCTGAGCTTGACATGTTTGTATTTTATTATTTTTGTCACTTTCTACCATATCAGTTATACTTGTACACTATAGTATTTTATAATCACATGTTGTTTTATGATCTAATCACCATTGGTGGGGGACTACTGAATATATATCACACCCTTATCAGGACTCCATTACACTATGGTACCTGATCAGGCCTCATGTTTGCAGGTCTATAAATTATACTTGTGTTGTTATGGTTATACCAAAGAGTTAAGAGCACAAGACTGAGCTAGATCTCAGGATGATCATGGGGTTTTCCTTTGGGGATTTGTTTATTATTTTTATACATGTACTATACTATATTGAATTTCCTTCTATATTGTTTTCTTATTTGTTTACATTATCTCTTTATTCACATTCATGAATTGTTTTTTAATTGGAATTGGACTTTTTATATTATTTTCATCAGCAATTATTATTATTCCACTACTCTGTCTATCATTTATCTAATTCTAATATTGGTTTATCTATCTTATACCACTATTATACTCTAATTATGAAGGTATATTCTCTCCATCATACCATCATTTGAACCTTTATTCTAGTTTGAAACCTTATGTGTATGGGGAGGTGTGCTTGAGGCCATGTGGTGACCGTTTGGCTACTGGTTTCATAATCAGTCAGACCGAGATGTTAAAAAGTGGTATTATATCCTTTGCTTCCTTTTGTCTTACTATTTTGGTCTAGTAGACATGAGACTAGGAATATGTCAGTGCTTAGTAAATAACCATGTTTGGGAGTGATCAACCCATACACGGGGAAAATACCAAGTGACTAGAGATGGAATTGTTGTTCATTCTGTTTGTTATTACATTTGATTATGATTTCACCTTGAGTGACTCGTGTACCTTCTGAAAAATATTTATTTATGTGATTTATGGGATTATAACATTTTACCCTTGGCCTGGGATGGAAATTAAGTATCATTTCATGAATCGTTATAGGAACATATATATTCATATTCCATACATATTCCATGCGATGTGTATTTTATTTTAGAATTATACATATAGTAACCTGTTCCTTGATAGTTATGATATGATTCTATAAATTTTGTTTTATGTTTATAATGATTTATTTTTACACCATTCTTATTTGATTTCATGTTTAGCTAGAGTCTTATTTTTATTAGGAAAATAACCTCCATGTTACCCATGTTTACTTCTTGTTATAGCATGCCTAGTTATAATTTGTATATTCAATTAGTTATTAAAGTGTCAGAATCAACCTAAATGGTGTTATACCACCTATATTGATGGTGAAACCTTAACTAACCAATCATGACATGTTTGAGCTATGGACCATTGGTTTCATGGGCTAAAATGTACCGATTGGGATTAAATGGGATCCAATTTTAAATATATAAAGTGTATGGGAAATTTATAAATTTTAAAAGATGGTAAACCATATAATTGAACCATATTATATGAGTTTTATATACTAAAAAACTAATTTATAAATATGAAAAAATTTGAATTATGACTCTAAATGAATTGATTTCTTGCGGATGTTTTTAGGACTCGATCCAAGTATGTTGGTCTTGACCTATTATAGTTATGAGATAGACTTGAATCAACCCAAGTATATTGGCCATGGTGATTTGTGTTTATGAGACAACCCATTAAGGGTGTTTAAAAACTTGATATCAACTAACTTGATCAGAACCCCTATAGGTTTCCTTTCTTTTATTATTCCTTAGTGATTAACCACATGTGGGTATACTTATGTTATTTAGTGATAGTAAATTAAATTGTTCACAATTTCTTAGGTAGTGTTACATATAGATGTATGGTTTCATCTTACATGACAAATAACCTCTCTAATTAATAAAAATCCCATTATCTTCTTTTGGGATTAATTATTTATGAGGCCTATATTAATTAAAATACTAATTAAAACCTAAATGGTGTTTTCCTCTATAGATCGGAATTGGATTTTTCATTAAAAAATCCCAATTTTAAAAATAATTATGGATAAATAAAATGAATTTATGTGATAAATTTAATAATTATAGTAGGATTTCAGTTAAATTCCAATGTTTAAAAGGAAGTTAATAAAACTTTCCTGTGTGCCTTATGGATTTAGCTACGTAAAGTACCATGTATAGATGTTTTTCATGACTGGTTCTTGATAATCTTAAACTGAGCCTTAAAAATTTTTAAAGATCAAATATAAATAAATGAATCAACTCAAATAAAACATGTAAAGGTTTTCTTAGATTTAACCATCATGTAGGGGTAGTTTAAGCATTTCCCAAAGTTTTTCCTTAGAACGAGAACATGAGAATTGTCTGTAGGCTTCTTTAAACATAAATGATCGGACCTTAATCCTAGTGAATATTCATAAATTACCACCTTGTAGGTTCTATGATTTAGGATTTTTTAAGGTTTTTTTCCGATGTAGGAAGCACCCTCAAAACTTCAAATTGTTTCCAGATGGTTGTGAATCATTTTAGGTGTGAGGAGGCATTCGGGTGATGGTTGTCCTGAGTAGGAATATTAGTTTCTAAAAAGGGTACATTGGATTGGTGTGTGGTATTTCATTAGTCTGAACCTTGTTATAGGATTGAACATCATTTAATGATCGTTTTTAACAGGCTAGACATTCCTAGGGCATGTTCATCCTATTAATAGGTCATGTGACCCTTTATTCTTCCTCAGTGGTTGGTGACTCGGTATTTCATTAGCTAGATTATATTCAAAGGGGATAATATGAATCTATTCTAATTCAATATTTGGGCCATAGGAAACTATGATTCATAGGGTCAATAGACCTATAAATAGTTTCAAATGATGTGTCATAGTGTTGATGAAGTCCCGGGGTAGTACGCATCGATACATATTATACCTGTCGAGTTGCTAAAATGGTAAAAAACCCATATTAGTTTGGTGATAATAATTTAAATCTTAATCTATTATTCTTGAATAATAGGTCATATTTGAGTTCATATTTTCCTTAAATGACCCTAAGTATAGTAAGTCTTGAAATGTGTTGGTTCTTGCAATGCAGAACAATGATGATATGGTCGGTGGAGTATGAAACCCCTAAAAACACCATTAATCAGGGATGGACTTTAAAGGTTGTGGTTGATTAATCATGGGATGCCTCAGAATTGTGGGAATCATGGTCAAATTATGATGACGCGTCCGTAGGTGAAGCCTAACATCTTCAAAAAGAGTCAACCAGAGATGTTTTAACTCTTATTCTCATGTATAGTTGGGTATGGTTGGTTAGAAACCATACCAAGCACTTAATATTGCATATTAATGGGGTTTCTCAGGTCTTATTTGTAATTCCTAATACCCTGTTAGTGTACTCATGTCTTAGAGATGATCATGTCCCCTATCTTTCATTATCATGGGTATATTGAGAGAGCTTCGATTATACACTGCACTAAATTTAAATGCCACTATGCTTGGTAAGTGAACTCCATGGGAGTTACACTTATGAATTGTAGTTTTTTAGGTATGTTTAGTCCTAAGTGATACTTGGGTTCCCATGTAGAAATTACTTGGATGGACTCATGGACACCATCTATTTCCTTTTGACTTGATAACTAGGTGGATGCTGCTTTGGGATTACTTAATATTTTTTATGTGTAGACTTTTTGGTTGTGTACCAAAATATGACTTGTAAATGTTGGAGTATAGAATACCTTAGATGATCTCCATGGACTCCAGTTGATGATTCTAGGGTTACCTCAGCTTTTAGTCGATCTTGGTTGAGATGTTATAAGGGTGGCAGTCCAAGTGTGCTTGATCAATCATTAATCCATGTTCATGTTGGGGAATGACCAAATAAATGAATGTTGTCTCTAGAGACATTACTGGAAGCCAATTGTAAACCATGGTGAATTTGTTCAGATAAATATTTAGGTACCTTAATTTGGAGCCATTGAGATCTAGTTTTTTAAATTCATTTCCCGTTTAAGCTGAGAATTTACAAAAATAGTCGGATAGAAGTGGCTCGACTTGTCTTCCTATTTTTCCCTAAATGCAAATGATAAGAAACCACTTCTTGCACTTCATCAGTTTGAGGTGAGTTCATTGTGATTCAGCCATGGTTTATCATAAAAATCCATCTTGACCTAGTTAAATGAGGTTGATTTGGAGTCAACTATCCATTAATCTCAAATCATGCTAAGATAATTATTAGAATGTTCAGGGCATACGGAATTAGACAATTCTAGTAGCGGGGGTGCCCTGACTTGGATTTTGATGTTAAATAGTAAAACCTATAGTGGGGAGTTCCATTCACATGATGGTAAAATATACAATGATGTGATCATGTATTGAGGGAGATGGTCTTGGATAATCACCATCTTGGTGCTTCATTTTTTGAATATGATCATTGGCCCAAGTTTGATGGCTTATGTATCATATGTTTAAGTGATGTTTGGAGGCATGTTGGGAATTTTGAAATGCAATGTGACTATTTAAAAAAATATGAACAGAGTAGTTTAGGTGTTGTATTTTTTAGTTTCCTCAAGGATTGTCGGTGATTAGAAGTTCTAAGGTTGGGAGATTACAACATCCCATGTTTTGGACCAGGTAAAATTTCCAAGGGAATTTGAATTTTACCGTTTGGTGGATGGTACATTCTCCAAAATATGCCTCATATTGTTAAACCAAGTCTTGTAACCCTAAAATTTGTTGTTTTTTAGACTCATTTTAGGGCCCGAGAGGTGTTCCCAGGTGTTTTATTGAGTTTCAAGAGTGGAAACCTCTAAAAATCAAAACCCATAGAATCTATTAAGGGTGCATGGTTTTTATGAAACCATGCGGCCCACCATAGGAAACCATGTAGCCTATTAAAAGGGGATAAGGGTGTCGCATAGTTTTTTCCAACCATACACACCACGCCACATGACTGTTCGATTGTTGTAGGATCCTTGGAAAAGGGTAATTGCAAGGTTTGCGAATGGTTTCCCAAAATATGCACATGAACCATGCAAGCCTCCTTAGAAAGTGGATTAAGAAAGGTAGGGGAACGATTTTCCAAACCATGAGTCCAAACCATGTGACTCTTTTAAAGGGGTGTTTTAACTAAAATGACCCTACCTGATTTTGATTTCTTTTAACCCTTTCTAATCCTCTTACCCACATGTAGCATCCCCCCATGGATCTCCCCACTTACTCCTCTAGGAAAGATGATAACTTCATCATCTGACCTCTGTTTTGAGTGTCATTTGTCACGTTATAAGAATATCAGTGAGTATAAAAATACTCCTTTCTCATTTATTCATTTATTTTCTCCTCTCCTACACTATCTTTATGAGAGCTAATTCACCTTATTTTTAGGGCCTTTAATGATTTTTCTAATTTATCTCAAATCATATCGATTCAAGCCTCGATATTATATGTGTGGACTATCCATAATATAATGTAGGTGGTATATATTTTTTCTTTTAAATTATAGATCATTTATTAAATACTCCTTTGTGTCACATTCCGAATTCTTCATGTGTTTCCCTTATTTTGAAATTAAACATGTAGACCCCAATTTATTAAATTAAATATCCCCTTTGTATTAAATTTCACCATAAGAGGATTCTCACCACAACCCAAACAACCTCTTTTAGGTTCATTGAATATATATATATGTATGACATATTCCACTTATTCATAATTATTTCTCCCTTATCGGTGATGTTTCACATGATCATATTTATGATACATTGTTCCCTCTCAACCACCTTTTTAGGTGTGATAAATAATCCCTTATATAATGGATAATTACTTGAACCTTATAAATATAAATAATGGGCTCGCCCCGACTTAATAATAAAAACTCTTACGTGATGAGGTAACTTGTTTAATAAAATTGGGAAATAGAATGGTTTTCTTCGATTAATACATTATATTTTCCCTCTTACTTATCACCTGAATTATCATGAATTAAATGCTTAAGTTCATGGCCTTTAATTATATAATTGGGGTGAATGATGGGCATGAACCTCTTTATTATGCTTTAATTATGAGTTATGTTATGGAATTTTTACTAACATGGCCTTCTTCTTTATTTTATAATTGATATGAATGATGGGAATAACCCCTCTTTTATATACTTGAGTTATGATGTGTCATGTTTATGGACATGGCCTCTTTTTAAATTAAACTTAAATTCTTGAATGAATTGTGTACACCTATAATGAAACTTGGTTTCATTTTTATGTAACACCAAGGATGAAATCATAGGTTACTTATTTTACATTATTCCTAGAGTGATACTTAGATTCCCATTTAGGAATTCCTTGGAAGGAATCTTAGGGTGATCTAATTGTATTTTACTTGAGTGATACTTCGATTTCCATATAGGAATTCCTTGGAAGGGACCATAGGATAGTTGAGATTATTATCATCATGATTAATATAAGTACCCCAGGGGAGATACCTTGGATGGGATCAGTGCAAATATGGTTACACCATGAAGGGAGAGATACTCGATCCCCTTTGTGAGATACCTGGGACAGGCTTAGTGGGTTATACCTTTATATCATACTGAGAGTGATACTTGGTATTTCTCTATACAGATCGCCTTGGATGGACTCTTAAGGTGATGGATAATCATGGTGATCTTGGTGTGATACTTGGGATTCCTCTTTAAGGATCACCTTGGATGCTCCTATGATTCCTTTTTACTAAGAACCTTAATGAATCTTGTTTATTGATATAAGATATTATAGTTTATCAGACATAAGGGAACGCCTTTTGATCCAAATAACATGCTTGGGTTCGGTCCATATTTATGATCAAATCCTATGATAAGATCATCTATGTTCCCATGTGGATATGCCCAGTAATTATATATACATATCATAT
The DNA here is from genome assembly GCA_963277665.1 of Viscum album. Classification (NCBI taxonomy): domain Eukaryota; kingdom Viridiplantae; phylum Streptophyta; class Magnoliopsida; order Santalales; family Viscaceae; genus Viscum; species Viscum album. The sequence continues at coordinate 913,018,006 of OY728153.1, forward strand.
TTACTCAGATTGATGGTAGTTATGAGATATTACGTCTTAGTCTAAAGAATGTATGGTTAGTTGGGTTTCCTTGGGGATCCCGATCCCAACATGTTTATATTTGATTGTTATTTTTACTTACCACCTTATCATCTATACATGTATGCTTTTTATTTTATATTTTTAGACTAGTTTATAATTGAAACACCATTGGTAGTGGCCTACTAATTATATATCACACCCTTCTTGGGTAGCCATTTCACTAGGGTACCCGATCATACCTCATGTTTTCAAGTCTATGGATTGTGATTATGTTGTTATGCTTATACCTGGGTGTTAGGTGCATAGGACTGAGATAGAGATTAAGATGCTCATGGAGTTATACCTTGTGTATTTGATAATTTTGTTATAAGTTTACTGTATTTTATCGTATCACCAACTATATTTTTTCCTACTCTGTTTATTTTAGCTCCATATGCATATTCATGCATCACTGTATAATTAGTGTTGGCCTTTTTATATTATTTGCTTTCAGCTATTATTACTCTTCCACTACTATGTATACCATCTATCTACTTATTATGTGAGTTTATCTATCTTATAATATTGTTATACTTTAATTATTAGGGTATGGTATCCACACCATACCATCATTGAACCCTCACTGGTAGTTGGTAGCCTCTGGCATATGGGGAGGCACGCTTGAGGCCCTGTGGCAACTAATCCAGCTACTGGTTTCATAGTAAGTAGGGCCAGAATTTTACAAATGATATAATAATTATAGGATAATAATAAAATTATAAATATCATAAATTTAATATATAAACTATAAATCCATCAGTATATCCAACCATGAGAGGTGGTACTCAAAAAACAAACGATGTCGTTTCATGAGGTGGTAGTCCTCTATACACACAAATGATGATTTTGTAACCCATTTGATTGAAGTGAAGATAGTTTTAGGTAATTCCAATAACATAAAAATATCTCAGTATATGGAAGATACTAAGGTTATTTTATAATCATGGTATAATAATAATGGTAGGAGGTAGAGGAAGAAATAAAACAAAAATGTTATTGATGAACATTACCCCTTATTCAGGTATCCTCCTTAGGCTTTCCCTAAAATCCTTCCTTGGTTGGATTTATATCCAAAATAAGAACTCTAATATGAGGGGAGGGAATTTTGGAAGTGATTTGGGTTGTTATTGGTTGAACCAAATTTTTTTGAAGTTGTTAAGAAGAATAAGGATAAGGGTGGCCTTTTATAAGTGGGGGAGTGGACGAACTTGGTTTTTTGAAAAGAAATAAGTGATCCTATATTTTTCATATATAAAAAGGGTAAAAATTAGTCCATTATCAAACATTATATGTTTAATGGTATGAATATGTACAGAAAATATTTTTTAGATAATTTTATAGTTCATTTTTACTGTTATATATTTAGTTTAACCCCTTGGTAAACCCATTTGTACCTAAACCATGGTAATTAATTTTTACTGCATTCAATATTCATTTTGGTCAAAATTAAGTTTAAATTATTATAAATTAAAAATTATATTGATTAAAATTATAGAATTAATTTTTCTAAATTCTATTTACATAATTCGAAAATTTTAATTTAAAATTAACACCATAGACGCGACGAGAAGGTGGTGTTTTAAAGAAAAAAATATCAAAAGTTTGAAATATTTTTTTATCAAAATTCAATATGAAATTGATTCAAATGACCTAAATTGGATTAATTGATATAAAATTGAACTAATTTTACAGTAACACTAATAAAAAATATAATTTAACATTATTGATAATTTTAATTAAAAGGAATTTTTCAATTAAAATTCTTTATCTTTCATTATTTATCAAAAAAAGAATCTTTTCAAAAAAGTACCAACAAATCACCCTAAGATAATTTTGAAATTATGATTTAAAAATTTAATTTTATTTTATCAAATTAATTTTCTAAAATCTCCAAAAATTTATTTTATTATAAGCACACAAAAAGGTGATAATGCTTTTTTTAGAAAAATACAGTTTTTAAGCATAAAATTGGTATTATTCTTATTTATTATCTAGAAAACATGTATGATGATAGTTAAATATTTTATTTAATATAAAATATATTAATTTCATTAAATTAATTATCTAAAGTTTATTTGGTTAATTTTTTTATATAAAACACACCTGTGTTCATAAAAATAGTTTTTTAGATAAAGATTTCCTTTTATTTTATAAATGGTTTTATTTTCATTTATAATTAATTTGTCACTAAATAATTAATTATATATACATGTATAAACCATATTTTCATAATTTAGTTACTATTATTCATTAACTCCATTCCAACTTCTATGTGAAAATTATCATATTAAATAACAATATTTTAATAATATGTCATATTTCATTTAAACTCAGTGTTGCATGTAACTCATGCTAAACTTAGTGTTGTGTGTAACTCAAAATATCAAAAAGAATAAATTAATTTGAAAAAAATATTTCATAAAATCTTAGGGTATTAAAATATATTCCATTTACTACACCATAACTATCCCCACTTCCTATAGAAAATAGCCACAATAATCATCCACAATTTCCCATTTAATTTCATCATCTAACCATTTTCATATTTACTTTCACTAGCCATGTGAAATTTATTATTCCATAAAATTTTATATTTAATTGAAAACCATTAATTATCCATAAAACATATTAATTATAACCATTACCCATCTATTTTCATTTTTAATAAAACATCAATAGACTATAGGTTATTCGATTCCATCCCACTTCCAATACCATTTTCATTATTAATAATCACATATACCCCAGGCCAAAATGAAACTATAACACATCCATACAACCATAAACCAATCATCACACAGACCCACACCAAAACACATTCCAATATCCATCAAAACACCTCCTTATCCATATAACCAATTATACCACCACTTCCTTATAACATAATAGTTTATTCATAATTTTTATAACAACAATCACAACCCCTCATTCCAACCATGACAATCCATCCATATCTCAAATTGTATAATTCATACTACCACCCTAAAAACCCAAAAAAATACACTGAAATAATCACAATAATCACATCATTGATATAAGGCATACCATTAGTATACTACAACTAATTCCTATAACAAGTCACCATGAACATCTTTTTTTAATTATACCTTCCCATTAATTCAACATCTCTTGATTAAGCATCATGATAAAAATTCTAGATTTCACACAACTATTTCATTAATACATTTATATGATTAACCTTTTATGAAAAGGCGTTTATATTAATTTAATCATAATTAAAACACATGTAAATATTATAGTAAAAACACAATTTTTAGAAGAAGAAAAATGATCAACTATAAATCTCATAATAAATATCAAGAATCATGTAAAGATAGAAAAATAACCCCATTACCTTCAATTTATTTTTTATTCCAATTCATTAAATTTTTTATGCTAAAACTTAAAATTAAACCAAAGTAAGAAAAATTGTACTTCAATAGTGTATATAAAATAAAAGAGAGCTCTCGAATCCCAAAACCAATCCAAAGCATTAAATAAACCAATGTGCATGAATCAGGGGAAAATATGATAATAAAGTCATATCTACATGAAAAACACCCTAATCATACTAGAACACATCAATTCCTAGAAAAAAACCATGACTCAAGAATCATAAAACTAGTTCATACCACTACCATATCTTTCTTAGATGAATAATTTAGAGAAAACCCAAGATGGAAAGAAGAAGAACTCACCTTAGACCATAAAAATGTGTTCTATTGAAACCAAGGGCTAAAGAGAATCAATGAGGGTTAAAGGGACTCTAGATAAACAAATATAGTAACCTAAGTCTTGGGTAAAATAATATAAAATATAATAATTTAGGATGTATTCTTAAGTTATTCTCACCCCAAAATTGAAGGCGTTATGACACAACAGATTATGGTTGTTCCAGGATGGGCCTAATTACATTGAACCATTGTAAATAATGTCTGAATCCCTATTATATCCCCCTATATAACCTATGTCCAACCAATTGATTTTATACAATTTAAGGAGGGTCTTGTTGTAACTATAACCTCAACATTATGAGTAAGTATGTTTTTACTTTACCAAAATATTCCACAATACCCTACACACCATGACATGACTAGGCTTCCTCTATCGAGACAACATGAATCTTAACTCTCATGGATTGTACCCCAATCCATGAATCTACCTCATGAAATGATATACCATACTACACAACTCTAATATCTTCCATTTATCCCTTCTTGTTTTGATACTCTAGACCATGCCACCACTCACTCTTACCAGCAAGAAACTCTGCTCCGAATCCATCCCTCTTCCTATATACTTATACGAACACCTCCAACAACAAATCATAGATATTAAAGAGTTGATAAGGCCCAAGTCATTACATTAGATACATCCCAAATTATTTTCTTCCTTGATAATCAAAACAAATCCATAATAAGAAAACAATAATCAATAATCCATACAATCTCCCAAAAGATACCTCTCAAATAGAATGACATCATCAATAGAGAATAAAAGCAAAAAAATTAATTAATTCAAATAAATAAATAAAATAAATAATCATCCCTAATGAAAATATTCCTAAATAATAATATCAAACATAAAAAAATCAATGTTCAAAATAGCATACGTTATTGGGTACACAACTATGAATCACATTACAATATAAATTCCTCTAAGAAATTATGCCTCTATAGAACAAGATTGAAGTGAATAACATGCATGAAAAACAAATCTTTTTTAAAAACTAGATCTCAACTTGTTATTCTATGAATGAAATTTATCCTCTTCATCCATATATCCCCAATCAATCAAATGAGTGTATCCATGAAGGTATCAATGAATATATGACACATGGAAGACATCATGGATCTAGTCCAATTGTAGGGGAAGTGATAATCTATACATAAACTCACTGATGCATCCCAATACCTCAAAAGGACTGATAAACCGGGAGAAATCATACTCCCTTGTCTAAACCTCCATTATCCATAATGATGGAAAACCCTCATGAACACTTTATATTTACACTCAAACCCCAAAGGCCTCTTCCTTTAATTAACATAAGACTTATGAAGTTCATGTACCGCCTTCATCCTCTCTAAAATCATATAAACCTTCTCTATCATGCTCTACATGACACCTAGACCAAGAACCACTGACTTTATAAACTCAGTCTAACACAATGGATATATGTTGATCCTCCCATACAATACCTTTAATTTACGCATGAAAATTGAAAATTGATAACTATTGTAATAAGAAGACTTTCACAAGTGTGGGACATCCACCCATAATCCACCAAAATACAAAACACAAGATCAAAACGCATCCTCTAACATCTAAATGGTTAAGTTCATCTTCCTATCTATCTGAGAATAAAAAGTAGTGATATAGAAAAGATAATATTTAAAATAACTCTGAAGACTTCCCAAGAATCATAAATAAAAATGAATAACTTGATTAGAGATGATGTTCCTTGGTACCTCATGAAGCCTCACTATCTCATCCACATACAGCCTCACCAGAGCATCTGTAACACCTGACTCACTGACCATTATAAAATGATCCCACTTAACCAACTAGTTCAAAACCACCCAAATAAAATTATACCCTTATTTGTAACAAGGTAAATTGGAGAAAAAACCATTAATATTTACTTTTAACTCCACTGGGGAATATCTTGTAGCTCGAGAAATCAACTGGGAACATGATGCCCTATTTTCACATATTGGTTGAACAAACACTATGACATGAACTCCAACACTTAATACTTCATCCCTGGACACCATAAATGACTACTCAAGGAATGATACATCTTGGATACACCATGATACATTTAGAAATTTGATCTATGAAAATCATGATGAACCTCCTTATGCATCACCAATGGAATAAACCACCTATCTTGAAACAATATCTAATGTCAGTCATCTTTTGACAATACCTCAAGAGATTCACCATGGAATATTTGATCCCATGTAATTTCTAACTCCAAGTATCCCAACATAGTATCCTCTAATTATTACATAATTTAAAATTTCATTTTCATTTGGTATAGGAAACCTCTACCACAAACCCACTCTTCATCAAGATGTTTCACTGTAATCACCACAATCACTCTCCAAGCATCTCCAAATTCAAAAACATCATATCCTCATGGATTATTACTTAGTGCATCAATAACTTCATTCCATTTTCCTAGGTATTAAAATATCTTAAAGTCATAGTCCTATAAGAACTCCATCCGCTAATTTTTATGTAGTTATAGATCTCATTAAGAGAAAATATACTTTAAGTTCTTGGGATTTTTGAAGAACCAAAAAGTTATCACTAATGAGTAATGATTCCCTAACTTTTGAGAAAATACTGAAGATTAAAAATTGAGATCATGGGTGGAATTATAATGATCATGGGAATGTAACTTCCATTACCCATATGAGATCACTTCTCTTTGCTACCTAAAAACTCAACCCAAACTCAGATGATAAGTGTCATAGAAAACCTTAAACATCACTACCTCCCCTGGTAACTAAAGTATGGGAGAAATGATTAACTACCCTTTCATGTATTAAAAATCCATAAAAGGTTATTCAGTCTATATAAAATCCAATTCTTTATTTTAGGTTGTTAATGGGGATTTAATCCAAGATAGTTTTTACATGAACCTATTATAGTAGTACATGAGACCAAGGAAGATATGGTCATCTATAGAATTATTTGATACTACTAAATAATTGAACACTTCAATTTTAAAAGGATCAAGTGAACCTCCCTATAGAGACACAACATTTTATAGAAGATGAACCTCATGTTTCCAAAAATTAATCTTGGAAAACTTCTCATAAAGTTTATGGTTCTAAAGGACTTGAAAATTAGACTAGAGATTCAAGATATTCTCCTCCTCTAACTTAAAATTATTAAGAATATCATTTATGAACACTATAATAATCTATCTAGGAACTCATGAAACATATATTTCATGAGTCCCCTGAAAATAGTTGAGGTGTTCATGACATAGAACGATATAAACATAAACTCAAAGTTCCTATAGTAGCATCTAAAAGTGAAATTTTTGATATCATCCTATTTCATTCTTATCTTATGGTATCCAAATCAGAAATTAATCTTAAAAACCCATATATCTCTATTAATCTGATCAAAAAATTCATCCATCCTCAAAAGGGTATTATAGTTCTTAACTATCACCTAATTTATCCATTGACAGTCTATAAACAATCTCAGACCACATTCAACCTTCTTGTAAAACAATATTATAGCACACCAAAATGATAAATTGGGTTATATGTGACTATTAAGTATCAAATATATAATATAAATATTCAAATCTCGCAGTTCAAAAGGTTCCATTTTGTAAAGGGCCACTGAGATGAGATAGGTTCCAATATGAAACTCTATCACAAACTCGATATCATATTGAGGGGGTATTATCATAACCTTTTTAGGGAAGATTTTTGGGAACTCCTCAAAAACTCTAGGAAGCTCCATCACCTTCAAATCTACTAAACCCAATGAAAAAACTACTAACTAGGGAAATAGAGTCTCTAAATTCTTAATATACAGCCAATGATCCAACTTGCTAACAAAAACTACATGTTATCCTTCCACATTATAGAACACGAATAACCTATATAATTAAATTGATAATTGAGTGAAATTAATATAACTAATACATTCCAATAATGAAATCATATAGATATATTTATAGTAAGAATAAATCCCAAACAGTTTCATGCTACCACAACATCATCTCACAACTTTGACACACATCAAAAATACTCGAATGACCTACACTTAGTATAGTTAAAACTAGGGTCATTAGAATCCATTGTATCCTTATCCCCAAGGCATTAACCAAGTTAATTTAAATGAGGTTATATGTCCCTCAAAAATAAAATATAGAAAAAAAATGTAGATGATAAATTGATGTCACCTTAGAAAATATTTGGCCCATATGACACTGGCATCTATATGGAATACAAGTAACCATTCCTAGCTCCTATACCTCATTACCACATCCTTGAACAGACACAACCCCATTATCCTAAATATTGAGAACATCATAAGGCTATACTATACCTTCCCCATCACCCCTTAGTAGAAAAAGGCATGGTGCCCCTATTGTTGATAAGACCATAGTGTCCACTACTACTGAGGTTAAAATAAAAAATTATTAAAGACTCTATAATAGCCTTTATGAATGGACAAGAACATTAACCGACTATGATCACAATATATAAAAGAAAAAAACATAGGCATAGGTCTCCTAGTTAAAGCATAATAGCTATCATATTTGAAGAATTAGGAAGAAAACAACTAATGTTGAATCCCTACCATTAAAAACATTAACTATCCTGGAATATATGTTCCTCCACCAATATACCTTCTCTTTAGGGAGTTATGATGACTCCTCTATCTCAATAATACCTACTATGAATAGATCATCTTGATCACTTCTATATTTTTCTCCACCTTCAAATACGTAGGAAACATAAATAGGGTAACTAAATACAAAAACACCAGGCATAGTGCCTCCTCTAAACCCCATTATTTAGACTCCTCATCCAAAAAAAGGTAAAGATAATATTGAAGAAGGTCCTTTAATTTAATTTCAATATATTGAATGCTCAGTCTCAACTATTAAAGGGAGACAAACTCTTTCCTCTTCACCAATTTCATCATCAATGATATGAACTCTTCATGAAACTTTCTCTAAAAATTCTCCCAAAAAACATCTACCTCCTTTCACTCTCTAACATAAAAAAACAACCATTGGTGTTCTTCCCCTCACATATAAACAATAGGTAGTGAAATCTTATACTCTTCCTTGGTATGGATAAATATTAAGGTGATATCGATCTCCTCAAACAAGTTTTCAGTATAAAAACCATAGACTCTCCCGCCATACTTCATGAATCTATGGCAATGGAACTTACACAATATCTTGTATCAAGTATCATCCTCCATAACTAGGTTGAACCTACTATAATCATCCAGATCATCCAATTTCACCACATAAACCTAAACCACATATGGTTGAAAATAAATTGTCATCTAATCAAATAATAAAGGAAACTCTTAATTATAGTATCATGGAATTTATTTAAAATTAATTTTAATTAAATACATTTTAAATTTCTCTAATATCACACCAATTTTAAACATAAGAACCAACAAGTATGATTCATTTACCTAACCTAGGTAATTAAACTAAAATCATAATTATATCACTTAGGGTATTTAGTATGTTTAAGTTTCATTCTTAGGATCATAGAGGGCCATAATAACCTATTTTCAAGTTAGTTACCCTTTCCAAATCACACACTTGGTTTCACTAAAATTGTTTCCCTACTAGTCTCATGAAATCCTCACCATTTATTAACTATAAACTCCAACTTAACTCTTATACGTATCTCTAATAACAACTTTTCATGACCCACCACCATTGGCTACCCTACCTGCACCTACAGTATAGATGAGAGTAACCCCAAATTCCCACCTTTAATAAACCCTGGCTTGGTGACTGAAACTAAGGATATAAAACATTAAAATGGGAGAAATTACCCTTATAAATCCCCGGAACATTGGAAACCACCAATAAAAACAATAATATATTAGAAGAAAACTTGCATCCCAATATAAATTTCAAATATAAAACAAAGTCTCCAAAATGAAATACCAAAGATAAATTCCTATGGAAACAACTCCAACCGCAACTCTAAGATGCAAGCTAGAAATATCTATACCAATCTCCAAACATGCCTAGATTCCTAAAAATATATATCTATATATATAAGGGTGAGGATAAATGTATTATTAGTAGAATAATATATAGTACATGTCATGAGAATATTTATAAATCATACTAATGTTTCATCGAATAAACATAAGAACTAATGAGCTCCTATTAGGTCAACTATCACCCAACCTCACCAGGGAATGTTCACTAAAAATATCATCATTTAATCCTCTAAAAAAATCTATTTTTTAACATATTAATATAAGTAATGTGGTAATTATGGTTGAACCGAAAAGAAAGAATAATGCATGTCAAAGAAGATGAAATAAAAACAGAAAAACAGAATAAAGAAAAAGAAAATTAACACAAATAGTTAAAAACCATAGGATTAAGGAGAAATAGGTATAAAAATATAACATATTAAATCATAAATGAGAGAGAGTGATGAAAATAGTTTAGAAGGTGATATAATATGGGAACCATCCTGATTGGAATTGAAAAAAAAGATTTATTTCCTTGTACCAAGATAAAAAAAATTCTTCCACTATTGTAAAGAAAAGGGGTTGAGACCCCTAACTATCACCTGGTGATCAACATGATTTAGTGAATTCCCTCCAGAGTTGATTTTTCAATATAAACTTAGTAAATTAATGGTTCATTCATATATAATATAAAAAAACCTTTTCCAATTTATGTACTTTGGTTTATGTTTGAGGGAAATAAAATACACCATTTTCACCTGTCGATTCATAGAATATTATAGAAATGATGCTTATAAAAAAATGAATTTTAGAAAATATAATTAAAATATCATGATAAAGAACTCTTAGTCATAATCATATCAATTTTTGGAAACTTTGTGTTAATTTCTTCACTATAATAAATTTTATACCACTTAATTGAATTCATTGATTTATCTTCCAAGATACAGAAAATATTGGCAGTGAAAGAAACTCATGAAAGACATCATTAAATTTTGAAAATGTGAGAAAAATAGATTAAATAATTTTCAATTCATTCCAATAAGAATCATTTTACGAATTTAGTCACTCATTTGTATTATAGTAAAATAATGTCCAAGAAATACATATTAAAGTAAATGGAAAAATAGAATATAAATAAGAATCATTTATGTCAAGATCGATCATCTTTCTCCATCTATAGTCACCACTGAACCACAAACTCGAGCACTTCCTCCTTGCCTCTGGTTCCCCACCTCACCTATTTATAAGAATTTTGTCTTCAATCCCAATGAAAATATATATTCTAGAATATATATTGAATTTTTAACTTCCCTAGGTCATCTGGAATCAACTCCATAGTCGCTAAGTGCAGGTGGCAGCACCACGTTAGACTTTCATCCTTCTTTTTTATGATAGCCACATGAAAATAATTTTCCCCTTCTAACTAATTAATATATAAATGTGAATATAGATTAGTATGAACCTAGATATACTACTAATAATTATTCAATTTTCTTCCCCTAACATTTTAGTAATATCTCAATATCATCTAAACTACAAATATAAACATTCTAGTTAGCATAAAATCATCCAGAAAACTCAAAAACGACCTATATTAATTATAATATATTATTTTATTTCTCAAAAAAAATATTTAAAATATTTTTTCCATGAAACATTCACAGTTACTCATTGGAAAGGGTTAAAAAGGTTGTATAAAATAGTTCAAACCAATATAAATGTAGAATTCAGAAAATTGAGTCCCCTATCATTGTCAATTTGAGACCTATAAAATTTTCCCAGTGGAAAATAATACTTATTATTCTAATAATATCATCCTCCACTTCCCCATGAGATTGACCACACTTCATTCCTATAAAAACCCTTTATTCACTGGTCATAAACTTCAATCATCATCAATAACCTGTCATAATTATTGAAAATGAATGTTGACCTCACTTATAGAGAAAACATAAATGATATCGAATTGGATTTGATAAAGATACCAACTCAATACAGTGTTCAGGTAGATAACCATAAATAGATATGTACACTCTCTTAAATCAAAAAAAAACGTAGGTGAATTTCAAGCTCCCTACTACATCCTCTTCATCAGTTCACAACCTGATTCATGGCTCAATTATTCTTGATTAAGAAGATCTCACAAGAAATATGTTTTGTATATTATGAGAGTCATCCCAAAAAATCTTAACCCTAATTATGGAGATCACAAGGCCTATCCATCTTCACAAATATGGATCTACAAATAGAAAAATTATAACAGCAATCACAATTTTTTCAATGTATCCATGAACATCATCTTTGTTTAAATAAATCCTCACACATTCCATTTCCATAAAACAGTTAACAGTTAATAAGAATCTTCATCTCCACATCCCCAATCAATCTTGGGATCCTATGGTTTTAAAAGTTGTCAACTTTCCTCAATCTATTTAATACTTTATTTTGTCGAACTCATCCACATTATTCATTCAGAAAAAATATTCTATGTTGACTCATGAAAAAACCAAAATTTATCTTCCCTTTAAAACTTTCATTTTACATTATGGGTTCATCATATTTAATCAAGATAGTTTGGTTTATTGAAATATCAACTTCAGCATGTAAAAACTAGGTGAGCCTCATCCTTATCTTTGAGCTCTATTAAATGATTCAGTATGAAGAGATCATATAGGTCCTTCATATTCAGATCCCATCTTTGGGAGTCCTTGGTTGATCTCAACTAGGTTCTATTTCTTTTAGACTCATATCATCTTCTTCAATAAAACCTAAAAATGGAAAATTGTATTCTTTTACTGGTGTATAAATTTTTTATAGGAGTATAAATTATCCTACATATACTACTACTAATTCTCTTACCAGAGTGGGATGACTTAAATTTACTATTCCACTACATGCTGAAAAATATCCTATGATACTACCACTTAAAGTATATTAGGATAGTATAGAAAATATCTTAAATCCTTCCAAATATATTATAAGCTAAACCTGAACATAAAATCAATAGATGAATTATCTATAAGAAAAAATAAAACAATAAATTCCCAGACTTGAAATTAAATGACTTCAAAGTCAAAGTAAAACTCTAAAACAGATTTAATCATGACTTCTCAAATTCCAAAATAATTTTAAAATTTTTTCCATAAAAACATATTCAAAAATAAAAAACATGGAACTTGAGATTATTTAATTCCAACACCAATAATAAATTATAAATCACTAAAAAATATAAAATTATTTCCTAAAAATATAATGAGATTAAATAAATAATATTTAATCACTTTAGAACTGAAAAAATTAATGTTTTATTAAACATATTCAGAGAACTATAATTTCAAATAGTATGAAAAAGAATAAGATATTATTAGTTAACACTCATTTTATCATCAAAATGCAATAATTTTCCATAATAGATTTTGTAATCATGTATAAAAATAAAATCACATCAACTTATCCCACACTTATTTAATTTTTTTCCGTCAAGAAATTCAGTAAACAAAATTATTAGAAGAAAAGTAATATCAAGAATTAGAAGTTGAAGTGCTAACAAAGATTTTATTTTAAAATGAATTTTCCCCATATACCCTCCCATGTTTTAAATATGATTTCCTTCTTTAAATAAAATGGTTTGTTGAAATTTCTATTTCATATTTTACAAAAATTATTAAATTTGATAATTTTAAGAGAATTAAATATATTTCAATTTATATCCAGTTTTAATTTCAAACATCTATTTTTTCTCCAAGTGAACACACTCACATATTTATTAGAGAATTATTAGACAAAATAAATGGGTGGGTGAGTTTAATAATTAGTAATAATGAATAATTAAACCATCCATTAATTTTATGTTAATAAATAAATAGTCCACAAGGATTATTTGTTCATTTCATATCCCATTAAGATGTAATTATTATGATTTTAATTCCATCAAAAAGTAAAAATTAAAGGATTATTATAGATACCACACCTAAGAACATACAAAACAAAAATTATTTTCAATAGAGAAATAAAACTTTGTATACAATTAAATCCATTAAGAAATAAAAAAAAATTATCCACCTAAAGTAGCATGGTAGACTTTAAAAATCAATTTTTTCAATCACTAGGTAAAAATTGATGGCCAAAAACATTCAATATTAAATATTTTTTGGGGATATTTAATATGTTATTTATTAAGATACAATTAATAACATTTGACAAAAACTTATCCCCCATAGTTAAAACTCAACACTATCTCTATTATTGAACTCTAAAGTAGAAGAAAAAACTATAATGTTTAATTTAAAAAATGGTTTTGAATTCATAAGATTAAATTATGATTATAGTGCATTTGGACTCAATAAGAATTTTTACCTAAGATCAATACACTTCTAAAACTTGTTTCAAATTTCAAATGCTTTCACTTTGTAAAAAGAATACAAGGATTTCAAATATGATTCTTAAAAATAGCATGATTATTAATGAAAATAGGGTCAAGACCTTTCAAAATAGAAAAAATTAAATTATAAGGTTCCAAGAAAGTTATAAATCATAATTCAAAATTATTTTCAACAATGAATTTTAAGGAAAGTAAAGACACCCATGAATTTAAACAAGATTCACTTTTTTTTAAATAATCCCCCCACTACACTTAATTTCATGTAGTGATAAGCTTCAAAAACCAATTCTCAAGTTTAAGACCATTATCAGGGAAGTTTTAACGAAATTTAGGAAATAAAATTTTTTAGGAAAGAATGAAATAAAATACTCCCTAAACATTTGATATTAAACTTCATTCTCATGTCCAAAATATCTCTTCTTGAAAACTTAAATCTCTACTTGGATTCATCATTCTAGTACCTAAAATTTTAAAATAATTCAGCACTATAATAAAATTAATATAGCTCAAAATATTTAACTAAGAAAAAAATTATAATGTGAAATGAAACTTAGGAAAAATATGGATTTGAGGAATATTTTTGAGGGTAAAACAAAAAAAATAGAGGGTTATATATGATCAAGTATGATGGAAAATCATATGAAACTTTTCAATAGAAGCATACCCAAACATAGAAGAATCACCTATAAGGAATAAATTGTATAAGTGTATCTAAAAAATATATCATAATAATCATTCCTTAAATGACTTAGAATCAATAATATCTAACTTATTATAAAGTAGTGTTCTTAATGATGATCATGAGGAGCAATAGATGAATGCATTATGCCTCTGAGTGGGGACCACTATCCAATGGATCTATGAACTATTCATGATCACTCCTGAATACCTAAAGTGGTTATAGTGCCTTTGATGAGTGATGAATGAGATTCAAGAATGGATTAGTGTTTCAGCTATGGATCAATATGTGTTGTACACTTAGCACAACCAATAGGAGATGATCATATCACCTTAAAGGGATCCTCGATGATCTTCATTAAATGAAGAGCATAAACCATTCGAAATATTCCAAGTTTCATTGCATGAGTCTTTAATGTTACACCTGTTGGATTGTTAATTAATTTAATACTTCAATGAATTTGGTTCTCCAAAAATAAATAACCCAAAACATTGGTTCATAACTGATAAAATCATGTGGGAGGGATTTGGAACCACACATGCATAACATTAACATCAAAATAAGCATGGAAATCAAACACGTATTCACATGCACCATTATGATGTGGTGGTTCTCATTTTATTTAACATCTAATAATATCACACTTATAATAAATTCACAAAAGGACTTTTTGTATAACTTCACAACTCTTTATGAATCTATTAAAAGTCCTTTAGATATGGTATCATCAAATTCTATTCATTTTGGAACAAATAATTTTTACAAAATATAATCCTTATCAAAGGTGATAACTCTGTGAATATGACAGATTTATTAGAATTGAAAAAATATAAAATCTATATTTTATAGATGTAAGAAAATAGAGGTATGTTGAAAAGTATTTGTACTACTCAATCTACTAAGGGTTCTGGTTTTATATCTATCAATCAGACTTGTATCACTATATTGATATATCCACCATAAGATATATCATATAAATCTTACGTAGACCTATATAATATATTTCTCCATGACATTGAGTGGCCACTAGACATGGAATATATCAATACATATGGATAACTCATTTTTTCTTTGTTTTCTAAAAAAAGATAATCAATTTGATTAACACATTACATGTCATTCATCTTATAGAGGAGTGCATCAAATGACTATTATATATGTATCTAAACACATTATATTTGAATCAACTAATTGTGGCCATGCATTTCCTTGGTAAAATTCAATCAAGGGACATATGTATTTTCTTGTCATACAAGTAGACAAATCCCATCTTGGTTTCACTCCAACTGATGATACAATAAACAATGTACCAAACCAACCATGTATTTACTAGATTTTTTTCAAAATTTCATAAGTGGGGTATCAATTTATGATGGTTCTCATTCTAGGTATCTCACCAAACTTGGGTAAGAAGGATTCATAATAAGAAAAAACTCTTAAGTATATTGATGATTGTATAACATTCAATGAGATATACTTTTGTGGGTCAATCCAAGTAAAAATTATATACTTATTACCTCATGAATATATTAATTGTATCTTGTATACAAATATTTATAACAAATACAATATTATATTATTACTAAACTTATCATATCATTACAACCCATAATACTCATTAATGATCATTGGTATGCGATAACTCAAAGTCATACTTTGA
Organism: Viscum album; assembly: GCA_963277665.1. Taxonomy (NCBI): domain Eukaryota; kingdom Viridiplantae; phylum Streptophyta; class Magnoliopsida; order Santalales; family Viscaceae; genus Viscum; species Viscum album. The sequence continues at coordinate 913,034,512 of OY728153.1, forward strand.
GGAGATATTTTTATTTAAATATTTAAGAAAAATTAATTACACCGCACATGAATAAATAAGAATTGAAGATTACCTTTATTATAATAACATAATACAATTAAAACCATTAAAACCAATATCTCATTTTTATTACACCCATAGGTTATACATGAACCTCAAGTTGTTTATATTGTAATGTTTTCACTAACAAATCTGTTACAGCATCCTCTATAAACACACAAATAATCTTTACATCACCCCTCTCTATGATCCCCCATAAAATATGGTATTTTTTAAGGATGTTTTTGGTCTTTTTGTGAGACCAATGTTCCTTATCCTAAGGAAAAAAGCCCACTATTTTCATAATATATCTTTAGTGACCCCTTTATTTCTGGAAATTACACTAAGTTAAATGATCAACTTTTTTATCCAAATAACTTTCTTCATAGAGTATGATTCAAATATATATTCTTTATATATTATTGAGTTTACTATGGTCGCTTTCTTGTAACTATTATAACTGATAACTCCACCATTTAGGAAAAACTCAAATCTATATTGAGATCACAAATCATCCTTTTCAAATTAGAAACTAGAATATGTGTATCTCTTTACATAGAGAATATAATCTTCTCCTATAAAGACCAAGATCATATCCTTAGTCTTTATCAAGTACTTAAGAATGTTCTTCACAACAATCTAGTGACTCTCACAAGGATTGGATTGATACCTATTTATTATGATAAAAGTACAAGAGACATTAGGAAAAGTGTACAACATGAAATACATGATGGATCTTATTGTAGTCGCATATATAATATTATCCATCCTATCTAACTCTTTAAAAGGATCCCTAATCATCCTAATATTTATTTCATGCAACACCAATAAAGACCACGTTTTGGATTTCTCTATGCTAAACCAATTTATCACTTTACCAATATATGTATTTTTACTCAGTAAAAATAAACTCCTAGATATATCTCTATAGATATTCATACTGAGTATGTAGAAAGCTTCACCCATGTATTCAATTGAGAATTATTTACCCAATAACATATTTTCCAAGTAAATTATTAGAACATCATTTATGATAATTAGTATGACATCTATATACAATATCAAAAATATTATACCACTCCAAATAAACCTATTATTTTCTCATGAATCATACATGTTTTTTATAAAACCAGACTATTTTATTACATCATCAAACTGGACATTCCAACTTTGAGAATATTATTTTATTCCATAAATAGACCATGGAAACCTACAAACCATTACAGATCCATTAGGTACTTAAAAACCCTTAGGATATATCATATACAAATAATTGATTGAATTGTCATTCATAAATCTGGTTTTAAAATCTATATAAAATATCTCATAATCATAATGAGTTTTTACAGTTAGAAAAATATGAATGGCCTTTATTATCTTTATTGGTGAAAATGTCTCTTCATATTCCATACCATGAACTTTTTTGTAACCCTTTTCCACTTAGCATTCATTATAGATATGCAATAAACTATAAATGTCAGTTTTATTTCATAAAAACCACTTAAATTATATGGGTATTACCCTTTTAAATGCATCTTCTGAGTTCTAAACATGGTTAGTGTATATGTATTCCATCTTAGATTCCATATATTTTTACCATTTATTAAAAACTAAACTCTTAATATCCTCTCGATATGAATTGGATTCATTACCTATGAATGTTAATTAATTATCATTGGATTTTATAAATACATATCTCCAAGGTTCTTGATGAATCCTACTAGATAATTGAGGTTCATCTGTAACTTGATTCAGTTCTCCATCCACAACTCTTTCAGAACCAGCTCAACTTCCCACTCTAGGGCACTTCTTATTTATTGGTCTTGAAATTTTATAAGTTCACATTTCCTCCCATAGACTCCCTGATTGATTAATTAATTTTATAGGAATGTAAATAATTGGTTAATAAAAACATTATAATATATAGGATTATAGAAATAATATCCCCTTATTTCCTTGGGATAATCAAAAAATAAGTACTTGTAAGATTTTGAGTCATGTTTCTATGAATCTAATCAATGTATGAATGATTCACAACCCAAATACTCATAAAATAAAAACTAGTATGTTTTCTATACCATATATCATATGGTTTCTTTACAAATTCTTTATATGGAACACGGACAGAAAAGTAGTATTCTTTAGAGCATAACCCCATAATAAAATAGTAAGGTAACATAAACTCATAATTGATTGAACCATGTCTATAAATTCATGATTCCTAATTTTCAATACACCATTCTGTTGTGGTATTCTAGGAGGAGTGTGTTATGAAAAAATTCAAAAATATCTTAGATGATCTATGAATTTCAGGCTCAAGTAATCACTACTCCAATATGATTAGAGAATCTTAATACTCTTTCCTAGTTGATTTTTTACTTCATTCTGAAACTCTTTGAAATTTTAAAAAGTTTTATACTTATGCAACAATATAAAAACATAACCTTACTGACCAAATTCATTGGTAAAATTAATGAACTGCCTAAAACCACCATTTTATTAAGTATTTATTAGTCCAAATACATCACTATATATGAGATCTAATAGTTAGTTATCCTATTAACATTTTCTCCAAAAATGTGCTTTGGTCATTTTTTCCAACAAAAATGATTCAAAATTATCAAATGGTTCATAATCAAATGAATACAATAATTCATCTGTATGGTGTATTTTAAAGAATCTATCATTTATATATGCAAGGAAACAATACTAAAGGTGGGTGAAATTATAATCAACCTCAGACTTCTTATTTTGAATGGTACAAATAGGATTATCCATATCTATAAGATATATAATCCATTAATTATATTCCCTATTCCACAATACATCTCATTCTTATATATAGAATAGATCTTACTCTTAATAATGAATGAAAATACCTTCTTATCCAAATAAGATACATAAATCAAATTTCTATTTAAAGTGGGAATATAATAATAGTTTTTCAATAATAAGATTAATCTATTCGGTATAACTATATCATAAGTATTTAATTCTAATGAAGTATGTTGTTCTTAATTAAATACATGATTTATATACTTATAACTTCATTAATTTCATCCCATATATGTTTCTATGTTTGTTATCACACATGTGTAATGCATAACTAGTATCTAATATGCAGGAGTTATAATTGGTGAAATTTATCTCTATAACATTTACATACTGGTGCTCAAAATATTTCTCCTTTAGAACACTTATTAGTCTAAGATACCAATCCATACCAGTTTTATATGTTATACCTATTAGATATCTCAAAATGATCATGACTAGGTATTATATTATCTCTAATAAAAATATATTAGTGGGTGAGTGTAATGTTTTATATATTTTCATTATAGACTTTAAATAAATGTGATCCCACTAAAAATGATAACCCCAAGATATCATGTCTATTTAGTGAGCTAGGATCCATATTTCTCTGAGTAATGATTCTTTTAGGGAATTCCTCTCATCACTTAATTATTAAGGTTTAAAACCATCCTAATCATAATAGTTGTGAGTCTAGGATATTTGAGAACATAGCTCTATCCAAATCCATAATATAGATTCACTCAACTCTATTCCTCTAGTATCCTTCTTAAGGGTTTCCCAACTAAGTGTAATATATAGAAAACACCATGACCATACTAAAAAAATATAATCAAGGTGAACCATTCTAGGGAAGAACCTAACCAATGGTAATTCAATGTTATCTATCATTTGATTAACATACACATGATAATTTAGGGGAACCCTGATAGGGAAGTACCTATCCAGTTTAATGATTGCGGTTCTGAAAACTACTACTTTTGAAGTATTCTCACACTTTGAATTTAAGGGGTTCTCTATATTTTAAGTTCTCACCAGTTTAATGTACATCATATGCATATCTAATTTATAACTATTAAATATTATGTAAAATTTACCTTATCATGTTTTATTCCTTCCTATGTATACATGCTTCTAAAGATCTAGTTTTAGAATCTTTGTTCCAACCTCCAAATTAATGTATTCACACCACATTAGTGTGTAACTTTTTACACAAAATATTATTTTTTTATATTCACCTAAAAAAACTAAATATATTTATATATTCAAAAATGCATCATATTAATATGGTACATGAACACTTCATGTAAAAGAATAGTGTCATATGAGATTGAAAATACCTACATGAGTTAACCTAGAGTGAAAAATTTCTAACCCCATTCACCTTTCTAGACAAGTAATAACCTCCATGCTGGTAAGTGGTTTGGCCCTAAGTCCCACTATCAGGGGAGACCTCAAACAAGATAGAATTCAATTAATGATAACTCCATAACCTAATATTTAAAAACTATATTCAACACATATTCTCAAGTTCATAACTCAAAATAAAATATGAGGTTATGGTAAATGAAAAATAAATTTCATGGAGTTGTACCTTTCATTTAATGTAGGTATCTAGCTCCTAGAAGCAGTTTAAAAATTAAAAAAATTCATAAAAAATATTCATATTTCTTAAACAATTTACTAAATATTAATATCAAAGAAACTTAATAAATTAAAAAAATTATTTATTTTAAAAAAATTATGAATTTATGAACTATTGATAAATATAATATAACTATAAACATTTTATAGATTATCTAAAACATGAATTTGAACACTTTACATTCAAAATAAATATCAACTATTTCATATTAACATTATATGGAATTTAAAATTTTATTTAAACATTTAATCATATTAATAATAAAAATAATTTTTATGTGGACCAAATAATATCATTCAATTATTCCCTTATTCCAATTTGAAAATTTTTAAATTAATTAATTACGAACAATTCTCAATTATAAATTTATACACTTTTATATTTAAGCCATATTTTATAATTTATGAACCTTTTATAAATAATGTCTTATGGTTTATAAATAAAATTTTTATTTCTAGATCATAAGACATTCCATATAATTTGTAAAAGGTATTTTCAATATTAACATTTAATATTTTGGGAATATTATAAATGTTTCAAAAACATTTAATTAATGATAAAAATTTTACAATTGATGAATTTATAAATATTTTATAAATTTAAATATCCTAAAATACATTTTACAATAATTTTTAGAGAATTTAAATAAAAATGTTAAAATCTAAATTTTTAAACATTTTAATTATTCAACTTGACTTTCAAAATGTTGTGATACCCATGTTCTGACCATTTTGGTCAAAACTATCATGAGATGAAAAATGTGGAAAAAAATAAGGAATAATTCACCATGGATTAGGTTTTGGTTATTGGTAATACCAAAAAAATAACCACAATAGAAATCACTACACCATGGTAATGGTGATCTGGGAGTTTTGAAGTAACCATGGATACACCATGGGCACTATCATGTTATAGTGACGGTGATGATTTTCAAAAACACTGATTAAACGTGTCTAATCCTTGTAAAAACTATATATTATAACATTGATTGGTTTAATTTGATCATAATATGACCCATTATAGTAGAAGTGAACCCAAACATAGAATAATCTATCTCTAATGAATCATACATATAAGTGAATCCAAAAAACATAGAATAAGAAGCATGCCTAAAATGCCTAAAAATCAAGAGCATCAATATTCTTCCTACGAAGAAGTGTTCTTGATGAAAATCATAAGCAATAGAATATTAATGTATTCTACCTATGAGGGGGTAACTTAACCAATGGAACCATGAATAATTTATAAGGAATACTGAATTCTTAAAGTGGTTCTATCACATTCACTGAGTGATGAACGACCTTCAAAAATAGAAGAGAGTTTCAAATATGGATTAATCTTATTTTATAGACTTGGATAAAATAAGAGAACAGGGTAAAATACTCTTATAGTACTTACTAATTCTATTTATTAAAAAATATCATTGTTTATGTGAAACAATTAAAGTTTCATTGCATAATTCTTGAATGTTACATATATTGAAGTGTTCTTTCATTGAACACTTCAAAGAATGAGGTGCATCAGATATACATCAAAGTGAGGAAATATTTCGATAGGGAGGAAACCCCACACATGGACCACATTAACTAAAAAAAGAATGTTTGTAAACTATAACTTCACATGAACCACTAAGACATGATTATTCCATTTTATTGTATATCCACCTATATATTTATTAAAAAATACAAACAATAAGAAAAAAATTAAAAACCACATGTTACCTCTCATGCATTGGTAAATTTAGAGTCTTCGGCCAAACATTATTTCTAAATTTTTAACCATAATCATTTTGAGTAAAGGTTATATTAGATATTGAAACTTCAATGTTTTGTGTGAAAACATCATTATGTTCTCTCAACACCTTAAGAGCACTAACTTCTAGAAAAGAATTTTTAAACTCCATAAAAAACCATAACACTAATTTTGTTATACACCACTATTTTTATACCCATATTATAACAAAAATTGCCAAAAATTAAGGAATAAAACCTATATATTCACTAAGATGACCAAAAATACACTCATAGTGTTTGCCCACACTTAAGGTACCTAGGGACTCAGAAACAGGTGCAAGAACTACTGCAAACTGCTTAATTTTTTTAGAAATTACACTAAAACAACCAAAAAATCTATCAACATAGAGGACTCCCACATGAATATATCAATTTATAGGCTTAAAAAATATTTTTTAGAGTCCATGTATGACTCAATTATGTTAATTTATCATATATGGGATGTAAATCATTATACATATCATCATTAATAGCATTAAAGAATCGTTCAAGAGAGAATAATTGTACATGTCAAACTATATCTTATTTTTCAGTAGTAGGATTCAAAATAGAAATTTACCAAAAATTTGATACTTTCAAACACCAAATGTCAAATAAAAACTCTCAAAAATTGTCTCATAAAACTCATTATGAAATACTTTTTACTCTAGATCTATATTGAGAAAAAAAAAGTGTTGTATGATAAACAATTGTATATGAGTGTTTTCCAATAGCATGGGTGTTAATTTATAAATATATTATTTATTCAACATTAACCATTTCATGGTTATTAAGAATTATATTCTTAAGTGTGAAATAAATCCTACCAAGCCTTTCATATTCATGTGTGGATTTAGATTCAATTTAATTAACACAAAATTGTTTTTAAACTCACTCTTGAATTATTCTCTCAAAAGGGTCATAAAAATCTCTCATATTCATAGACTTCTTAAACAAAATTTATTAGATTACAAAACACCTAAAATATCGAATTCTCAAAAAAAAGAAACTATTATTTATAAATAAAAACTTAAAGGGTTATTTTCCATTTGAAACATTAATAATAATCCCACCTATAACTTAGAAAGGTCTACCAAAAATAATAGTTACCTTATGGTTGCACCCCATTTCTAGAATAAAGAAATAAATGGGAAATGTAAGCTTTCATACATTGAATAAAAATTCATCTACCCTTCCTTAGTAATGAATAATTAAACTATTAACCAACTGAATTGAAATATAGGTTGATTTAATCCCCCTAGATCTAGCTACTTAAATAAGAAGAGAGACATAAGATTTATACCAGCTCCTGAGTCACATAAGAAATTTACCTCTACAATTTTCCTGGATATAAAAGATATTAAAAGGTTTCAAGATCTTTCAATTTATAAGGTAAAATATTTTTAATGAAATCACTATAGACCTTAGTTAGAGTTATGGAGGAAAACTTTTCCTAGTTCCTTTTATTATCTAAAAACTTCTTAATAAATTTATATAGGAATATATTTTGTATAAGTATTTCACAAAAGGAATATTGATGATAAAGGTTCTAAAAATACCAAAGAATTTTAGATAATTAGATTCATCATATTTATTTTTTATCCATTTAGGAAAGGGTACTGGAGGGGCATATTGTTATAAAATGGAATTATTTCTCTCCTTATTCTCAAACCCAACTTTAAAATTACCTTCATCAATAATTTCCTATTTCATTTTAATTTGTTCATATTCTTTTTTTAAGTTAATATTTATCATTTTGTTCAGTTTGGGCCTTATTATCCACTTTTATAGATTTTTATTTTCATATTTAGTTAGATATTCTTTATTATATGCCCTGGGATGAAATCTAACCTTTACTTGTGTTTTCAGACATTATCTTATTCTAAATATAATTAAATATTATTTTTTATTTATTTATATTGTTCTTGGAATCTTTCCCTTTTCTCTCCCACCTAGTTCTCTTGCAATTTGGATCATTTGGGTTTGTAAATTAATAATTTTGGATTATTGGGAATCAACTTCAGTGATGAGATGCCTAAGAAAACCATCCAAATTAAAGTTGAAATTAAATGGTCCAACCATGTTTTGAAAATTATTTCTATGTGAATTGGAATACCTTAGGTAGTAGTTTGTTTCTACACTTGATCTCTCTAGGGAAAATTCGGATAATTTCTATAACCATGGTTAATTTTATTGGAAAAAATATCATTATTACCATCATTTCTCTCCCTAAGGTCTACAAATTAATAAATTTCATCACGTTGAATGGGTGGATAAAAATTAGGGAAACAGTTGTTAGTATGAACAAAAATCTCGCAATGGTTTCATTTCCACCAAATTAAATTCTCAATGAAAATACTCATAACCTGAGAATGTGACACATACATATGAATAGTTATTTTCTGAGAGAATTTATGTTTATAGTTTTGAAAATTTAATGAAATAATTTTTTAATCACCTAGTTTATAAAATTAGATAACTCACCACCTGAAAAATATTCTACTATGTTTTGTTGGTATGGGGTGAGAAAATAATAAAATATTTACATCAAGACATTTAGTTCAAGATGATGGTTCAGAAATTTCCTCTAAATTTATTTAAATTTATCCTACATTTTATGAAAAATATCTCCCTCATCCTAGATAAAACTTATGATCGTATTCCTAACCTCCAATTTCATATTCCTAGGGTAAAATTTTACAACAAAGGCACTAAAAAGTTGATCCCAAGTATCAAAAATTTCTTCATATAAGTTATAGAACCAGCTTCTAGGAACTATATTCAAAAACAATAGGAACCTACTCAACCTAATATCCTCTTCAGTCATCACATTTATAGGTAGATATTGAAAAATACTATAAATTCTTCATTAAACTCTAAATAATATTCATTGGGATGTCTATTAAAATAAGGTATCATGGAGAAGTCTGATTATTTGATCTCATAGTACCTAAATCTATGGGATAACAATATGAAAGATGGGTTTTTGTACAGTGCAAATTTAGAAATCTCCATGAATATGTTTCTCCACATTTATATTTCTAGGTTTTGGTGGAATAACATTTTTATTTTTATTTTACTTTTCAGATCTTTGAATTTATATATTTTTCATTTTCACTAAATTTTCTCTCTTAAGGGCACTTAACTTTTTTATCATTTATAGATTTAAAGGATCTATGATAGCTACATTTTTTTAAGTGTCCATATAGATTTATAATAATCATTTGATTTTAACTCATAAACAAACACATTTAAATTTTTTGACAGTTTTATTTAGGAATACTTTTTTCTTTATTTTTTTTATTCATGTTTTTTTTCAAGTTGGTTCATAAGGGTTCTCAGGTAGTGGATAAAAAATTTGATGATATTTTCATAAAAACCTCTTAAAAATACTTATTTACCTAAACAAATACTAATACTATGATAATTAGGGTCAAACCATATATAAGGAATAATTTTCAGCCAAGAAAAATATAACACCAAAACAAAACCAGATACCAAATAAAAAACTGACACAAATATTAAAAAACTACAGGCTTGAGGACAAATGGATGTAGAAAGATATGGGCCAATGAAAAAAAGGAGAGTAAAATAAAGATATTTTATCAAAGGATAAACTATTTAAACTAATATGATTTTATTTGAATGAGATAGATTTCTACTCTTACACCAAGATAATCACAATTGTTGCATTACTGTAAATAAAAGGGGTATAGATACCTAACTGTCACTTAATGATAAATGAGGTTCAGTGAAATATCCCCAGAAATTATTTTTCAATTTAAACTCAATAAATAAATGGTTCTTTAATAGAGAATACAAAAATAACCTTTTTCTAATTTCTGTACTTTGGATGTTCAAGTGAAATAAAATCTATTATCATCACTCGTAGATTTATAAGTTATTCTTGAAATGATGATCCTGAAGAATGGAGATGAGAACATAAAAAATAGATTACAGTAAATTTATCTTAGTAATACTCACATTAATTTATGTAAATATATGAATTTATTTCCCCACTTCAATAATATTTATACCAATGAATTAAATCCATTAATTCATCATTGTACAGTAGGAAAATATTGACAGTATAAGAATCTTATGAAGAACATCAAAAAACTATGAAAACATGAGAAGAACAAATTAAATAATTTTTTAATTAATTTTGATCTAATTCCCCTAAAAAATTTCACACATGTTCATTACAACTAATCAATATAAATAAATACATCTAAAAACAAAGTAAATAGAATATTAGAAAGATAAATCTTATTTTCCAAGATATATCCTCTCTCTCTAGCTTTAGTCACCTCCGAACTACAACCTCGAGCACTACCCCCTTGACTATGGATCCTTCTCATGCCCATATCTAAGAATTGTGTGTTTAGTTCCTCTATAAATCTATATTATAGAATATATATTTAATTTTAAACTCCAATGGATCATGTGGAATCCACATCATACTTCACATGGAAAAACCTTGTAATTTCAAACCACTTTCTTATGATAGTCACATGATAATAATTTCTCCCTTCTAACTAATTTTTGACTATACATGAATCCATCATATTATTAACCTATAAAATGTATTGGTATTCATTAAATTTAATTACATAAACTTCTAACTAGAACTCACTATCTATTACAAAACAAATAACAACATGTATTTCAACACCAATTCATCCAAACAACTCAACTACCACCCATATTTAGTCAACTGATATATGGTTCTTACTCAAAACACATATTCAAGACCGAGTGTCTAATATACCTTCATAGTTCCTCATATTAAAAGGTCTAAACATGTGGAGTAAAATAGTTCCAAATATCACAAACATAGAATTCATAACATCGATCCCCCCCATTTCAATTTCATATCTGTAAATAAATTTATAAGAAAATGTGAATCTTATTTAGTTATATCATCTCAACGTCAACAAACTTTTGATATTGACTGACCTTTATTCCTATAAAAATACTTTAGTCACTGATAATTGACTACAATCATCATCAATATCCTATCACCATTATCGATAATGAAAACTAGTCTCCCTTTCAATAAAGATCAAACAATTTTAACTCAGTCTGGTTCAAGCTCCTAGCTTGGTCTAGTGTTCAGGTATAGATATAGAAATGGATTTGTTCTATATCTCAAATCAACCAACTTGGGTAAATTTTGAGCTCCCTATTCCATATTATTTATCATATTGCAACTAAGTTTGTGTCTATTTTATCCTTGATTAACATTAACTCATAAGTAATATATTGAGAATATTGTACACGTAATCCTACAAAATCTCTAACAAAAAATGGGTATCTAAAATCCCCACTATATTTTAAAATATTAATCTATAAATGTATAAATTATACAAGTGATCATAAATAAGTATTCTCTTAGTCCATCAAATTCTGCATCGGTTGACAGTATTCCCACCAATCCCATTTTTTGTGTGGATAAACCTCGTTGATTAGCATCAATATCTAATCATATTTAATCTAGATTAATATATTTTGGATTAAATATATTTTCAATAGCCTCGATCAATTTCCTGCTTCAATCCATAAAACTCATCCACATAGTTCATTCAACAAGAACCATCAATGTTGACTCATGAAAAATATTTTCTTTGTCTTATCTTTAAATATCATGAAATATTGTATGGGTTCATTAGCTTTTATCAAGCCAGTATGGTTTTTTGGGAGGCTGTCTTCAGCATACGATAGCTAGAGAGACTCATCCTTGTCTTTAGGCTCTATTCATGGATTTGGTTATACATTATTATTGTAGGTTCATTAGATTCATATCCTAACTTTAAGCATCCTTTATTGAACTCATCTTGTCCATATTTCCTTCAGTCTCACATTATCTTCTTTAGCGATTCGTGAAAATGGTGAACAAATTTCTATTATGATCATAGTTATTATCAATAGTAGTAGAAATTGTCTTATTTATACTGCTAAAAAATATCTTATAAGAGCGATATAGCATCATTTTACTATTCCACTACCCATTGATAAATAAATTATATGATTTCTACATGATATATATTGGTTCAATGGGGGAAAATTTCTTATATCCTTTTAAAAATATTTTGAACATGACATGAGTTAAAGATTTCTCTTACACCCAGACTTAAAGTCATAAAAAATTATCTATAAGAAAAAAAATCCATAAGTTACCATAAATAAAATTAAATGAATTCAAATTCAGAGATAAATCCCTCAATATATTGAATCATGAATTTTCAATTAATTTTTTGTTTAATTTTTTCCAAAAAATCATATTAAAAAATAAAAATCATGGAACTTGAAAATTTTTAATTCAAATACAAGAACTGATATACAAATCATTAAATAAAATATAAAATTCATTCTTAAAAATGCAAGGAGATTAATTAAAGAACATTTTATCACTTTAGTATTGAAAATATAAACTTTTTAATAAAAATATCGAGTGAATTATTATTTAATATGGTATGAGAAATAATCAAACAAAATATTAGTTAAAGCTCATTTTATCTTAAAAATGCAATAATTTTCCAAAATATATTTGAAAATCATGTATCAAAAAACTACCAAATCCACAACAAACTATCACATATAATTATAATAATATAATATTATAAGATTATATCAAAGAGTTATCTTGTATCAACTTATCCACTAGTTTAACACTTTCACACTCCAATGGTAAAATTCATGGATCTCTCATCCCATTCCTATAACCACATCATCATTAAATACAATATACCACATCATAACACATGATAAAACCACAAACATATACCACTATATCATAACCACACCACATATCTTCATCGCATTTATATCTTAGTAAGGTATTATAAACACAAAGGACATCAACTTTATGCCCTCCTATTATAATGTATGATCCCCACTATGAATCATATGTATCATATAAACCTCACATATTATCACATTATTATCAATCTCACTCTTACCTCTAGCCATAACTGCTCATGAATCATAACCATTGGATATTATAGATAATAATACTTCTGAAAGATGAAAGGGAGAGAGGTATTAGTTGACTATCCATTCCCTCAAAAACCCAAATGTTGGGGAAAACACCCATAACACAAAAAAAATTAGGTTTCGGTAAGATTATATAACTCTAGTGGGGTGAGTTTTAACTCACAAAGAAAATGCATGTATAATATAACCATAAAAATCAAAAACTATGATAGGTTTTAGTGAGAGAACTATGTTTTGGGTTAAGTGTTGGACACTATGGATGTCGGGTCTCCATAAGTTACATTTGGTGACCTAGATAGAGATAGTGCATGTACATCATGGATAGTTAAGAATAATTACAAAATACGTAGTTCACCAGAAAAAATTGAGAAGACATTTCTCCAAGACACAAGTGGATCTAGAAGAAAGGGAGATTATTGAATTGGATCCTTGATCCAATTTATTTGTATTTAAAATAATTAAAATAATTAAAATTTCCCATAAGTTTTGTCGGTCTTGAGTTTTCAAATAATATTCCAATTTATGGAAAGTGAAAATTTTAAAAAATTATGGAAAGTAAAAATTTATCATAGTTTTTTTTATTCTTTTTATTTTTTTGATAATTTTTAATGTTTGGAAAGTGAAAATTTAGAAAATTATATAAAGTGAAAATATAGAAAATTATGGAAATGATAGTGATTACTGACCATGAGTATTGATTGTGATTAAAAATTTGGATATGTGTACCTATCTGGTGAAAAACAAATACTTACCTTGAGTACAGATTGTGAGTACTGACCATGAATACTAACCATGGGTACTGACTATGAGAACTGACCATGAGTAAAAATTTAGAAAATTTTAGAACTGATCATGAGAACTGATATTGAGTGGAAATTTGAAAAGTATGAAACTATCCATGAATATAAATTTTGAAAATATTGGCACTAACCATGAGAACTTATTGTGATTGGAAATTTGGAAAAATATTGAGTTGGCCGTAATTGTAAATTTGGAATTTTAGAATTGACCTTGAGTAAAAATTTGGAAAATTTTGGAACCTATTGCATGAAAAAAATTTACTAACCATATAAAAAAATAAAGTGAGTGCATATTGAAATTTGGAAAAGTATTGAATCTACCTTGTGATATATAGTTACTTATGTCTTTTGTCATATTTTAGATCAAAACATGCTTAATTTTATTTATACTTTTATATTTTGAATTACTTTATTTTGTTTCACTTGTTTTTTCTTTATTTAATTATTCATTAAATACTTATTAATTATTTATATTCTATGGAACTTTATTTGGAATAATTTTTTGTATTTTGAATTATTCTATGTACGATTAAATTATCATCATGTGGGTTGATATTTTACTCTGGTTTCATTGTAAAGCATGAGTTTTATATTAAATGTTGATGGAATATGAATAGTTTATCTCGTATAATTCATGAGAATTTTCCAAGGGAATTTAATGTTGATTATAATTAATATTGGAACCATATGAATTATTCTAACATGTTATCACTGTACAATATGATTTTATTATTACAAATTATTAAAGTGATCCACATGGGTATGTTTTTCATATTTAGATTCAAAAGATTAATAATAAGTATAATTATTTACCTGAAATGATAAAGCCTTGAAAAGTAAGTTATTCACATCCTTTTCAAAACTTATTTAGTGTTGGTTAATCATGCTTTATGTTCCCTATTTTATTATAGTCATAATAGTTTACATCTTGAGTATCATTATAAATGAAGTTACCTTTCTTCTTCTCCTTGTAATCATCCTTAGGATAGTCTTTATGATATCTCCTTAAGTAACATGTATTCCTTATATATCCACCTTTTTTAACATAGGATGTATCATTTTTATAAGTATTCTATAACTCAAAATTATAAGAGTAAGTTGATACATTTTATTTAAAATAAATTCCATTCTTATTTAAATTATCTCCTTCAACTATATTTTAATGTTCCAACTAATATTTTAATAATGATATGATATGTTTATCAAGAGTATATTATTTAGAGATCTTACATTCATCTATAGCTACCTTTTTATCATACCACTTATTAGGAAGTGCTCTCGGTAATCTTTCAACAAGAATATAATTTTCAATAGTTTCTACTAAGTAACTCATGCCATTTACAATACTGTTAAATCTATGAAACATTAGATTCAAAGTATCACCTTCACCCATTTTAAATTCTTGATATGTATCTCTTCACATGCCCAATTTAGTTCTAATAAGTTTATCCAAGCTATGATGTGTAACTTTCAGAACATTCTAGATGTCATGTACATTTTTATATAATGATACATGACTATATAAATTTATATTCGTTTCAAAATATAAGATATTAATCACATTGTAGTTCAGTACATACTTTACCACATCATTACTAAGTAACGATTTAGGTTCACCTTTATGAAACCGGTATGGTTTATCCATTGTAGTCTAATGATCAATGCTAAGTTGCATCAAGAATGCTTTTATTCTTGATTTCAAATATCCATAATCAGTTCCATTAAAAGAAGGTTCCTTTTGAGTTATCCATCCATCATTCGATCTAGTCCCTATCATCTTAAAAAAGATCCATTCCCTTATCAATTAAGTCATGAATTTTTTAGAAAAAAATAAAAAATATATATAGTTAGGTAACTTCCTTTGATACCACTTTTTGATGAATTATATAAATAATTTTATAGGATTGAATATAAATTTTAAAATTTCACTAGTTTATACAAGAACCTCAAGAGCCAACATAAGGTTTTTCTTAAGAAAAATAAATATGGTAAGAAGTTTATCCAGAAAGTTTTAAAATCCAAAAATATATATCTAACATATGCATGTTTAGATATAGAAATTTCCTAAGAAAAATTTGACCAATTCCATTTATTTAATTTCAAATATTAATGGTAGTTAAATAACGATATTTGATACTTTTCTTAAGAAGAGTGACTAGGTTGAAAATGAAGTTGATGGTTTAAAATAAAATCTCTCCATTTTTGTTCATGTTTAAGAAAAATTTGATAAAATTATGATTTTTAATAAAAATAATAAAATTAGAACTCGTATTGGTTTTTATAATAATTTGCCTAAAATATATAATACTTTATTTGTTAAAATATATAATGGAAGTGCTTCTACTATTACTTAGATTAATTTTCATTAGAAAGTACATTATGCTAACAAGTGATCCTTGATATTTCCATGATCTTTTGGAAATAATAAAACATTAATTTATAAATATATATAATCTATATTTCCTATAAAAAAAGTGATTAAATTTTTTTTGGATTCCCAATAATTCATATGCTAATCCCATAGAACCCAAATTTCCATGGGTAAAAAAGCATTATTAAATCTGTTCTTATAGGAACTATGTCTTGGGATCATCAAAAAGGATGTCTTTTATATTTAAAGTATACTATCAATACACATGACTAGTGATATATCAAATTTTCATTCATTCAATAAGTGTGATGGAGGTAATATGACATTTGGTGATAATTCAAAAGGAAAGGTAAAAGGTTTTAGTGAGGTTTGAATTTAAAATTCTCTTATTGTTTTTAAATTATTATATGATTAATATTTGAAACATAATTTAATAATCATGTATCATATATGTGATTATGAAATGTATATTAAATTTCAAAATGATAAATGTATTCTTTTAAAATAAAAAACTATTTTGTTTTATGAAAACAGAAAAGACAATATTTATTCAATAAATTTTGTATAATTAATATATCTAAATGTAAAATGTTTAAATGGTTTATAATTTGATTAAATTTTTTGGAATAGGTGGTTAAAACTTGAAAATTTTAGGTTTATTAACAAGCATCCCAAAAACCAAAATGTTCTGTAGCTAGCATAAATTAAAGTAGACAACACATTTTTATGTAAATCATGCATGAAACATAAACAATATATAAATATTTTTAATTTAATCAAGGAAGTAAAAAAACTATAATTCCTCTTAATATAATTCATTTATATTTATTTTTTCATATTAAACCTACTAGTTTTTGAGGTAAGGGATATTTTTTTGTTATTATTGATGATTTTATAAAGTTCACATGGGTTTATTTTCTCACACTTAAATCTGAAAATTTATCTAAGTTTATCAGTTTCTGTAAACTAGTTAAAACTAAGAAATTAAACATAATTAATTAAATTAGAATTTATCAGGATGGTGAATTCTAGAATATGTATTTTATCTATTTTTGTGAATAAAATGGTTACTTTTACAGTTCTTCAGCCCCAAGGAAACTACAACAAAATGGGGTAGTAGAAAAGAAAAATAGGACTCGTTAAGAAATTTATAGAACCATAATAAATGAGTTTAATATAACTAAATATTTATGGGAAGAAGTGTTTAATACATCTCTTTATGTTACTAATATAATTTTTTCAATAAATATGTTGAAAAAGACACCTTATGATATTTGGAAGGTGAGAAAACTTAAAATTAGATATTTTAGAGTATTTAGATATAGAGTTTTTATTATTAACACTAAGGATGATTTAAATAAATTTGATAAAAATCCAAAGAAGGTATTTTATTAGGATATTAAAATAATAGTAACAATTACAAAGTATATAATAAAATAAAAATGTTTTTTGAAGAATATATTCATTTAAATTTTGATGAAAAGTATTTGAATAAAAGGGATAATGATTTCAAAAAACTTTTGAAATAATTTAGAGATATTAATTTTGAAGAAGAAAAACCCTAAGATAAATATACACATATTTAGGGGGAGAATATCTATTCTAAATCTGAACATATTCTTGAAAAATATTAGAAAACTTATAGAGATCATTCCATAGAAAATGTGATTATTTATGTTGAATCAAATATTCAAACTAGAAAATATGTAATGAATGTTTGTGATTATCATGATTTTATTTATGATTTTGTACTAAGGAATATTAATGAGTATTTAGATAATGGTAATTGGACCTTGGTTATGCAAGATGAATTTGATCACTTTACTAGGAATAGTTTATGGACTTTAGTTGTTCCACCAAATGATTCTCAGATTATTGAAAAAAATGGATATTTAGAAATAAACAAAATGAATCTTAAAATATAGTTAAAAATTAAGCAATATTAGTTTCTCAATGATATTTTTAAGAAGATAGTATTTATTTTGAATAATCCTTTACACCTATTTCTCACTTCGAATTAATTAGGATATTATTGTCTTATACTTCTTTTTGTGGTTTTAAATTATCTCCAATGTATGTCAAAGGATATTTTATAAATTGTTATTTTACTATAGAAGTTTATTTTATAAATCCCCCTAGTTTTGAAAATGAAAATCATACTGATCATGTTTTTAAACAATCTAAGTCTTTATATGGTTTGAAACATGCTCTTAAAGCTTATTATGAATGATTAAATAATTTTCTTCAGAAAAATGGTTTTGAGAAAGGAAAGGTTGATCCTAAATTTATTATTAAGAAATGTTATAATTATATTTTAATTATAAAAATATATTTTTATTATGTTATATTTGTATCTTCAAATGAAATTTTTTTTAAAGAATTTTAACAATTAATGTCATCTTAATTTGATATGAGTATGCTGGTGGAGTTGAAATTATTCCTTTGTTAGAAAATATTTCAATTAAGCGATGGTATTTTTCAAAACCATCCCAAGTATACTAAAAATCCAGTTAAGATATTTTATTTTTATTCCTATAATAGTTAAAATACTCCCATGAGTACTACTTGAAAATTATATTTAGATAATTTTAGAAATTATATCAATGTCAAAACCTATAGAGGCATGACAGAAATTCTATTTTATTTAATTACATCTAGTACATATTTAATTTTTTTATTTTTCATGTTTTAAAGATATCAAAATGACCCTAAGTAAAGTCACCTTAAATATGTTAAAAGTAACATTAGATATGTTAAAGGTTCTTTGAATCTTGGTTTATTTTATACCACTAAAACTTATTTGGATTTGATAAGCTAGTCTAATTTTGATTTTGGTGGATGTAAGATAGATTGCAATGTTACATGAGGTGTATTCCATTTACTTGGTAAGTATTCAGTTTCATGGGCTTTAAAAATCAAAATTTTGTAGCTCTTTCAACTATTGAATCTGAATATATAGTTATTGCATCAATTGTTTCTCAATATTTGTGGATTAAACAAACCCTTTTTTAATTTATTTTGTTTGATAATATTCATATTTCATGTAATAATAATTCAGATATTTATATTTATAAAAATCCCTTAATAAATTCTTGGACTAATCACATTGATATTAAATATAATTTTCTTATGGATCATGTTCAAAAGGGAATATAAATCTAAAATTTATTTTTTTTGAAAAATAGTTAGATGGTATATTTACTAGACAAATAGATTTATATACTTTTGATAAAATAAAATTCAAACTTTTAATGATGAAAGTTTAATTATACAGAATATATTTAAGAGGATTTTAACTTTTATTTTTAGCTAAACCATTTAATCTGATCCATTTAACCTGTGTCTATATTGAATCTATTTTATTCTATTGGATCATTGGCATGTTCTTTAGAGGTATGTTACTATTTAAATTCATTTTAAATCATTAAAAAATTTATATAATATTTTAATATGTTTTTATAATTCCTTAAGGCTTATATTATACACAAGTATATTTTTATATCTGCACATATTATTTCACATTTCAAGGGAATCCTAGTTTTTTATTTTATATAAATTTATAACGGTTATTTTCTTTCCCAATAATCATTCAAGGGGATATTTTCATGTTTAATTAAATATATCTAATTATATTATAGTAACAAGTATTTACCTTATGGTAAATATATTTAATTCTTAAATCTTTTTGATCAGTTTTTAAAAAGGTTGAGAAATTTCTAAAATTTTCATTTGTTTTGGAATTATCAAAAAAGGGGTATAAATTTATAGAATTTTTATTTGTTTTTAAATTATCAAAAAGGGGGAGAAGTTTGAATTATATCCTTGATCCAATTTATTTTATTTTTAGTAATTTTAATACTACTAATTTCTTATAAGTTTTGTCAGTTTCGAGTTTTTTGATAAATTTTCAAATTCCAAAACATGTAAATTTGTAAAAGTCTAGAAAGTGAAAAATTCTCATAAGTTTTTTATATTTTTATTTATTTTATAATTTTACAATGTCAATAAAGTGAAAATTTGGAAAATTACATAAAGTGAAAATTTGTAAAAGTCTGGAACTAACTGTGAGTGCTGACCGTGAGTATTGTTCATGTGTATTGACCATGAGTATTGACCTTCAATACTGACCATGAGTAAAAATTTAGATGACTATGAGTAATGACCATGATTACTAGGCATGAGTATTAACCTAGAGTACTAAATGTGGAAATTGACCATAAGAACTGACCATGATAAAAAATTTAGTGAAGTCTGGAATAGACCATGAGAACTAGCCATGTGTCGAAATTTAGTAAATTTTGAAACTAACTATGAGTGAAAATTTATAAATTTTTGGAACTGACCATGAGAAATGACCATGAGTTGAAATATAGAAAATTTTGGAACTATCTGTGAGTGAAAATTTGTAAAATATGGAACTGAACATGAGTGAAAATTTTGTAAAATCTAGAACTTAGGACATGAAAAAAAAACTATAGAATGTATGAACAAAAAAAATGTGACTGCGTGTTGAAATTTGGAAAATTGTTGAACCTACCATTTGATATGTGGTTACTTATTTCCTTTGTCATATTTTAGCTCAAAACATGCTCTATTTTATTTATAATTTTATATTTTGAATTAATTTAGGTTTGTTTCACTTATTTTTTGTTTATTTAACTATTACTTAAATGGTTATTAATTATTTTAATGCTAAGGAATTTTATTTAGAATAATTTTGTGTATTGGGAATAGTTTTATGTAGGATTAAATTATCATCTTTTGGGTTGATATTTCACATTGATTTCTTGGTAAAACACAAGTTACACATTAAATTTTGTTGGAATCTAAATAGTTTATCTCACATTCTTTATGGTAATTTTAAAAGAAAATTTAATGTTGATTATAATTATTTATTGTTGAAGTATTTGGTATTATAATGCATTATCCTTGTATAATAACATTTTATTGTTACAAATTATCAAAGTGATCCACCTAGGTTTTTATTTCATGAGAGTTGAATGAATATATTACATTCAATATTGATAAATATAAATTAAAATGGATTTTATATGTGAAAGTGTCTATGAAAAAAAAGAAAATATACAATCGTATAGAGGATAGATCCAATGTAATACAATAATATATGAGTTTGGGGATATTCTTGAACTATATAAGTGCTTCATTTTTCTCTAGTGATCAAATACAACTCCCAGCCAAACTGAAATAATCTGATTCATTTCTGCTAGATAATTTCTTGTTACCTTGAATATCATATCATAAAGCATTCATATGAACTATGGTTTTTACTTATTCCTAATCTTCATCTATGTGTATAATTTTAATAGGTTATACTAACCATTAAAAAGTAGGTAACTGGGTTCTAACTCCCAAACCAAATTCATACATTAGGTTATGCCTCTAGGGGAAAAGGAAGGTTGTTCAGGTTGTGCCTCTAGTTAGAAAAAGGAAGATCAGTTTGAGGTTAAGCCTCCAATGGGGAATTGTTTTTTTAATTATGTTGTGACTCAAGGTGGTATAAATTCATTATAAGATTCCATTATATTTGTTATAGTGGGTTTCATCACTCCCATTTCATAAGAGGGTTGAAGAGTATACTAGGATCATTTTGATCTAAACCACTATAAAAATATCTTGTTCATTTTTATTTTATTTTCCACTTAATTGTCATTATAACTCTAACATATCATTTAAATTTATTAATTCCTTTTTAAAAGGACAAGTAACCCCTTATTGACTATTTTTACACCTTAACTTTCAACCTACAGTGATGTTCAATGAGCATAGCTGAGTGGGAAATGCGTTATAGACACAACTATTACAGTTGAATGGATAATTTTCAATAGATGGAACCAAGTGGTCGGTATCTTGGTTGTGGAATAAGAAGTATCAAAATTGTGACCGTGTGTAGTATACAATAAGATATTCATGAAGATATATGCACTTAGATCAATGGTTATATCCGGAGGAAGAAGAATGTAATTAGAAGGTGATGATTTTCTTATGTAGTACATACCTCTAGAGGAAGTGATGAGATTGGTAGAATTTATATGCATACAATAATCACTGGAGATGTTATGTGAATGGTTTTATTTATGGGTTAATGAAAAAGTAAATGTGTCATTGAATAAATCATCAGGATTCATAAATGTTGATGTGTATTGTTCAAAAAAATTTGGTGTTTAAGGCAACATATTCTATAGGGAAACATGGGTTTCAAAGTCCAAAGATAGACTCTATATGAATATAGTAAAGTATTGGAACTGTTTAACTAGTTATGACCCATTATAAATGTGGAATTGGTTCGTGTGTGAATTCTGATTAACACTGAATATAACTATTGTATAAGGGTTTAATATAAGTGTATCTAGTTATATGCTAGCATCAAGTTAGCACACCCAAATTATGGGGGTCTAATGGACTAAGAATGAAGGTTAAATTCTAGAAGGGTGGAATAAAGGAAAGAGTAGTGTTAGATGATTCAATTACTAGAGGAATTCAGTCATTTTAATTTGGTATTCTGGGTAGGGTTGTAGAACTTGGTTAAATTATAAATCAGGTGAATGTTTCCTTAGAATGAAAGAGATGTATCAATTCTCACATAGATAAAGGAAACATTGTCAAAACCATGTAATCCCTCACGTCCTTATGTTTTTTATATTGTGTGTATATATGGTTTTCTATTGTCTTGAAGGAAGATCTTGACTACGAACCAGAGAGGGAGAAAACCCCATAGGAGGGAGACATGGTGTGGTGGATGTAGTGTTTGGTCATACTTATTCTAAATGCTAAGGCCATAGGATACCATCCGATTGTTTAAGCATCCAGTTCTACATTCCAAAAGTTATATCATCTGATAATGTGCTTCTATTGTCCGAAGGTGATATTATCTAGAGGACTTATCGGATGTTAGCTATGTGATTCTCAACAAGTGGTATTTGATATTGGTTTTAGAGAATATGATGAGTTACTTATCAAGATATGAAAGAAAAGTTTGGTTATAAGACTACTAGGATTTCCCAAGTGAAGTGGTTGCTAAGTTATGAAAGGATGTTATCAGGAGTTAATGGTGTTATGAGTGGTATTTTTGGGATATAAAATATTTCATTGAACTATGTTTGTCATGAATTACCACTCCCATTGAAAGATGCATAAAATTGAAAGTTAGTGTTCCCTTCTTATCTGACTAACTAGGTAGCTAGTGACAGTCAAGGTCAATCCCATAAAGAAAACAAAGAGGCAATAATGAGTGCAAGTTGGTGAGTCTTATTCGATTATCCAGAAAAAATGGTTGAAGGGAACAAATGAAATAGTGAAACTATTTGTGAAAATTAAATTAAAATAGAAGAATATACAAAACAAATAGAAAACAAGAATGTTAGGGTCACAATCCAATTAGGGTTTATTACAATGGTGTTCTTTATTATTAAAATTATAAATAAACTTTCTTTACATTGGGATTCAATTAAACTATTTTTTCTTGGTCTTATAATAGAAAATTACATATTTAAAAGGTTAAATCCTTGGTTTAGTAGTTAACTACTTAAAATATATTAAAGTTCTTTACCCTAAAGTAAGAGACAACGGGCTCACCCAATAGTCATGGATTTTCCCACTGCAACTCCTTTAATTTTCACAGCTAATGTTATTCTTGTTATGACACAACACCAACAATCAATATGAAATTAATTCATTAAAGGAATTAAAATTCAGAATTCATAATAAAATCAAGACTTCATAAATTCAATTACATATCACACCTAACCTTATTACAACCACAAAACAAAAACTTAGCCTCTTATAACTATGTTCAAGGTGTGTGGGTTGTGTAGATACTCAAACCCTACCATGTATAGATGAGATAAGAATAGGGAAAGAGGAATTAAAATAAAAAAGAAATGAAATAAGTAAAGGAAAACTCATATTTGGATTCAGGGGAGATCATTTAGTAGATCGACAACACCTCCCCATGGAATATCCAACCTCAAACCAGGAGATCTACCTATTTATTTATAAAAAACTAGACTACATGGGGTGTATTCTAAAGTAAACACAGTTTACTTTGGTCAACTATATTTTCTTCATTATCTATACTGGTAGGTGGCATACCATGTCGTCCCTTTGATTTTCAACTGTTTTTAGTCAGTCGATGGGGTACACAGTGTTTTGTGCCACTACACATGGTGTGTATAGTCTTTTTCAGCCATTAATCACTTCTAGAAGGGACTACACAGCATGTGAATAGTTCATACATGATGTGTGGTCTCTAGGTGGCTTCATCGATGCGTAATCGACTGTTTGAACTGTGTCTAAGTAATGGTACATGGTGTGTGTTTTAAATTACACACCATATATATTTAAATTTTTATTCTGATCACTTTCTATTTCTGAATTTGGATGGAATATCCTGAAAAATCAACAAGAACAACAAAATAAAGTATTTCATCCACAAAACAAAATTTATCCAGTGAAAATATGTTTTTATATTCAATAAAATGTATGAAATGTATACACAAGTCAGGAACATCAAACTACCCCACAATCAATCATTTTCTATCCCTCAAGAAATATCTAAACATTTAATTAACAGAATCCATACTTAAAAAATGGAAGCATTCAACTAATTATAGTCATAAATACTATAGCCATATCAGAGGATTTTAAAAGAAACAAAACATATTTCTATTACAAATATATTTTAATCATTCCTTGGTTATAATTTAATTTAATATATTCATCCTCTTTTATTCACATTGTTCAAATTTTCATAAATACACATGCCACTTTATGATTTACCTCACCAGAAAATGAAACAATCATCACTCAAGACTATTTAATCATAGTTGTTCCCAGTCTCAATTATATTCAATCCATCTATAGGCTCGTAATTATTATCATTCTCCACTTATAAATTAAGACACAAAAATCATAAGGTCTTTCAATAAGGTTCAAATGATTCTAAGGCTAAGGGTTGGTAGGTAATTATGTGAAAATAATCTCAGAGGCTTGAAAATGAGGATGATTTCTTAAATAATAAAGCATGATATTCAATAACAAAGATCAATGAAAATTCATTCCCAACAATATCTCTCAAAGGGTATCATCACCACTATATTATCTTTCCAATCATGGGTTTGTAAACCATCAATAAGTGTAATGAATGAATTTATCCCTCTTTTGTTTTTGTTTTCAATAAAAAATGGACCACTTTAGAACAAAATGAATAGTGGTTTTAAAACCCTTCTGCCCAAATGAAAAAGAGGCACTCTCCCCCACACTTAATTTAATAGTTTCTTACTAAGATATACCATGAATATCCAAATTCTCTCTTTAAATATCGAATTAATAATCATGAAATACTACTAAATAATAATTGTAATAAGGGTAAATAGGCATGTAATGTGACTTTTTATCAAGGTAGTTCATGGTTTTTAAGTCTTTTAAAAAGGTCATGTGCAGGTTAGGTCTCAAGGTCAAAGGATCTGAAAATATCAATCAAATAACTCAATAATTTTAATGTGATTCAAAATCATAATGTTTTGAAAAGGGAAAACTCAGAAGTTCTAGTAGTCATGTATATCCAAATAATATCTCAAAAAATAGGGTATGAGAAAGAATATAACAAAGGGATCAGAATACCTTACAGGAATGAGGATAATAATGTTTCAATCAAGTCGTGTCATGAATAAAAATAATTGGTTCTAATAAATGAAATTTCTCAATAATTCAAATCCAACGTCAAATTATATCACCAATCATTTTAAAATAATTTAAAGTTAAAATAATCATGTCACTTTTAAAATTTTCATCTATAACTTTATTATTTATAATTATAATTAACCAAAAAAAATACACATTTTAAAATATTTCATCTATTAATGATGCCACCAAGACCAGTTTAATGGAAAAGACTAGTGTATTCAGAGACTCTCCCCCACACTTAATATGGGACATGAACCTCCATGAGAAATAATAAGGAAGAGAAGAGAATGAAGGGAAAGGAAAAGTGGGCCAGGTTGAGGGGGAGTAGGGAAAGAATTAATCCCAAAGTAAAGAAAGGAAAAAAAACACCAAGATAATACTCTCATCAGGGAGAGCTCAAAAATGTGGAAAGAAGGTGAAAAATGAGATGGTCATGTCACGCTAGAGTACTTTTGACTGTCAATGAAATGGGAAAATAATTCTTCTTGCATATAAACCATCAGATCCCAATAATATCACTATATATATATATATAATTAATTAAATGGGTATAAAGATTCAATGTGTCACCTCGGAGGAGGTATTGTCTGAAACAGCGGGATCTGGTAGAGTAGGAGGATCTACGGTGGAATCTTGATGAACTGGGTCAACGCTCTATGTGGTGGGATCAGAAGGAACATCCTGGATGGTAGTAGTAGAATGATTATCTAGTTCAGTGGCAGAGATGAGCACAAAATCGTTGGTTAGATCTATGAGTGGGACCTATGCTGGTGAAGGCTGAGGATCCATAGGAGGAGTAGGTGCTGGTGAATTTTAATGCCCAATTGCTGGATAATGAGGCCTGGAATTCCCACTAACTAGTCATGTGTCTGAGATATGGCATCCTCAAGATGCGCCATTGATATCCTAGAAGTGATACAAAGTGTCCAAGTGGAGGTAAATGGGGAGTTCAGCCGAGGGTGCGAGTGGAGGTGGGGATATGGACGGTCTTGAAGAAGATGTAATTAAAGAATATGGGAGGGAGGAAAAAGTTGGGAGGGGTGGTGAAGGATATTTTTATGGTATATGGGGTGGTACCTAATTAGTTGCATCGCCAGGGTAAGGTGTGTCATCTTTCTCCCCAGCTAGAGCTGGGTGCCCTGCATGAGAATAAAGTTTTATCCCCACCTCTCGGCCATTATTATGAAAATAAGCATGATGAATTCCATACACTAGGGTGAACATAAGTGATCGCGAGGGAGATATGTAAACACCCCTAGGTAGTGGGACAACCAGGTGGCATAGAAATTGTCATTAAGGTTACCCTAAAGGCCATAGATCATGGAATTGAAGTAGGAGGCGATGAAGTAGTGGTGGTATGGGTAATCATGCCAGATAATGTAGGTAAGGAGCTCCATATCATGTCCAGAAATGAAACCCATGTCCTTTTGGACTAGAAAAAGGATGGAACTAAGACAAATATGGGTGAAACATAAGGTAGAGGAAATTATGAGAGTGCTCTTCTGTGAAGTAGGGGTGTACTTGTGGTCAGTCCCAACAAGATCCCTCCACACATAGATGATGTCAAAGTACTTAGGGAGTGTGGGGGTTGTAATGGGAGGTGGGGTAGCTAGATGGGTATTGAAACCAAACCCTCATCCAAACTTGTCAATGGTAAGAGAGGAATGGTTTCTACCCATCCTAAATATGATAGGAGTCTTTGTTTTGATGGGTGTCTAGAAGTAGGCGAGTTCGTTGAGCTCAAATGTGGGTGAAAAGTCTAAAATTAAATTTCTAAATATGGTAGTGATAACCTAGACTGTCTCTATCATATGTATGTATCCGAGGAGCTCCTCAATCTTCTATTAGACTCCCAGATGTTGAGGAACAATAATGTCCAATAATTGGCTGCTCAGTTGAATCGTGCACTATGAAACTCATCAAATCATGTCTGATGTGGGGTGGAATTCATTGAAGATGAAGCATATATGGGTATGGGGTAGAACTATTTCTAGAGTGGAATGTGGTGGAGCCTTAGCTGCTAATATATAAGGTCCAGTTTTCATAGTAGTGGTTGGAGCAGCTGATTCCAGAGCTGATGTTTTAGTCGTGGTAGTTGTGGATGGTGGTGTAGTCAAGTAGGTTTCACTACTGTTAGGGATGTCTCAGATAGTGTCACACTGGAAACAAGATCCATTGTACTAGATCCTTCAGTAGTGGTAGATGGTGTCTTAGTGTATTTTGGGCTGAATGCTGATGTGGGTGTCATGTGTGCCGGTAGGAAAGGGGGAAACATCACCAAAGATGGTGGCTATGGCACTATAGGATCTATCACTGAAGGTGTCATTGACCTCCTAAGCTGAATCCAACATGGTTTTGCCAGCTCACCATCCTTATAGGGCATATTCCTCTTCCAAATGAATTAATTCCAATCTTCTATAACTAAAATGGAAATAATAGAAGAGAATAAGAGAGAATTAAATGAATAATAAAGGAGAAAGGTGAGAAAACCTAAAAGAAAAACACACAGTGTGTGGATCCAGAGTACACAATGTGTAGCGTGAACAGGTTTACAAACCATGTACTCAAGATACACACACTTATTGGGAGTGTTTTTTGAAAATGTAGAGTACAAAATGTTTAATTATAATCACATACCCTTTTCCTAAATAAGTATTTCTGGCCATGTATGTGGACAGGCATGACTTATGCATTGATGAGGGAAGAAAACATAGTACACGGTGTATTGTGAGAGAACACACGCCGTGTGTGAGAACATTCTATCCAATCTGTGTAGACTTGGTGATATGGACAAGTATTTCAATGATACAATACATGACATGTGACTAATGCTCATGTTGTGTGTAGGCACAAGGGGTTTTGGATGTGTGGTCATTGGGACACATGTTCTTTCTAAGGCTGGGAAGAGGAAATGCACATGGCATGTACTGAACGTAAACACCAAGTGTTTTTTAAATTGAGAATAGTGTGTTGTGTGGACATGTATATATAGTATACACTATGTGTTTTTAGATTAACCCCATGTAATTTGGGTTGTCAGAAGAACTATCATCCAATCCATAAATTACCCTATATTCTTTTAAAACTTAGAAATAGAGAATGTAAAAGCATATACTAATAAAAAGGATCAAAATTATGAAGTGGTTGTGGCCTAAAACGAATGAAATCGATGGATCTAATAAAGGCGGGTGAAAGAAGAATATGGTGGAATCTAAATGGGGAGGGGTGTCATGTGATATGGGATGTTCCCTATTAGGGATCCCTGACTTTTATAACTGGGACACACGGCGTGTAAAGATGGAATACATGTCATGTAAATTATTTTTATAATAATAATAATATTATTATTATTATTATAAAAATATTTAAACTATGTTAACTTTAATATAATATAAATTAATTATTATTAAAAACTAAAATGAGATTTATATTTACATAAAAATAAACCTATATACATAGTTTATCAGAGGAATACACATTGTGTTTTCTAAAATTCAAAAAAGAGAGCTACGATCTACGGTCTGGTACTCGGGGCACGATTCGAACGAACAACTGGACCGATCCAAATTCACACCCTCAACCACTGGTTGTAATAAATCACATTTTATCAACTTTTAATATTTAAATTATTGTTGTAGTACAACACAAGGAAGATAAGAACGCATGGTGTGTGGTTTTAATTTTTGAAATATTAGGATGATGTGGACAGATTAACCGAGTTCAAACCTAGGTATTTTAAACCTTGGGATATGACTCTGCTAATTAACCCACATCCCCCCTAGTGATATCTTATTTTTGAAAAAAGTTTTAAATTTTTATGAAAATATTAAACACGCGGCATTTACTGAGATACATGTCATGTGGTTTTATTTCGGTGAAAAAAGGATAGAACCGAACCAACTAGAAAGACTTGAACTCAAGTTTTTTTAACCCTAGGCTAAGACCCTACCATCCAATTTAGCCCTACCATTGGTTTTTCTTTTATTTTTAATTGGTTTTAATTACTTTTAAAAACATCATACACACCATTTAGTTAAAACAAAGGATTAAAAATAATTAATCTTGTACCAAAGGTAGGTGTAGAGTGATTAGAACTGACGATGGATCTGATACACTCAAGCAACCTTTCCATCAGTACAGGCTTGATTCATGTTTATTAACATAATAAATATTTATTTATAAAAAAATTATATTATAATATAATATAAACATAAAAGTACATGTTGTGTAAGTATGTATACATGACATGTAACGTCATTTTACTCTTATTCAAACAGTTGTCAGATGAAAATTTTGTACATGACATGTGGAGAAGAAGTACGCTCCATATGTTTATTAAAAATAGAAAAGAAAGAGAGAGAGATGAGTGGTTGTGTTGACTCCTAACAATCACCATTGTTTTAGGTATTTGACTCAACATGAGTTAAGTTACATACCCGTAATCAGAATGTGGATGTGGATTTCACTACATGAACCACCACATATGTTCAGCACCCTCATCTTTTAGCCATGATTCTTGGCCTTTAAGTGTTTTAGGTGGTGGATTATAGTACCCCTACACCATAGCTAGTATATGACAAAGGTGAACTTGTTAATTGGTGTTATAATGTGCATCCTTCACCTTCTGAAGTTCCTATTTTGTTACGCTGAAAACCTAAAAATAATCACATGAGTCCTCTGAAGCAGTTAAATGGTCAGCTGAGGGGTTAGAAAGAAAGAATTTATCAAATTTAGTATTAACATGATACGATGTGTCTTCATATTAAAACTTTAGATTTGAAAATTATGTTGAGAAATTTCTAGTGAATTCTAGGAGGGGCCCACATCATAACATGCCTCCTAAGTTGAAAGAGAGTTACAAAAACTTACCTTAGACTCAATTGGATTATCCATATGAGTTATTATCTCTAAAAGTTTCTCGACCATAGTACCAATTCATCCTAACCTTTTAGTTTGGTTCAACTGCCATGTGGTAAAGTCTTCCATCATTGATATTAATTGTTCGGTATTACCCAAATATAGTTCTGAAATATAATTATATAAGTATGGGGTAAGGAATGAATATGGTTATTCCTCGTATTGAAACTCATCATCCATGTACGAACAATATTCTTATGTATATGAGTAAAACAACACTGGATCATTTAGATAAAAAAACATCTCCCGATGGATTGTACTAGTTTATAATTGAATAAAAATCCACAAAAAGTGGGTTCAAGGGTCCCAAGAAAAGAATAAAGAAAAAAAGAAAATTATGGGTAAACCAACCTCAACTCATACTCGCACTTTTTTTTCACATTCCCCAGAAATGATTCCATAATTTGACCACTCCCGTCATGAGGTGCAGAAAATTGAAAATTATTGTTCCCTTTTGATTCAAATGACTAGGTAGATAGAGGAATTCAGGGTCAATCCCACATGGAAGATGGAGAATCAATAATCTATACAAGTTAGTGGCGAGTCTAAGCTAATTATCCAGACATAAATGGTTGAAGGGAATTAATGAAATAGTGAAACTATTTGAGAAAATTAAATTAAAATATAAGAAGATATAGAAAAAATATAAAAAATAGTGTGTTGGGGTTGTAATTCAATTAGGGTTTATTTCAATGGATATTATTTTTTATTAAAATTATAAATGAACTTGTTTACCACAAGGATTCAATTAAACTATTTTTTATTAGTCTGATAACAGACAATTATTTATGTCAAAGGTTAACTCCTTGGTCTGGTAGTTAACTACTTAAAATGAATTTAAGTTATTTACACTAAAGAAAGTGGTAATGGGATTAACCAATGTTCATGGATCTGCTTGCTATAAATCCTTTAGTTTTCACTGATAATGTTTTTCTTGGTCCAACACGACATAAATATTCAATATGAAATTAATTCATTAAAATAATTATAAAGAATAATTCATAATAAAATCAAAAAATCAATTTCACATCACACCCAGCCTTATTAAAACCCCCAAAAAATAAATTATCCTTTTATGACCATGTTCACGGTGTGAGGGTTGAGTAGATACTCAACCCCTACCATGGATATGGGAGGGACAAAGAGGGAATGGGAATTATACTAAAATAAAAATGAAAATAGTTAAGGAAAAATCAAATTTGGATTTAGGGGAGATCATTCGAAAGAGAAAAAAGAACCTCCCCCTATAATATATAACCTTAAACCATGAGGGAAACATCTATATTTATAGAAAACTAGACTACGCAATGTGTACCCTAAAGTACACACTATGTACTCAGGTTAACTATATTTTCTTCATTGTCTCCACCGGTACGTGGCCTAGCAGGTTTCACCTTTGATTTTCAACACATCTCTGGTTGTTCGGTGGGGTACATGACATGTTTTTCCACTACACATGGAGTGTATAGTCTGTTTCAACCACCAACCACTTCTAGAAGAGAGTACAAGGCATGTGAATAGTTTATACATGACGTGTGGTCTCTGGTCTCTTATATGGGCATGTACTTAGTTGGCTAACCCATGTCTATGTAAAGGTACATGGTGTGTGTTATAAAGTACATACTATGCATATTTAAATTTTTATTTTGATCACTTCCAATTTGTGACTTTGGCTAGAATATCCTGAAAAATCAACAAGAACACTGAAATAAATCATTTATCCACAAAACAACATGTATCCATTGAAAACATGTTTTTATACTCAAAAATATTTATGAAAATGTATAGATAGATAGGTCACATCATTTCATTATGACCTATTTATCATTGTATAATTTGGAGATTAGTTGAAGTTTTAGAAGAATTTTATAGACAATCAATGATATATTACATGTTTGGATTCAATGGGAAATTATTGTTTCTAGAGGAAAGCATAGTAAAAGGAAAATCTCAAATTTATGATCTGACTGTAGAGTCTATAGATATTGGATGATATTGGTATTTATACTAATAAAAGTTTCTTAAGTTTATTTAGATAGAGAGTTATCCAAAATCAAGGTGTTAGTATATTGGAAGGCTATGATAACAAGAACATGGATTTTTTGTGTGTTTTTAGTCCATTAGGAAACATGTTCCCAATAGGATGTTTCAATAATCATGAAAATGATATCTGAATGTTAAAGTTCATGTTTATAAAAATTATATAGGTTTGGAAGGTTGTTTCCCAGAAGGTAAATGTTTTTATGGTTCTATAAATCTTATAGCTAAAATTACCTTCCAAGGATACCATGTTTTCACCCAACCACATTGATTCGAGAGAATTGACTTTAGGGTTTCATTGATCAGTATCCTAGAGGGATAAGGTGGAATGTTCCATAGAAATAAATGATGTGATTTTTCCATCTATTCAACAACAAAAATGAGTTTTGTGACACATTCCTAGTTCAATGAAAGATATCACCAATAATTATGCATAAAGTGGATCAAGATTTGTAGTAAGGGAATGGAACTAACACTAGGGGATTCATGGTTATGATGAGAGTGAAAAAAACATTCCAAAAATTTAGACTATCGTGCAATGGGATATGTGGTATAGTTTTCATTTGAGAAATGATGAGAGAAGGGAGGGTTAAAACTCTTAGTATCTTGAGAGGTTAACTTGAGGGTACAAGTCTTCATATTAAGTGACTAGTGTTCAAACCTTGAAATGAGTAAGAATAATGGATCATAATTTGGTTAGTTTTCATGGTTTCACTTGGGGACATTATACTCAACAAGGTTCCTTTATCAGAAAATAAGCACAAAATGTGGTTTGAAATCCTAAAATACAAATATAAAGAGTATCAAAATATTCATTCTGAAGAACCATGGAGTACGTGCATAAAAATATTCTTTCAAATATTAGAGTTCATGGAAGTAAAGGGATTTCTAGAAGGTATACTGCCTTCTCTTCCCTACAGTTTGAGGAGACTAACCAAGAACATAAAAAGGGCATCATAGAGTAGATATTCATTCAACCAAAAGCATGTGGAGGTTCCAAGGGGGGTTTCTTGTTGCAAAAGTCTTACTAGTGGCGTTTTTATGTTAAGGGTTCCTGAAATTTAAGTACATTATATTTTTTGGGTCTTTTTTTAAACATTTGGAAACGGTTTTTCATTTTTCATTTGGGGTGGTGTGTTTTGGAGAAACTCAAAATTTCAATAATAGGAAAACTATTATTCCTTAAACTAAGAAGTCATAAAATATGTTTACTATGAACATGATAAATATATAGGAGAGAAAATATAATTATAGGGTGTGTTTTGTTTTAAAAAAGGGTTGATTGGGATTTTTAGTGGTTTTTGGATCTATGTAATGATTTTCAAAAGATCATTAGAGAATTATAAGGATCTTTACAATAGATAAGGGTCTTAAAATGTATGGAATTGAGGAAGGAGGCAGTGGTTGAAATGATCTATTAAGGTATTAAGATAA
This sequence comes from Viscum album, assembly GCA_963277665.1. Lineage (NCBI taxonomy): Eukaryota > Viridiplantae > Streptophyta > Magnoliopsida > Santalales > Viscaceae > Viscum > Viscum album. The sequence continues at coordinate 913,069,039 of OY728153.1, forward strand.
ATGAATGATATTTTTTTTGGTATTTTATCATTAAATGATATTAAACTTTCTATAAATTAATGCACTAGTTGGAGGTAGATTCTGATGGTATCATTGGAACCAAATGTACTAGACAACTCTTGTTTTTTGGAATCTTGGTGGTAAAGTATTTGAAGGAACCTGCTATCAAAAGGAGATGGGTGATAGATATGGTACATAACATAGTCAGTTGATGAGACTTGAATTTTATTCAGATGGAATCTTATTCCTAGTAACTTTAGAGGATCTCCATGGATTAATTCAAATGAAATCATGGTCTAATGTATCAAGGATGAAATTTATTTAGAGATACCTAGATTTTGAAGGATCGCATAGGAGAACCATCTAGGCATGATGGAGGGTGAATGAAAGTTGATCTGGTGGGACTTTAGGGTAAGAATTATAATATTCTTTGAATGGGTGATTATTTTACTAAACCTGAACAACCAATTCTTAAGTTTTAGATTGTTGGGTTATGTTTTGAGAAGGTTTTTTTAAGCTAGGAGTTATATGTTTTGATGTTAGGTCTCAAAAAGTTACTTTGGGATACCAAGATAGAGAAAATACACCATCGTTGTGGATAATTTAGAATCAAGTTAGTGGACTTAGTTCATCAGAAAAATCTTAGTGAAATATCCTCATTAGATTCAAGTGAATCTAGAAAAAATATATGATGCTCAAATAATATAGATATGTAGAAAATTATTTGTGAACACATAAGAGCCAGTTGAATAGTTAAATTTTAATGGGCATAGTTGAGAAAGTTGGAATCTTGAAAGTGGCCATAGAAGTAGAATTGTGGTGTATAAATACATGAAATAGAAATATATTTCCCTAGATTCATATACTTTGATCAAAAGTCTTGTCTAGAGGAAGCAGTGATGTAGTCATAAGGGGAAGATTTTGGTGTACATCATGGAGATCCATAGGTAGTGATAGAATTCATTTAAGTCACATGAATATGAGAATCACTGGTGATGATATGTGGAAGACTTTCCTTATGGGTTAGTGAAAAGTTAAATGAATCACTGAATCCATTAGTTTGAATTATAAGTGGTGATGTGGACTATTCAATAGTTTTTGGTAGTGAAGGCAATATATTCTATAAGGTAAAAATGGTTACAAATTTCAATAGTGGGTCCTCCACTAATATAGAAAAGTGGTTGAAATTCATGATCACTTGGGACCCACTATAAATTTGGGACTGATCTATGTGTAAAGTATAACTTAAATTCAAGTTTACTGGACCCTAAGGGGCCAATCTACGTACATCCAGGAACATTCTAGTGCAGAGATGTCATAAAAATCAAGAGGTCTCAGGGATAAATATAGAAGGTTGAAGGCCAGGAGGGTAGAATATTAGAAGGAAAAAAATAGGAATATGTAATCATTTGAGGCATTAGTAAATCTTTATAAGATAGTGTGGATTGTGTTTCAGAACATGGTCTCATTGTAACTAAGGTGAATGTATCATTGGAATGAAATAGATATAGATGTTCTCCCATAGATGTAGGACACATTTTATAAACTATGTGAACCCTTGTGTCTACATGTCATTCATTCCATTTACTTATTTTATTATTCTTTTTCCTAAAGGAAGATCTTGATTGTGAAATAAAGTGGGAGTGAAAACCAGAGGTGGGTTACTTGATGCAAGGATTGGGGTGCCTGGACATCCCATTCTGGGACACCAAGGCTATGAGAGATCATCTGACCATTGAAGTGTCTACTATTATGTTTCATATGCTATAAAATATAATGGTTTAATAAAATTATTAAGATGTGATATTATCTAGTGGTCTTATAAGATGATATCTATGTGATTCCCAATAATGTAAAGGGTTCACAACAAACAATAATTCCACACTCATTTTATCCACCACACTATCATTACCACTTGCTATCGTCACTTCCATTTACTACATTACAACCATTCTCACTCCCCAAAAAATATAGAAGCAACAACAATTCAAAATTTACTATTTAATAATATCATTTAACTATTTCTATATTTTCCATTACTAGCCATGTTACATTGATTATGCCATCCAAACTCTATATTTGATGAAAAAACAATCATTATCCATCAGTCACATTAATTATAAAAATTACCCATCCATTTCAATTACTATCAAATCATTAATATACTATAGGTTATTTAATTCTATCCCACTTTCATTACTATTTTCATTATTAAGAATCACATATACCTCATTCCATTTATAATTTATAACAAATCCACACAGTTGTTAACTAACCTTCACACAAACTCACACCGCAGAATCTTCCAATATCCATCAAAACACCTAAATTTCCATAAAAATGATCGTATCACCATAGAAACATAAAAAAATCTCATTAAATTCTTCCAAAAAACACACACCTATAAACCACTACATAATTTACATTCCCAACCCAAAACCAGCCACAATACTCCACCAAAAAAAACAACACTAATCATAACATCAATACTAGGAATACCATAAACATACCACAATAAGTTCTAGTAATGAATCACCAACTCTATCTTATTTTTTAAAACATTACATCACATTAATTGATCATATCATGTTTAAGAAGAATCATCACCATTCCATATTTTATAGAACTTTATCATTATCTTCATTACATGATTAACCTTTTAAGAAAGGATGATTCCATCAATTCAATATCATTGATAATTCACATTCCATCATCTGTGAACAAACACACACACACACACATCATAAAATCAATAATATTTTTAGAAATAATAATAAATAACCATTAATCACCTAACCAATATTTAGAACCATATAAAAACAAGTGAATAAACCCATTCCATTCAATTTATTTTTTTATTTTCATTAATTATATTGGTTAGTATAATACTTACCATCAACCCAAATTAAGAAAAATTATGTTACTCCCATATTTTACAAAAAATAAAAGTGATTCTTCAAATCCATCACCATAAATAAATCATTAAATCAACCACTATGCAAGAATCAATATAAGAGATGATCATAATGACACAACTACTTGAGGAAAACTCTAATCATCCTGGACCATAATAATCCCCCATATAAACCATGAATCAAGGATATAAAATCTAAAACTATACCACTATAATAGCCTTATTGGACAAAGAACATGGAGAAAAACCAAGAGGGAAAGAAGAGGAAGTCACCTTGGATCATAACCGATCATTCTATTAAAACTGAGGGATAAAGATAATCAATGATGGTTCAAGGGGATCTAGAGATTAAGCATTATTCACCTATATCTTAGGTAAAAAAATGGCAGCTAAAAGAATTTGGATATTCTTCAAAATTTATTATGTCATAGGAAATTAAAAGATCTTGGTTTGATAGATCATGGTCGTGATATGGAAAGGATAATTCCATCGATTCTTCAGAAATTACATTGTGAATACCCTTTATGTCCCATAATAAAACTCTTGGCTAACCAATACATTTTATATAATCAAAGTAGATCTATTATATAACCAAAACCTCTACACCATGACAATTAATGTTTTTAATTTACCAAAATCCTTACCAAATTCCTATGATCTATGACCCGCAACTCAAAACTTCGACCAAGATTCTTCCCTTGAAATAGTGAAAATGATAACTCTCATGTTTTACTCCCTTAAAAGTTACTCTACATTGCGTTGTGACATACCATACTACACAAATCTAATATCTTCTGCCCATCCCTTCATTCTATGACAGTTTAGGCTATTCAATTATACAATATTCCTTAACAGAAACTCATCTCCAACTCTAACTCTCTTACTCTATCATTCTCCTAACACATATAACACAAAATCATGAAAATTAATGGGATAATATGGTCTAAGAAATTATAAATATTTAGTTTTAGATAGGGACAACTCAAATATGAGACTATGATATAATAAAGATAATGATTTGGTTTAATATGGTATCATGTGTTCACATGGAAGATACTTGAGCATGGATGGAGATTCAAAGATTTAAAATTTTTATCTTTGATTAATGGAAGAAGATGAATCTTTAATGAACTACTACGAATCATAGGCCATGAGAGCTTGATGAATTGAGAGAATCATGTTAACTGAGTGATTTGATTGAATACTAATGATTATGATCCAAATTTCAGTATAAGTGAAGGAGATTCAAACATTATCTATAACCTCAATCTAAATTTTATAAACCAATTAGAGTCCTAATGAACCATTTTATCTAAGATAAAAAAATACTATGAAGGAGGATGGAAATGAACTAATCTTGATGATAAATACTATCTTGAATATGTGGTTTCCAAACCTGAAGATTTCATGTATATTTACTTAGGTAGGTTAAAATATCGATGGATATTGATTTATCAAATATAGATGGATCCAAGTTCGTTTTTTGAATGAAGTTGAGTAAAAGATTCTTTGTACTAATTTTAAAGGTGATATAAGACATTTATGAATTGGTATCCTTATGATTTTCGAACTAAAATTGAGATTTTATTTTTGATATCTCTTTTCTATTTATAGGTTAGAGTTAATGAATAATATTACAATTTAAATTCTCAATTGATGTGGTCATAAGGATTAATAAAATATTATTCAATGTAATCAATGAATTGTATCATTGAAGATAGAAATTAAAATATGCATTGTTAATTTACTAGACCATCGGGCGATCAAATGGAAGTGTCATAGAATCATGAAGATGTCCAGTTATAGTCTTTGAATTTCTGAGCTACTGATGTTGTAGGAGAATATGAGTATTGGAGTTGATAATTTCAACACATGAATGATGGGAATAACTTATTTTTCCTGCATTATAACTTAGTTTTTAAATATATTTTAGGTTTAAATGTTATAGGATGAATATTGAAATTGATTAGAAGAGTGTAAGACTATGTCTAAGCTGTGTGTGGTAGTAGGTTACAACCTATCCAAGAAAAGTTAAAAAATAAAATTTTTTCATATAGATAAAGTTGGCTGACAATAATATAAAAGGAATGATAAAATATTAAAATTAGAATAAAATAAATAAAAAAATATGAGAATAGTGTACATTTTCATGACCCAGTCCCTCTAAAGGCACCCCTCCCATGTTAACAATGAAGGAAGAGAGATGATGACCACCAAATTCTTCCCCAAGTAGGCCCTAGGTTAGAAACTAGAACTATAGGTTTAAAAATAAAACATATATTAGGCATTACCCTAAAAAATATTTATATAGTATTGGGATATAGGATTTCAACTACCAAAAAATCCATCATATAATATAAAATAGAAAACACAACATCCTATAATGAATTACAAAGTCAAAAAATACAAATAAATTCTCTTGGTAAGTAACAAAATATAAACCCTATGATAAAAACTCAACAAAATCTCCAATTCCCAAGATAGTAATGTCTAACCAAGTCCTTTAAATCCTCATAGAAATGTGAAAAATAGTTTATATGTAGGTTGGTTGAGAATAACTTGTATACTCAATAGAATCATACCCAAGGTCTCTCATTAAAATGTGAAAGGGTCTTGAAAATACACCAGTGAACAAACAAAAAAACCAAAAGGCACCTAAATAAATCAACCATCCACCCCAACCTCACAATGGAACACTCATCAAATGACACATTCAAGAATAATAAGATATCATCAAAGGATAAAATAAGAAAAGTCACCCCACAAAAACTTACTTAATTGTTTTCCACTCTCATTCCCCCAATGTCAAATGTCATGTGATCTTATTCCTTCTAGGTCATCACATCGCATATCAGTCTATCTATAATGTGGGTCAGGACATGTCCATGCCTAACCCACTCTCAGAAGTTCTAACATCCTGTGATTGAATCTTTCATTATCTACATCAAAACCTCATCACATGACCAAGGCAGTGGGGTATCATTAACATGAAGTAAATAAATGTTGTTTCTTCCTCCCACTATATATGAATTCCACTACATGTCATATCCTCATATTCAATAGAAATCTATAAAACTAGATGTCATTATCACTAGGAATATCCACCACCATACATCATTATCAATACTGCTAAAGGTATATCAGGGAATAGGGGTGTGACTAACCATCTTATTCACAACTAATCTTGATTTCAGGGAAAACAATTATAACCCAAAACATTTGGGCATTGGTATGGTTATCCAACTCGGGTGGGGTGAATAAATAAAAAAATATAAAAAATATCAATAGTCTCACAAAATCCCAAACCATGGGTTCACATTAAACAACCCTAACACATACCATAACACCACCATAGCATTTCCTGATATCTTCCATAAAATACTTCAAACCTCTAAATTCCACATACCCCACAAAATATCCACTCACATGACATATTCCATTTTCCCTTTACAATTTAACCAATTTAAAGATTTACTAGTTGTCATATGACTTCCACATATTAATCCATTACATTACACATTAAATTAAAAAATATATATATTTTTTAATTAATAAACTGATAAACAAACATTAATTGCATCCCAAACTTATTTTGGATGCATGAATATGGATCAATAGTCATATCCAGAGCAAACAATGATACAGTCGTAAGGGGAAGCTTTTGGTGTACATAATAGATCTCTAGAGTGAGTGATGGAATTTTTGGAAGTTACGTGAATACAAGAATAACTGGTGATGGTATGATGAATATTTTACTCAGGGGTTAGTATAAGAAGAGATGATTCCTTAAATCAATTAGTTTGAATTTTAAATGGTGATGTGCACTCTTCACCAATTTTTTGTGGTGAAAGAAACATATGATATTGGGAAATAGTGGTTGTGAAGTCTAATGGGGGTTTCTCTACTAATATAGAAAATTAGTGGAACTGGGTGACCATATGGGACTTGTTATAAAGGTTGTACTATTCCATATGAAAAGTATGTTGGAAATTGAGGCTTCCTGGACTAGAAGAGGCCAATTAGTACACGTCCATACATGTTCCAATGTTGAGCTGGCACACCCAAATGTTAGAGGTCATAGGGATAAATATGGAAGGATCAAGGCCATAATGGAATAAATTTATAAGGAATAGTTCTAGATGATGAAATCACTAGATATATTATGTTATCATTATCTAGTGGTATGGATAGAGTTCCAGAACTTGGTTTCATTATAACTCAGGTGAATGTTTCCTTGCAATGAAAATAATACAGATGTTTTCTCATATATGTAGGGAACATTATTTGGATCATGTAATCCATTGTATCCATGTTTTTTTCTTGCCATATGCTTATTTTCATATATGTTCTCTAAAAGGAAAATCTTGAGTGTGAACCAATGAGGGTTCCAGAACTTGGGGTGAGCTACTCGATGTGGTGGATATGGTGCATGGTCTTCCTAGTTTTAAATTTCATGGACATATAATATCATTAAACCATTGATTTTTGTTTTGATTCTATGTTCTATAATATATAACATCATGTGGTTTTATAATACTGTTCAAAGGTGATATCGACTAGTGGAATTATCAGACAATATTTTTGTGATTCCCAATAACCTAAAGGGTTTACACCAAATAGAACTATCACACCCATTATAACCATCATACTATCATTATGACATACTATCATCAATTATATTTATGAAACAACAACCAACACCACTTCCCACAAAAAATAGCTACAATAAATATTCATATTTTACCATTTAATCCATTATTTAATAATTTATGTATTTTCCATTACTATAAATTTTACATTAATTATTCCAAAAAAAATGTTATATTTAATTAAAAAAATGATCATTATCCATCAAAAACATTAATTATAATCATTACCCATCTATTTCAATTATTAAAAATTGATTAAAATTATATAGGTTATTCGATTCCATCCAACTTCCATTGCTATTTTCATTATTAATAATCAAATATATCCCATGCCACTAAGAAATTGTAACACATCCACACATTAATCAACAAACCACCACATAATATTATACCAAAAAATATTCCAATACCCATAAAAACACCTCCCATTCTACCCAATTGACCATATAACCACATAAAAATCAAAAAAATCCATTCAATGTGTCCACAACAACCAAACCTCCATATTCCAACCATGGTAAGATATCCACAGAACTCACTTCAAAATCTTTATCCCCAACCTAGAACCAACCATAATAATCTACCAAAAAACCAAACTAATGACGACATCAATTGTAACACCACATTCTTCCATGGTATGCTTCTCTTTGAATAATACAGTAGCGTGTATTGTACGCAAAATCGAGTTCTAACACACACCACAACCAATAAAATTATCTGTTATGAATAGTAATACCCACTTTTTGAAATTTTATACATTTTACCTTTCAAAATGGACTTTATTTTTGGATTCGGAATATTGAAATTAGATTAGGGTGAATTTTTGGTACTTTTCTGATAACTTTCATATTTTGATGAATAGTGAAAATTACTAAATTTTAATTAAAAACAACTTTTTTAATCAAAATAATTAATAGTGACAAATTATGAATATGAGTGGTTTTAAAGTATATTTAGAATATATTTTTACCATTTAATCCAATGTTGGTCAATGGACATAATTTCACATTTAAACCGGACATAAACAAGTGTCAATCTTTTGATAGTTATTGTTTCTTAAAAACACGTTTTTTGTTTTGACAGCGGGAATTAATTTTAAATTAATTTTTTCCACTTCTGTGTTTTGAATTTTGAAAAATGGATTCCATGTTTGGAATCAGGATTCTCAAATTGTGTAAATAGGTAACTCTTATTTTTAGACATTTTGAATAATTACTTCGGTAAATATTTTATTTACCATGGATAAAGGGTAAATCCAGTAAATAAGGGTAAAAAATAATATTATAATAATATTAAATTACCATAAAATGTGTCATAACCCTATTGGTTGATATATTTCCGACCATAGGCATATTTGGGTCGATTTTGGAACCCCATGGAGCCACTTGTAAGTGATAATGACACTTTTTATTAATTAAGTTAAGTAAATACAAAAATGACATAAGCATATATCTTTTAGAAAAACAATTTTTACATAGGGTTATATATGTTATATTTTCAACTATAAATATTCATTAGAAATATAAAAATATTTCCTACACAATGTTATTTTATTTATAATTTTTAGAAATTTAATAATTAAATTTATTTATGACACAATAATGATGCAGTATTTTACTTATTAATGAAAGAATAAAATAATCAGTATTATAAATGTTAAAATAAATATAATTTGAAAGTTTAGATTCCATCAAAAAAAATTATTGGCTAATATGACATGTTATTATTTTTTAAATGAATTTTTTTTGAATTAATAAATTTTTTAGGACTTTAACAAAAATCAATTATTGAATAGTTTCAAAATTGATATAAATGAGTTTTTAAAAAAATATATTATATTATTAATTGATATTATATTCCTAAAAATATAATTTTCGGCCAAAGGACTTATAAAATGATAGTTTTATCAGTAATGGACCACTTGGGGGTCGCTTGGAAGTATATAGTAAGTTTATTAACCATATAATATAAAAATACAAAGTGACATGGTAAATGTCAAACTAATTAACTAAGAGTTAAAACGAAAAGATAAGGTTAATAAAGTGACCCAAACCTGTCTAAAACCTATTTATTTTGTTGTTTTCAACCTATCCTCAATTTATAATTTGAATAATACACCTTGGATCCATTATAAATATAATATGAATTTATTATAAAATTACACTTTAAGTTTATCCTAAAGATCCCCTCCTCCCCCTTATAGAAGGACACCACTTCTAACCAATTATTCATACCTCCAAAGACTTTTGGTTTGACCAACCACTGCCAAAATATCCTTTCAACTTCCCTCACTTAAACCTAGAGGCTTTAGTTTGATCAGAAATCCATCCTAAGGAGCCCTTTTGATCAAATCAAAAGGAAGAACACGAAGAAGAGGTAATGTTTTCACCACCCTCTTTCAAGTTCCTTTCTTCTTCCACTTCTTCTTTATTTATTATTTTCATTCTAAAATAATAAATACAGTATCCTATATATAATGTGATGTTATTATAAATATGGTACGACCATATTCAGTATTTTATCCATCCTTTGAATGACATGTCACCATATGTGCGTACGTACGGCTTACGTCTCCACGTCGTGGTGTAATTGTTATTCAAAACATTATTATTTTGATGGGTATGATAATGATGTGTAATTGATGTAAATAATAAATATAACATGATAGTGATTATTTATATATGATATACCATCCAGTTATATATTATTTTAATATCAAAATAATGATATTTTCGCTCGTGCGTACGTACGGATTAGCGTCCCCACGAACGCGATGAGATTCAATCCTCATCGTATCCATTCAAGAATAATTTTCATTTGATGATTAAAAATAATTTTTAGAGACATGATATAATTCTGGATATGAATAAGATACATTCCATCCATAACAAATATGGCTCACATAATAAATAATATTAAGGAAAATGAAACTGTTAACACCCGAAATGACGTTAATACTAAGATATTATTAACAAATAAATGTTAAAAGATCATATATGATATCATATTAATGTATATAATTCTTGTATAATTAAATAAAAATTATTTCACCATTATACAGGAGGTAAATCTACCCTCGACCAAGGAAAAGTACAAGGTAAGGGTTTATTTCACAATCTCTTCATTATCTGAGGTTGTTTATATGTAATTATCTATTGGGACCTCTTTATCATCCACATCCATGATTCTTAAAAATGTATTTCAAATCATTATTACTATTTTACAGACTATGGGTTAAATTCATTTATACCCTTGTTTGACCTTTTATAAGATATTTATAAAGAAATTTTTTCGTCATTTTCCAAACAAGGTCTTTTTTAACCTTTTCGACAAAATTAAGGTAAGAATGTATTTTTTTAACTTATACGGCGGGTGCGGCTATTTTCTGCCATTATAAAATTGTTGAAGCATCCCTTACAAGCTTATAAGAATATTTTCAAAGTAAATGTTTTATTTTATAATTATGTGAATCTTAAATGATTTCAAAAAGGAGATATTTCTCTCAAATAGTTTTGATTTCATATGTGTCAACATCATTTTAAATGTTTTAAAGATTTATTCTTCTAAACCATTCTCATTAATGTCCATATTTGAAAAATGGTTTTAAGTATTTATTTAAATGGACATGAAAGTTTTAAAAAGTTAATTACCTTAAAAAGTTTCAAAGTGGTATGGGACATTTTGATTCAAAAATGTCTTTAAATGTCTTCCTTTATAAATTGTGTGACTTTTAAATGTTTTCATGAAAATGGATATTCCAATCAAAGAGTTCTACAAATCATTTCCATCTATGTCAAATCCTTTAATGGATTTTAAACTTTTTTTGAAATTGGTTTATTATGATACAAAACTTCCATATTGTATTGAAGGTTTTGTGATATGTTTGACCGTGGATGTGTTATTTTTATACCATTCATGGTTTATGGTTAATGTATTGACATTTCATATCCTAGTTATTATACGAATGTTTATTTTGTGTTTCAAAATTTTCATATGAGGAATTTATTGGACATAGTAAGTGACGGGTGGAGCCCGCTATAGCTCCTCGATGCATCGGTAGGTCTCATGAGACAACTAGACGTGTAATTGGTCGAGGCCCTTTAGAAATTTGATATATAGTTTTGGCCGAGGCCTTAATAATTTTTAGAAATCTTGGATGAGGCCTTGAAAAAATGTTTCAGAATGTCCGGCATTATACATTACCTCGTTATGGAAATAATATTGATGGTTCATGTGGTCATTCGACTAGTATAATACCCATGATTATGTTTTATTATGGAATTATTTACTCAATTCATATTCATGCCATAAAAGTATTCATGTCTATTTTTGGTAAAGTCATGTGGGGTAAATTATTCACCATGATTAATATTTATGTCATTTTCCATTGTATTTCTTACCCTTACTAAGCGTTTGAGCTCACCCCTTTCTATGTTTTATTTTTTAAAGGATTCCAAGAAGTGTATTGTGATTGATATGCAGGGTTAATCCAAGGGAATAATGGCATTCATAAAGGATTATTTATGTTGTTTTATATGTTATAAAGTGTAATGTAAAATTCATGTATGTAATCTATTTTCCAAGACTGCTAAACCGATCGTTCATTCAGGACTTGATTCCTTGTAATCATGCCAATGTATTAAAATAATGCACCGATTCTGGGTAACTGGGGTTGGGGTGTTATAATTGGTATCAGATGAATTTTATCAATAGCCTTGGAAGGTAGATTTAGATAAACTCTGATTAGAGCACATATACCTAAGATAGACTTTGAGGATTAGCATAGAATGAATTCCTAGAATTTTGGTAATATAGAGATTTTGTGAGTTTTCCAAGAAAATATATCCTTGTCTGGATACGAGCAGGTAGAGGCAGCTCTAGCACAGATGTATCTAGGGGTAAAAACTGAAAACACCACTTTGAGCTAGACTCGAATGGGAAAGGGTGCATGAAAACGGGCATTGTTGCACTCTTGGTTACGGCACTCCCAGGGGATATGCTTAGGATAATTCTCATTTTCTTTACAAACCATTATGAAGGGATTATGAGTATATAATTACTCAAAGAAAACATTTTTATGCTTATGGATTATATCCATTAACTATTCAATTTACATTAGGTATTTTAGAAGTTTGGAATTATTTATTGCAATTCATAAACTGACCTAGTGTATTCCATTGTATAGAAATGGCACCCAGTAGAAGGAATGTGAACTCCATCAATAAATATGATCCAAAGAGTAAGAAGGATCATATCTTCCACGGTATTAAGCCAACATTTATAAGGTAAATGGTCTCTCATATTTTCTCAACATATTAATAAATAGTATCATGTGTTAATAAGATAAGTAAAGAATTCTCCGAGTCCTATGGCTTTGAAGGGAAGCAAGAGAAGGAAAGGATGGAAGAGAGAAAGATGGATAAAGGGAAGAGTGAAAAGAAGAATTTTCCCATATGTGATAACTATGGGAAGAAACACCCTGGAACTTTCCTGAAGGGAATGGGAGTTTTTTATAAGTGTGGAGAAAAAGGACACCAAGTACGTGACTGCAAGGGTCATAAAAAGGTTTCAAATGTACAATGCTTCATCTGTAAAGAGTTGGGAAATATGTGAACCAATGTCAAAATCATCAGAGTATGCCCCAAATGATTCTAATGGATAATAATCAAGTTATGATACTACCTCAGATGAAGAAGAATTACTATTGTTCTTATGTTGTTATTATAGGATTATTTCATTTGAGTGTTTTATCAACAATATACTGGTTATATGAATTATGGAGATAAATAAGGATTGTACTGGATATTCGTGACTACCTTGAAACTAATTAATTATTTTCATTGTTGTAGTTTAAAACATTTTTGGATAGAAGGAGTATATCCAGTATTCTATAAAGAATAAGGGAGCATGAATGTAATCAATAAGGTTTTATGGTAATTCAGGATGTTACCATGTTTTAAAATAATACATGATGAAGGTGTTCACATGTTATTACATGGAAAAAAAGGATCTTCATTATGTTTAACATCCTTATAAATTTTGGACTATGGGTTTGGATAGAATTATTTTGGATAATTCTAAAGGTTTGAATGGATTAAGTTTTAAATGTTATTTTTGTATTTTTATAAAAGGATAACACGCAGACCGTGTGACAACACATCGTGTCGGACAAAGCTATGGAAATCGAACCCACAACCATAGTGAGATTGGTATTTATCACCTAACACTGGACTATGTGAAGTTCCTGGATGGTATAATGTAGTTTCTTTTTTTAAAGGGTCTGATATGTGAATTATAAATTCATTATATTTGGAACCCTATACGATTAGGATAAATAGAGTATTTTTGAGTTGTATTATGTTTTGGGGTGAAAGATGAGTTTGTGGTAGAAATTTATTAATGTATACAAATCTAATTATAAATTAAGTATATTTTTTATGATATTATCCAATCTCATAAATAAATTCATCAACATTAAGAAAAGGAACTTAGAACAAAAACATTGTCCTAGATGGAACCTTAGATCATCACAAATTTATGGCTTTGTGATTGTTGGCCTTTTCATAGCCATGTTCTCTAACACTCTCCATCAGATATTGATGGTTAGATTTCTCTTCCATATCCATGTTTTCCTACATGGAACCCTATTATGTGTTATTTTCGGTAACCTTCATACTTACCACTCTTTATTTTAAATAGAGGCCTCATTAATCCATTTTTCGATGTGGGATTTCAACTAAGATATTTTGAAATGTCAACCCCAAGTTTCCAATACCAAGCATAAATTATGAGGATGAAATTTATTGAATTATGGGAGAATGTAACACCCCAAACTTCCACGTTACTATTCTCTTTGAATAATACAGTAGCGTGTGTTGTACGCAACATCGAGTTCTAACACACACCACAACCAATCAAACTAGCCATTATGAATAGTAATACCCACTTTTTGAAATTTTATACATTTTAGGTTTCAAAATGGACTTCATTTTTGGATTCATAATATCGAAATTAGCTTAGGGTGAATTTTTTGTACTTTTTTGATAACTTTCATATTTTGATGAATAGTGAAAATTACTAAATTTTAATTAAAAACAACTTTTTTAATTAAAATAATTAATAGTGATAAATTATGAATTTGAGCGGTTTTAAAGTATATTTATAATATATTTTTACCATTTAATCCAATTTTGGTCAATGGACATAATTTCACATTTAAACTAGACATAAACAAGTGTCAATCTTTTGATAGTTATTGTTTCTTAAAAACATGCTTTTTGTTTTGACAGCGGGAATTAATTTTAAATTAATTTCTGCCACTTCTGTGTTTTGAATTTGGAAAAATGGATTCCATATTTGGAATCAAGATTTCTAAATTGTGTAAATAGTAACCTCTTATTTTTAGACATTTTGAATAATTACTTCGCTAAATATTTTATTTACCATGGATAAAGGGTAAATCTGGTAAATAAGGGTAAAAAAATAATATTATAATAATATTAAATTACCCTAAAACGTTTCCTAACCCTATTTGTTGATACATGTCCGGCCATGGGAATATTTGGGTCGATTTCGGGACCCTATGGAGCCACTTGTAAGTGATAATGACATTTTATATTAATTAATTTAAAGTAAATACAAAAATGACATAAGCATATATCTTTTAGAAAAAAAAATTTACATAGGGTTATATATGTTACATTTTACACTATAAATATTAATTAAAAATCTAAAAATATTTCCTACATAATGGTATTTTATTTATAATGTTTATACATTTAATAATTAAATTTATTTATGACACAACAATGATGCAGTATTTTCCTTATTAATGAAAGAATCAAATAATTGGTATTATAAATGTTAAAATAAATATAATTTAAAAGTTTTGATTCCATAAATGAATTTTATTGGTTAATATGACATGTTATAATTGCTTAAATTAATTTATTTCTAATTAATAAATTTTTTAAGACTTTAGCAAAAATCAATTATTGAATAGTATCAAAATTGACATAAATGAGTTTTTAAAACAAATATTATATTATTAATTGATATTATATTGATAAAAATCTAAGGTTCGGCCAAAAAACTTATAAAATGGTAGGTTTATCATTAATGGACCATTTGAGGGTCGCTTGGAAGTATATAGTAAGTTTATTAACCATATAATATAAAAATATAAAGTGACATGGTAAATGTCAAACTAATTAACTAAGAGTTAAAACGAAAAGATAAGGTTAATAAAGTGACCCAAAACTATCTAAAACATATTGGTTGTGTTTTTTTCGACCTATAACCAATTTATACTTTGAATAATCCACCTTGGATCCATTAGAAACAGAATATGAATTTATTATAAAATAATACTTTAAGTTTTTCCTAAAGAGCCCCTCCTCCCCCTTATAAAAGAACACCACTTCTAACAAATTCTTCATACCTTAAAAGCCTTTTGGTTTGGCCAACCCCTTCCCAAATATCCTCTCAACTTCCCTCACTTCAATCTAGAGGCCTTAGTTTTATCAAAATCTAACCTAAGGATCCTTTTTGATCAAATCAAAAAGAAGAACCCGAAGAAGAGGTAATGTTTTCACCACCCTCTTTCAAGTTCCTTTCTTCTTCAACTTCTTCTTTCTTTATTATTTACATTCTAAAATAATAAATCCAGTATCCTATATATAATATGATTTTATTATAAATATGGTACAACCATGTTCAGTATTCTATCCATCCTTTGAAAGGCATGTCACCATACGTGCGTACGTACAACTTACCGTCTCCACATCGTGGTGTAATTGTTATTCAAAACATTATTATTTGGATGGGTATGATAATGATGTGTAATTAATGTAAATAACAAATATAACATGATAATTATTCTTTATATATTATATAACATCCAATTATATATTATTTTAATATCAAAAGAATGATATTGTCACTCGTGCGTACGTACGGACTACCGTCTCCACGAACGTGATGAGATTCATTCCCCATCATATCCATTCAAGACTAATTTTCATTTTATGATTAAAAATAATGTTTATAGACATTATATCATTCTGGATATGAATAATATACATTCCATCCATAACAAATATGGCTCACATAATAAATAATATTAAGGAAAATGAATCTGTTAACACCCGAAACGACGTTAATACTAAGATATTATTAACAAATAAATGTTAAAAGATCATATATGATATCATATTAATGTATATAATTCTTGTATAATTCAATAAAAATTATTTCACCATTATACAGGAGGTAAACCTACCCTTGACCAAGAAAAATTACAAGGTAAGGGTTTATTTCACAATCTCTTCATTATATGAGGTTGTTTATATGTAATTATCTATTGTGACCTCTTTATCATCCACATCCATGATTCTTAAAAATGTATTTCAAATCATTCTTACTATTTTACAGACTATGGGTTAAAGTCATTTATACCCTTGTTTTACCTTTTATAATATGTTTATAAAGGAATATTTTCGTCGTTTTCCAAACAAGGTCCTTTTTAACCTTTTCGACAAAATTAAGGTAAGAATGTCTTTTTTTAACTTATACGGTGGGTGCAGCTATTTTCCGCCACTATAAAATTGTCAAAGATTCCATTACTAGCTTATAAGAATATTTTCAAAGTAAATGTTTTCTTTTATAATTATGTGACTCTTAAATGATTTCAAAAAAGAGATATTTCTCTCAAATAGTTTTGATATCATCTTTGTCAACATCATTTTAAATGTTTTAAAGATTTATTCTTATAAACCATTCTCATTAATGTCCATGTTTGAAAAATGGTTTTAAGGATTTATTTAAATGGACATGAATATTTTAAAATGTTAATTACTTTAAAAAGTTTCAAAGTGGTATGGGACACTTTTATTCAAAAATGTCTTTAAATGTCTTCCTTTCTAAATTGTGTGACTTTTAAATGTTTTCATGAAAAGGGATATTCCAATCAAAGAGTTTTACAAATCATTTCCATTATGTCAAATACTTTAATGTATTTTAAATTTGATTTAATATGATACAAAACTTCCATATTGTATTGAAGGTTTTATGATATGTTTGACTGTGGATATGTTAATTTTATACCATTCATGGTTTATGGTTAAAGTATTGACATTTCATATCCTAGTTCTTATACAAATGTTTATGTTATGTTTCGACCTTTTCATATGAGGGATTTATTAGACATAGTAAGTGACGGGTGGAGCCCACTATAGCTCCTCGATGCATCGGTAAGTCTCATTAGACAACTAGACGTGGAATTGGCTAAGGCCCTTTCCCAATTTGATATATGGTTTTGGCCGAGGACTTAATCATTTTTAGACGTCTTGGCTGAGGCCTTGAAAAAATGTTTTAGAATGTTTGGCATTATACATTCCCTCATTATAGAAATAATATTGATGGTTCATGTGGTCATTCGACTAGTAGAATACCCATGATTATGTTTTATTATGGAATTATTTACTCAGCTCGTATTCATGCTATAAAATTATTCATGTTTATTATTAGTAAAGGCATGTGGTGTCAATTATTCACCATGCTTAATATTTATGTCATTTTCCGTTGTATTGCTTACCCTTACTAAGCATTTGACCTCACCCCTTTCTATGTTTTATTTTTCCCAGGATTCCAAGAAGTGTATTGTGATTGATATGTAGGGTTAATCGAAGGAAATAATGGAGTTCATAAAGGATTATTTATGTTGTTTTGTATGTTACAAAGTGTAATGTAACATTCATGTATGTGATATATTTTCCAAGACTGTTAAATAGATCAGTCCTTTGGGACTTGATTCCTTGTAATCATGTCAATGTATTAAAATAATGCACCGAGTCTGGGTAACCGGGGTCGGGGCATTATATTGATACTAGATATACTGTCAATACACCCCAACCAATTATAACAATTAAGCACCGCCACTATCTTAATTTTTAATCATTCCTTCACATTAATTCAACATATCTTACTTATGGAGCATCTTCACAACTCCATATTTCACAAAACTAGTCCATTACATCGATTATATGATTATCCTTTTAGGAAAGGTGGATTCTATTAATTAATTCATAGCTATAACATGTACACACATGAACATCATATAATCTATAATATTTTTAGAAACAAAAATAAAAAACTAATAATCACTGAAGTAATATCTTGATCCATTTAAAAATAAGAAAATTGACCCATTCCTTTCAAAAAAATTGAATCTGATTAATTATCTTGGTTAGGTTAACCCTTTCCATACACCCAAGGTAATTAAAGTTATATACATAAAATATAAGTGACTCCTCAAATCATTTACCTCTAATAAAGCTTTAAATAAACCACTATACAATAATTTATATAAGATATGAACATAAGGCTAAAAATACTTTTAAAATCCCTAATAAAACTAAACCATAATAATTCCACATTGAAAACATGATTTAGCTAGAAAATCCCAAACCAAACCTTGGAAACATCCTTCCTTAACAAAGAATAAGGAGAAAACCAAAGAGGTAAAGAAGTGGATCTCACCTCAAATCACAACCAATCGATCTATTAAAACCAAGGGCTAAATAAAATTTGTATTGATTCAAGGGCCACTAGGTATGAACCATTTTCCAAATTTTACTTAGGTAAAAATGTGGAAAACGGAAGAATTTGGATGGGATTATAAATTTATACTATCATGGGAAATAATTTCATCATGGTGAGATATATCATGGTCATGTTGTGATAGAGAAAATTCCACCAAACCTTAGAAAACTGTATTAGGAGTCCCCTTTATCTCCTCCAATATAACTCCTGGATAACCAATATATTTTATACAATCAAAGGAGGGTAATTTCATGCCCACAACCTCCACACCAAGACTAGTAAATATTTAGATCACCAAAATCCTTCATAAAATCTTATGCACCATGACCCACAACACCACTCTATGACCGAGCTTCCTCCATTGAAATTGTTTGAATTTTAACTATCATGGATTAAACCCCAATAAACAACTATACCTTATGTTGTGACATACCTAAATACATAAATATAATATCTTATATCCATCCATTCATTTTATGAAACTTCCATACATGCCACAGTTCACTCTTCCATGATGGAAACTCAACACTATCTCCAACTCTCTTCCTCCATAATTATACTGACAATTCTAACACCAAATCATGAAAAATAATGGGTTGAGAAGGTATGATCTTTTAAAAAGATTGAGTTTTATATATAGAGAACCCAAATTCGAGATAATGATGGAATGAAGATGAAAATTTTGTTGAATATGGGAGCATGTGTTTACATAGAAGATACTCGATAATGGATGAGTATTCAAAGTTATAAAAGTTTGATCACTGATTAAAGGAAAAAGATTAATATATGACAGACTACTACTAATCTAAGACCAGGAGTACTTGACGAATTTAGGGTGCCTCACTAGATGAGTGATTCTATTGACTAATAATGAATATGTACCAAGATTCTATGTAAGTGAAGGAGGTTCTACCACTATCTGTAAACTCAATCTAAGTTCAATAAACCGAGTGGGAACTAATGAACCTACTTAATAAAGTCTAAAAAAGACTTTGATAGAGACTGTAAATGAATAAAGTTAGAAGAGAGAGCTCATATTTAATCTATGGTGGAAAAATGAATATGTAAAGATGATTTACTTAGGTAGGTTAAAATATTAATCAATATAAATTCATCGAATAAAAATGGATCCAATTTTGATTGTTGAAGGAAGATGAGTTGAATATTAAATGTACCAATGTTAAAGGAAATAGAATATTATGATGAATTTGGATCATCATGATATATAAAATAAAGCCCATATTTCTTGTTTTTTATCTCTTTACTATTTATAGGTTTGATTTAATGAAGAAGATTTTATCAATTTATGCGGTCACAAGGATTAAGAATAGTGTATTCTAACTGATCTATGAATTTTCTAGTTCAAGATATAACTTAAAATATGTGTAGTTTATTAACCAAACTATTAGGTGATAAAATTTTAGAGTCATGTTTGAGGAATCTGGTCACCATACAGTCATGTTAATCACAAACTTTAACTCAATATATAAAGTCAAGGTTTTAAAAATATGGTCCCTCAAATTATATACTACTCAATCAATTATCATCCTTGAAAATAAAAAAAACCATAATGGAAGAGTGAAAGGTAAGGTTCAAAAAAACCATCCCATGAGATTCCTCTTAAGGATCTCATGAAATCCCAAATTTAACCCCTAACAAATAATAACTAGAAAGGGGGAAGTAACATTTTATAAATTATCAACAAACCAAGAGTCACATCACCCGAGGAAAAAAACAAAACTAAAACTCAAAACAACTCAGGATACCAAGCATGCATCTATGTCTCACGTTCCTGGGTAATCTTCTCTAAGACACAATGCTTCCACAATACACAAACCAAAGGAATAATTCACCCATTAAATACCTTCTCTTAATAGTCTTGTATCTCGACAGGTCGATCCAGGAACATCATACCATCATCGATATCCAAATATTCTAAGTCAATGACATGAGATTCACTGTGAAGATATCGATAGAGCTTAGGAACATAGGAAACATCGTGAATCTTATATATCCATGGTGGTGTCACCAACTGATACACCACCTCACCAATACACTCTAACACCTTGAAATGTCCAACAATCCCAGGAGAGAGCTTACTCCCCCAGTTGAACCTCCACTACCCTTGATGGTGGGAAACCCTTAAGAACAAATGGTATCTAAATCAGAATCTAGAAGCCTCTACATATGATCAACATAGGCCACATAATATTCTTTCAATACCTTCATCTTCTTCCAAACCATATGTAAAATACCTATAATATTCAATAACACGTTAAGAAAAAGGACTAATGACTCCCCAACCTCAGTCCATCACAACAGAGAACGACATGAATGTTCATACAACACCTTGAATAGATATATTATGATGGATGGGTTAAAGATATTATTATAGGAGATCTCTAAATAGGGAAACTGAATTACCCATGATACACAAAAATATAATAGGTATGCTCGTAACATATCCTCCTCTGTCTGGATGGTTCACTATGGTTGCCCAATCACCTAGTGATGAATGACAATGATAAAGTGCATCGGGGAACCAAAGGCATGCTGAAATCCTCTCCAAAATCATGAGTTAAAATGAAGATTATGATCATAAATGATAGTCTTCAGAACATTGTTATACAACACAACTTTATACACATATTACCTTTCAATATAAACCATTAAACATGACTCACAAATCACTAGAAAATGGGCTTACTCCATTAGACGGTCCATGATCACCCAAATAAAATCAGATCCACCCTAGGTTTAGGGTAACGTAGTGATGAAATCTATCAAAATTTCCTCCCACTTCCACTCAGGGATATTTTAAGATTGTGATAAACCCCTAGGAACATGGTTCTCAACTTTCACACGCTGAAAAATTAAATCTTGTGCCATTAAATTTTCTAATGATTGCCTCATACCAAGACACCAATGTGACTTCTTCAAGTAACTATACATATTAGGAACATATGGATATACCTATAAGGGTAATATATGAAACACATATAGAACATCCTCATGCATCTACATTGGAATAAATAACTTTCCATAAAATATTATCAATTTCTAACTATTCTCTGACCACTCATATTCAGCATCACCATAGACAACACGCTCTCTCATAACCTCCACCTATAAGTCTCACCACAAATACTCATACACCTATTTCATAAAATATTATTCCATTTTCATATAATAAATAAAACCTCTATCATTGGTCTCCTATATGTCAAGATTCATTGTTGTAGGATATTCCATCCCTTTTTAAGAATCACCATATTCCTAAATGAAATACCGATGCGACTTCTTAATCAATACATAGGGCAAAATGTTTCCTTACCTTGAGATCTATAAAATATAATATTGGTAAAAATTTATCCACCTCCACTTT
This sequence comes from Viscum album, assembly GCA_963277665.1. NCBI lineage: Eukaryota > Viridiplantae > Streptophyta > Magnoliopsida > Santalales > Viscaceae > Viscum > Viscum album. The sequence goes on from OY728153.1 coordinate 913,091,588, forward strand.
CATATACTGATATCCTCCTAAGAAAATAAATACCTCAGACTCGTGTGGTCTTTGAAGACCACAAAGCGCTCGTCGATGAGTTAGTGTCTCCATAACTTCAGGGTAAAAACTACTACTTCCAAAATGAGATCATGGATGAAATAAATAAACTCATGGGAGTAAAACTATATATACACATAATATATCACCTCCCTTTACTACATTAAGATTCATTACAAACCCAGATGGGAATATTTACAAAAGATATCAAACATCACCCTTTACTATGGAAATCAAAGAACTAGTAAACTAATTAAGGTATCTATATGATAGTCAAAATTATCCTAACACTAATCGTTCTATGAAAAAATTTGGTTCTTCATCGTCAAGGTTATTAGATTGGGTGAAATCCAAGATAAATCATACAAAAATCACCATTAATATCCCACAATACAAAGGAAGTTGTGAACCTCTTTCATGGTCATAGGTGTTGTAAAAAAAACAACTACCTATATCTTTGAAGGGTTCACAACCACACCCTACTGAGACACCACATTCCTTAAGAAATGAAATTCCCGTATCCAAATAATTCACTTGAAAATTTTCTATAGATTTGTATTGTTAAAGAACCAACAAGAAACCACTGATATGCTTAGAATTCTCCACTGTCAACTTCAAGTATATAAGGAATTAATTGATGGAAATGACTAAACAATTTCAATGAACTATAAAAACATGTAGTTGAAGATCCCTATAAACACAGATGCTGCATTCATGAAACTAAATGACATAGCCAAAAACTTGAAGTGTCCATACCTACATCTAATGATAGTCTTTGGTATTTCTTCATCTTTCACCCTTATCTAATAATATTTAGACTGTAGATCAATCTTTAAAACCCAACTAGATCCCTTAGGTCATTCAAACAGATCATGTATACTCAGAAAACGGTATTGGATATTAACTATTACATGATTCAATCATCTATAGTTCATGGTTACCCTTAAAATACTATATTCCTTCTTGAAAAATAACATCAGATCACCCTAATGAGACACACTGGGTTGGATGAAACCCTTTAGCATCAGTTCATCAATCTGGATCCATAAATCTCATAACTCTATAGGTTCCATCTTATAGGGATCTAATGGAATAAGATATATTCCCATTGTTTTCACAATATAATCCAAGAACACATCTATAAAATCCTTAATGACCTAGGGAACCTCTACCGCTTGGGTTTCCACTGATAAGTCCATCAATAGATATAAAAGAATATTTATTCACATGTCACCCATTAAATATATCCTATCTCAATAAAACACCACTCATTGAACTTCCATGTCAAAAAATGAAACTATCCTCTAAAATAAATTAACAACAAAATATTCAAAATAAAACTAATCCATTTCAGGGAAAATATTGTAAGGTTGTATCTAAAATAAAGATAAATTCACCACTGAATAATGCTAGCCCGTTATTAGTTTACATCGCTGAGATAAAAAAAGTTATAGCCTCCAATCAGAATGGATAAAACCATGGTAATTAGAAGTCTCTCCACCTATAGTACTAATGAATGAAAAAAAAGAAGTCGAAATGAATAAGTTTAAAACTTCAGAATAAAAAAAGGTAGACAATATGGTATATGATAAAATGATCATACTTTGGACAAAATATGACCCATATAGTTCTTACACCCCCACGGAATTAATATAGCCACTCCCAGCTCCTCAAACTCATTATATGTGTTCTTTATAACCATGCTCTAGATTAGGTCCATAAGGACAATGATCATTATGGGGCTGAACTCTACCATCTCTATCTCCCCTCAGCTAAGCATAAACCTGGTGACATGGGTTTTGAAAAAAAGTTAGTGTCCCCTACTTATCTCACTAAATAGGGGTCTAACATCCCATACAATGTTGACCTCCATGAGCAGTTGGCCACTGATCTCAATGATGATGTAAACCCACACAAACATTTCCTACTAATAGAAATCCCATAGTAGACACTTGTAAACTTCCAACCTCATAATGTATTAAGAATGTCTATTGAGGTCATATCCCTACTGGAAAATACCACAACTATTGTGACATATTTGATCTACTTCTTAAATCTTTAACCCTTAAGATTCCCTATTGTTATCCTTCTTAGGGCTCTCTATATGAGTGTATCTGCTTAATATCCTCTAATTCCTTTTTTATCTCCAAGTACATAGAAAGCACAAATAGGGTGACTGCATATCTAATTGTTTAATACATAACCTCCATAATACGTCATTCTCTATATTCTTCATCTATAAAGTGTTCATAGAGAAATACCAAAGGTGTAATGACCCAAACTATTATAAATAAAATACCCCTTGTATTTTTATTTAATTTCTTATTATATAATATAGTTATAGAAAACACATGAACTTATTTTGTCTTATTATTCCCATTGGATTTAATTGACCGTTTATAATCATTACCATTGATAATATAGTCATTCAATAATGATCACATGATTAGTATAAATATAGGGTTTCAACAAATCCAATTGTCACAGACAAATAAAGTGATGGCCTCAACTAGTAGAATCATACACTATGAATCCCATTTATCAGAGCTTCTAAGGGAGATATAATTTCTAGGATTTTCCCTTGACCAATCCCAAACTGAGATCCAATAACTTAAGCATGATTGAAACCATTTACTGGATAATTTCAAGCTCATTGAGATCATGACCCAAACCATGTTCACCGAACCACCTCATAAAATTCTTACCATTACACACCTTACTCTCAGGGAGGTTTCTAGTCAATTAAATGGATATGTATCTAGACCTAAGAAATATGAGTATGTAAATAATTTTTTATAGAATAATGAATATATTTTCATCTAATTATTTTCACTTTGTAAATGATTCTTATTTTGATATAATAAAGCACAAAATGTATTTTTGGTTAATATTCAAATTCAATTAATGAATTTATGAATTAATAGAATTTTGAAATAAATAATATTTTTAATGATATATTATTTTTAAATAATATTTATCAAATATAAATGATCATTAATTCAAATCTAATTTTTATAAGGGTTCAAAAAAATGTTATTTTCAAAAAACACATCATTTTCAATAAATGCCATTTTTTATTTTAAAACTAAAAATTTAATTACTTAGAAAATTATTTAGATAAAATTAATATTTTTTGGAATCAGGATATTGAGATTATCCAATTGTGATTTTTTATAATTTTTTGAGATCTTAAAATTTTTAGGTAAAAATTAAATATCGTATAAATATACTTTGTGTTTTATAACATCACAATGAGCCAAAAGTGATGGAATAAGTAATATAAATGGGACCCAAGACCAAATATATGTTTTCCCTTTAAAATAATGTGATTTTAATTTTATTTTATTTATTTTTTAAATCCATTATGAATCCTCCAAACTTATAATATATTTTAATATTTTAAAAATAAGTTATTTAAGAGTGTGACTCACCTCCACATCACAAAGGGTAATATTTTAATAATTTTGGAGATTTTCCTTCTAAATTAATAAAAACCACTCCCCTTTGGTATAAATCATGGGAAAAAACTATGGGTTGGTTTGTGGTTTTGGATATTTTATTATGTAGAAGCCAAAACCAAAATAATAAAGAAATATCCCTCTTTTCCTATATAAACCCACCCAAGATCCCATTTACATTCACTAAAACTTTTTAGAGCATGTAAAAACTCTTCTATACACTCCATAGAGTCCTACCAAGGTTCCCCCAATCTTTCAAGAAGTCCCTCCCAAGTCTTTGGAGTCACACACTCAAGTAAGGGATCTTCTACTCTCTTCTTTTATCAAGCACTCCTTTTGTGTTATGTCTTTTAATTTCAATTTAAATATATGGGGTATATTATTCCATTTCCCCATTACTTCCCATTTGATTTATTAATTATGATATCTCCTTTCACTCTCATTTTTCCATCCTATGAACCCTTATGCACACCAGTTACGATCCTGAAATTTTGTAAGGGTTCTTTACTTTCTCTTTTTTATTAATGTTTTGTCATTATCATATGCCTTATATTTTCAATTAATCATGTTGGGACATTATTTCCATGTCCCTATTAATTTAAATATTATTTCTAAATTATGAGAGACCAATTTCTCTCTAATTAACCCATTTTATTAATTTTTATGTGATGTCATTATGTTACCGAAGTGTAACCGCAATTTTCTATGCCAAAACAATTGTATAGTGAATACCATACCCATTTACTATCAATGGTATTCACGTTTATGAACATATAAATTTTTTGGGGAATTACATGCATGTATTCCACATTCATTGATCATATAATAAATTATGATGATTAATGAATCTATATTGTATGATCAATGTGGCACAATTAAGCATGAGAATGAAATGTTTATGATGGGTGCACGCAGATAGCACTCCAATTCATTCGGTAATGTTTAGTATCATGATACGTCATGTTGGAACAGGGGTGTACCTAATTCCTTTATGGTACTTTGTCCACCATAAAGACTTAGAAATTTATCCCTGACCTATGTTTATGATTCAGTGTTTTAAGTTGTTTCCACATTTCCCATGTTGCCTTTATGATTACCGTGTTATGTCGTGTCTCATTGTTCATGTTTATGATTCCTACTCTTTTTATGACCCATTAATAAGACAATTGTCTAACATGTAACTTCTTCATGTTATGAATTTTTTATTCCCTTACTAGGATTTATATTTAATTGCTTTATTATATTTTTCCCCTGGTTATCCCATGCAGTTTTAAGTTCGTTGGAATATTATGATCATGTCAAGGATGTGTTCAACAATGTTTTGTATCCCATGTTATAATTTGTTATGTAATGTATCTAATTCCTAAATACATTATAATTATTGATATTTTGGGTTGTATTAAGTGTAATTTTTTGTAATAAATCAAGTGTTAAGGTGTAATAAAGAGCAAGGTTGTTATAAAAGGTCCTTAAACTTAATCATGAGTTTTCATGGGCTCAAGCTCACCCATTGAATGGAAAGAATATCTTTCTTATTTATAGTCTACATCATCGATGGAAATAAATCCAAATAAATATCCTTTTGAAATTTAGACCCTGAAACATCTTCCACCTTCCAATAATCTAGATTCACCATCCACCACTTTCATGCCACCCCTCACATCTAAAAAGCTTCCAACGGGATCAAAAAAACATATTGATCTTGAATCGGACAAAAATTAATCTTGAGCTCTTCTAACTAGAACTATATCTCCGGATAAAATATGATACCTTGGTACTTAAATAGGATCTTCAACTGAAAATCATGTAAGACCCTATTCCTTTCATCATACTCCTTTATTAGATCGACCCTCAAATAATAAACTAGGTTAGCCTACTAAACCTATACTTTTTGAACTGCATGTGGGGGATAACCAGGATCCATTAGTAAAAACACACAAGAAGCCTTAATCCTTCTAGTAAGGAATTTTTAATATTAATCTAATAAATTTCATTTTAATTTCCAAAAATCACCCCTTTCGATCACATGAACAAAGAACCATGATTCATGCACCACTCTAAGGTATCCACCCTGAAACCAACACCACTTCACTTGGTTATTTGATAGTCTCAGATTCCTTACATAGGATCATGGGGGGACTTAAAATTCCATTTTCTAGTGAGTATCCATGACCTATGTCACACACCAAGCTCTATTGATACCATTTCCTTACCAAACCATGAAATCCTCACAAGTTCCTAACCACAATATCCATCATATATCTCAATGTAAACCACTGATACCACTTTTTTTACCCATCCCTCTAAATGTGCCCTTCTTATACCAGTAATGAAGGAATAGAGACAATGAACCTAGATTATTTTTACCAGTAGGCCCTAGGTCAGATAAGATCATCAAGGGTATAAAAATCACACATATGGGGGGAATTAACCAAAATAATATTTACATTGGATGAGGATATAAGATTTAAATCACCAAACTACATTATCACATATTATAAAATAGAAAATAATATATCCCATAATGCATGAAAAATGTCAAAAAAATACTAATAAGGTCTCTAGGTAAGTAACAAAAGATAAATGCTACAAAAACTGTCACAATCAAGCTCAGGTACACTAGTAATCTGATAACTAAGTCAGTCCTAACATAGCCCGAAGGGTGTTCCTAATCCCCACAGGCTAACGGCTAGTACCTGAAATCATACAAAATTAAAGTGGGAAAGGTTTTACCTCAAACATTATGGAAGCAAAATAAATAATAAAGTATGAATATCAAAAGAAAATCCACTGGGAGTAATGTACCAGAAGTAGAATAGGCATAAAAAATCCCAAGTACCATAACTAAGTACCAGAAAATAGGAAAATATTCCCAAGTCCCAACTCGGATGTAACTCACCAAATCTACAGTTCAACAGCTAGAACAACCTCCAAGAGATCCTTTTACCTTTCTCAGGCATGTAAGGAGGTGGTATATAAATATCCAAAGGTACAATTAGGGTGTGAGACAAATCCCAGTAGGATTTCACCAAAATATGCCATGACAAGATGCCATTATCAAATTAACCAAGAAATTTCTTTCAATTATCAAATAAACAAGTTTGGAATTTCGAAATAATATTTAAACAAATCATGATTTACAATTCAAGAGATGGAAATACTTTATAAATTCATGATTCACATTTAAAATGATGGAAATAATTTTCAAATTATGGAATTACCTTTAAAAAAGGTTCTTTAAAAAATGTAACTTTCTATAAATGGATTAAAAAAACACTTTTATATAAAATAGTTTATATAAATTCACAAGGAATTTAAAACAATTTACAACAATGTAATATATACATTTGAAATAAAAAAAAGTGAGAAACATGGTCATATGCCTAATAAGGTATGATAGTTCTAGGATATAGGTACCCTATACTCAAGGTGAACTTTAGTATGTACATAAGTTCCTTTGAACTAAGGCTAAAGAGGACTCATCACCATCACCTAAGGGATGTGATGTGCTGATATGATGTTTTAGAATGTTTTAAATAATAAAGTTCCATCCAAATAGATCACTAAATACCTAAGGCTTTTATGTGATCTTATAACAAAACAATGATGTAAATTTTATTGTAATACTTCTTATTATACAATTAAATCCCATTCTCCACTTAAAATATTTCAATTCTCCATTTAAAAATCATAATGATTTTTTTAATATGCCTTTTCAAAAGAATAAAAAACTAAGGTTTATATCAAAACAATTTTAATAAAATTTCAAAAATAGGGATTTTAAATCAATTCACCATTAAATTTCATAATCCAATTCCATAATTTAATTCAATAATTTAATTTTTAATAAAAATATGTTAATTTCATAACAAACCCACAATTCAATGGAATTGGAGTTTTTCACAATTTTCCATAAAATCCTTTTTCCATATTTAAATTAAATAATTTAATTGAAACAATTCCAAAATTAAAATTAAATAATTTAAATTCCAAAAATTTCCACAAACACACCCCAATTCAATTGAATTGGGGGGTTATCCAATTTCATGCAAAAAACCCATTTTTTTAAAAAAAACTCTAATTTAATGGAATTGGGTTTTTCTAAAAAAACAATTGAAATACATTTAATAAAAAAATAATAATTTCATTCAATTAAAACAATTTAAATTAAAAAAAATCAATTTAGGTCTAATATAAATTGGTCATCATAATGGAACCACCTACCTTGGGATCAACAGATCTCGAATCACAACGTCGTACACAGAAAACTCCAATAGAGAACAGCGACAAGAAAGGTATATGAATAAAACTTAGGTTTAGATCTAAAAAGTGGGTATTATATCCAAAAATAAATATGGGTATCCATGTAACCCTAGATATAATAAGAGATATTGTGGGTGAATGAGATTGATATGAGAAAAATAACCAAGAGAATATCAGAGAGAGTTCCTCAAGATTCAGATTGCTTCTGGGAAGGATCTGAGGGACCAAGAATCCTTCTTGGGAGCTCTAAGGACGGGAGAAACTGATTATAGGTCATACCGATCTTTCCGGGCCTAAAAGGGGGTTCAGTAATTTTTAATAAAAAAATCACTTAAAATCCCATCTACACGGTTTCCTCAACAGAGGTGCACAGTTTGGACAAATCATGTGCAAGTTGTGTTCCTGTTATGAATGGGCCACACAATTTATCCTAAGAGTGCACATGACTTGACTAAATGTGTGTCAACTGTGTGAAATCCCACTACCTTGGTTTTCATGTTTTTCTCTGAGGGGGTGAATGGTTTGGGAAAACCATGCACCAACCATGCACTAGTCTAGAATTTTCAAAATTCTTAAAAAAATTAACCCGAATTAACACCAAACGAGACCCAACCAAAGATCAATAAAAATAGGGGTTTAGGAATACTTGAAAATAGTAACAAGATGTTACAAAAAAATCAAAAACAACTCCAATTACAAATATAATAATTTCTAGATCTATCCCTAAAATCCTATTGTAAACCTGAAAAATTGTTTATATATACAAGGGGTGTCTATAAAATGTATACTCAGTAGGATCATACCAAAGGTATCTCATGAAAATGTTAAAAGAGCATACTAATAAACTAGTGAATAAATAAACAAACTAAAAAAAACCTAAACATGTCAACTATCCATCCCATCCTTATCAGGTAATTATCATAAAATATCACATTCAAGAATAATAACATATCATTGAAAGAAAATATAAGTAAAGATGCCTCACAACCACTCCCCGCCAATATTCAACTCACAAAACCCAAATTCAAACATCCCATGCTTATATTCCTTAATTTTCATCACATTATATATCCATTCATATATAATTTGGGTTGGTAAGCATCATTATGTACCCTACCCTTGTAATATCTATAATTCTGAGCTAGCATCAGTCAATATTCAAATCACAATATCTTCACATGAATGAGGTAATAAGTTATCATAAATTCAAAGGGAATTAAAATATTTCCCGCCTCCTAACACCCATGACCCTAACCATATGTCATATATTCATCATCACTAGTAATCTACAACATTATCCTTTATCATCACTAGGAATCTTTGCCACTATACATCATCATCACTAATGTTTAAGGAAGAGTGTAAAGAGGGGGTAGCCAGACATCCATTTCATTACCAACCTTAATGTTGTAGTAAACACCTGGAACCCAAAAAAATGGGCATTGGTAAGGTCATCCAACTCAAGTGGGGTTCATATATAAATAACATGAAATTATAAGTTAGATAATCTCACCAAAGACCAAACTATGGGTTCACATCAAACACCACTAGAATATTGCACAACACCACCAAAAAATATAATGGAATCTTCCACCAACTTTTACCACCACTAAATGTAACATACCACACAAAATATCCATACACAAACCACATTTCATCTTCCCTTTACAAGTTAACCAATTTACAGATTTACTAGTTATGAAATAACTCCCACTTATTAATCCATTACATTTTGTATTCAATTCTAGCATGTTCTCTATCTTTAAATTCAAAATTTTATTATCATTCATTAATTTCATTCAATAATTATTTAATTTCCACATGTTAATTCCAATCCCCAAAAATTCAATCACCAACCCACACCATTTCAATTTCATCATTATAAGTTCATTTTATAGTTACTGATTTATTACCACAAACACACGACAAAACATCCCACATATCTCTCAAAAATAGTGTAACTCACCTAGAAAAGTGAGACTTAAAAAACTAAATATTCCTACCCATGTCAACAAGGTGTACCATTATTTTTGGGATCCTGCATGATTATAACTCCACAATTAAGAATGCTTGTCATGGAGTAGTGTTAGGATGGGTGACCTCCATGGATGTTTCTCATACTGTGTGTGAGTGAGGTAAAAACATACTAAAATAAATTTTGTTGGAATATGGGGACATTCATTGGTAAGATAGGAGAATTTGGTGTGTAATATCATATGGTGTTATTGGAAGGAAACCAAGGTATTATAAGAAACCCAGGTGGTCAGATGGCCAGGTTCATGGACTGAGGAGGTTGGGTCATGATAAATGGTATCAAAGCCATACCCATCCAAAGTGTAGAGTAACTACTTTGGTTTGAGGCATTTAGTCCACAGTGAGGGTGTTTAACTTTAAAGGGGGAGATTGTAACACCCCTATAAAAGTTATACTCAAAAGGCTAAATGTTACTACCCATGTCAACAAGGCAGACCATTCGTTTTGGGAGCCTACTTGATTAGAACTCCATAGTAAATCATGCTTAGCCTAGAGTAGTGTTATAATGGGAGACCTCCTGGGAAGTTTCCCAGGGTGTGTGTGAGTAAGGAAAAAACACACTAAAGGAATATGTTTTGTCCTATGGGGAAAGTCATTAGTATGATAAGTGACCCCAGTGGGTAATTTTCTATGGTGTGTTGGGAAGGACCACAAGGTATTATGGGAGACCCATGGGGCCAGATGACCAGGTTCATATCTTGAGGAGGTTGGTTCATGATAAATTGTATCATATCCAATGTCTAGATGGTTGTGTTGTAGATTCACCACCTGGTTTTTAGGTTTGGGGTCTAAAATGAGGGTGTTGTGCCTTAATGGGGGATAGTTTAACACCCATGGAAAATTGAGACTTAAAAACTAAATTTTACTTCTATTTTCATCAAGGTGAACATTTATTTTTGGGATCCTACTTGATTAGTAATCTAAAGTAAATAATTCTCAACTTGGAGTAGTGTCGAGAAGGGTGACCTCCAAGGATATTTCTCAGGGTGTGTGTGAGTTAGGACATGGAACACTGAAAGAACATGTGTTGAACAATGGGGATAATTATTAATTTTATAATTAACCATGGTGGGTAATAAAATATGGTGTGTTGGGTGTAAACCAAGATATTACAAGAGAAATATATGGTAAGATGACTTAATTCATGTAATGGGGAGGTCATTTCATTACAAAAAACCCCCAACAACATATACCAACAAGCACCATAACCCAATCACCTAACCACAAAAATCACCATAATCTAACCACTTCACATCATCCCATGTCAAAAATCATTCCAATCAACCATTACCCCACTACCATAATACAACCCACATCTAAGCTAATCACCACAGGAACACTTCAATATATCCACATAACACATAGGGAAAATGTGGGAACACACCAATGCTCATATCATAAAATTCATCTTTTAATAACACCAAAAATTATAATAGGTCTTTTACATAAAAACATATTTTCGTTCATGGGTATTCTCAATAGAATATATATTTACATGGGAAACGGATTCATTATCCATATATAAGTAATTAAAATTTTATGAATAGTGATAAAAAATTGTCATCACAATAAGTATCATAAAATAAAACAACTAAACAACACCAAAGGATCTAAAATAAAGTGATTCTTCAGTAAGAACAACAATCATACAAAACCTCATAGAAAAAATCAGAAAACATATGAATATATGTGATTACTCCCATCCCCAAAAATTTCAAGATAAACCAATTATTTTGTATCACAGCATGACCTTCCCAGGCCATGAACCTGGTCATCTGACCCCATTAGTCTCTTGTAATACCTTGGTTTCTTTACCAATACACCACTAACTAGTACCCACTAAGGTCACTTATAAGACTAATCAATGTCTACACTTGTTAACACAAGTTCTTTTAGTGTATTTTTTTCCTCACTAACACACACCCTAAGAGACTTCCTAGGAGTTCACCCATCCTAGAACTACTCAAGGACAAGAACACTTAACTATGGATTTCTATTTAGGTAGGTTCCCAAAAAGAAAGGTTCACCTTCTTGACATGCATAATATCATTTAGTATTTTATCTCTTGCTTTTCCAGGGGCATTAAATTCTCCCCTCTATTATAGAATAAAGTCCTCATTGTGGAACTGATGACTCAAACTTAGGTAGCACCACTAAAATTTCAGCTAGGTATTAGATCTGATACCATTTTTCACAACTAGGACCTATTGAAAACATAAGAACCCCACATTTTTAATATATTTTTCGAGTCTTAGACCTCTAAGTGTCACCAGTTTCACCAGAAACACAAGTTATCCCATTTTTGGGGTCTACCCATGTAACTAAATGGGTCATTAGAAAATTGAATATCCTCAGAGGCCAACACAATTTATTTTTCAATGCTTTGTTCCTACTCACACGCACCCTGGGAAACTTATTGGTAGGCCACCCATTCTAACACAACTCTTAAAAAAACATGTTTAACTTTGGATTTCTAATCAGGATAGCTCCTGAAAATAAAGTTTCAACTTTTTGACATGGGTAATAAAATATAGTATTTTAAGACTCACTTTTATAGAGGTGTTACACTCTCCAGCCCTTTAAATCATAAAATACTCATTGATAACCCAACACATCAAACTCTTGCAATTCCACCACACTTCTATCTTAGTATTGTCCATGATTCCATTTTTCATGAGCCAACCTCTCTGAGCCATGAACCTAGTCATCTAACTCCATGGGTCACCTATTATACCTTGGTTTCCTTCCAAACAAACAGGTGAATAATACCCATTGATATCACTTATCTGACTAATGACTATACCCATATACTAGCACAATTCTTTTCAATGTTTTTTCCTCACTCACACACACCCTAAGAAACAACCCAATAGGTCACCCATCTTGACACTAATCCTGACCAAGCATGCATAACTATAGAGTTATAATCAGGTAGGATACTAAAAATAAATTTTTACCTTATTGACATGGGAAGTAACATTTAGTCTTTTAAGTCTAACTTTTCTAGGGGTGTTACATTCTCCACCCCTTTAAAGAAAAACATCTTTTTTTTGACCCCACACATCAAACTTAGGTAGTTACACTACACTTATAGATAGGTATTGGATTTAATACCATTTTCTCATGACCCAACTACATTAGACCATGAATATGGTTATTTGAATCCATGAGTCTCCTTTAATACCTTGGCTTCCTTCCCATCATTCCTCATCCTATTACCCAATGGGTCCACTAATTAAACTAATGATTATACCCATAGGAAAACACAAGTTAGTTTAGTGTGTTTCTTCCTCACCCACACACACCCTATGAAACTTCCTATGTGGTAACACACCCTAACACTATTTTAAGTGAAGCACGCTTAACCATAGAGTTCTAATAAGATAGGTTGTTGAAAATAAATGTACACCTTGTTGACATGGGTAGTACTCTAATCTCAATTTTATAGGGGTGTTACATTTATCTTCTTATGTTTAACTATACTATCTTCCCAAATGAAGAAAAAATAATTTGATATCCATTTATGAACATAAAATAAAGATATAATGAGGTTCCCCTACATTAATCATAAGTTCCACATTATCTAAGAAATTACAGATGATCATGAATCAACCAATACTAAAGGAAACACCATTGGAACTTGATAAGGGCAAGGTGCCATCAATACTTACTTGATTTTGAACCCAAAACAAAGGATATCCACCTAAAATGAACTCTAATAAAAAATAAGATAATTAATAATGAATAATAGATGATAAAGAAGAGTATCAAGATTCATGGGACTTTTATTCGAATGAAAAAAGGTGTTAAAATCCTAAGAGGTATGGTCGGAGGGTGATGAGGTGTCAAGGTGCATACTAGATTTCATGGGAAGAAGAAAAAATAAACCAAAAAAGCTATGATCCCCCCCACTTATGTTTTATTAAGTCTTCAATACAATATGGGGATCCTCAAAATAATCATGGTGAGTCCATTTAAAGAGAAGATCTAGAATTTAGTCATTTGAACCCCCAATCATCAGGACTTTTAAAACAAACAAAAAACTATTTTGACCATCAATACACCCTTGAACATCATGTGATATAGGGTTTTCTACCCCCAGATAGACACCATGACCATACACTATGACATAACACCATACACTTGGTTGTTTTCTCTTCACTATACCTAGGACTATAATGTGGTGATCATCGCATTGTATGCTTCTCACATGGAGAATATCAAAGTTCAAAATTCAACATAATGAGATCATTGGGGAATTTCTTATGTCCCCAAAAACCAATAAGTGGACACACCATGTGAAACACCCTATTAAATGGATATCCAGACCATTTTTCTCACCATAGTGCATCCTGAAACCAAATGGCCGACTCTATGGCCAACCTTCAAAATCCTAATGCCAAAATGACCTTCCCCATGCTCAAGCCCTGACGCACGCCTGTCGTGGGGCGTGGCAAAACAATATTTTATTTACCTAAGTATAGTATAGCAGTTGATCCTAGGTAGTCTCCCGAAGAGGAGTGCACACAAAACAAGGTTGTCACTTTTTGTTGGTTTTATTAAAAAGATTGGTTTTAATTAATATGAATGACTATGAGAGAAACAAACAATAGAAATTGATTAAATTTAACAAATGATAAAGATGGTGATCGGATTGGGTTTGGCTGGACTTAGTGTTGTGCCATCATGGTTTCCAAATTTTATCTCTTCTTCTTCCTTAAACTGGTAAGAGAGAGATTTATCTACCGAGTCCTCTCTCTCCCTTAGTCAGATAAATGTGATGATAATTTTCCTTTCTAAAACCTTAGATTGGTCTATCCTCCTTCCAATGTGTTTAGGGTTGTATATGGTCTCTTGATTAATTAGAGCAATCCCAGACCTGGAATTGTTGTTCCCTAATAAACCAAGATTTCAACATACAATCCTACACACGTGCTTGACAACCGTCGAGCAATCACCACCCAACCCTAATCATGTGCCACCGTATACAGATTAGAATTGGGTGGAGGGAGATGTGATCATCGACCAAAGCAATTTATAATTTCAGAATAAAAACCTTAACACAACCGCATTCGGAATTTAATACTGAATTATGAATTGAAACCAGAAGAAGAAAGAAGAACAAATTTGATTCATTTCAAGCACAAAACTCAAGCACAACACATCGGTCCAGCCTCCCCTCTTCCCGATCACTCAAATGAAATTACCCCTCCATGGATGGGGTAAGCGAGATGATTCGGGAGAGGAGAGACATTTTAAAACAAAAGAAATAAAAGAAAAATATGAGAAGTTCTTCTCCTGGGTGCCCGAGAAGGAATGGGGTGGAGAATTGGGATGTCTTGAGGGGGAGGAGCTCTCCTCCTTTTATAGGCAGAATTCGACCCCCGAAAGTTGTCGCGTTTTGGACCCCATAAATGACCTCTTCACGCGTTGAGGCCTTCTTCAATGTTGTTCATAATTGTCTTGGCCGTGTCCCCTCAAAAGCTAAGCGGATTTGGATAGGTATTCCGAGAGTTATGGCCAATTTCCTCTGACAATTTATTCTGTCCAGTCAGAATCATCAAACCGAAAAACACCGTTTTGTACTGAATTAATGTCCCTGAACACGGCCATTTCAGGCGTGGCCTCCTTAATTAAACTTGTTCCAAATATTCTTAACCGTCTATCCACAAAATTTCAGCTCCATTAAAGTCGTTTTGAGCGAGTTATGGATATTTCACTGAACCTTCGTTTTTCTGGAAGAAATTTCCTGGAAGCTTCCTTGGTGTTCCTCAATAATCTTCAACTTCATTGAATTGTTTGGACCTCAAGATGGTAGAATCAGATCCTGGTCCAGAAGACAAAGTTGAAGGAAATTAAATTAGAATTCTAAAGAAATTATAATCATAAAATTTGGATTTATATTTTTTTGTAAATGACCAAAATACCCTTGTAGTGAAAATCTGTCCAAAATGCAGAATTTGGTCATTTTTGCATTTAAACTTAAAATACTTCTTAAATCCAAAATTGTTACATATAAGCTCAAAATGTTATCTTGGGTTGTTTAAAACAATAGAAATTCATTAAAAGAATGTGCAAATTATAAGCCTTGTCAATTCCCCCACACTTAAACTATGCTTGTCCTCAAGCATAAAATCTCAACATGGAATTCAAAGGACACCAATGTCACCAATATTTAAATTTCAAATGGAATAAAATAAAATGATTATCAATGTCCAATCAAATTTTCCAGTTCCACAAAAATACCAATTTAATTTCCCATTTTTCAAAGTAACAATCAATTCATGCATTTTACTTTTCCCCTTTGAAAAATAATGAAGCTTCTCCTTTCATTCATTCAAGCTTCTCAATTTATTATTATTAAACATGCCAAATCATGATCTACCTCACTTATGAATCTTTTCTCTCATCACTCATGATACAATTAATAGTGGAGTTATGCTCATATCATGAGAACATGCTCCTTACCCATAGGCTTGTAAAGTAACTACTTTCTCCACTTTGTAAAGACAAAACACACATAAAATCATGAGGACTTGCAATAAAGGTTCAAATGACTCTGTGGCTTAGGGTTGGTGGGTAAATGATTGAAATAATTTAAGGCCAGAAGTAGGAGGTTTGACTCTTAAGTACAATGCATGATTAATCAAGTGAAAACACAAGATGAACCTCACTCAAATCCCCTTGAAATGTGAATCACAACACCACTCCCCTTTCAATGACATGGGTCATGAGTCAATAAATGATTACAAAGAATGATATCATCCAAGTTCTCCCTGTTTTTTTTGTAAAGCTCCAGAAAGGCACAGCTTTATTTTCTTTTTTTTCTTCTTTTTTTTTTCTTTTTTGTAAAGCTCCAGAAAGGTACAGCTTTATTTTCTTTTTTCTTTTTTTTTATGGAGAACCGGATGAAATGATAGAAGCATAATGAAATGATGACTCATGCCCAATTTTCTAATAATACATTGCCCAAAATGATGACGCACACATTACACCACCCAAAAATGATACATATCCCAAGGAACGCACACGAAAGGCCCTTCCCCCACACTCAAACTTGAAATAACCATGCAAAAATACTAAAAGTGTGGGTAGGTAAGGAAAAATTGGATTGTAATGTGGCTTAAACCTATAAGGCAATTCATGGCATCTAAGGGCTTACGAAGGATAAATGTAAAGGTGGGTCTTAGGATAAAATGTGGCTAGCCAAAGATATGCCTCAATCATTTTTAATGTGGTTTTGTACAGTCATAGCTTTGACAAGTTTCAATACAAGTTCTAGCAGGTGGCACGTCCCAAGATCACTCAAGAAATATGCTCAAGATAAAATAGGAAATATTTGGTCTAGAAATCCTCTCAGGAATGAGAATATGATATTGGACAATCACTTATGGCATGATTAATAATAACAAATTAATTCACATGAATTTCAGAAATTCAAAGAATGAAAAATGGAAGGGAAATTTCATTTACATGAATCAATTAATTCCCTCAAATCATGAGTCCTTATTTCAATATCCTTGCTTCACTTTAATCATCCAATTATCCATTTTAATCATTCAATCTCATTAACATTGAAATCTAAAACATGGCATCACAAGATTCCTAAGAAACTCATGTCTCCTAGATAAGTTGAGTAAAACATGAATTCAAGCGTGGGCATGCCTTTTCTTGATTAATTCTTTAAAATACTAAAAATGTAGGGAATAAAGTCAGATAATATAGAATTGAAACTCATACTCCCCTGTCAAATGGATCCTTTTCTTCACGACGTATAATCCCACAACACCCTCTTCATTAATGGACCTGAAAAAAAAAATGAAAACGATTGATAGCGCAGGCCCGTTCAATCATGTTGGTAAATAACTAAGAAGACAAGTGGAAAATGGGGGAAAATGCGGGTTGCCTCCCGGTAGCGCCTTTGTTTAATGTCGTTGGCTCGACAAAACAAAACAATTTTTTTTTTTTGAAAAATCTCTTGGACTACAAGATTTCCTCCCCCACACTTAATTTATGCAGTGTCCTCAATGCATGTAAATGTATGTTTCAAAAAGTTGGAGTTACTACATTTAATCAAGTGTAAAGGAATGATGCAACCTGGTAGGTGTTCATTTGTATTCAGGATG
The DNA here is from genome assembly GCA_963277665.1 of Viscum album. NCBI lineage: Eukaryota > Viridiplantae > Streptophyta > Magnoliopsida > Santalales > Viscaceae > Viscum > Viscum album. The sequence goes on from OY728153.1 coordinate 913,109,508, forward strand.
AAGGAGTGTGATCTCCTCCACTGGTTCTTGAGGTACGGTCCCATGGAACTTCTTCATCCTCTGCCCATTTATAGTGAATGGTTTTCCTCCTCCTTCCTTTTGAATCTGCACAGCACCAAAGGGATATACATGAGTAACAGTAAAGGGGCCTTCCCATCTGGAACGAAGTTTACCTGGCATAAGCTTAAGTCTGGATTTGAATAGTAACACGTGATCTCCAGGGTTGAAGTTTCTTGGTTGAATTATCTTGTCATGGGCCATCCTCGTTCTCTCTTTATAGATCATTGAGTTTTCAAAAGATTCCCTTCTAATTTCCTCTAACTCTTGCAACTGCAATCTTCTTTCTTTCCCAGCTTTCTCAAGGTCCAGATTCATCTCTCTGACCGCCCAGTAGGCTCTATGCTCCAACTCCACAGGAAGGTGGCAGCTCTTTCCATAGATCAATCTATAGGGACTCATCCCTATCGGTGTTTTGTAGGCCGTCCTGTATGCCCATAATGTATCATCTAACTTTTGGCTCCAGTCCTTCCGGTTGGGTTTAACAGTCTTCTCCAGAATGGATTTGATTTCTCTATTAGAGACTTCTGCTTGGCCATTTGTTTGGGGATGGTATGGGGTAGATGTTCTATGATGTACCCCATACTTCTTCAGAATGCTTCCATTTTCCTGTTGCAGAAATGAGTTCCCTGATCACTGATGATTGCTCGTGGCACGCCAAACCTACAGAAAATGTTAGCCCTAACAAAATCACAAACAACTTTTTCATCATCAGTTCTGGTTGCTTTTGCCTCCACCCATTTTGAAACATAGTCTACAGCCAAAAGAATATATGAATTTCCAAATGAAATTGGGAATGGTCCCATGAAATCTATGCCCCCAACTTCAAAAATTTCACAAAAGGTTATTGGTTTTTGTGGCATTTCATGTAGTTTGGATATGTTACCAGAAAATTGGCATTTTTCACATCTTTTACAAAATTCATATGCATCCTTGAATAAGGTGGGCCAGTAGAGTCCAGATTCTAAAACTTTTCGGGCAGTCCTTTGAGGTCCAAAGTGGCCTCCACATGATAATTTATGACAAAATTCAAACACTGATTCAATTTCACTTCTTGGCAAGCATCTTCTTATGATTTGATCATTACAAATTTTCCACAGAAAGGGATCTTCCCAGATGTAAAATCTTGATTCAGATTTAAGCTTATGTTTTTGATGAGAGCTTAGATGAGAGGGTACCTGAGATGTTACCAAATAGTTGACAATGTTGGCATACCATGGCACTTCACTGTTGATGATGTAGAGTTGTTCTCCAGGAAGCTCATCATTAAGTGGGTTCTGCTTTCGTATTTCTGATTCAGCGGTGTGGGGTAGTCGACTCAGATGATCAGCCACTTTATTTTCAGTCCCCTTCTTATCTTTGATTTCCAAGTTGAACTCTTGTAAGAGTAGCATCCATCTCACCAACCGTGGTTTAGCATCCGCCTTTTTCATTAAGTACCTAAGAGCTGCATGATCAGAAAAAACAACAACTTTAGTGCCCAGAAGATATGATCGGAATTTATTTAGTGCAAAAATGACTGCAAGGAACTCCTTCTCTGTGGTTGTGTAATTTATTTGTGTTTCATCCAAGGTCCTTGATACGTAAGAGATGACTTGAGGCTTGCTGTCAATTCTCTGTGATAGAGCGGCTCCCACTGCTTGGTTGGATGCATCACAAAGTATCTCGAAAGGGTAATCCCAATTGGGTGGCTGCATTATTGGTGGTGTTATCAGCCTTTCCTTTAATTCATCAAATGATTCCCTACATGCACAATAAAAATTAAAGTTAGCATCCTTTAGAAGTAATCTTGAGAGAGGGAGAGAAATCTTACTGAAATCCTTGATGAATCTTCTGTAAAATCCTGCATGCCCTAAAAAGGATCTAACATGTTTGACACAAGTTGGATATGGTAAGGAATTTATTACATCAACTTTTGATTTATCAACCTCAATCCCATTTTGTGAAATTATGTGCCCCAACACTATCCCTTTTTCAACCATGAAATGACATTTCTCAAAATTTAAGACAAGGTTCTTTTCAATGCATGTTTTCAAAACTTTTTCCAAATTTCCCAAGCAATGATAAAATGAATTGCCAAAAACTGTGAAATCATCAAGAAACACCTCCAAGCAATCCTCAATGTGGTCCTAGAAAATACTCACCATACACCGTTGAAATGTACCTGGGGCATTGCATAGCCCGAAAGGCATCCTTTTGTAGGCGAATGTTCCAAAAGGGCAGGTGAAGGTTGTCTTCTCCTGGTCTTCTGGTGCAATTGGTACCTGAAAATAACCTGAGAATCCATCTAAAAAACAGTAATGAGTATTTCCAGCTAACCTTTCAAGCATCTGATCAATGAATGGAATAGGAAAGTGATCTTTTCTGGTAACTTGATTTAGCTTTCGGTAATCTATACACACTCTCCAGCTGTTTTGTATTCTCATGGGGATCAGTTCATTTCTTTCATTTGTGACAGTGGTCAGGCCAGTTTTCTTGGGGACTACATGAATTGGGCTGACCCATTGAGAATCAGAGATTGGGTAAATGATATCATCTGCTAACAATTTCTCAATCTCTTTCTTAACGACCTCCATGATTGTGGGATTGAGTCTTCTTTGAGGTTGTCTAACTGGTCGAGATTCACTTTCTAAAAATATCCTGTGAGAGCATACCTTAGGGTTGATTCCAGGAATATCACCTAAACTCCATCCTACAGCCTTTACATTCCTTTTGAGAAGGTCAATCAATGTTAGTTCTTGTAAATGGGATAGGTTATTGGCAATTATTACTGGCAATTTCTCTCCTTCCATTAGGTAAGCATACTTCAAGTCACATGGCAAAGGCTTCAGTTCTAAACATGGGGGTTGTTCAAGGGATGATATTGCATTTATGTTTCCTACATCTAATGTTGAATTCTCTGGAATAATCTTACTTCCTCTTAACAAATCATCGAAAAAATCAGATTTTACCTCATCCTCCAACATGATATCAGAATTTTCAGGTTCATGGGAGTTATAAAATTCAAATGAAGAGTGTTCTCCCACAGATAACAAGTCATGAAGCATACCTGAGTCTTCAATTGGTTCTATACCTTCATCATGGGAGATTGCATAAAGTGAGTGATTGCTGGAAGGGTGTTTCATCGTATCAAGAATATTGAAGTGTACCGTACTATCTCCGAGCTCCATGGTGAGGGTTCCTTCATGCACGTTGATGATTGTTCTTGCTGTTTTCAGGAATGGTCTCCCTAAGATGATGGGATATTGGGATGATGCTTGGTCTTCCTCCATGGTAAGGACATAAAAGTCTGCTGGAAAGATTAATCCTCTCACTCCTACAAGTACATCTTCAATGACTCCAGCTGGGAAAACTGTGGATCTGTTTGCTAATTGTACCACCACCCGAGTTGATTTTAGTTCTCCGATCTGCAAAGATGAAAATACAGAGTGAGGCATCACATTTATCAAAGCTCCAATATCACATAGTGCATCAGTAAAATTTAATGAACCGATAGTGCAGGGAATAGAGAAAGTCCCTGGATCTTGACATTTTTGCAGTATCGGTGGTGTGATCAATGCTGAGACGCTTCTTCCTAAGTTTATTCTTTCATTTCCATCCAGCCTCTTTCTTTTAGTACATAGCTCCTTCAGAAATTTTGCATATTTAGGGATTTGCCTGATTGCATCCAGTAGTGGAATGTTAATCTCAACTTTTTGAAATGTTTCTTGAATTTCCCGTTGAATTCGTTCTTCTTCTCCCTTCTTTGACTCAACCAATGCTGATGGGAATGGTGCTGGAATATCCTTTTTATCCCTTTGTTGTTTCCGCAGTGGTGTTTCTAGTCTTTCTTTCTTGAACCTTGTTCTTTCTACTTTGTTGTTGACTCCATCTTTTGGTTGGACAGGATGAGATTCAGCAGGTTTCCTAGATTCATCCTCCTCATTTTGTTCTGGTGGTTTGAGCTCCTTCCCGCTTCGGGTTGTGATTGAACTAACATTCTCCTTTGGATTGGGAATTGTTTGTGCAGGAAGCTTAACTTGGTTCTTGGTGAAAGCATCCATAATGCTTGCAAATTGATCAGCTAGCTTGTCCATCTTATCTTCTATTCCTGCAACTCTTGTCTTCAGTTGTTGGTCTTCATTTGTTGGTGCACTTGTGGATGGTTGCTCATAATTCTTCCGCTGGAAAGGTGGTGGTTGAAAAGTTTGTTGTTGTTGGAAGGGCTTCTGATAAGGTTGTTGGAATGCTATCGGGTTCTGATATTGCTGCTGAAAAGGTGCTCTGGATTGGTTCTGTTGAAACCCATACCCTGGTTGGGTTTGCGGTTGGTATTGCCTTTGTTGATAGGCTGCAGCACAACTTTCTGTCCCCTGCACTTCCGGACATTGATCAGTGTAATGAGAATTAGAAGAGCATAAACCACATACCTGATTCGGTCCTTGTTGATCCTTCACATGGTTCACAGCTATTTGTCGCACCAACCTGGTGAGTTCACCCATTTCATTCCTAATTAAATCTACTGAATCAGATGTTCTTACCTCATGGATCCCTCTGGTGATCGTACCTCGAGTGCCAAACTGCTGTGAATTTTGTGCAATCTTTTCAATCAGAATTCGTATATCTGCAGGTGATTTATCAATGAGGGCTCCTCCCGACGAGGCATCTAGTAGATTCCTGTCATTGTCAAGCAATCCTTGGTAGAAGCACACAAGGAATTGGTCCTCTTCTATTTCTTGGTGTGGACAACTTGCACAAAGCTTCTTGAAACATTCCTAGTATTCGTAGAGTGTTTCTCCAGTTGATTGATGGATGACATAAATCTCCTTCTTGATTGCAGTGCTCCTAGATGTTGGGAAGAATCTTTGTAGAAAGAATTTTTTTAGATCTTCCCAGTCACTGATCTCCCCCGGTTGTAGATTGTACAACCATTCCTTTGCTTCTCCCTCTAGTGAGAAGGGGAAAGCCCTCCACTTCACATGCTCTTCCGCGACTGCTCGAGGTTTGAAGCTGGAGCAGACATAAGTGAATTCTTGAATATGTCGATTTGGGTCTTCACCTGCAAGACCATGAAATTTAGGAAGCACTTGGATCATGTTAATTCGTAATTCAAAATCATTTTCTAAGGCAGGAATTGCAAGTTGATAATTTTGATTGACAAATTGAGGTGCACAGATGTCACGCAGGGTTCGGTTGGGATTTACAGCCATTATTAAAGGTTCAAAGTCTTCACTCAAGGTATCACATGAATCGGTGAGATTTATTTCTTCAAATTCTTTGGGAAGATTTTGATTTTTCAATTTGGTTATTGTGCGCTCAATTTCTGGATCGAATTCTAATAAATTGCTATTTGAACTTCGGGTCATTCAAAAGAGATTTTTTTTTTTAAAAAAAACAAAAAAAACAAAAAAAAAAGTTTTGAGGCACTGCCTCCCCGGCAACGGCGCCAAGTTTGACGCACGCCTGTCGTGGGGCGTGGCAAAACAATATTTTATTTACCTAAGTATAGTATAGCAGTTGATCCTAGGTAGTCTCCCGAAGAGGAGTGCACACAAAACAAGGTTGTCACTTTTTGTTGGTTTTATTAAAAAGATTGGTTTTAATTAATATGAATGACTATGAGAGAAACAAACAATAGAAATTGATTAATTTTAACAAATGATAAAGATGGTGATCGGATTGGGTTTGGCTGGACTTAGTGTTGTGCCATCATGGTTTCCAAATTTTATCTCTTCTTCTTCCTTAAACTGGTAAGAGAGAGATTTATCTACCGAGTCCTCTCTCTCCCTTAGTCAGATAAATGTGATGAGAATTTTCCTTTCTAAAACCTTAGATTGGTCTATCCTCCTTCCAATGTGTTTAGGGTTGTATATGGTCTCTTGATTAATTAGAGCAATCCCAGACCTGGAATTGTTGTTCCCTAATAAACCAAGATTTCAACATACAATCCTACACACGTGCTTGACAACCGTCAAGCAATCACCACCCAACCCTAATCATGTGCCACCGTATACAGATTAGAATTGGGTGGAGGGAGATGTGATCATCGACCAAAGCAATTTATAATTTCAGAATAAAAACCTTAACACAACCGCATTCGGAATTTAATACTGAATTATGAATTGAAACCAGAAGAAGAAAGAAGAACAAATTTTATTCATTTCAAGCACAAAACTCAAGCACAACACATCGGTCCAGCCTCCCCTCTTCCCGATCACTCAAATGAAATTACCCCTCCATGGATGGGGTAAGCGAGATGATTTGGGAGAGGAGAGACATTTTAAAACAAAAGAAATAAAAGAAAAATATGAGAATTTCTTCTCCTGGGTGCCCGAGAAGGAATGGGGTGGAGAATTGGGATGTCTTGAGGGGGAGGAGCTCTCCTCCTTTTATAGGCAGAATTAGACCCCCGAAAGTTGTCGCGTTTTGGACCCCATAAATGACCTCTTCACGCGTTGAGGCCTTCTTCAATGTTGTTCATAATTGTCTTGTCAGTCTCCCCTCAAAAGATCAGCAGATTTGGATAGGTATTACGAGAGTTATGGCCAATTTCCTCTGACAATTTATTCTGTCCAGTCAGAATCATCAAACCGAAAAACACCGTTTTGTACTGAATTAATGTCCCTGAACACGGCCATTTCAGGCGTGGCCTCCTTAATGAAACTTGTTCCAAATATTCTTAACCGTCTATCCACAAAATTTCAGCTCCATTAAAGTCGTTTTGAGCGAGTTATGGATATTTCACTGAACCTTCGTTTTTCTGGAAGAAATTTCCTGGAAGCTTCCTTGGTGTTCCTCAATAATCTTCAACTTCATTGAATTGTTTGGACCTCAAGATGGTAGAATCAGATCCTGGTCCAGAAGACAAAGTTGAAGGAAATTAAATTAGTATTCTAAAGAAATTATAATCATAAAATATTGATTTATAGTTTTTTGTAAATGACCAAAATACCCTTGTAGTGAAAATCTGTCCAAAATGCAGAATTTGGTCATTTTTGCATTTAAACTTAAAATACTTCTTAAATCCAAAATTGTTACATATAAGCTCAAAATGTTATCTTGGGATGTTTAAAACAATAGAAATGCATTAAAAAAATGTGCAAATTATAAGCCTTGTCAAGCCCCCAAGAAAACTTCAGAATATATTTCACCATTCCCACAACCATGGCATGTTGACCCTATAAATGGACAAAAAAATATTCTTTAGCCTCTTTAATGCCTCCAAACTTTCACTGTCTCAATACCAACGAACCTTGGAAAAACATAAAGGGGTGGTTTTAAAAATTGTATCCCTCACATGAAATAATCATGAGAGGTAAATTGGCATGTGTAGGTAATGAAAAATATAGGGAAGAAAGTGGAAAAACTAATTCAGTTATTAGTGGAAAATAAAAGGGTATAACCTTGATAATGTGTAAAGGAGTATATTCTTGAAGAATTCATTAATTGGTGAAGTATAGGTAAAGAAACACATCAACATATTTCTTGGGGAAGAATTGGAGTGAGGTAAGAGATAAAATCTATGGGAGAGGTGATATCTCTTGATAGATTAGATTTATAACTTTTTCTAATTTTTCTTCATTCTTTCTATAGATTCTATGAATGTTTTTTTTTTGTTGAACACAATTAGATATGCCCCTTAGAATAATAAATTGAAATGGATTAAAATATTTTTCACTATTATTTATTTGATTTTCATGTGAATGTATGCTTATTACCTTTTCTTATTCTTGCTAAATAATTCTTCAATTTATTATTAATATAAGAAAAAATTGGTGATGTTTGATGGTATTTTTTTCAGTGACATATTAATTCCTTCAATAATGATAGATAGAAATATTGAGTTATTGAATAATTATAGGAGTGGTAGTGTGAATATTTCTCACTCTTTACTAGTTTTCACTCTTTCATAAGTATTACTTCTTCACTCTTTCATGAACTCACATAAGATGAATAATGAACACTAAAACTTAATTCTTTTAACAATGTAATAAAATTTCAAAAGGTTGTTTAACCATATTCTCCATGAAAGAATATTCCTTATAGTGAATTCGGGTTAACATAAATTTATTCAATGAAAGATAATTGAGTAATGTTGGTTATCCAAGTGTTGACATGTAAAAACACTCTATATCTCATAATATCCTTTCACTTCCATAATAAAATTCTAGAAAGAATTTTTTTTTCAATGATACAAATCAGTATGAACTTACCTTTTCATATTTTTTCCCATTTTTGGTTTCTTTTTATATTTTATTTGATCTTATTTTTTTTTCATATTCCTATATATTCTTTGTCTCTACACATCATGACCTTTTAAATACATATATTTTAATTCTACTTTATTATATTTTTGTGAACAAAAATAAATAACTCATTTTATTGGATCAACCCTACTTACTATTGTATTATTATTTAATAGGTTTATAAATTAATTTTTTAGATAAATGGCCTATAAATTTTGGTTTAGTTTTTTGGGAAGACATGGTGTACCAGGGTTAAAACAAAAAATTATAAAATATCTGGTAAAAACCCTAAAAATAACTAAAATGGAGAAGTTAGTGAAGTGTCATGCTAAAAATCAAAATGAAATTCTCATTCAACCTTGGTTTAGGAATGAAAATCTACAATGTCCTAGACATAGAGAGTAACAACTCCCAATAATTTAGGGTAACCCTTATTATACTAGTCATTCTTAAAGTTCTAGGAATTACAAGATTAAAAAGTCTTACTTTCTTATGGTTCCCTCATTTTATAAATTCCATAACAAATATGCTTTTTCTTTCATTTGATTATTTTATTATCTAGTTCAGTAATTTCCTCTTCATGGATTTAGCGATGATGGTCATTGAATGATATTTTTTGAATTTTTCACAAAACAATAAATCAAGGAATTGGTTTTTTCAGATTTATGAGAACAAATTGGAAACTTGGGATAAAATCAATAAAAACATCATGGAAATTTATCCCAAGAGGTTTATGAGAGAGTTGAATCTTAGAATGACTATTTTTTTTAGGATTAAGATGAGTAATTTCATGAGGCATGGGATAGGATTTAGGATATTATTAGATAATGTACCCATGATTAACTTCCTTTAATTTTATAGAATCCATTTATCAAGGTCTATCATCATCCTCTCAATAATTTATTTACCAATCAATTGGGGAAAATTACATTGATAAAACTACTGAAGAGTTGAGATAAATTAATAATAAACTTTAACATAAACCATATTTGCAGATTATTGTCAATAGAGTTCAAAGAAACATTAGTTTATATTAATAAATTAATTTTTAGCTTTCTAAAATTCAAAAATTGGTTCAAATTAATGAAAATTCAAATAATTTTTTCCAATATATTTTTTAAGGGTAAAGTGGAACCTTTAAAAAATTCACAAAAATATAGAACTTCAAACTGCCTATGTTATCACTAAACCATTCCAAAAAAAATAGATTATTGGAATCATTAATCCTATATGAGTTCCATTAAATTAAGGTTACCTTCATGTCTAAATCGTCCTTGATGAGATCCTCAAAGTAATAAGTTATCCTTTACTATGTATGAATAAACTCATCAAGACTTATCTTCCCCTCATTGAATTCATGTGTAAAAATATGATTCTTATTGTTGATATAATATTATTACGCATTACTTGAGTCCACTTGGAGCCCTATTTTGATTATTTTATGGGAATCCTCCCATGATGAATTAATATTGAAAGCCTCATCCAACATATTTTCCTTAGATTGTAGGATTAGATCTATCGAATTAAATTTATCATCATTCTTATTTCCCACCACATTTGAAACACCATCAAAATGATTTAATTTATGAATCACTAATCTATGCTCTTGGTTTAATTTATGTAGATTTGATTCAAAAATGATATTAAGAACTTCTGTAGCCAATGTTCCTTTATATACTTGATCAAGGTCTTTTTTCATCTTAATATTTCACTTATAGAAAAAACCCATTGCAAGGGGATCCTCTTGAGATCCTAGCTCAGAGATATTTCTATCCATATCAAGATATCATCATCTTAGGAAAATATTAATAATATTTCATGGGTTTATATTTCTTCCTTATCGATACAAGAAAATATTCTGAAGAAAACAATCATATCCTTCCTTTGTGTGAACCCATTATATAGAACCCATCAAGTAGAGTAGTATTCTGATCTCTTTTGACTGATTAGTTCCCAGATTCAAACCCACTATTATTCATGTTTTTTCAAAATAAGATGAATCTTATCTATCCTCTTCATTTTTTGAATAAAATGGTGACTGTTCATCCACCTCATTATCTATATCTTCCTCCTGAATCAAATCAAACTAGTTTTGGATCACAATATAAGACTGATTTCCATTACAAGATTTATCATCATGGATTTTTCCAATAAAATATTGCATTTCATAATTGGTTAATCCTTCCAATACTTTATTATCGGTATAATTTTTACCCATGGGTGAATTTATTTCCACCACCATGATTGAATTATTTTTTATAGATTGTGTAGTGAGAAAAAAAATGTTAAAATGAGTGTGATCAGTGATTAGTTCATGAGAAGACTAATTTACTAAACCATCATAATAATTTGGGACATTAAAAATGTCACACCTTGACATTTTAAATTTTTTTATTTTTTTATTTCATGGCTTCAATTAACCTCATTGAGGTGCGGGGTGAGTATGGGTCAAAAAAACTTGACGTTTAATGTTTTTAGTGGGTTTCGAACCTGTTCGCAGTCACCGCACGGTGGGAAGTATCCAAGAAGTTGGCTTGGGTTCTTTTGAAAGTGTATTTCATTTAAAAAAATGAATTTGTATATAAAAAATGAATTTTTATGTAAATAAATGAAGTTTTATGTAAATAAAATGAGGTTAATGTTTAAATCATAATAATAATAATGTTATTGGGTAGATAAAATGTTGTTATTATTATGAATTGTTAACGATGCTTTTACTATTTAAAAATTGTTGTTAATATAATTATTAATGAATTTTTATTAATATTCTTATTTTTATTATTATTATTTTAATTATCATTATTAATTTTATTATCATTACTATTTTTATTATAATTCTCTATATTATTATATTATTATTATTACTATTGGTTTTTATTATTATTACTATTATTACAATAAATGAAAAAAATAGAAACCCTAAGGGGGAGGCGCAGCACTCCCCCCCCCCCTTCTGTTTCACCTCCACGGGAGGGCTGCACAGGCATAGCCCTCCCCTCCCAATCGGTGCAGCACAGCGCACCAGGCCCCCTCTGACCTCCTCTCGCACGACCACCTCCTCGCCACCATCCCCCTACGCCTCTGAACCTATAGGTCTTTGTCACCCCTTCTCCCCACTCCAAGTCGTCGAGGCACAGACCAGGCCAAAGCCACCTCCGACCATCCCCCCACCTGCAGGTCCTGAGAAACCTCCCAGCGGCACGACGGTCCGATCTACTCCCTCTCTCTCTCATGCAAGGAGGCCCCTACTTGTCTTCCAGGTGTGTACTCGAACCCCATCTTGGCCTCCTTGAACTCCATCTCAACCTCTTCATACCTCACTGGCCTACCCGCACTGGCCTCGCCACACCATTTGAGCACTCCCCCATGCTCGCCCTTTTTCTATGACCAGTAACGCAACACCGAAATCCCGGTGGTCCGACCTTCCTCTCACTTGTGTCGGAACCCTCCTATTCTGGCCAAAGCTTCTCAACCGCACCTCCCTTTTCGGCCTTTTCCTTCTCCGGTGATCCCACCTTGTCCGACACTCCTCTGGTACTATTTTTTCCTTGGTTTTAAGGGTTTTCCTTCAACCTAATCACACCCTAATGGCACGCATTGTTTTTTTTTTGCGTTGTTCTCTTTTTTTTTCATGCGTGTTGAGTCCATGGGGCATTGTTTCCTCCTTGTTGAGGGTTTTTTCACGTCCATGGTTGGTTTGAGGTTGGTGTTTTTCTAAATTTTCCTTTCCCACATGATCTATGACACTTGTGTGTTTCAAATTAATTTTCAAACACCATTCGCACCTCCATAATTATTGTAGATAATTCATTGTGGTGTTTTTATTAGTCAAAAATTGTTAAAGATATATTTTAAAATAATTATCTCATTATGTGTATGTAGTTTTGTATATAAACATTATTGATAAATGATTTTTCTTGTCTAATTAATTTAACTTGTTCTTTAGTAAATTTATCTAGTGCAAACTTAGTTTTCAAGGAAGTTTAATATGTGTGATTTATCCTTATAGCATGTTGTGAGATATAAAGTGCATTATTTTATGAAAACCCATAGTGTTTCCTCTACTAGTGTTTTTATGAACTATGTAACTAGTGTATTTAACTGTGCAAGGATTGCAAACTATGTTTTGGTGTGGCGTCGATGTGTATTTAGTCACAAAACAAGATTTGAGTGAGTTTTTTTGTTTTCAGACATGGGTTGCTTCCTAAAATTGTTTAATGATTTTTAATAGTAGTTTAGTTAATAATGGAATTGTTTTCTTAAATTTTCAAAAATTGTTCTTTTGGTTGTTCAAGTGGTGAAAGTTAGTTTTTGAAAGGTGTGAGAGTAGTTTTCTTAAGCTTTTGGGTATGCATTTTATTTTAAAATGGAATTCGCATGTGAACTTGGTGATATTGTGATGTAAGTATTTGTTTTCTCCTTTTGAAATGTTTTATGAAATAATTGAATGATTTATTAAGTGATTTTTGACATGTGAATCATGAGTGAAAAGTGTTTCAGTATGCATTTGGGTTTTATTTGAAAGGGAGTCCTAATTTGGTGAAAATGATTATTGTTTTCTAAATGACTTTGGATTCTTTGTGTGATTTTTGAAATGGTTTGAAATGAAATCTTTGAGCATATGTCGGTTTGGATTTGTATAGGAAAAAGTGGTGTTTGTGATATGTTTTGGGTAATAATTTTAGACATGTTGAGTTAAATTCATGTTTGGCACTTTTAACCCAAGGGTAATGTTTGTACTAAATTTTAAAGGAGATTGTGTTTTGGAAAAAGTGTATGCCTGATTGGAAACTTTGAAAATTTTATGAAACGGATTAAATGTTAAATGGTGTGATGGTTTGGTTTGAGATTTGTTAATGTGAAATGATTTAATGTATATTTGGGGGGACTCTTGTGTAGGTTACCCTTTATGGGTGAATGCATAGGAAGCCTCCATGTTTGGGGAAGGAAAGAGACGTGAGATGAGTCATGCGTGAGAGGGCCTTCCTACTTACATAGTATTATTATAAACATCATGGTTTCATGGGAATCTTTTAGATGATCGAGTGACGGTTGCTGATCAAACCCGATTAGACGGGTTGTTACCCCCTAGATTGGTTGTTAGGCCAGGAAGTCTTTGCCACTGGATTGGTCAGTTATAGGGAAGCCAGTTGGTTATAGACTTAGGAGCTTCACCATACGCCGGCAGGTGGTTCCAAAACTGAGTACATCCAGGGGTCTTCTTGGGATGTTTACGATCACCCATGGTTACTGGATTATTTTTACATTGCTTTTTTACTTTCTGTCATGCTAGTTTATTTCCAGCTTTCCTTATTTACCTATATTATTTTAGCCTATCTTTGGTATCTTTTTTTTAGGTTTTGTTATAAAATGAAAAATGGTTTTATTAAAATATCATGTAGTGTCTGCTGGATTTCTGAATGGTAAAATTCATGTTTCTTATTTTAAAATATGAAAACCCTACTTTTATACTTGTATTTCAAACTTGTGTCATTGGATTTTTTTTGGAAGTGAGATTATTGGATTCGGTGGATTATCTTGGCAACCCTACTGATCATTTTTAATGCTCATGCCTATTTTATCATTTCAGTTGAAGGTTTCCTTTACTCAAGTTTTTCTTGGATGAGTTTCTCATTATTGGATCATGGTCTTACTTTGGTTGGGAGGTGATCTGGAAGGTCACGTGGAGGTATGTTGATTTATTCTATTTATTTCATTTTTGCTTCTAGAGTGTAGGATTATTATTTTGTTTATTCTTGTTTATTTATTTATCTTTTATGGGAAAAATTGTTCCTAGTGATTAAATTTTGATGCCCAACACTGGTTTCCAGCCCGTGGGGATCGGGAACGCCCTTCGGGCCATGTCATAGACCAGCTCGGGTGATCGGTTCAGGGTCAACCCCAGTTGGTTTATGACAAAATGGTATCAAATGAAGCCCTTGTTATTTGGGGTGTCTAGTAGATAGAGATTAGGACTGTCATGACTTGAGAGGTAGGTACGGGAAGGACATCATGAACCCTCGCCATTCCGAACCTTGAGTCACCAAGAGCAGTCTGGGAATTGAGTCCTTCTCTCATTCTGGTTTGTTTTATATTTAGGGATGACAATGGAGGAAATCTGATGTTACATTGTGATTTCACATGGATTAGTGACCCATTTGGAGTCCGATTACATAGCTTAAGTTCCTCCTAGTTGTTGATGCTTACTTAGGGCATGACCCACTACCATGTCGTCAGGTTAAGCATGACAACTAGTCCCTCACTCTGGTAGTTTAATGTAAGTTGAGTGTCGTCTTAGTTCTGGTTGGTGTAAGTGAACTTTTGAAAATTAAAAATGGTTTTTGAAATGAGAATTATTTCTTTTAAATGGCTTTAAATTCGTGAAAATGGGTTTTAAAACTGAAATCTCTTGGTCTAAAAATCTTGTGTTTTCTTGTAAATTGGTAGAGAAATGGTTTGGGTGCAACCTCAAGTACTAATTATGGATGTTTTCACATGTTAGGGGATGCATGGGAAGTTATTGTTGGTTCATATGGATGAAATTAGATAAATACATGTGCAATGGTTCATAGGATTATTGGGGTGTGTACTTGGAATTAAAGGCTTAACCTTGTTTTTTTAAGTGATTTTAAAAAGGAAAATGATTTTGGAAATTGAATTTGGTTTGAAAAGTGGGTTTGGTATTTGGAAAGTGTCCTTGAAAGAAGGAAGTTTTAAAATCTAAATGAAAAAAGGTATTTTGGGTTGTGTTTGTATTTTTTTTGTTTTTCCAAGCTGGTTTTTTTTGGATGAAGGTGCTTTCAATGATGTTACTTCAGCTTGATATTGGTTTTGGCTCTGTGTTTTATATGTTGTTTAGAAAATGCTGCCCAAAAAGGTCCCTAAGTTTTCTGATAAGTCATGCCTAGTTTTTTGTCCTTCTTAGACATTACCTATCCATCATGGTGATCGAGGTCCGTTAGAGGTAGCAGAGTGGCTTGAAGAGGTTGAACGCATCTTTAGGGTATTGGGAACTCCTAAAGCTATCAGAGTGCATGCCATTTTGGGTATGTTTGAAAGTCTAGCTCTGGATGAGTGGGATTTGTTCACCCCACCATCAATGCAAGTTGGGATAATGTGGGATGTCTTTAAATCTGTATTCGTCTAATGGTTTATAATTTAAGAGGTGAAGATGAAGAAAATAGGATAGCTCATGCGTATTCAAAAAGGACAATAGACGGTGAAGACTTATGTTGACCATTTCAAGGAGCTTGTTTCCTTTTCTCTGGGGGTAGCATCATAGGATTTGATGAATACTTATATCTTCATCGGGGGTATTTGTCTTGAGATCAAGGAGCGGGTCCTCCCTTATAGGTACAATCTTTTTGAGAAGTTAGTGGATGGGGATTTTTTATTTGAGTTGGTCTCTGGAGCATAGATGGTTGGAAATATAGCGTATCTGATTTCTTTCAAAGGTTCCCCATTTAGTGAGTAGGGTGCACCATAGGAACCTATTTATACAGAGTCCTCTACAGTGGTTTTGAATTCCAATTCATCAGACCATTCAGTGGTGTGCCACCAGTGTGGCCAGTTCAGGCATGTAAATTCAACATGTCACATCCCTCCGAAGACGAATTATCGTTGCGGCTGTCTAGGCCACTTAGAGAAGTTTTGCAGGAAGCATCACCTGAGGAATTTGTTGTGAGTGCAGAAATTCTTATGCCTGACTGTGAGGTAGGAGATGATTCATCCATCAGAGCCCTAGCCACAGGTCTTGGGGTGAAGCTCGCGCACAGTCAGGATTTGTCGGGGGTATGAAGCCTCAGTTTGGGTTTTGAGTTATGTGTTGGAAGTATAACATTTAAAGTCTTTTCATTCTTGTTTCTCTACTGTTAAAGTTTTGACATTGTTCTAAGTTCATTGTTTTGTTGTGAAGTTAGGATGGACATGTTCGATTATAATCCAAATAGTCTTGTTTTTCTAAATAGAGACTTTTGAATCGTGTGTTTTTCTTAAAAGTTTGTTTGGACCTTGTGTGGATTAATCTCAGTTTGGTTGTGCTTGTTTAGAGATGTAAGTTCCTGTGGAAGAATCGATGTTTATGGTTATGATCGGGTTCACTGCTTGGGGTAAGTTCTGCTCAAAAGTTTTTTTTTCTCTAGTTTTGGGGGTTTTGGGTTTGGTTCAAGAGTTCTAAGTTTTAGTTGAGGTGTTGTTCACTCATGATATAGAAGTTAGTTTGATTCAGTTGGGAGTTCCTGCATCGGCCCCCCTTCCTGGGGTGCTATGTTTGGGTGTTAAATTTCCACTATAGATGAGTTATTGTGGTGTAGAGAACCCTCTCATGTTCTCACATTCTCTTTTGTTGTGGTTTCTCTTGGTTTCAATCGGGCATGGATTCTTGTTTTGTCTATTGTTCAGCTGGGTGACTTTATGGGGGTATAAAGTGTCTGTTGTGAGGAGAATTTTCACACCCCCGACATTTTAATTTATTTTTATTTTGTCATTTAATGGATTTTTTTAACCTCTTAAAGGGATGGGTTGAGCGTAGGTCACAAAATTTTTACGTTTAATATTTTTAGTGGGTTTCAGACCCATGTGAGGTCACCGCACAGTGGGTGGTAGCAGCGCGGTTGGCTTGGGTGCCTTTCAAAGTGTCTTTTGTTTAAAATAAAAGTTTTATGTAAACAAAACGAGGTTAATGTTTAAATCATAATAATAATAATGCTATTGGGTGGATAAAAATGTTTTTATTATTATGAATTGTTAATGATATTTTTATTATTTAAAATTTTTTGTTAATTTAATTATTAATGAATTTTTATTAATATTATTATTCTTATTATTATTATTTTAATTATCATTATTAATTTTATTTTCATTACTATTTTTATTATAATTATTTATATTATTATTATTACTATGGGTTTTTATTATTATTGTTATTATTATAATAAATGAAAAAAACATAAGGGGGAGGCATAGCCCCCCCCCCTTCATTTCACCTCCACGCGATGGCTTCACAGGCGTAGCCCTCCCCTCTCGATCAGCGTAGCGCGATGCAACAGGCCCCCTCCAGCCTCTTCTCACGTGTCCACCTCCTCACCACCACCCCCATCCACCTCTCACCCTACAAGTCCCCATTTCCCATTCTCCCCACTCCAGGCTGTCGAGGCGCAGACCAGGCTGAAGCCACCTCTGGCTAGCCCCCCACCTGTAGGTCCCAAGATACCTCCCAGCGGTGTGGCGGCCCGACCTGCTCCCTCTCTCTCTCATGTGTGGAGACCCCTGGTTGTCTCCCTAGTGCACGCTCAAACCCCATCTCTGCCTCCTCAAACCCTAGCTTGGCCTCCTAGGACCTTTCTAGCCTCCCCGCACCGGCCTCACCACACCATCCAAGCGCTCCCCCTCGCTCGCCCTTTTTTTATGGCCAGCAGTGCAGTACCAGAATCCCGAAGGTCCAACCTCCCACTCACCAATGTCGGAACCCTCCTATTCCAGCCGAAGCATCCCGACGACACCTCCCCATCTATCTGTGGCCTTCTCCAGAGATCCCACCTTGTCCGACACTCCTCTGGTACTATTTTTTCCCTTGATTTTAAGGGATTTCCTTCAACCTAACTGCACCCTAATTGTGCGCATTTTTTTATGCGTTGT
Source organism: Viscum album (assembly GCA_963277665.1). Lineage (NCBI taxonomy): Eukaryota > Viridiplantae > Streptophyta > Magnoliopsida > Santalales > Viscaceae > Viscum > Viscum album. Next base: position 913,127,426 of record OY728153.1, read on the forward strand.
TCTCTTTCTTTTAGGTGCACATTGAGTTTGTGGGGCATCATTTCATCCCTGTTGAGGGTTTCGTCACATCTGCACTTGGTTTGATGTAGTAGTTTTCTTAACTTTTCATTTCCCGCATGATCTATGACACTTGTGATTTTCAAATTAATTTTCAAACACAATTCGCACCTCCATAAATATTGTAGATAATTCATTGTGGTGTTTTTATTAGTTAAAATTTGTTAAAGATAGATTTTTAAATAATTATCTCATTATGTACAGGTAGTTTTTCATATAAAAATTATTGATAATTTTTCCTATCTAATTAATTTAATATGTTATTTAGTTAATTTATCTAGTGATAAATTAGTTTTCAAGGAAGTTTAATATGCATGATTTATCCTCGTAGCATGTTGTGTGATATGAAGTGAATTCTTGTATGAAAACCCATAGTGTGTCCTATACTAGGGTTTTTATAAACTATGAAACTAGTGTATTTAACTGTGCAAGGACTAAAAATTGTGTTTTGGTGTGGCGTCGTTATTTAGTTTGTCACAAAAAAATATTTGAGTGAGTGTTTGTGTTTTCATCCATGGGTTGATACATAAAATTGTTTAATAATTTTTCATAGTATTTTAGCTAATGGTGAAAGTTTTTTATTAAATTCTGAAAATGGTTATTTTGGTTGTTCAAGTGGTGTGAGTTAGTTTTTGAAAGGTGTGAAAGTAGTTTTCTTAAGCGTTTGGGTATACATTTTATTTTAAAATGGAATTCGCATGTGAACTTGGTGAGATCGCGATGTAAGTCTTTGTTTGGTCCTTTTGAAATGTTTTACGAAATAAGTGAATGATTTATTAAGTGATGTTTGACATGTGAATCATGAGTGAAAAGTGTTTCGGCATGCATTTGGGTTTTATTTGAAAGGGAGTACTGATTTGGTGAAAATGATTCTTGATTTATAAATGAATTTGGATTCATTGTGTGATTTATGAAATGGTTTGAAATGAAATCTTTGATCATATGCCTGTTCGGATTGGTAAAGGAAAAAGTGGTGTTTGTGTGATGTTTTGGGTAATACTTTTTGACATGTTGAGTTAAAGTCCCGTTTGAAACTTTTAACCCAACGGTAATGTTTGTACTAACTTTTAAAGAAGATTGTGTTTTGGAAAAAGTGTATGCCCGATTGGAAACTTTGAACATTTTAGTAAATAGTTTAAATGTTAAATGGTGTGATAGCCCGGTTGGCACTTTATTAATGTGAAATAATTGAATGTTTATTTGGGGGGTGCTTTTTTCTATTGTAACCCTTTATGGGTGAATTCATAGGAATCATCCATGTTTTGTAAAGGAAAGTGTAGTGAGATGATTAACGTGTGCGAGGGACTTCCTACTTACACAGTATTATTATAACCACCATGGTTTCCTGGGCGTCTTTTAGATGATCGAGTGATGGTTTCTGATCAAACCCGATTAGACAGGTTGGTACCCCCTAGATTGGTTGTTAGGTCAAGCAGGATTTCCCACTAGATTGGTCAGTTATAGGGTGTCCAGTTGGTTATATACTTAGCTTCACCGTACGCCAGTAGGTGGTTACGAAACTGATTATATCCAGGGGTATTCTAGGGATGTTTAGGATCACCCGTGGTTATTGGATTATTTTTAGATTTCTTGTTTACTTTCTACCATACTAGTTTATTTCCATCTTGCCTTATTTACCTGTATTATTTTAGACCAGCTTTGGTATCTTTTGTTTTTGGGTTTTGTTATAAAGTGAAAAATGGTTTTATTGAAATAGCATATAGCGTCTGCTATATTTCTGAATGGGAAAAGTCATGTTTCTTATTTTAAAATATGAAAACCCTACTTTTATAATTTTATTTCAAACTTATGTCATTTAATTGTTTTGGGAAGTGAGATTCTTGGATTCTATGGCTTATCTTGGAAACCCTACTGAGCATTTTTAATGATCATACTTATTTTATCATTTCAATTGCAGGTTTCCTTTTCTCAGGTTTTTTTTGGCTGAGTTGCTCATTATTGGATCAAGGTCGGCCTTTGGTTGGGAGGTGACCTAGAAGGTCACATGGAGGTATGTTGATCTGTTCTATTTATTTCATTTTTGTTTCTAGAGTTCAGTTTTATTGTTATATTTATTCTTGTTTATTTATTTATATTTTATGGTTCAAATCATTCCCAGCAATTAAATTTTGATTCCCGGCACTAGTTTCCAGCCCGTGGGGATCGGGAACACCCTTCGGTCCATGTTACGGACTAGATCAGGTGACCGGTTTAGAGTCGGCCTGGGTTGGTTCGTTACACAAAACTTATTCATATAGAGAATATGAGGATTTTCTAAAATTCATGGATCCTCTAAGACTCCTTCTCATACTATTAAAGTCATCAAAGATATATGGGTGTATAAGTTGCACACCCACAATTTTCTCAGATACTAAGTCCCCCTACTCCTCACTGGAACTAAAAGTATGATCAAGATTTCCCTAAGAATTAGCCTCATAAGGAAACATCTTTTGAAAATTACCTTCAAAGGAAGAAACATGAGTAGATAATTTTATATAATAATGCCTAAAAATTTACTAATCATGATCTAGATGATATCATGTGCACTAATAGTAAACCCGATACTTGAATATTACATGTTTCTTGTGAAGATACTCCCCTTAAATTTCAATCCATAATGAATCCACCAAATACATTGTTATATCTAATTTTAAACATATATAGGGAGAAATAAAATAACTGAGATATTATGTACTATTGTCAGTACAAAGGAATATTCCCACCATATTACCAAGAATTTTTAAAATCATCATGTTCTAAAAATGAAGGGGTAAGAATGGAAAGAAAAATTAAAATTCCATGGTAGGAGGATCCTGCTTCATGTGTAAGTTAAATAACCAATGGAAAACAGATACTAAATCCCATCGAAGGAACATAAATCATAAGGCCAAGATAATATCATATCTTCCTCATTTTAGAATCAAACCTAGATATGAAACAATTCTAAAAGGATAAAAATCACTTGATCCTTTAAAACCCCAACAATAAAAAATGTACTTATCAAAGGTGTCGACTAAAGGATGGTGCTTACTAAACTAAGCCACCATGTTGAAATCAAGTATCATTGAGTGATTTATGAACTCTCGTGAAGATATATGTAGTTTGGGTATGCCTTTATCTCATGATGGAATGTTAGGGAAAATGTGATTTTAGGAAAATATGGAAGAGATACTAGGTCAATAAAGGGGATGAGACAATTATGATGAGTCTACAGAAATACCGAGGAATTTTCCTCCCCCTCAGGTGGAGGAGGGGGTGGATCAGAATCCATAGCACTACTCCATTTTATTCAAGTCACTAGATTTGAGAATTAGATGATTCAAATCATAATTTTGTTCAAACATTGATGAATCAAAGTGTCAAACAAATCACTTTTAAAAACTAAGAGATATATTTAACAAAGAAGTTTGAATTATGTGGGATATGTGGGAATATGTGGTATTTATATCCCAACTTCAACATGCCTATAAAACCCTCTAAAAATGATTAATGTACTAATTTTGGTGGTAGATAACAAAATAAAATTGAATCTTCCTCAAATAATTTCAATGATGGATACAAAAACCACTGAAATATCTCATGGTGAGACCAAAGGTTAATGAGAAAACATGCTGACACAAGATACACCAGTCAATTTAAATAAAAATTTCAAATTTAAATGGGGTCCTTCTAATTCCTAATAAAACTTCTAAGGGACTATATAACAAATAATGAAATAAATGAACCCAAAAAATGCTAAACATGACTCATAAATGGATGAAATTGATTCTAAAATTCTTAATCTAGGAAATCAAATGTGGAAATTTCCTAGAGACTTGAGTGATATGAATAAAGGTGATATTTCAATCACTTATGAGTAAAATCCAATGAAAATTTTCATGGTATTCAAAATAAAATTGGGTTTAAAAACAAAAGTTTTGATTAAATATGAAAATGAAAATATGGAAGACAACAAGTCTATAAATATGTAAAACAAGGTTTAAAATGAATTATAAATTGATTTTCCTACTATAAATCCCAAATATAAAAGGCAAATGAAATATGAGATAATAAAATAATGAAATAATAAAGTTGAGGTTGAGGAAAAATAGATAAACCAACATGTTTTACATCGATATGCACTATCATTCCTATTAGATAAAGGGTAAAGTAGAATAATGATGAAATGAACCATATAATGTTTCATGATGTGTTTAAGACTTTCAGTATGAAAATTTCCTTTATTGGGAACCTAAATAAAATTCATTTATATGTGAAAATTTTCAAAATACTTTTGGTGAAAAAGAGGTACTTGAAATAATTCTTTACCAGAAACTTTATTGAGGAATATATTAATGTTTTGAAAATTAAGTTACCTCAAAAAATAAAAAACCCTAAGAGAATCTTTATTAAATTTATGATATAATAAATTGAGTATAAAAATTGTTTATGTATCCATATAACCAACATCAACCTCATGTCTTACTTCTTTTTTTTGGCACTTAGATCTTGGGGAATTAAAATATTCATCGGTGACTCCTTAATTAGGAGATGGGTCTATTACTCAAACCATTAGGATATTGGATGAGATATTAGATAATTCATGGAAGCATAATTAGAAATTTATTATCAATTTCTTGAAATGGTGTGTTATAATAGGTCTCAATGATCTTAGGATGAAATTTCCTTGCTATAGTTGGGGTAATGATTGAAATTTATATGGGTAAACTAAATTTTAAGGCTGGTGATGAACATGTGGAATTCAAGTTTTTTAGGAAGTTTGTACTTGAGGGAAGTTATAAGTATATAGATATGGTTTAATAGGTTTATAGTGATGATATTAAGAAGGATAATTGTGACTATTTTAGAGAAGTAATTTAAAAATTATTCAATGAGTGCTTTAGGGTAAACTTTGTTGAATTTTAATCCACTATGGAACATGAAAATTTATAAAGACTTAATGAAAAAAATAGACAAATAACTACTAAGAATCATGAAATAGATCAATATGAACAATGTTTCTTTGGTGGAAGTTCCTCTTAGGAAGTTATTTCACACTCTCAACCTATTTTTTGTGATAAAACCATTCCATTAAACCCAACATGGATTTATAGTTTCACATACTTAATTATGAGTTTTTTGATATTATCTATATGTGTATATCACCTAAAACTGATTTTATGTAAGTATCAAAGGATGAGTAAAAATTTATGTCAGGTTCTATCATTGAAAAAATAATTCCAATGTGAATGGGTTTTATCTCTAGGAATTCTCTCATCTACTATGATTGTTTTGATACATAATTATTTACAAAACATTTTTTATTTCACTTTATTTGAGTCAAGTTAGGACTTTAAAAATTAAATCATGATTTTTAATTGTTTTAGGCTCATTTCTAGAAATAGTGAGTAGGTTAAAACTATTCTAGTATATGTTTATAAGTGTTCGTAAACCACTAAGTGTAGGGGTAGCTATGAGAAAAAAAATCATTTAAGTCATTTTTATAGGATGCTTCAATCTCCTATGTTCACTATTTTTTGATGTTTTAAGAATTTAAATAGAGGTTTATAGTATATTAAGTCCATATTTTGTATAGTTCTTCTAGATGTTTTTACATATTGTTGGTGGTGGAGAATTTTTGGGAGTTCCTGGAACTAGTTTCTAACTAAATGATAAAGGAACACACAATAATAGAATTATTATTTCTCATAACCATATATAGAATTACAGAATGAAATTAATTCTAGTGAATTTAAATCTAGCTTTACATATGAGTAATTATATGGTTCAATAAATAATTTTTTTTATTTGAAAAAAAACACTTATCCCTGTTTTTGTGTGGAGCCTTATATTATTACCAACGAGGTATCACCCCTACTCACTTATTCCATGATCTGAAACATAGAAGTGTAATTTTCTTTTGTATAAATAAATATTTATTTCATAAATCCCTTCTTAGTATTATTTTATTTAATAAATACACATGAAAATAAGATGAATTTGGTCAATTGATTTTTGGATATAAATAATACATAATTGCATTTTAAGAAAATATATACACTTTTATTATAAACTCATGTATTCTAAATAAAACTTATTTTAATGAAATATTTTTTTAAACACTATTCAATATAAATGTTAATATAATTTTATTATGTCCTAGGAAATTTTTAGAAGTGTCAAAACGCTGGCTATGTTTTGAAAACTATCATTTTTCAACAAGTAAGAATTTTTTTATTTAAAAGTTAAAATTATCATATTTAAGAAATTATTTTGATAATATAAACATTATATTTGATATCAAATTTTAAAAATTATTTAAGGGTAAAATTTGAGAATTTTCTAAAATACATTATTATTTAGTGAATAGTAAAAGATGTCATTTTTTTAATAAGTATGAATGTTTCATTTTAAGGTTCAAATTATCATATTTAAGAAATTATTTTGATAAAATAAAAATTATATTTGAAATCAGAATGTCAAAATTAGGTTAGGGTTAAATTTGGATAACTTTATAAAATACTTTATTTTTCAGTGAATAATAAATATAGAGTTTTATGCTTTCACTGTGTTTTATGAATTCATATGTATGTAATAATGATGTAATAACTAATTAAATATAATCCATGACTAAAAATATGTTATTTAATTAATATTTTTTATTTTAATGGATTTAAATAAACTTCCAAAACTATAAATTACTTTCCAAATAATAAAATGAAAATTATGATTTTAAAAACAATATTTTGTTAAAAATTTACATTTCCATGTCCAAAGTAATATTTAAAAATAGAGTTTGGTTATAAAACATGACATAAATTCCCAAAACATGATAAAAAATGGGTAATCCATTGGTTTTTCATTTTCCATAACCTAAAACTCCAAGGCCTATATTAATAAATTATTAAACAATTCTACATTTTTTATATTAATACCCACCAATACCGCCATTAGTCTATAATAAAAATCCATTATCCACAAAGTTCGAGTCGTTTTTTACAAAAAAAGAGTCCCTTAAAGGTGTCTATAAGGTATTAAGGTTCCATCCTCAAGTTAAAGGAAGAAACACTTCATGGTGAGTGAATTCACCACTTCCTCTTTTCCATTTAAGTGCCTATTTTGTTTTATGTTTTATAAGTATTAAATTTAGATCTTTTTATAACCTTTTTTATTATTCTATCACTTAAAAAATATAATTTTAACAATGGTATTCCTTCATTACCTCCCATTATACCTTTTCCTTAATCCATGGTGTATATTTTCATGCTGATGAATTTATTTTTTAAATCTCTCTCTTTTACATGAAATATTATTATATTGTAAATATAACAGCCCTTCCTTTTCTTACATGATTATTACATTATTTTAAATAAAAAACGTAATAAAATTACAAAACCAGGATCAAAAGGTAGTGTCTTGTAAAAATTAGGACCATACATAGCTTTTACATAATAAAGCATAAACATTTATTTAATTCATTATTTTCTAGCTTCTTATTGGACCTCATGTTCTCCTTAGTACAAGTATTCAGTTGAGGATATACATTAAAATAAGGGGTGACCTAAAATTCCAGTAAGAGGATGAATAAGAGACATGAAACATGGGTGATCTTAATCATCAACATAATATAAGCAAAGTATCATAATCATAATCATGAGAGGAGGCATTATATAAAGTCATGGAATGTGGAAATGCATAAAAATAAAACATCAAGTCTTAGTGGTGAACTACCTCACATAGTTGTGAACAAATATAGAATCATGTTCATGCATATTTCACTTTTTCTTGTGATATTCATCACATTATACAATTAATTGGAGTGCTATATAATTCCGGGTGCACCCGTCATGTCATAACATTTACACGAGATGTATAATTTCGGGTGCACCCATTATATCATAACATTTTCATTATCATGTGTGCCACATAGAACATATATCGATCTTGGGCATAAAATAACTCATGGAAAGAAATGAGTTTCATTTCATAAAGGATACATTAATGAATAAACTTTGGGGTTCCTAAAATAAATAAGGAATAAAATTCTTGGTATAATAATTATCAATCTTGAGTGAAGAAGAAACAATCTCACGAGAAGTAAAAGATATGTTTTTTGAAAGAAGAGTTCTTTTGGAAAAATATTTGCATTAGTCATAAAACAAGATTTCAAACATGTATATCACTTAAAATAATATGTAATGAAAAGGAAATTATATTTATGAATCATTAAAGGAACATTCATACTAAAAATGGAATGAAAGAGGGAAAACCTAAAGAAAGATAGTTGGGTTCGAGAATTCCCCTTACTTTTTTTCTGAGTGCTTTATTCACTTTAATATCCTGAATAATAAAATTAAATTCGTTAATTAACAATTACATAACCCATTAAACATTTATTTTATTTATTATATTTTTATTAAGTTCGTTTATATCCTTTTATATGATTTATAGAGTTCAATTATATCATTCAAGAGTGTTTATTTTCTTGGTTTTTATGATTGGTTCACTTGAATATGAGTATGGCAGTTTATATAGAATGGATATAATTATATAGAATTGAAATTATATGTTATTAATGAAAATACATAGTTTTAAAGGTTTATATATATCATTTGGTTAAATGGTATGTGGATGAATCATTAGATATAAGGTTAGTGATAATCATTTAGATTTTTTTGGCGGCTTTTCGAACATCACAAACTAGTTTTGTTCTGTTATTTATTATTGTGTATATAAGTTAGTTATAGAACATAAAAATGGTTATTAAATAAATTTTTCAGTATTTACCAACCATTATAATGGTTTTATTAACATCCTTGAAAGCATTAATGGAAAATTAAAATGCATTATCCACGATGTTAGTAAATTGACACATCACGGGCGATGATTTCATTTTTAGAATAAAAGAGAGGGATAAAGGAGTTTGATTGTAGATATTACATTAACATAATAAAATTATAGTATATAAAAGATACTATATTTATCATTAACATTTGGATAGAGTAGGTGAGGTTATAGGAAGAAAATAAAAAAGAAATTCAAAGAAATTCAAAGAATAAGAATGAGGATTTTACATCTTGAATTCTCCTCTTTGAGAACCTCATTAAGGCACATAGGTTTGGTCTTTTGTTGAGACCAAATCCTTCTAGACATGGGTAAGTGTCTTGGAAATATATTTAGGAAAAATTTGGATAAGGATTAAATCTTGGAAGGTGTGAGGATAATAGGAGGTGAGGGTGATATTTATAGGGGAGGAGTGGGTGTTTTCCCATTATTTTATTCATCATTTTTTTGGCTCAAGACTATGAATAGTTTTAGAATTATCACTAAATATATTAAAATAATGAAGGATAGTTTGATATTTTGGGATTAAATCAGTCATAAATCATCTATGACTCAATAAATCATGTATTTAGCTTTTATTGTAAATTTTCGTATTTTACTATTCACAAAAATTCAAGTATTTCAGAAAAATACCAAAAATTAACCCTAAAAATTTTTCAACATGTAGAATTTAAAAATGAACTAAAATTTATGAAAATATTTTTATAAATATGAGAAATTTAATTTTAATTAAAATTATCATTTATTTGAAAAATACCAATTTTAAAATTATAACTGATTTTATGACAGTTTCAAAAATTAATTAAGGTCTCATAAAATTATCATATAATCATAAGAAAACAAAATATTAATTTATGAGTCTATTTTATAAAAATAAATTTTCTTTTAAATCATTATACTAATTATAAAATTTTAAATAAATATTTATGAGTTATAAAAATATGAATACTTAATTTATCATTTTTAAAATATTTATTTACTTATTTCATGATATAAATATATTATATTTTCATTCATAAGATACCCAAATTATATTTATACTTTCAAAGGTAAATTTACTATTCTATTGGCTGGTTTACTATTCATAAGGGTCGTATTACTATTACAAATGTCAAGTTACTATTCCATTGGTATAGGTTCTTTAATTTCTAGAAATACCTCTTATACAATTAATTTTTAATTTTTCAAGTGTTTATTATGTTCTATAAGTGATCTTATATGATTTAAACTATATGAAATAATTATAAGAAGATGATTTTCATTGATAAAAATTTTGGGTCATTACATTCTTCCCCCTTTTGATATTTAGCCCTTGAAATTTCATTTTACATAAATAGGTGAGGGCACTTCTCCTTAATAACCTCATCTAGATCCCAAGTTGATTTTTATACTTATTGTTCCTACATAACACTTTGACAATGTGGGTTTCCTTATTGCGTAGAACCTTATCACTCTGGTCCAAAATCTTTACCTGCTGCTCCTCATAAGAGAGATCATCTTATAGTTGTGCCACCTCTAAGTTTAGTACATGTGATGGATCTGGTATGTACTTTCTCAAGAGAGATACATGTATCACATCATGAATTTGAGCCATACTTAGTGTAAGTGCACACAGATAGGCCACTACTCCTATGTGATCAAGGATATCAAACGGGCCAATGTACCTTGGGTTAAGCTTCCCATTATTTCCAAACCACATGAGTCTCTTCCATGGTGATATTCAAATTAAGACTTTATCTCCAATATCGAACTCCAAGTCCCTTTTATGGTTTTATGCATACCTCTTTTTCCAACTCTGATCAACTTTTATATGTTACTAGATCTCTTAAACCTTCTCTATCATATCTTTTACAAGATTGGGTTGAAGTATCTTTTGTTCTCCAACTTCATCCCAACAATTTGGAGTTCTACATCACTTTCCATATAGAGATTCATATAGAACCATCTAAATAATTGAGTGGAAGCTATTTTTGTATGAGAACTCAACCAATGGGAGATGTTTATCCCATCCATATTTGAATTCCATTTATTAGGCTCTTAACATGTCTTTGAGTGACTGAATATTCCTTTCAGATTGGTCATCAGTTTTTGGGTGATAGGTCGTGCTGAAATTTAATTCAATACTCAAAGAATGTTGAAGACTCCTCCAAAATTTTGATTTGAACCTTGGATCATGATAAATTACAATCAATATTGGAACCCCATGAATTATCACCACTTACTTCATATATTTCTTAAAAAGTTGTTCAAGTGATAGATCTTACCAAATAGTGATAAAGTGGGAAGTATTGGTGGGTTGGTCCACCACAACCCATATTGAATTGTTCCATTTAGATTTATTCAGGATACTAGTGATTAATTCCATGGGTACATTCTCCCATTTCCACATGAGTATAGGAAATGGTTATATCATTCCTTTGGACTTCTATGGATCCGATTTAACTTTTTGATAGATCAAGAACTTTGAGATATACTCTGTAATCTCCCTCTTCATGTTGTCCCCCCAAAAGTGATCTCGGTGATCATGGTACATCTTGGTACTTCCAGGATAAATAGATAAAGTTGAGCTATGTGAATTATCCTATAGATCCTTCTTTATCTCATGCGATGAAGGAACACAAATCCTTTTTCTAAACCAAATCACACCATCTTTATCTATATGTAACTCTTGAAGCTTCCCTTTCTTTATGGTATTCACCTTTTTTGTAACTCCATATAATCCCTTTGTGCCTCCTTAATCTTCTATTGGATAGATGGTTAGGAAATAATTTGGGAAAGGTAGGATGTACTCCCTATCATTATGATTTCCAAATACATACTTTGTATATCCATGAAGATGGGGTCATTATCAATCCACATAATGGATAGAGTAGGAGGTTTTTTTCTGCTAATAGCATCAGCTGCCTTGTTTGACTTTCTAGGTATATAGTGAATAGAGAAATCATAGTACTTAATTAACTATAACCATCTACTTTGACACATGTTGAGCTCCTTTTATGTGAATATATACTTTAGGATCTTTTGATCGGTATATATGTCACACTTCTGATCATAGAGGTAGTGCTGCCAGATTTTCAAGGAAAAAATCACAGCTGCTAACTTCAAATAATGTGGCAGGTAGTTCTTCTCATGGATCTTCAACTATCATGAAGAGTAGGCTATCAATTTATCATTTTTCATGAGTAAAAAACCCAATAATTTCTTTGAATCATCATTGTATACCACAAAACTTTCTCCAAATGTTGGTAATGTGAGCACAAGTGTAGTGATCAACCACTTCTTTATTTTCTTAAAGCTTTCCTCACATTCATCCATGCAGACATACTTTACCCCTTTCCTTGTTAACTTAGTTATTAGGCTAGACAATTGTGAGAAAATTCTCACAAAACATCGGTTGTACCCTAACAAGCTAGGAAAAATATGGATTTCTATAACACTAGAGGGTCTGGTTCATTTTGAAATTGCCTTTGTCTTTGAAGGGTCTAAAGAAATTCCCTCACTTTTTATCACATGTCCCAAGAATGTCACTTGCTACATTCATAAATCACCCTTGTTGAACTTGGAATACAATTTCTCCTTCCTTAATATCACCAATAAAATTCGTAGATATTCTTTATGTTCCTCCTTGATTTTGGAGTAAATGAGAATATCGTCGATAAAAACTACCAAAAATTTGTCAAGATAGTTTCTAAAGACTATTAATTAAATCCATAAAGATCACATGTGTATTAGTAAGAAAAAAGGGAATTACTAGAAACTCATAGTGCTCTTACCATGTAGATAAGGAAGTCTTCTGAATATATTTCTTCTTTACCATTAGTTGTTGATATCCAGAATGAAGTTACACCTTTGAGAAGTAATGAGATGCTTTTATTTGATCAAACAATTCATAAATCCTTGGAATATGATACTTTTTCTTTATAGTGATCTTGTTAAGTTCCCTATAATCTATACACAACTACATTGATCCATCCTTTTTCTTCACAAAGAGCACTAGAACGCCCTAAGGAGACACACTAGGGCATATGAACCCTTTGTCCAAATGCTCTTCGAGGTTCTTCTTTAACTCATCTAGTTTGATTGGGGCTATCTTGTAGGGATATTTTAAGATATTATTAGCTCTGGGTGTGAGTTCTATTGATAACTCTACCTCACTATTTGGGGGAATTATGGGTAACTATTCAAAAAATACATCAATGTATTCCCTCACAATGGGCATTTCTCCTAGGTTAATACCTTCCTCTGAATCAACCATTTGAGTGAGGTAAGGTTCTTCAAAGGGATTCAACACCCACATTATTAAAGAATTTTCCAAGGAGATTCATGATCTTCCATGAATTTATAGAGGATCATGGGATGGTTTAAAATATGAAAATATATTTCCTTTTCTTAACAGTTGATATGTACTCTATATAATGAGTACCAATCCATCCCCAGTACAGCATCGAATTCCACCAAATGAAGTACCACAAGATTTGTTGGGAGAATATTCCCACATATGCCAATAAGAGAAGAGTCTAACACATGGGTTTCAATGATCATATCACTAGGTGTTTTTACGAATATCTGTACCTCAAGATTTTGGGGATTTGATTCAGTGGTTCTAGAAAACTTGCAAGATATAAACGAATGTGTTGAATGAGAATCAAATAATAATTTTTCCATTCTTAAGTGAATATGAAGTGTACCTTGTACGACTTCATTTTCTTGATCCACTTCAGTAGTAGTGATGGTATAAGCCTTCCCTTGATCCTTTGGATTTGGTGGCTGATGACGCTGATTACCATTGAGGACTCAAGGTTTAGTACACTAGTTTGTATAGTTCCCTTGATCCCTATAGTTGTAGCATTGGACCATGGGTGGTACTCTCATTTCATCCATTTTATCAGCCAGATTCTTTATCTACCTTCAACATTCACGAGCTTGGTATAATTCTCTCCCACACTTATAGAATTTCCCCATCCCTTTGAGTCAGTTCCCATGATTCTTCTTCATTATCCAAACTCCATCTCTACTTTTAGAGCATATCAAACAACATCTTCATAACTCCCAAAGTCTTGAATTGATATATCCTTTCAAAGGTTTGGTTTTAACCCACTGAATAATCTATCAATTTTTCTATCATTGTTGATAACAAAACCTAAAGCATGAATTTCAAGCCTTGTGAAATTTTATTCGTAAGCCATGACAGATTCACCTTTATTTTTCTTCATCTCTAGGAATTCTTTCTTCATCTTTGTATGAAGTGTTTGAGGAAAATACTTGCTAATAAACATTATCTTAAAGTTTTCCCACTTCATCTCTTCAATTTTTTCCTTTGTCTTGGTGTTCTTAATAAACACCCACCATTTGTCAGCCTATCCATCTAGATGATAAATGACTAGAGTCACCTTCTCTATCTCATAATAGTGAATCATAGAAAAGATCTTCTCCATTGAGTTGACCCTCTGTTCCATAACTAGTGGATTAAAAGATCCACTAAATGTTGGTGGTCATTACTGTATAAAGGAATTGATATCCAGTTTCTCCATCTTATATAAAGGAGGACATTACACATTATTCAGTTTATTGTTCATATCATGAGATAGCTGTGTAAGCACCACCATGAAATTTCAAACTCCACCTCCCAAAGAATTGGGGATATTCTTCGAGCAATCACTACATTGTCCCGCGCATGGGTTGTTAGCCTGGTTTCTCCTAGTTCCTAGTATTTTCTAAAATAGAAATGGTTAGAACAAAACATAAGTCACAAGTAATCAATAATTTATCCCATTTTACAATTAAATCTAATGGCATATCATGTGGGATCCTAATGTTTAGAAAATATTTTTGTGTGCTAATATATACTAAGTCTCATTATAAGGTTTTTCACAAAGCTTCTCTAACCCTAATTCCCAAATTAACTAAACCATGCTCTAATATCAACTAAAGTGATCCTACTTTTTCATACATTATTATTACATTATTTTAAAGATAAACAACATAAAAAATTACACAACCAGGATCCAAAGGTTTACTGTATTGGTAAAATCAGGACTATGCATAACTTTTATATAATAAAACATAAATATTTATTTAATTCCTTCTTCTATAGCTTCTTATTAGACATCATGTTCTCCTTAGTAAAATTATTCACCTAAGGATATACATCAAAAGAGGGTATGAGATAAAATCCTAATAAGAGGATGAATAAGGGACATGAAACATGGGTGAGCATAATAATCATCATAATATAAGAAAATTATCATAATAATAATCATTATAGGAAGTATTATATAAAGGTAGGTAATGTGGAAATAAATAAAAATGAAACATCATGTCTTAGTGGTGAACTACCACACATTGTTTTTAACAAAGATAGAATCATGTTCACACATATATTACATTCTATCATGAGATAAATCACATTACCCAATGAATTTGAGCACTATATAATTCTAGGATCACCTATCACATCATAACATTTACATGATCTATATAATTCTGGGTGCACCCATCACATCATAACATTTACATTATCATGCATTCCACATAGAACGTATATCAATCATGGAAATAAAATAACCCATGGAAAGAGATGGGTTTTATTTCATAAAGCATAAATTCATGAATAAACTATGGGGTTCCCAAAATAAATAAGAAATATCATAATTGGTATAAGAATTATCAATCCTGAGTGAAGAAGAAACAATCTCACAAGAATTAAAAGATGTATTTTGGAAAGAAGAATTCTTTTGAAAAAATATTTGAATTTATCATAAAACTAGATTGGAAACATGTATATACCAAAAAAGAATATGTAAGGAAAAATAAATTATATTTAAGTAACATTAATGGAACATCCATATTAAAAATGGATTGAAGGAGGGAAAACCTAAAGAAAGAGAGTTGGATTTGATAATTCCTCTTACCTTATGTATGAGTGATTTATTCACTTTAATATCTTGGTTAATCAAATTAAATTTATTAATTAACAATTAAAGAATATATTATAATTTTATTTGATTTATTATAGTTTTATTAAGTTTATTTATAGCCTTTTATATGAGTTAGATAATTCAATTCCATCATTTGGGAGTGTTTATTTTCTTGGTTTTTATGATCAGTTCACTTGAATATGAGTATGGAAGTTTATTTAGAATGGGTATAATTATAATAAATTAAAATTATATGTTATTAATGAACATACAGAGGTTAAAATGTTTATATATGTCATTTTTTTAAATTTTATGAGGATGAATCATTAGATATAATTTTAGTGATAATCATTTATATTTGTTTGGAAGCTTTTCAAACATCACAAAATATTTTTGTTCCTTTATTTATTATTGTGTATATAAGTTAGTTTCAGAACATAAAAGGGTTATTGAATAAATTTTACATTATTTACCAACAATTATAGGGTCTATATGAATATACTTGAAGGAGTTAATGGAAAAAGAAAATGAATCATCCATGATGTCGGTAAATTGACACATCACGGGCGATGATTTCATTTTTATAATAAAAGAGAGAGAGATAAAGGAGTTTGATGATGGATATTCCATTAACATGATATAATTATAGTATATAAAATATACTGGATTTATCATGAACATTTTGATATAGGATTTTAGGAGAGAATAAGAAAATAAAAATAAATTAAAATAAATTAAAAGAATAAGAAAGAGGATTTTACCTCTAGAATTATCCTCTTTAAGAACCTCCTTAAGGAACCTAGGTTTGGTATTTTTTTGATACCAAAACATATTGGACATGTGTAAGGGTATTTTTAAGACATTTAGGTAGAATTTGGACAAGTCTCAAAGCTTGTAATGTGTGAGGAGAAGAGGTGGTATTTATAGGGGGAGAGGGGTTTTTTCCCATAATTATATTCGATAGTTTATTATGTTGGCTCAAGACTATGAATAGTTTGATAATTATCACTAAATATATTAAAATAATTAAGTATAGTTCTATATTTTATGCTTACATCATCCATAAATCATCTATGACTCAATAATTCATGTATTTATCTTTTATCGTAAATTATCGTATTTTACTATTCACCAAAAATTCAAGTATTTCGGAAAATCCTAAAAATGTACACTAACCATTTTCCAATGTGTAGAATTAAAAAATTAAATACATTTTATGAAAATAATTATCTAAATTTAAAAAAAAAATTAATTTTTAATTAAAATCATCAATTATTCAAAAAATACCAATTTTAAAATTATAAATGATTTTATAACACTTTCAAAAATTATCTAAGGTCTCATAAAATTTTCTTATAATAATAAAAATAATATTAATTTATGAGTGTATTTTATGAAAATAAATTTTCTTTTAAATCATTACATTAACTATAAAATTGTAAATAAATATTTATGACTTATAAAAATACCAATACTTAATTTGTCATTTTTTAAATATTTATTTACTTATTTCTTGATATAAATATATTATATTTTCATTCATAAGATACCCAAATTTTATTTATTCTTTTAAAGGTGAATTTAATATTCTATTGGTCGGTTTACTATTCATAAGGGTTATATTACTATTCCAAATGTCAAGTTACTATTCCATTAGTAAAGGTTCTTTAACTTCTAAAAATACCTCTTATATCATTAATTTTTTATTTATAAAGTCTGTATTATGTTATCTAAGTGATCTTATGTGATTTATACTATATGAAATAATTATAAGAAGGGGATTTCCATTGATAATAATTTTAGGTCATTATAGTAAATACCCAAACCCCTTCCTTATCCTTGTTAATTCATGTAGATATTAACATAATTTATTTATTTCGGTATTTACATGTATGAAACCCACATTTTCTTCCTTTTAGTTAAAAATGAATTAATTTTCAAGTCTATAAACACTTAGTATGTACTCAATGATTTCATATGAAACCCATTCTTTATTATTCTATTGTTATCGATAAAATGATTTATTGTGATCAATGGGGATCACATGAATTAATACGTATGAAGGGTGTTATCTAATAGCACTCTGATGCACTGGTTATGGAATTAATCTCTAGATATGACATGTTTTATGGTACCATGGTGAATAACCTTGGTAATTATGTTTTATGACACTATGGTGGTAAACATTTTTGATATTCTTATGAATGATCATTTTTATATTTTAGCCACATTTCCATGTTATATATCAAGTACTTATGAATATTATCTCATTTTATGCCTCTTGTTTTATCTATGATGATCATTTATATTCCATTTAATTTGTTATCCCAAACTAGGCTTTATGATCACCCTTTTAATTGATGCATGTCCCTAGGAAATTAATTATAATGAGGTGACATGGGAAGGATTATTAAAGGGATATTTCCAACAGATTAAATAATTTTTAGGTTTATGTTTTATTTATGTAATTAATGTATTATGTGCCTATTTTCAAAGGCACTAGAACTTATAATATCCTTTGAAGTTATTAATATGATATATGTTAAGGAATTATGTCAAAATTCATGTTCTGAAAAGGATGTATGTCATAGTTGTTATCAAAGTTTAGATATTTAATTATTTTTTATAATTAGGACTATAAAAATATTATTAATAACTCTAGGGATATGTCTAACTATAGTAAAAATTTCTTAAATTTTTGTGAAGTATAAATAAATTGGTTTAATGAAATCCATGTCTGGATACTACAAGTGTATATGGCTCTGACACTATTGTACCTAGGGGTAATAAACCCAAAAAGTCCCATTGATATTTGACTTGATCATTACCTGGTGTATGGAAAATAGGGCTTGTTTCACACCTAGTTTGACACTCCTAGGGTATAATATTTGGTTAATCAAATTATTTTTACAAACCATTATGAAGGGTATATAGATAGTGTCAAATTCTTATTAATATTGAAGTATATCATCATAGAAACATGATATTTGTAAATTTAAGGTTTAAATTTTGCTTTATAATTTTTATTATAATATTTCCAATAGTAACAAATTTCTCACTTAGCTTTTCTTATTAAATAAAATTTGTAGAAATATAAGGACTCATGTAAACAACATATGAAATGGATAATGTAATGAAGGCTTTCCCATTTTGGGGGTAGGTGGAGTTGAAAACATCATGATGATGATGATTCAATTAACTCAAATCATGAACAAAAAAATAAACCATGTGGAGCATCCATATTCAACAAGGATGGAACAACTAGTATTTGGATCCTTCAAGCGTCAACGACTAGCTGTTTTTAATGGAATCTGGGATCCAATGATCTCTAAATAAAGGATCAATACTATGGAAAAGATATTTTATATACTCTTTTTTTATTACTAAGATAAAGTTATTTTTTCAATATATCGCTTAGGTGGAGAATCTAATCAGTGGTGTACATAGATCAAGAACACGAAGCCAAGGGGTGTGGTATAATCCATGGAATGAGAAGACTTTAAAAAATTCATTTTCAAAAAGTATTTTCCTCATACCCTCCAAACCATGATGGAGAGGGAATTATTTGAGTTAAAATATAGAGAAAATGAATTAGTAGGTAATTATTATATGAAATTTACAAGGCTTTCATAATACACTTTAAGGTTTGACATTGATTCTAATGGGAAGATCTACTGATTATTTGGCGGACTAAGACCCCATCTATAAAATGAATTGGAAATCAGAGACTTTGGGATTTATGAATATATATAATGATATGATCTCAAGGTTGAAGTTGATTTTAGATATTACCATTGGACTCATAGATAGAATGAAAAAAAAATATAAGGATGGAGAAAAAATTATAAAATAATATGGATGATAAGAATTTACAACATCCCACATGTGATAAATGTGGGAAGAAGCATTTTGGAAAATTCCTTCAAGGAAGTGGAAAGTGATAAATGTGTATAAGATATTACCATATATCTCAAAACTATCATATTGATTTTATACCTCAATATCAGAACACCAATGAAAAATATAAGATGGTACAATCCCAACCCACTATGAAATGCTTCAAGTGTGGGGATCCTGCACATTTCAATAACCAATGTCCAGATTAGAATATAATGGAGGGTAACCACCATTAACCTATACATATACCAAGGGAGAAAGGTATTTAATTCACAATCATGATGGCATAAGTAGAGGATCCAAATGATATTATGTTAGGTACTCTCATCATACACTCAAATATATCAAGTATATTATTTGAATTTGGTTCTTTATATTATTTTATTTCATTCACGTTTGAAATGAACATCAAGTTAAGATATAAACATATAATGGTTGATTTATTAATTAAAACCCCTATATTAACTATTAAAGAATCAAAAATATATAGAGATTCCCTTATTAACTTTGGTGAGTGGAATCCCTCTACAAACCTAGTGGTTTTTCTAATGGTGGAATTTGACATCATATATGGGATGGATTGGTTATCAAAGTATAATGAAAAGATAAAATGTAGAAGAAAATGTACTTTTGTAATCCTGAAGGGTCAACCCAAAGTTATATTTAAAGGATATATATCCTAGATTGAGTCTTTAGAAGAAGAACCTCATATTTCCTTCTTTATTGAAATGATCAGTGAAGAAGGAGAAGAAAGATAAAGTCAAAAATTAAAGATGTACCTATTATTTAGAAATACATTGATTTATTTCTTGAAGAGTTGCCTAGAAATTACCCATAAAGAGAGGTGTATTTTCTCTATTTAACTCATACATAGATCTAAGATAATATTTAATACCCCATATAGAATGATATATGTGGAGTTTGAGGAATTAAAGTAACAACTTCAATATATTTTAGAGATGGATTTTCTTCAACCAAGTGTGTCTATATAGGGAGAACCTATTCTCTATATGAAAAAGAAAGAGGAAAAAAGGTGTATATGAATTATATATATATATATATATCTTAATGGTATCATAATAAATAACAAATATCTTCTCTTGGGAATTTATGATTTGTTCGACCAATTTCATTGGGCTCAATTCTTCTCCAAGATTGACCTCCGACTAGGTTATCATCAGTTGAGGTTGAAGAAAGAACGTATCCTAAGTACTTCCTTCCAAATAATATATTTTAATTAATATTTTTTTATTATTCCCTTTTTCTTTACTAATTATCCTTTCTTATTTATGGATTTGATGAATAGAGTCTTTAAGGGTTACCTTGATAAATTTATGGTAGTGTTTATTGATGATATTATGATATATTCCAAAATTCATGAAGAGAATGGGGATAATTTAAAGTTTATATTAAAAATCCAATAAAAGAGAAAATATTTGATAAATTCAATACAATTGAGTTCTAGATATTAAAAACTTCATTCTTGGGACACATCGAGACTAGTGAATAAATCACAGTGGATTTAGAAAAGACAAAGGACATAGAAGAGTGTCTATATAATAAAAATGTAATTTTTATTCATAATTTAATTGGTATATCAATATATTATATAAGTTTTTTTGAAAAACTTTTCATGGATTTTTAATCCATAACCATGTTTACTCAATAAAGAGTTATGTTTATTTGGACAAAGTAGTGTAATGCAAGTTTCCAAGAACTGAAGAGGAGGTTGGTTTGTGCACCTATGAAAACTCTATCTTCAATCAGATAAGGATTTTTTATCTGTAGTTATACATTTTTGAAATGGATTGGATGTGTTCTCATGAAAAATAAAAATGTCACCACCTATACATCTTGATAGTTAATGTTTTATGATAAGAATTATCATAATCATGACTTGGATTTAGTTGTAGTAATTTTTTCTCTAAGGATATGGATACAATATATTTATGAGAAAAAATGTGATATATACACAGACCACCAAAGTTTTAAGTATATATTCACAAAAAATTAATTTAACATGAGATAAATAATATGGTTTGAGATTCCCAAAGACTGTGATTATTCATCTCATTATCACCTCAAAAGGGAAAACAAATTTGTAGATACATTAGTAGGAAGGGTCTTGTTATTATTAAGATAATGAGGATTGAAATATATCCATTAATAAAGGACCTAATAAGGCTTTACATGGGGATCATAAGGTAATGGATATTAGAAATCCTATAACAAATGATTTCCGGACCATCATTACTATTGAAGAAAAATAAATCTCAAATAGATGACCCATTAATGAAAAATAAGAGAGAGACATTGAAAAATTTGAAGTTTCCTTAATTCAATTTTTACCAATAAAGAATACTAAATTTTTTTACAAGTCTAGATATTCCATCTATTTGAAAGATAATGAAGGAGTTGATGGATGAAGCTCATAACTCTACATTCTCTATGCACCCCAGAAGAACTAAGATGTGTAGGGAACTTCATGATCATTATTGGTGGGATAATATGAAATGGGAGATTTTTTATTATACTAAAAGGTTATTAGTGTGTAAATTAGTAAATTTATAGTGAAAACTTTCAAAATGGGTATTACAACCACTACCCATACCTATATGGAAGTTGGATACCATCACTATAAAAAAATTTATTAGGCTTCCAAATACATCCAAGGATAACAATTCTATAAGGGTAATCATTGATATATTGAAAAATTATACCCATTTCATTCCCATAAGAGAGTATTTATCCTCATATAACCTAGATCACCTCTATATTTAATAAGTAATGAGACTCCATGGAGTACCATTTTCAATTGTTTCTCACAGAGATCCAAAATTTACTTCTAATTTCTATAGGATCCTTTAAAAGGCTATGAATACATAATTAAACAAAATATCATTCTATCATCATCAAATTTAAGTCTGAGAGGACTATTAAAGCATTGTAAGATATTTTATGAGCTGGCTCAATTTATTTTCAAGGGAGTTGGGATCAAATACTTCCAATTTTTTAATTCTCTTATGATGATAGTTTCCAATCACTCGTTTTAATGACACCTTTTAATGTTCTCTACAGAAAGAGGTGTAGAACTCCAACATATTGGGATGAAGTTAGAGAAAGGGAACAATTGGGGATATACATTGTGAAGGAGACCATAGTAAAGATACAAGTGATTCAAAAACACATTAAGGCTTCTCAGAGTTAACCAAAAAAATTTACTAACAAAAAAAGGAAGGAATTATAATTTCATGTTGAGGATCATGTATTTCTCAAAATATAACCTTGGAAAGGGGTCATTAGGTTCATAAATAAGGGGAAACTGAGTATAAGTTACATTGAACTATTTGATATTCTAGAGCATGTTGGAATGGTTATTTATTGATTAACACTAAATTCAAATCTTTCAAATGACTATGGTGTATTATATGTGTCTCCATTAAGAAATTAAATGTCTTACCCAACACATAAACTTGATATTAATAGTGTGGCATTGGAACCTGAATTTTAAAATAAAGAAGAACTAATCCATATTATCGATAGAAAGGAACATGTATTGTGGAATAATATGCCACGACTTGTAAGAGTCCTATGGAGAAACTAAAAATTTGAAGAAGATACTTGGGAACCTAAGGAAGAATTAAAGTAGAAATACCCCTACTTTTTTTGAATGCAAGAGTAAAATTTTGAGGATAAAATTTTATGGGGGGATGTAATAGCCTGAAAATTTCTTCCATGATTAATAAAATATTCATTTTTTATAATGACCATTTTATTATATTTAAAAATTGAAGTACATATAAATACTATCAAAAAGATATTACATGTCAAGTAATAATATCAATTATTATAACTAAGAATAATATAGGGATATAAAAACCAATGAATATCGACCACACAATGGTATACTTCATAGGTTCAAACTTTGGAAAGAAGATTAAAACTACTATGAAAACTATTAAAGGAAAAAATAAATGTTAGGAATATAATTGACATTATCAAAGTAATTGATAAAAACTTAGGTAATCAAGTGTAAAATGTGGATGATTAGTGGATTATATATAGAGTATAAAGGGAAAATTTACTGTTGGGATCTGACTATTACCTGACCATTGGCATAAACGACCATTGGACAATATGAAATTTGGTCAATATGACCATTGTTTAATATTATTCACGGTTATTATGGCCATTGAAAATAATTTTACCATTAGAATTAGTTTTTATAAAGGGTAATTATAAATGATAATTGATAGAAAAAAGGACAAATTATGGCATCAACCAGTAGGTTCGTTCCTTTTAAATCCCATTTTTTAGAGCATGGAAGGGATATAGTATCACTGGGGTTCACCCTTAAACAAGTACAATCATAGATTCAATAGTTTATTCTTGAATTAAATTTCCTACTAAATAAGTTTACGTTTGTGGAGATCACTACTAGGTTAATGTTAGCTAAGCCACCCCATTAAACTGCCACCATCGCACACCTTATCCTTAGGAGATATTTTGGTGTAATAAGGGTTTATGTATCTAGGCCCTAGGACTATAAAAGTGTAATTTACTTTGTTTAAATAGAGTAATTATTTCATCAATCCAATTTTCATTATTATTTTATTTAATAAATACACATGAATATAAGATGGATTTGGTAAATTGATTTTTGGATATTAATAAAACATAATTTTATTTTCTGAAAACATGTACACTTTTATTATATAATCAAGTACTCTAAAAAACTTATTTTCATGAAATATTATTTTAATAACCTATTAAATATAAATTATAATATAATTTTATTATATCCTAGGAAATTTTTATAAGTGGAAGCAAATTGACTATGTCTTAAAAATATTGGTTTTCAATAAATAAGGATTTTTCATTTAAAATTTAAAATTATAATATTTAGGAATTTACTTTTATGAAATAAATATTATATTTGAAATTAGCATGTCAAAATTAGGTTGGGGTTAAATTTTGAGAATTTTCTAAAATACTTTATTTTTTAGTGAATAGTAAAAAAAGTTTTGTGTTTTAGGTATATTTTATGGATTTATATGTATGTAATACTTAATTAAAAATAATACATGGAAAAAATATGTTATTTTAACACCCAATTAAATGTTTCCACAAAAAAACACACCTACATATTCCTACCATGGGAAGACAGTCGTGATGCCTGCTACAAAATACATACCGCCACCGAGAAATCAACAAAAATAATCCACCAAAAAAACAACACTAATCAAAACATAGATACCAATAATACCACCAAAATACCACAACAATTTCTAGTAATTAAGTACCACCACTATCTTATTTTTTAAATTATTCTTTCATGTTAATTAAAAATATCATTCTTAAATAGCATCATCACCATTCGAGATTTCATAGAATATTTCATTACCTTTATCATGATTAACCTTTTAAGGAAGGGTGATTACATAAATTAAATATCAATGATAATGCACATCCAATTGCACATTTTCACACACACGCACATATCATAAAATCAATAAGATTTTTTTCTACAATAATAAAAAACTATCAATCACCTAATCAATATCAAGAACCATATAAACAAAAGTAAATCAACTCATTCCCTTAAATTTTTTAAATTCATTAATTATATTGGTTTGTATAACCCTTACCATCAACCTAAAGTAAGAAAAAAAATTATAATTTCATTTTTTATAGAAAATAAAAGTGAGTCCTCAAATTCATCACCCCAACTGATGCATTAAATCAACCACTATGCAAGAATCAAGATAATAGATGATCACAATGAAAAAACTACTTGAGGAAAACTCTAATCAGTCATGAATAAAATAATTCCTCATCAAAACCATGACTCAAGGATATAAAATCCAAAAGTATACCACTATAGTAGCCTTTCTAGACAAATAACATGGAGAAAACCCAAGAGGAAAATAAGAGTAAGTCACCTCGAATCACAACCAATTGATCTATTAAAACCAAGGGATAAATCTAATAAATGGTTTTTTAAGGGGATATAGTGATTCAAAATTAGTCACCAATATATTAGGTAAAAAAATAAAAAACTAGAATAATTTGGACATGCTTTCAAATTTATTCTATCATAGGAAATTAAGGGATCATGGTTCAACATATATCATGGTTATTCCATGGAAAGGATAATTCCACCAATCATTCAAAAATAACATTGTTAATACCCTTAATTTCCAATAATCCAACTCTTGGATAAATAATAAAATTTATAAAATCAAATGAGGGCAATTACATAACTAAAAAATCCTCACCATTACTAGTAATGTTTTTAATTTACCAAAATCCTGCCCAAAATCTTATGAGCTATGACCAAAAATACTGAACTTCTACCATGCTTCCACCCTTGAAATAGTGAAAATGATAAATATCATGTTTTACTCTGTATAAAGTTACTCTGTATTATTTTTTGGCACACCATACTTGTAAGGTCCTAGACCCGGATGTCATTGAAAGGTGCCCTGAGCCCGGTTAACCACATATTCTCAAGTGTATCTCTCTAAATTTTAAAGGATGTAGACTAGGATTAAGGACCTAGTTATGTATGTGGGGAGACTATACCCTCATCACCAGAGTGTAATACAAAAGAATTATAATAATAGATAAGTAGAAAAATCAATATAACAATCAGAAAATAGGTAATCGGCAGGAATAGATAATGATAACAAAAGGAAGATCATATACAATGATGATGATACATGTATCTAAAAAACAACCAAAATAGGTATACATGGAATTAGTACCATATATGTAACAAAAGTACAAAAAGGAAAAAAAATATCAAACTAGCATCATGGGCCTCATCTCGGTCGGATGATCCCCTACTTTTAAATAGTAATCAAGAACCTATAGCATGGCACTTTCCCTTGTCCATACCTACAATCATATAGTCTGTTCAAGTACCCAATGATGTCCCAAATAGGGTGTGAGACATAATACCAATATTAAACCACCCAAGGTCAAGTTCTATCCAATGAGTGAATATATATAACAAAAATAGTGTGCAGGCAGTAATAGAATATACAAGGAAGTACTAAAAGTAAACATTCTATAATGTCTGGGTTCTCATTTAATAACCAATTAATTTCATAAATTTAATTTATAAGGTAATTATATGAATTAATATTCAGTAATGTGTCATTTATAAACAAGTTCATTTAATTATTCAATCTCATTTAACTAATAAGTATCAGGGCCTAGCACATAGACCAGCGTACCTATCTAGATATGTTCTTAAGAAATCCTAATCAGGCCATTACTACAAGCTTATGCTTTGTATTAAAAGACTATTAATTTAAATAATTTCATTAATTATTCAACTCAAAGCCTTATCCCATAATTGTAATTCCTCATTTGGAATCCAGTTATTGCTCCAGGTGTATCATAAACCGAGTACCTTACATGCACATCCATGGAGATCCTTATAGGAACCTAGGTATTTCTCTAGGTGTGGTATAACATCACTTTCATTTGAGTCCTTACTTATCTATACACTAAGGAATCACAAGTATCACCCATTTCATAAATGATCAACTACCCCCATGAGTTCTTCCTTAAAAAATCATAATGAATCCAAGTGTCACTTGGGCGTAATCAAGGTCAAGATAAATGATTCTGTCCATGGTGTTCGTATCAGAACCCTTGTGTCACCCAAGGAATATTCATAATCATTCATTCAATCAATACCATTTAATAAATATCATTTAATCAATAACATTTAAAAATTTCAAGGTCATCACCAAGAACATTCCATTTAAACCTCACCTATGAAGGTTTCTCAAGGCAAGTATAATCTTTCAAGGATTAGTCTTTAATTTAACTCATGTAAGAATTTAATTATAACAAGTATCTCATGATAAAAAACTATACATGGTAATTGTATAGGTACATGTATTCCATTACCTTTTCTCTGTCAATTCAATTTACAATTTTATATTACAATTCAACTCTCATATCAATTCACAATTCAATTCACCAATTTAATTTATGATTCAAATCCCATGTAAAAGGGGTAAAAGTCACACACTATGGTATCCAAATTCAATATCCACCCATAGTGGTCCAATAAACTAAACACACACCCAAATGGGTGGTTTTAATCCATGATTCTTAACCATTTAACATTTATCAACAGGCCTCAATAATTTCATAGGCTCTACCTATCAATTTAAATCAATGGTAAAACTTAATTTCAAGGGATACGCTTCAAATATTAAGTGTGATACTCAATGAAATATATATAAACACTTATAATTTCAATTAAAATCATGATAGCACCTATTGTAGGTCTGTATTTGATAGCTCATCCACTATCAGCTCCTGATTAAACTCATATCGGGAGAAAAATTAATAATGGATGAGAAACTTGAAAATAAGGAATATTATCTTGCACCTAAATATTAAAGATGATATCAAAACAAATTATGAATATCACAAAATTAATTGTGATATTATTGTCCTAGATCAAATCAAATAGATGGTTCTTGATTCTGAGCTCATATGTATGATTGGTGGAAAATCCTAGAATAGTCTCTAAGAAGAATATCTCTCGAGGGAGGTTATGTCCAATAAATTAAATGGGAGAACAATTAGTTTGAAAAATATTTAATTATGGTGGATTTTTTAAATTCACCAAAAGCAATAGTTTGCATGGTTTGGCCACATGGTTGGAAAAATCGTGCATCAACTATGTGCCATTTACTATAGGAAATGGGAACATCACACAGTATCCTCACACAGTTTATCTAATTGTGCTCAAACTGTGTGAAAATACTCTATAAAAACTACAGAAATTCATTTATAGGTGTGTTCCCCAAAATGCATGGTCTAACAAACCATGCATCCTGTAGCTTTCCTCTATCCAGATTAGCGCGGTTAGAAGTAACCATATGAACTACCCCATATGCATCTGTATAGCATCCTGAAAGCTATTTTTGTTTTTGAATTCAACTATGGGTATATTCCTCTCCAAAGATCCCCCAAAATATAGGATACATGCCCATATAATATTACCAAGATCCTGAATTGTGCACTCTTACTATCCATCTATCTAGGGTGGTATGTTGTGCTCAAAAGCACCTATGTACCTAAAACCCTCTACATAACTTTCCAGAACTATAAAGTAAACCAAGTTTCCCTATATGAAAGAATAGTATGAGGGACCCTGTGAATTCATACTATCTCATGAATATACAACTTCCCAAGATCATCCACTAAAAAGGTCTCATTGATAGGTAGGAAACATGCAACTTTTGTGAGCCTGTCAACAATGACCCATATGGAATCATTACCTTAAGGAAAACTCATTAAACCTATCACAAAATTCATCACAACATCAACCCACTTCCACTCAAGAATGGGTATCTACTAAAAAAGTCTGGTTGGTCACTGGTGTTCTGGATTCACCTACTGACATGTGGAACATCTCATGACAAAACTAGCTACATCTATTTTTATACCTAGCCACCAATATTGGTGATGTAAATCCTAATACATCTTGGTGATGTCGAGGGTCACTTCTCAGGATAAATCATGAATTTATATCATCATCTCCTCATATATTTCTGAACAAACCCATACGCGAACATGTACATGTAGAATTTCATCCTCACCTGCATTCTAACTAAGATGAGGGTCCTCACCTACCACACTCTCCTGTAGGACTAGGCTCTTAGAATCCTAAAGTTTCCTCATCCTCACTTTATCCAGAAGGGTATAGGTAATAGATAAGGATTATAGAAAGGTATATTCATGACTTTCATCCACCACCAAGTGCATCTCATAGAAAAAATACATGATCTACCACTCACTACTAGACCATTGAACTTCCTGTATCTGAGTCCCCCTACTCAGTGCATCAACCACTGCATTGCCTTTACTAGGCATATAGGCAAGTTCGAAATCAAATGACTTTAGGTATTCCACCCACCATCAATGCCTCAGATTCAGACCACACTGTGTAAATATGTACTTGAGGATTTTGTGTTCTGTTTACATCATAAAACTCTCTCACTCTAAGAAATGTATCCAACAACGCAATGCATGAACAACCACAGCTAACTCATTATCATGCATCGGGTAATTTCTCTCATGTAGCCTCAACTATTAACACATGTATGTTATGAATCTATATCCCTTTTTAAGAAATACTCCTATCTTGATATTTTATGCATCAAAGTACAAAGTTTAACTCCTTCCTGGATTTGGAAATTTCAGTATCG
Organism: Viscum album; assembly: GCA_963277665.1. NCBI lineage: Eukaryota > Viridiplantae > Streptophyta > Magnoliopsida > Santalales > Viscaceae > Viscum > Viscum album. The sequence goes on from OY728153.1 coordinate 913,157,364, forward strand.
ACGCTGAAGACAACCTCCCTTTTAGCTTTTGAAATTCCATCTTCTAGGAATTTAACCATACAAACTTTAAAACCTTCTTAGTCAAGCCCATAAGATATTATTCTAGGAGTGATAATGCCTGTATGAAATTCTTGTAGTAACTAGATATCCCCAAGAAACTTCATAACTCAAAGACATTATTAGGATGCTCAAACTACAACTTTCACCTTCTCTGGGTCAATTGATACTCGTAACTCTGAGATAATGTGACCCAAGAAGTGAAAATGATCCATCCAGAAGTGGAACTATATGATATTATCATATAACCGATACTCACTCAGTGTATTCAATATGATCTCAAGATTTTTTGCATGGACGTGTCAATTGTGAGAATACACCAAGATATCATCCATGAATACTAGGACAAAAGAATCTAGATAATAATGGAAAACTTGGTTCATTAGTTCCATGAAAACTGCAGGTGCATTTGTGAGACTGAATTACATAACCAAATACTCATATAGACCATACCTAATAAAAAAATCTACATGAGGTATGTCTGATGGTCTAACATGCACCTAATGATAACCATATCTCAAATCAATTTTCAAGAAAACCCAAGATCCATGGAGCTATTTGAAGAGATCATCTATCTACGATAGAGGATACCAGTTCTTAACCATCAACTGTTTCAACTTATAATAATCCACACATATCCTAAGGGTCCCATACACCTTTTTTGCAAAAATGACTAATGAAGCCCATGGATAAGTATTGGGTCAGATAAACCCATTTTCCTCTAAATCCTCTAGCTACCTCTTGAGCTCCTTCATCTCAGTAGTAGCCATCATGTAAGGAGGAAGGGATACCAGTGAAGCTCCTAGCACTAGATCTATAGAGTACTCTATCTCTCTCGTAGGTGGTAATCCAAAAATTCATCTGGGAAAATGTCCCTAAAATGATCAACCATCGGAGGGAAATCTGATTGATGTGTTCCCTGATCATTTAGATATAAACTCATGATATGTTCTATCATATCACCCATCCCATGACGCTCAAGTCTATCTCGGCTCACCTGGACATCCCATTCACCCTTTTGAATAAAATCTTTACCCTATGGTGATGTAAAAGTCACCCTTAAGTGATAACAATCAATGAAATCATTAAAGGGAACCAACCAATCCATTACAAGAATGATATCAATACCTGTCATCTCAAGGACAAAGAGGTCCCATATGAAGTGAAAACCACCAATATCAGGGGGGAACTCCCTACACTAACACACGTCTTCTTTTCTAATCCCCGACAGAGTATAAATTATTATAAAACCATCATTGTTATGAGCACTAATACCAAGGCTCCCCACAATGGGCACAGATATAAAGTTATGAGAAGCATCTGTATCTAAAAGAGAAGATCGTAAATTAGAGGCTACTAGAATAGCACCTCTCACTGTAGAAGATCCAGGATCCTGCTCCTCAAGTGTCGGCTTCACTGCATATATCTGGATAGATCTATGACCCTGTGATACTTCCTGGCTACCCTAAGTAGATATACTCTACTATCACTGTAAAAATGAGGTCTGACTACCATGACCATGATAAACACCTCAGAATGATCATCCAGATATACTCCAACTCCCTACCTGATGAGATCCTACTGACCCTGCTCCTATATGTGGAGTCTGTGATGACCCTCTCCCACTAGCTACTGGAGGAATGTTTCTACAAAAGCACTATAGATAACCCATCTTACCATAGGATCGACACTCGACTAGGTCTCTCATACACTGAGGCCTCATATTGCCCAGGCTACCACACTGGTGGAACCTCACCTGGATGCCTAAGTAGGTTCTTTAGCTACTAATTTGACAACGTGGAATCTCCAGATGAATCTTCCTACTACTGGTTGATTTAGTAAATTATCTAGATTCTAAAGTGTCCTTGCTTGCACCTCCAACCTCTCTCAGGCTATACTCTATAATAAGCACCTTATTCACTATTCCAGAAATGGTAGTCAACCAAAATACATTCACCTATAGTCAAATGTTGTACCTAATACCATCCTAAAATTACCTATCTTTAGATAACTCACTACCCATTAGAATAGGTGAAAATCATTTTAGCTTGGTAAAACAGGATGAATAATCCATAACTGATAGGGCACCCTACTCCATATGCATGAACTCTCAGGCTCTATCATCCTTCAAAATATTAGGATAGAAGTAGTCATAGAAGGCTGTATAAAAATACCTTCATACCATTTTTGATGAAGAACCTCTTGAGTAATCACATCCCACCATATCTTGTAGGAATCATGCAATATATATATATATATCGAGCTTTACCCTCCTCTCAGGAGGAATCTCTATTTTATAAAAGATAGATAGCATGGCCCCTAGCCATGATTCCATAGCCTGTGGTCCACCATTCCTCGAAAACATGGGTAGATGCTACTATTGAAACTCACATGTCAACTCTTTCATAGTCAGGTCAATTCACGATGCTCCCATAACAGTCTGCGTAAAGTGAAAAAACCCATCATGGAACTGTACCTCAGCACCTATGTCTAGTAAAACTACTGTTGTTGTAGCTTTCACTACTCGAGGATCCATTAGTATCCCATGGACCACCACCTCCTGAGTGTGGTCATCACCACCTTCCTGGTGTACGACTGGAGGACGTCGTGGTGGAATACCTTTACAATTCCAAACACATTCCTTGTATCTATATCACTATCAAATTTCAATAGCTCAAAAGCACAGTTACTGAAATAGGATAGGCACAACACTTCCTATATAATAACGCACCCCTATGAAAGGTCCTTGAGTTAGGTCTAGGGGACATACAAATCATATAGAAGTTAGAGTTACTGCCTACTTCCCACTACAAAGGTCAGTTCTGGTTCATGTTCTCTGCTATAAAAAATTTCAATTTCCAATTCATTTTCATACTCATTTTTCATTTCATTTATTTCACATTTATCACAATTCACTTTAAAATGTTGAACCAATGGTTCACCAAATTTTTATTCATAAGGAACCATACACCTCATTAATCAAAATGTGTAACCCACCTAATCTACACCACAACACATTCTAGAATACCTATCACAATAGCAGGTATATATATCACAACACCTATCACAACAACATGTATTAAGTAATGCATCTGAAATGTCATTGAATAATGCATGGCATGTAAAGTTCCAATAATGATGCATGATATGTAATACCCTCATATAATCAGGTTTCAACCAAAATAGAACCCTCAATCATATCAATAATAATATGAAAAATAAATCGCATCACCCAACGGTGGAATTGAATCAACTGTAATTGTCAAATCTAGAAAATAATGATTTCATTTAATGAAATTTTTCTTTTACTTGTACATGGGTTAGCTACACCCAGGCACAAATCATTAACAAATCCTTATTCCTTCATATCCCTATCTATTGTCACCAAATAATAAATCAAAAAATAAAGGATGATCTGATAACACTTTGTAACATCCCAGACCCAGATGCCACTGAAAGGTTCCCCAAGCCCAGTTGGCCACATAGCCTCAAGTGCATCTCCCCAAATTCCAGAGGCTGATGACTAGAAGCAAGGTCCTAGGTGTGTCTATGGGGAGACTATGCCCTCATCACTAGAGTGTAACAAAGCGGAAATAAAATAATGTACAAGTAGAAAAAGTAATATAATAATCAGACAATAAGTAATCAGTAGGAATAGATAGTGATAACAAAAGGAAGCTCAAATACAATATTGATGATACATGTCTCTAAAAAACAGCCAAAATAGGTATACATGGAATTATTAACATACTTGTAACGAATGAAAAAAATTACACAAACTGTCCAACTATCATCACGAGCCTCATCTCAGTCCCATGATCCCTTTCTCCTAAGCCGCAATCAAGAACCTATAGTAGGATGCTTTCCCTTATCCATACCTACAATCATATAGTATATTAAGGTACCCAAATGACATCCCAAATAGGGTGTGAGACATAATCCCAGTAGGAAACCACCCAAGGTCAAGTTCTATCCAGTCACTAAATATATATAATAACAATAGTGTGTGGGAAGTAATGGAATATGCAAGGAAGTACTGAAAGCAAACATATTATAAAGTCTGGGTTCACATTTAATTACCAATTTATTTTATAAATTTAATTTAAAAGGAAAGTATCTGAATTTACAGTTGGTCTTGTTTCATTTATAAACAAGTTCATTTAATTATATAATCTCATTTAATTAATAAGACTCAGAAGCTAACATGTAGCCCAGTGTCCCCTGTCTAGATATGTGCTCAAGGAAGCCTAACCAGGCCATCACTATAAGCTTATGCTTTGTCTTGAAAGACTCTTCATTTAAATAATTTCATTAATTATTCAACTCAAAACCTTATCCCATCATTGGCATTACTCATTTGGAATTCAGGTATCGCTCCAGGTGTATCATAAACCGAGTACCTTACAAGCCCGTCCATGGTGATCCTCATAGGAACCAAGGTATTTCTCTAGGTGTGGTATGACATTACTTCCATTCGAGTCCTTCCTTGGATATCCACTAAGTAATCCCAAGTATCACCCATGTCATAAATGATCAACTACCCCCATGAGTATGTCCTTATAAAACCATGAGGAATCCAAGTGTCACTCAGGCGTAAGCAAGGTCAAGACAAATGAGTATGTCCATGGTATTCATATCAGAACCCATGTATCACCCAAGGCATATTCATAATCATTCATTCAATCAATACCATTTAATTAATATAATTTAATCAATAATATTTAAACATGTCAAGGTCATCACCAAGAACATTCTATTTAAACCTCACCTTTAAAGGTGGATTAAGGAAGGGATAAGAATAGAAGGATAGTCTTTAATTTAACTCACATGAGAATTTCATTATAACAAGAATATCATGCTAAAAAAACTAATAGATGGAAATTTTATAAGGAAAAGGCTTCCATTCCCTTTTCTATATCAATTTAATTTATAATTTGATATTACAATTCAACTCACATATAAATTCACAACTCAATTCATCAATTTAATTTATGATTCACATCCTATGGAAAAGGGGAAAAAGTCACACCCTAAGGTATAAAAATTAAATAGCCACCCATAGTAGTCTAATAAACTAAACATACACATAAATGTGAGGGTTCCAATTCAAGGTTCTTAACCATTTAACATTTATCAATGGGCCTCATTAATTTCGTAGGCTATACCTATCAATTTAAATCAAGGTTAATACTTCATTTCAAGGGTGATGCTCTGAATATTGGGAACATGGAACAATAACATATATATATATATAAATACTTCAAATTTTAATGAAATGAATGATACCACCTACCATAGGTCCATAGTGGATAGCTCATCCAATATCATCTTCTAATTCAACTCAGATCAGGAGAAAAATGAACCCTGAAAATAGAAAATATTAGTTTACACCTAAATAGAATAGTTGATACCAAACCAAATGAGGAATGACACAAAAGGAATAGATATCTTACCAGTGCAGATACAATGAGACAAATGGTTCTTGATTCCAAGCTTTGATGGATGATCGATGACAAATCCTAGAATAATCTCCAAGAAGAAGCTCTCAAGAGGGAGGTTCTATCCAATGAATGAAATTGGAGAAGAATTGGGTTAAAATATATTTAATTAGGGGAAATTTAGTAAATTCAAAAAAAAACACTAGGTCACACTATTTCACTACATGGTTGGCCAAACTGTGCACCATTTTCTATATGAAATGGGCACATTGTGTGGTCTCCTCACACGATTTGTCTAACAATGATCAAACCATGTGAAAATAATCTATCAAAACTTCAGACATTCTCATATGGGATTGTGTTACAAATTGCATGGTCTAACAAATTGTGTAGCTTGTGGCTTTCCACTATCCAGCTTAGCATGGTTAGAAGTAACCATGTGGCCTGCCCTGCACAGTTTCTACTAATCGTGCTCTAAGCCTTTTTCACCCCAAAAGTTGGGTTCCGAGATCTGGACCATCCCCAGACACCCCCGAAACCTCCATGAACTCAATGAGAATTCATATTTGGCCATATTTAAACATTTAAACTGAAAATTTATGGAATATAAAGGATTTTTACCTCAAAGAAGAACTAGGTTCTTACAAGACTACACAACAATAATATCTTTTAACCATACCTTCATTCTATGAGAGTACAGTCTATTACATGATACACTCTCCTTGATAGAAACTCATATCCAACTCTAATTGTCTTCCTCCATCATTCCCCAAACATATCAAACACCAAATCAGGAAAAGTAATGGGATGAGAAGGTCTAAGACAATATAATTATTGAGTTTTAGATAGGGAAAACTTAAAATGTGAGCCAATTATGGGATATAGATAATCATTTGGTTGAATATGGGATCATGTGTTCACATAGAATATACTTTATCATGGATGAAGATTCAAATATTTAAAATTTTGATCACTGATTAATTGAAGAAGATGAATCTTCAATGAACTACTATTAATATGAGACCATGAGAGCTTGATGAATTGTGGGGATCAATCTAATTGAGTGATTCAATTAAATAATGATGAATATGAGTTGAGATTCAATGTAATTGAAGTAGATTAAAACATTATCAATAAACTTAATCTGAGTTTGATGAACCAAGTATAGGACCGATGATCCATTTGATTGAAGATGAAAAAAAGTCTATGATGGAGGCTGAAAATGAACCAATCATAATGAGAAATATTATCTTGAATATGTGGTTTTTGAACATGAATATGTTAAGTATATTTAATTTGGTAGGTTGTAATATTAATGAATATTGATTCATCAAATATAGATGGATCCAAGTTTTGTTTTTGAATTAAGTTGAGTAAAAGATTACCTATACAAATTTTAAAGGTGATATAAGACATTGATGAATTGAGATTCTTGTGATCATCAAACCGAAGTAGATATTTTTGTGTTTGATTTATATTTTCTATTTATAGGTTTGAGTTAATGAATAAAATTGGAATTTAAATTCTCAATTTATGTGGTCGTATATATTAATAAAAGTTTATTCCATCTAATATATTAATTGTATCATTCAAGATAGAAATTAAATTATTAAAGGTTTATTAACCAGACCATATGGTGATCAAATAGAAGTGTCCCGGAATCAATAAGAGATCTAGTTATATTCTATTAATTACCAAGCTACTAATGTCCAAGGAAAATATCAATGTTAGAGTTGATAATGTCAACACATGACTGATGGGAATAATTTCTTTTTCTTGCACTGTAACTTAGTTTTTAGATTAACCCATTTAAATATATTATATGTTTAAAAGTTAACAAATAGAAGTTTTTCAACACATGATTGATGGGAATAATGTCAACACATGACTGATGTGTCGGAGTAGGTTTCAAGTTATCCAAGCTAGGTTAACAAATAGAAGTTTTTCATACAGATAAATTCGGATGGAAAGAATGTAAAAGGAATGAGAAAAGATTAAAAATATAATAAAAGAAATAAAAAAACATGAGACCAGTGTACATTTTCATGACCTACTCACTCTAAAGTTACCTCCCCCATGTTGACAATGAAGGAAGAGAGATAATGACCACCAAGTTTTTCCTTCAATAGGCCCTGGGTTTTCGACTAGTACCATACGTATAAAAATCATAAATATATGAGGCATTACCCTAAAAAATATTTATATAGGATTGGGAGATATGATGTAAACCACAAAACAACTAAACCATATAATATAAAATAGAAAACAAAACATCCCATGATGAATGATAAAAGTCAAAAAAATACAAATAAAGTCTCTAGGTAAGTACCAAAAGATAAACCCTATGGTAATTACTCAACAACATATCCAATTCCCAATCTAGTAATGTCCAACCCAGTACTTGAAATCCACCTAGAAACCTGAAAAATAGTTTATATTTACTTTGGGTGAGAATAACTTGTATACTTAGTAGGATCATACTGAAGGTATCTCATGAAAATGTGAAAGGGTTATGAAAATACACCTGTGAATAAACAACAAAACCAAAACGCACCAAAATAAATCAACTATCTACCCTAACCTCACTATGGAATTCTCACCAAATAACACATCCATGTATAATAATATTTCATTAAAAGATAAAATAAGAAAATTCACCCCACAAACACTTCCTTAATGATGTTCCACTCTCATGCCCCAACGTCAAACATCATGTGCTTCCATTCCTTCCAGGTTATCACACCGCATATCCATCTATCTTTGATGTGGATTGGGATGCATCCCTACCTACCCCAGTCTCGAAAGGTCTAGAATCCTATGATTGAATATTTCAATATCAACATCACAATCTTATCACCTAACCAAGGTATTAGGGTATCATTAACATGAAGTACATCAATATCATTCCCTCCTCCCATTATATATGATTCCCAAAAAATATCATATCCTCATATTCAATAGACATATGCAACATCAGTTTTCATTATCACTAGGAATATATACCACCATCCATCATTATCACTACTACTAAAGGTTGAGTGGGGAAAAGGGGGGTAACCAAACATTTGATCCACCACTAATCTGGATGTTATGGAAAACACCCATAACCCAAAACATTTGGGCATTGGTAAGGTTATCTAACTCAGGTGGGATGAATATAAAAATAACATGAAATATAGGTAGTCTCACAAAATACAAACCCATGTGTTCACATCAAACACTACTAACGTATCCCATAACACCACCATAACATCTCACAGTATCATCCACCAACTATTTCCACCTCTAAATACCACATAACCCCACAAAATATCCACACACATGCCATATTCCATCTCTACATTACAATTTAACCAATTTATAGATTTACTAGTTATCATATAACTTCTATATATTAATACATTACATTACACATTCAAGTATAACACATTATCTATCTTTTAATTGAAAAATCAATTAACACGCATTGATTTCAGCCCAAAACTTTTCTAGATGCATGCAGATGGATTAATAGTCATATCCAGAGGAAACAGTTATGTTGTCATAAGGGGAAGATTTTGGTGTATAGAATAGTTCTATAGAGTTAGTGATAGAATGTGTGGAAGTTATGGGAACATGATAATAACTGGTGATGGTATACAAGAGATATTATTCATGGGTTAGTGGTAGAGGAAATGATTCCTTAAATCCATCAGCTTGATTTTTAAATAGTGATGTGAATTATTCACTGATTGTTGGTGGTGAAATAATCATATGATATTGGTAAATGGTGGTTGTGAAGTCCAACTATGGTTTCTATACTAATATAGTACAGTAGTGGAACTAGATGACCAGATAGGATCAATTATAAAGGTGGTACTAGTCCATGTGCGAAGTATGAATAACATTGAGGATGACTAGACTAGAAGGGGACAATTAGTACACATCGAGACATATGCCAATATTGAACTGGCACACCCAAATTTCAAAGGTCTCAGGGATAAAGATGGAAAAATCAAGTCTAGAAGGGCATAAAATTTTAAGGAATATTTCCATATGATGAGAACACAAGAGTCATTGGGCTATCTTTATCTAGTAGTATGGTTAGGGTTCCATAACTTGGTTTCATTATAACTCAGGTGAATGTTTCCTTGGAATGGAAAATGATGTAGATGTTCTCCCATAGATGAAGGACACATTGTTTAGACCATGTAATCCATTGTGTCAATGTGTTTTTCATACCATGATCTTATTTTCTTGTCTATTTTATTGAAGGAAAATCTTGACTGTGAACCAAAGAGGGTTCTAGAACTAGAGACGGGCAACTTGATATGGTGGTTATGGTGCATGTTCTTCCAAGTTTTGGATCCATAGGTCATGTGAGATCATCCGATCATTGATTTTTATGATGTTATGTTATATAATATATAACATCGGGTGGTTTTCTAATATTTTTCATAGGTGATATCAACCAGTGGACTCATCAGACAGTAATTGTGTGATTCCAAAAACCTAAAGGGTTTACACTAAATAGAACTTCCACACCCATTACAACCATTGTACTACCATTATCACATACTATCATCATTTCTATTTAACACACCATAACTAGAACCACTTCCCACATAAAATAGCTATAACAACCATTCATATTTTACCATATAATCACATTATTTAACAATTTCTAGATTTACCATTGCTATAAATTTCATATTAATTATTCTATAAAAATTCAATATTTAATTAAAAATCAATAATTATCCATCATCCACATTAATAATAAGAATTACCCATCCATTTAAATTATTAAAAAGTCATTAATAGCCCATATTCTATTCGATTCCATCCAACTTCCATTACTATTTTCATTATTAAAAATCAGATATACCCCATTCCACTGAGAAACTATAACACATCCACACATTCATTAACTAAACACCATATAATCTTATACTAAAAAATATTCCAATACCGATCAAAACACCTCTCGTTCTTCCCGATTGACCATATAACCATTGGCACGTTAAAAAAAATTCATTCCATGTTTCCACAAAAACAACCACACCTCTATATACCAACCATGGTAAGATTGTCACAAAACCCACTACACAATATTTATCCCCATCCTAGAACCAGCCATAATAATCCACCAACAAAACCACAATAATCACAACATCGATACCAGATATACTATCAACATACCAAAACCTATTCAAGTAATTAAGCACCAACAATATCTTATTTTTTTTAATAATTACATCACATTAATTCAACATCTCTTACTTAAGAAGCATTTTCATAATTCTATATTTCCCAAAAATAGTTCATTAATTTCATTATATGATTATCCTTTTACTGACAATTCAATTTTTATTGATTTTCCAAAAATCTGATTTATGGTTGAGCAGTAACCCTACGGGATACAACATCAAAGTAACCCTATTCAAAATTTAAAATTCAAAAATTGATACCCTGATCAAAAAATAAAATTCAAAATATATTTTGAGATCACATAATCACAGTCTAGGATTTTCTTAATCAGTTGAGTCGCGTCACCAGTCAACATCATCATGAGACACACTGTCATCGTCATCATCCAATCCACTATCATTGAAACCCTCCAAATACTACACCAGTATGTCGGAGACCGTCAAAGCGTCAAGATTCAAAAAAAACACCACCATGTCTTCAACTTCAAAGAAAGAAAGAAATATTAAACCAGAACCTTCATCGAAAATAATACCATACGAGACAAACATCATTAAAAAAACTCATAACATCTTCATTGTAGCCAACATGATAAGCATTGGAGTCGTCTCCATAGAGAACCAAAACCAAAAAAACAAAACACAGTGAAACTGAACAAAAAACCCACAACAAAATCATCCTAATAACATCATAATTATCCAAAAGGAAACCAGTTGAACTGAGAGATGTCACAAAAAGAAACACCAAAGAAGCTGAAGAGAAAAAAAGAACCAAAAAGATGATAGAACCAACATTGTCCAAGAAAAATAACTGATACCACCACCATCCCCCATCCAACACCATCCCAAGAGGCCTGAAAACATTGATCAATCCCTACCAAGATGGGTTCAAACCTGATGGGTTGGACAAAAAGGGAAGAGGAGAGGAAGAACACCAAACACCACCACCATCACCAACCCAAACCACCTAAAATGCCCATACATAGACCCAAGATGGAGGTCTGATGCGTAGGGTAAGGTAAAAAGAGGGGAGGTGAAAGGCATAAGTTATCCCACCAGTGAGTGCCACCGGGAAAGCAAGGAAGAGATAATATAGAAAGGGAAACGAACAGAAACATTATATGATTATCCTTTTAAGAAAGGTTGGTTCCTCAATTAATTGATAGTTATAACATGTACATGCACACATCATATAATCTATAATATTTTTAGAAAAAACAATAAAAAACTAGTAATAACCCAAGAAATATCTTGATCCATTTAAACAAAAGATAATCAAATAATTCCTATAAATTTATTGTTTAATATGATTAATTATAATGGTTAGGTTAATCCTTTACATCCACCCAAACTAATAAAAATTATGTACATAAAATAAAATTGACTTTGAAAATCACTTACATCAAATACAACTTTACATCGACTATTATGAAAGAATTTAGATAATATATTATCACAAAGATAAAAATACTTAAGGAACCCCCTAATAAAACTACACTATAATAATTCCACATCAAAACCATGAATTATATAGAAAATCCAAAACAAAACCTTGGAAACATCCTTCCTTAATAAAGAACAATGATAAAAACAAATAGGGAAAGAAATGGATCTCACCTCGGATCACAACCAATCGATCTATTGAAACCAAGGAATGAATAAAATAAGTATAGATTCAAGGGAATCTAGTTATGTACCATTTACACATTTTCCTCAGTTAAAAAAAGAAAATGTAATAATTTTTATGGGCTTCCAAATTTATAATATCATGTGAAATAAATTCATCGTGGTGCAATAGATCATGATCAAGTTGTGAAAGAGCTAATTGCACTGAACCTTAGAAAACGGTATTATGAATCCCCTTTATCTTCTCCAATATAACTATTGGATAACCAATATATTTGATATAATCAATAGAGGGTCATCGAATAACCACAACCTCTACACCATGACCAGTAAATATTTAGATCACCAAAATAATTTATAAAACCCTATGAACCATGACCCACAACATCACACTATGACCAAGCTTCCTACATTGAAACAGTGAAAATGTTAACTCTCATGGATTAAACCCCAAGAAACAACTATCTGTTATGTTGTGACATACCTAAATACATAAATACAATCTATTATTTCCATCCATTCAGTTTATGACACTTAAATACATTCCAAAATGCACTCTTCCTAGATATAAACTCAACACCAACTCCAACTCTCTTCCTCCATAATTATATCGACACTTCTAACACCAAATCATGAAAATTAATGGGGTGGGAAGGTCTAATATGTTAAAAAGATTGATTTTTATACATAGAGAACCAAAATTTGTTCCAATGATGTAATGAAGATGAATATTTAGTTGAAGATGGGATGAGGTGTTTACATAGAAGATACCCAATCATGGATGTGGATTCAAAGTTGTAAAATTTTGATCACTGATTAAAGAAAAAAAGATGAATCTCTAACATGCTATTACTGATGTGAGGCCAAGAGTGCTTGATGAATTGAGGGGACCATACTAGCTGAGTGATCCAATTAATTGATGATGAATATGTGTCGATATTCTATGTATGTGAAGGAGGTTCTACCAATATTGTTAAACTCAATCTACGTTCAATAAACTGAGTGAGGAACTCATGACCCAGTTGAATAAAGTCTAAAAAAGACTATGATTGAGACTAGAAATGAATCGAGTTGGATGAGAAATAATATATTGAATCTATGGTGGAAAAACTTGAATATTTATAGTTGATCTACTTAGGCAGTTCAAAATATTAATGGATATAAATTCATCAGATAGAGATGGATCAAAGTTTGATTATTGAAGGAATATGAGTCAAATCTTCTTTATACTAATGTTAAAGGTGATAGAAGATTACGATGAATTGGGATCATCATGAATGACAAACTAAGACTATATTTTTTTTTTGATATCCTTTTTCTATTTATTGGTTTGATTTATTGAAGAAGATGTGAATTTAAATTCTTAATTGATGCAGTCACAATGATTTATAACAATGTATGAAAAATGATCTATGAATTGTCTCATTCAAGATAGAACTTCAAAGATGCATGGTTGATTAACATGACTATCTGGTGATCAAATGGAAGAGTGGGGTTTTTGACATCTTATCACCAAATAACCATGTTAATCATAGACTATAACTTAAAATATAAAGGAAAATTTTTATAAATCTAGTCCCTCATATTATATAAATCTCAAAAAATTCTCATACTTGAGAATAAAAAAACCATAAAGGAAGAGGTAAAGGTAATGGTCCAAAAAAACATCCCATGAGATACCACTTAGGGATATCATGACATCCCAAATGTATCCACTAACCAAGAATGCCTAGTAAAGGGAAAATCCACATTTTATAAGTTAGCAACAAACTAAGAGTTACATAACTCAAGGAAAAACAAAACAAAACCAAAACTCAAAACAACTCAGGATACCAGGCATGAACATATGTCTCGCATTCTTAGGTACTCTCCTCTAATACAATATGCCTTCATAAAACATAAACCAAAGGAATAACTCACCCATGAAACACCTTCTCTTGATAGTCTTGTATCTCAACTGGCCGATCTAGGAACATCATACCATCCTCGATATCCAAATTTTCTAATTCCATGACTTATGATTCATTATTAATATACTGATATAGATAAGACACGTGGAAAAAATCATGAATCTTATATATCCATGGTGGGAGCACCAACTTATAAACCACCTTTCTAACACACTATAACACATTGAAAGTTCCAAAAAACCAGGGAGTGAGCTTACTCCCCCAGCTAAACCTCTACTACCCTCGATGGGGGGAAACCCTTAAGAATAAATTTTAATCCAACCTCAAACTCCATGGGCCTCTACATATGATCCACATAGGCCTTATTATATTATTTCAATACCTTCATCTGCTCCCAAACCATATGTAAATTCCTTATAATATTTAATAGAACATTAAGACCAAGGACTACTAACTCCCCAACCATAGTCCAACACAATAGAGAATGACATGACCATGCATACAACACATCATGTAGAGATATTATTATGGATGAGTGATAGTTATTATTATAGGAAATCCCAAATAAGGGTAAGAGAATCACCCAAGATACACCAAAATCTAATAAGTATGCCTGTAACATATCCTCTTATGTCTAGATGGTTCACTCTTGCTATCCAATCACTTAGGGATGAATGAAAGTTATCAAGTGTATCTAGGAGCCAAAGGAATGCTTTAATACTCTCTAAAATCATAAGGTAAAATGATTATTCTGATCATAAATGATAATCATCGTCACCCTATGATTCTACACAACTTCGTCCATATACCTCCTTTCAAGATAATCCATTAAACTTCACTCATGAATCACTAAAAAATGGGCTGACTCCGTTAGAAGTTCCATGATCACCCAAATAGAATCAGATCCTCCCCACGTTTGGGGTAACCCAGTGATGAAATATATCAAAATTTCCTCCCACTTCCACTAGGGTGTATTTAAAGGGTGTGATAAACCCCCAGGAACATGGTACTAAACTTTTATATGATGATAGATCAAACACTGTGCCATTAAATTTTCCAATGATCGCTTCATCCCAAGCCACCAATGTTGCTTCCACAAGAAAATATACATATTAGGAACACATGGATATACATATTAGGTTGATCTATGCAACTCATAGATAACTTCCTCATGAATCACCACTATAATAGATATATTTCCATAAAATAGTATATAATTATTACTATTCTCCGACCACCCCTATGGAGCATCACCATATGGATGACATGATTTCTCATAACCTCTATCTATAAGAATCCCCATAGAGAATCATCCACATATTTCATAAAAGATGATTCCAGGGTCATATTATAATGAAAACCACTATCATTTTCCTCCTCTGTGTTAAGATTCATTGATTTTGGCTCTTCCATGCCTCTCCAAGAATCATCAAATTCCCAAATAAAACACCACTGCAACTTCCTACTCAATGCATAAGAAATAATGTTTCCTTCCCTTTGGATGTATAAAGTGTAAAAAATATAATATTGGAGAAAATTAATCCATCTCCTGTTTCATAGACTGAGATCTTATTATGAAAATAAATACCTCAGACTCTTGTGATCTGTGATGACCACAATGCACTCATTGATAAGTTAATGTCTACATAGCTTCATGAAAAAAACTACTACTTCCAAATCTAGATCATGGATAGAATAGATACACTCATAGGATTGTGACTATATAGAACCATAAGACATCACCTCCATTTAATACATTAATATTCATCCCAAAACCAGATGGGTATATTCACAAAAGACCTCGAACATCACCCCTTCCTCTGGAAATCAAAGAACTAGGAAACTAATCAATCTCTACATATGGTTGTAAAAAGTTTCCTAACAATGATTATTCTAGGATAAAATCATGTCCTTCCTTATTGAGGATATTATAATGGATGAAATCCAAGATAAATTGTAAAAAAATATTAATATCCCACAAGATAAAGGAAGTTATGAACCTCTTCCATGTTCATTGGTATTGTATAAGAAATAGATACCTCTATCTTTGATGGTTCCATGAACACACCTTGCTAAGACACCACAATACTAATGAAATGAAATTCCCACATTAAAACCATTTACTTATAAAAAAACTTCTATATATTTTATGGTGTCAAATAACCTTCAAGAAAAATCTGATATACTCAGCATTTTCCACCTTCGACTTTGAGTATATAAGGATTTAATCAATGAAAATAACTAAAAATTGGTCTAGGAACTCTCAGAACATAGATTTAAAGAGCCCCATAAACACAGCTAGTATGTTTGTGACACTAAATGAAATAACCACAAACTTGAGGTGTCCATACCTACAACTAATGGATTCTTTTGGGATTTCCTCATATTTCACCCTTATATAATGATATCCAAACCACATATAAATCTTTAAAAACCAACTAGAACCCATCAGTTAGTCAAGAATATCATATATAATCATAAGAGGGCAGTGGTTCTTGACTATTACCCGATTCAACCACTCATAGTCAATAGTCACCCTCAAACTACTATATTCCTTCTTGAAAAATAACACCAGAGCACTCCAAGAAGACACACTAGGTTAGATGAAACCCTTTAGAATCAAATCATAAATTTGGATCCATAACTCTCATAACTCCATGGGTTCCATATTATAAGGATCCAAATAAATAAGACACATTCCCAATAGTTTTAGAACCTAATCCAGGAACACGTCTATAAAATACTCAATGACCCAAGGAACCTCCACCACTTTGGTTTACATTAATAACTCCATGTCAAAAATTAAAACTATTCAAATATCTCCCATTCAAATATAAAAGAAACTTTATTCAAAAGAAAATTTATTCAAATATCACCCGTTAAATATCTATTCTCTCTAACAAAAACCACTCATTGACCTTCCATGTCAAAAATTGAAACTATCCTATATAAAAAATTGACAATAAAATATAAAAAATACAACTAATCCATGTCAAGGAAATTTTCATAAGGTTTTATCTATAATAATAGAAAATTCACCACTAACTAATTCTACTCCATCATTAGATGACATCACTGACATACAAAAAAATGGTATAACCTACAATTGGCATGGATAAAACCATGATAATTGGAATCCTCTCCACCTCTAGTACTAATGAATGAAAAAATTATGAGAAATGAAAAAGTGTGAAGATTCAAAATAAAAAAAAAAGACAGAAAATATGGTATATAATAAACTGATCATACCTTGGACATCATATGGACCCTTTGGTGTTGAAACATCTATGGAATACATTTTCCCACTCTAAATTTCTCCACATCACCGTTGATGTCCTCTATAACCATGATCTAGTCCAGGACCCTAAGGACAAGGATTGTCATGGGGATGACCTCTACCATCTCCATATCCCCTCATCTAAACATAAACCTGGTGACCTGGGTGCTGAAAAAAATTTAGTAGCCCCTGTTACTGATATTTCCTCAAAAGAAACTACATCTCCCTCTAAATAAAGGTTTTACCTCTCATACCATGATGAACTACTTGAGTATTCATCCACTGATCTCGATGATGATGTTAACCCATGAAAACATATCCTACTAATGGAAATACCATAGTAGACACTCGGGAACTTCCGAACTTAGAACACCATGAGAAATTCTATTGAGTTCGGATCCCTACTAGTTAAGACCTAAAATGGTCTAACATTTTTGATCTACTTAATAAAGATTCAATCCTCAAGATTCCCTATTGGACTCCATCTGAGGGATCTCCCTATAAGTGCATCTACTCAATATTCTCCAATTTATTTTGTATCTCCAAGTATATAGGTAGAATAAATAGGGTGATTTCATATCTAATTGTTGAAAACATCACATACTTAAGACATCGTTCCCTAGATTCATCATCTATAAAGTGGTCATGGTGAAATAAAAAATGTCCTTAAACTTAATCCTGAGCTCTCAGAGGCTCAGGTTCACCCATTGAATGGAAATAATCTCTCTCATATTTTCTATCTGCATCATTGATATAAATAACTCCAGACAAAACTCTTTTTTAAATTTATCCCCTAAAACATCTTCTACATTCCAATCATTAAGATTCACCATCCACCACTTTAATGTTGCCCCTCACATCTAACAAACTTTCAACAGAATCCAAAACACATCTAGAGATTGAATCAGACATAAATTAATCTTGAGATCTTTTAACCAGTGCTATATCTTTAGATTAGATATGCTCCCTTTATACCTAAATAGGCTCTTCCAATGAAAATCATAAAAGGCCCTATTCCATGCATCATCCTCCTTTATCAGATTGACCCTCCAACAATAAACTAGGTTATCTTACTAAACATATACTTTCTAAACTGCATGTGGGAGATAACCAGGATCCATTACTGAAAACACAAAAGAATCCTTAAGCCTGATAGCATGGAATTTTCAAGATTCATTTAATTAAATTAATTTTTATTTCCAAAAATCACCCCTTTAAATCACAAGAACAAATAACCATGATTCATGTACCTCTCATAGGTCTCTAACCTGAAACCAAAAACACTTCACTTGGTCATTTGATTGACTTATATTCCTTACAAAGGATCATGGGGGGGATTAAAATCCCATTTCCTAGCCAATATCCATGACCTATGTCACACACCAAGATCTATTAATACCATTTTCTTACCAACCCATGCAATCCTCACAAGTTCCTAACCCCAATATCCATCCCATATCTCAACCTAAACCTTAGATACCACTTTTTTATGACCCCTCCCTCTAAAGGTATCCTTCTTGGGCCAATAATGAAGTAAAGGTGACAATAAACCCTAAGACTCTCCTCTAGTAGGCGTTGGGTTAGTGAAGGGAATCAAGGACATAAAAAACACACATATAGGAGGCATTAACCACAATAATATTTACATAGTATCAATAGATAATATTTAAACCACCAAATTACTCAATCACATGGTATAAAATAGAAAATAAAACATCCCATAATGCATTAACAAAATCAAACAAATATAAATAATGTCTTTAGGTAATTACCAAAATATAAACACTACAGCAACAATTTAATAAAAACTCCAATTTCCAAGCTATTAATGTCTATATCCATCCATGAAATCCTCTTAGAAGCATGAAAAATAGTTTATATATACATATGATGAGCATAAAATTTATATTGGGTATGATCATACCCAAGGCCTCTCATGAAAATGTTAAAAGAGTATACTAATACATCAGTGAATAAATAGAAAAACCAAAAAGTACCTAAACATATCAACTATCGATCCTAACTTCATCATGCAATGCTCATAAAATATCACATCCAAGTATAATAATATTTCATTGAAAGAAAATATAATCTAAGACACCCTATAACCACTTCCCTAATGATTTTCCACTCTCACACCCCAACATCAAATATCCCATGCACTTATTCTTTCTTTTTCATCACATCACATATCCATCCATATATAATGTGGGTCGGGAAGCATCCCTATGTACCCCACCCATGTAATATCTATAATTATGATCTAGCATCAGTCAATATTAAAATTACAATATCTTCACGTGAACGAGGTAGTGGGGTATCATGAACACAAAGGGAATTAAACTCTTTCCCTCCTCCTACCACACATGACCCCAAACACATATCATATCCTCATCGTCACTAGTAATCGCTAAAAACATAATTCATAATCACTAGGAATCTCCACCACCATCCATCGTCATCACTAATGCAAAAGGAATATTGGGGATAGGGGGTAGCTAGCCATCTATTTCACCACCAATCTGAATGTTGTGGAAAACAACTATAACCCAAAAACATTTGGGCATTGGTAAGGTCATACAACTCTAGTGGGGTTTATATATAAATAACATGAAAATATAAGTTATATTATCACACTAAAGATAAAAATATGGGTTCATATCATACACCACTAGAAGATTTCACAACACCACCAAAACAACTCATGGAATCTGCCACCAACTTATACCACCACTAAATGTAACATACCACACTAAAGATCCATAAAAAAGCCACATTTCATCATCCCGTTACAATTAAACAAACTTCTAGATTTACTAGTTATGAGATGAATCCTAATTATTAATCCATTATATTTTGTATTTAAGTTTATCCCATTATCTATCTTTAAATTCAAAATCTGATTATCTCACATTAATTTCATCCCATGCTTATTTAATTTCCACATGTTAATCACACACTACAAAAATTCAATTATTAACCCATTCCATTTCAATTTCATCATTAAAATTTAATTCTATAGCTATCGAGTTATTATAATAAACACACCACAAAACAGCCTCCATGCCTCTCAAAAAAATGTAACTCTTCTAGAAAAGTGAGGATTAAAAAACTAAATGTTCCTACCCATGTTAAAAGAAGGACCATTATTTTTGGGATCCTACCTGATTAAAACTCCATAATTAAGAATGATTGTCCTAGAGTATTGTTAGGATGGGTGACCTCCATGGAAGTTTCCTAGTGTGTGTGTAAGTGAGGAAAAACATACTAAAAGAAATTGTGTTGGCCTATGGGGATAATAATTGGTTAGATAGGAGAATCTGGTGTGTAATATCTTATGGTGTTTTATGAAGGAAACCATGGTATTATAAGAGACCCATGTATTCAGATGACTAGGCTTATGTACTAAGGAGTTTGGGTCATGGTAAATGGTATTGGATCCATACCTAGCCTTGAAGTGCATAGGAACTGCTTGGGTTTGAGGCATGTGGTCCACACTGAGGGTGTTGGAAGGATATTTTAACACCACTAGAAAAGTGATACTCAAAAGGCTAAATGTTACTACCCATGTCAGTAAGGTACACTGTTTGTTTTGGGATCCTACTTGATTAGAAATCTATAGTAGTAATGCGAAATGGGCGGGCCGGGGCGGGGTGGGCCAAGCCCACACAGGTTTGAGCCCATGCAGGTTTTTCCACAAAAGCCCACATATAATGCGAACAAAAAATTCCAAGCCCGCCCCGCCCCGCATAAACCCGCGGGTTGCCCGCGGGTTGCCCGCGGGCTTACCCATCTTTACAAAAAAAATACTATTTATAATCATTTAAATACTGTATTTTTTATCATTCTTAATGGTATTTGTGGGGAGAAGTATGAATTAACAATAACTAGAGTTTTAAAGAATGTGATGGAACATTTTTTTGTGGGTTAATGGTGGCATGCGTTAATTCCGATGTGGTGGCGAACTGTTGCGATAGAAAGTAGATGAGTGATCGGTGATGAGCGATGAATGATAATGTTGGTTGTGTGGTGATGTGAACAACTAAACCTGTGAATGAATGAAGTCTCTCCAGGTAACGATCAGTTTCAGAGGAATCTATTAGTGGTTTCACGAGGTTCTATCCAATTATCTTAATAGAAAAATTAAATTAAATAATAACAAAATTAAATTAACCTAAAAAATATTATGATTATAATAACTCTTATAGAATTGAAACCATGCGCAGGGGCGATGAGTTCCATTTTTCGAGAGATGGGTTGACACACCATATGAATATGGTTAATAATTACTATATAAAAAATATAATATCATATTAAAAATATATATATGTGTCTATTTAAAATTAACATGTGAATAAATGGTGAATTAATATGACCATTATGGTGTGAAATTATATGTCACCGTTTAACCATGATTTTTTTATTAAAAAAACTAAAATGTTAAAGAAACATATATTGTAAAAATAATATATATTTTTTTAAATCAGGCCCACGGGCAAGCCCACACCCACGCGGGCTCAACCCGCATTGTCCCGCACCCGCGCAGGCTCAACCCGCATTGACCCACACTCTAAACGGTCAAAATTTTTATGCCCGCCCCGCCCCACATCTGCCCCATACCCGCAAAGCCCGCGGGCCGTGAGCCCGCTTTGCATCGCTACTCTATAGTAAAACATGCTTGGTCTAGAGTAGTGTTAATATGGGTGACCTCTTGGTATGTTTCCAAATTTGTGTGTGAGTGAGGAAAAAACACACTGAAAAAAACATGTGTTGGCCTATGGGGACAGTCATTAGTCTGATAAGTGACCCCAATTGGTAATTTTCTATGGTGTGTTGGGAAGGCAACTAAGTTATTATAGGAGACCCGTGGGGTTAGATGAACGAGTTAATATCTTAAAAAGGTTGGTTCATGACAAATGATATCAGAGTCAATGCCTATATGGAAGTGATGTAGAGGCACCACCTGGGTTTTAGGTTCAGGGTCCAAAATGGAAGAATTATGCATTAAATGGGGGAGAGTGTAATACCCTTAGAAATGTGATACCTAAAAGACTAAATGTTACTTCCCATGTCATCAAGGTGCACCTTTATTTTTTATGAGAATACCTTATTATAACTCAACAGTAAAGAATTATCAACAGTATTGTTGGGATGGGTGACCTCCAAGTATGTTTCTCAAGGTGTATGTGATTGAGATCATGGAACACTAAAAGAACATTTTTTGACATGTGGGTATAGTTATTAATTTGATAAGTGAACGTGGTGGGTAATAACATGTGGTGTGTTAAGATGAAACCAAGGTATTACAAGTGACCTATAGGGTAATATGACTTGGTTTGTGGAATAGGGTGGTCATGTCAAGAAAAAAACCCTAAACATATACCAACCAGCACCATAACCCAATCACCTCACCTAAAAAAGCACTATAATCTTACCATTATACATCATCCCTTATCAAAACCCATTCTAATCAATCATTACCCTGATACCACAATACATCCTAAATCTAAGACAGTCACCACAGGAACACCACAATATATATATATATAACACATAGGAAAAATGTGGAAACACACCAATGATCATACCAAAAAATTTATCTTTTAATAACACTACAAATTTTGATAAGTATTTTACATAAAAACTTCTTTTCTTTCATGGGTATTCTCACACAAATATATATTTACATGGGAAACCAATTCATTATCCATATATAATTAATTAAAATTTTATGAATGGTTAGAACAAACAATCAACACAACAAGTATCACAAAATAGAAAAACTAAACAACACAAAAGTCTCTATAGTAAATTAATTCTTCAACAAGAACAACAATAATCAAAACCTCATAGTAAAAATAAAAAAAATATAGATATGTGTGATTACTCCCATACCTAACAATTTTAGGTTAAAATAATTATTTGTTTATCACAGTCCGACCACCCTGGACCATGAACCTGGTCATCTAACCCCAGGAGTATATTGTAATACCTTGGTTTCTTTCCCACCACACCACTAGATAGTACCCAATGAGGTAACTTATAAGACTAATGGATGACCCCACATGCTAAAATAATTTCTTTTAGTTTGTTTTTTTTACTTACACACACCCTAAGAAACTTCCTAGGATCTCACCCATCCTGACACTACTGCAAGCCAAGAACACTTAACTGTAGAGTTCTAATTAGGTAGGTTCCCAAAAATAAAGTCACACCTTCTTAACATGCATAGTATCATTTAGTATTTTAAGTCTCAATTTTCTATAGGTGTTACATTCTCCCGTCTATTATATAATGAAGTCCTCGTTGTGGAACAAACATCTCAAACTTAGGTAGAACCATTCAATTTTAGCTGGGTATTATCTCTGACACCATTTTTCACAACTAGGACAAGATGAAAACATAGTAATCCCACATTTTTAATATGTTTGTCGGGTCCTAGACCTCTATGTGCCACTAATTTTACAAAAAACACATGTTATACCCTTTTTGGGGACCACCCATGTTACCAAATGGGTAATCATACAAATGAATGTCTCTATAGGAAACACATGTTCTTTCAGTGTTCTTTTTTTCTTAGTCACACACACCCCCAAAAAAATTCTCAGTAGGTCACCCATCCTAACACTACTCTTGGAAAATAATTCTTAACTATAGAGTTCTAATTAGGAAGGATCCTACAAATAAAGTTTCAAATTTTTGACATGGGTACTAAAATATAATATTTTAAGACTCACTTTTATAGAGGTTTTAAACTATCCACCCCTTTAAATAATAATATCCTCATTGCACACCCAACACCCCAAACTCTGGTAGTGCCACTGCACTTCTGTCTAAGTATTGTCTTTGATACCATTTGTCATTACCCAACCTCTCTGGACCATGAACTTGGTTGTATCACCCCATAAGTCACCTATAATAGCATGGTTTACTTTTAAACACATAACTTAATAATACCCACTAAGATTACTTATCTGACTAATTACTATTCTCACATGCTTGAATAGGTTTTTTAGTGTTTTTCCCTTACTCACACACACCATAAGAAACCTACCAAGAGGTCACGCATCTTGACACTACTCCTAAACAAGAACATATAACTATAGAGTTATAATCATGTCGAATCATGAAAATTAAGGTTCACCTTATTGACATGGGTAGTAATATTTTGTCTTTTAAGTCTCACCTTTCTAGGGGTGTTACATTCTCCACCCCTTCAAAGCACAAAGTCCTCTTTATGGACCCCTAACCTCAAACATAGGAAATTCCACTTCACTTCCAACTAGGTATTTACTTTAATACCATTTTTCCATGACCCAGCCTCCTAGGTCCATAAATATGGTCATATGGTCATATGATCCCATGAGTCTCTTTTAATACCATGTTTTCCTTCCCAGCATACCACGTCCTATTACCCAATGGGGTCACTAATCAATCTAATGACTACCCCCATAGGACAACACAAGTTATTTTAGTGTATTTTTTCATCCCCACACACATCCTAAGAGGCTTCTTAGGAGGTAACCCACCCTGACACTATTTTAGGGGAAGCATGCTTAACCATAGAGTTCTAATCAAGTTGGTTGTTGAAAAAAAAAGGTGCATCTTATTGACATGGGTAGTAAAATTTAGTCTCTTAAGTTTAAATTTTATATGGATTTTATATTTATATTCCTAAGTCAACCCATAATATCCACCCAAAGGAAGAAAAAAGCATTCAATTTCCAAAGATGAACATAAAATAAAGATATAATGAGGGTCCCCTACATTAATCAAAAGTTAAATTTTCTCTAGGAAATAACGGATGATTATGAATCAACCACCACTGTTGGCAGCACCATCAAAAACTGAGAAGGGAAAGGTACCATCAAGCCTTGCTCAATTTCCAACTCAAAAAAAGAGGATCTACACCTAAAATGAACTCTCATAAGGAAGAAGAGAATGAATAGTGAATAATAGAGTAGAAAAAAGAGTATCAAGATTCATGTGTCTTTGATTCAAATGAACTAATGTGTTAAAAATACTAAGAGGTACGGTTGTAGGGTGTCAAGGGGATGATTAGATCTCATGGGAAGAAGAAAAACTAAACCAAGGAAGTCGTGATGACCCCTTTTTTTGAAGGTTTCATAAGTCTTCACCGTTGTATAAGGATACTTAAAAATAATCATGGTGAGTCCAGTCAAATAGAAGATCTAGAATTTAGTAATTTAAACCACCAAATATTAGGAATTTTGAAAAACACGTAGAAATATTTTGACCATCAGTACATCCTTGACCATTGTGGGATCTAGGGTGTTTATACCCCTAGATGGACAGCACAGCCATCCACTAAGACATAACACCGTGTTCTTGGTCATTATCTCTTCACTATACCCAAGAATATGATGTGGTGATCACCATAATATATGTTTCTCACATAGAAACTATTCAAGTAATACGCTCAACATAATGAGATCACCAGGTCATTTTCCATGTCCACATTTCCAATATGTGGACACACCATGTGAAACACCCTCTGAAATGGCTAGCCATACTGTTTTTTAACCATAGTGTATCTAAGCACCAAACGCCCCACTCCATGGATAGACTCTAAATTCCCAATGACAAAACGGCCTTCCCTATGCTCAATTCCCCAAGAAAAATTCAGAACAGCTAGCACCATTCCTACAACCATGACATGGTGGCCTTATAAATAGAAAAAATATATATATTTTAACCTTTGTAATGACTCAAAACTCTCACTCTATTTACACTACACAACCCTAGAAAAACATAAAGGGATGGTTTTAGAAATCTATACCCTCACATAAAATAATCATAAGAGGAAAGATGGGAATGTGTATGTAATGAGAAATCTAGGGGAGGTAGTGGAAAAACTAAGTTAGTGCTTGGTGGATAGTAAAAGGGGAGCACCTTGACAATCTGTAAAGGTGGATATTCTTAAAGAATTCATTCATATGTGGAGGATAGGTAGAGATACACATTTTCATATTTCTTGGGGAAGAATGTGAGTGAGGAAAAAGATAAAATCAATGGGATATGGGATATCTCTTGATAAAGAATATTTATAAATTTTTCTCATTTATTATTCATTATTTATATGGATTCTATGAATGTTTGTTGTGTGTTCTTGAACAAAACCAAATAAACCCCTTGGGGATAATAAATTGAAATAGATTAAAATATTTTTCACTATTATTTCTTATAGTATCATGTGAATGTATGATTTTTCCCTTTTCCTATTATTTCTAAATACTTATTTAATTTATTATTAATATAAGAAAAAAATGGAGATGCCAACGAGCTTGTACCCAAGTGGTACATGCTCCTTCTTGGAATCCAAAAGACCCGGGATCAAATCCAGACAGAGAAGAATTTCCGGGTTACTATAGCTCTATTGTAGTAGGGTAATGTAGCAGCAGAAGAACTATAGCAGCGATGGCACTGTAGCGGAGGAGTCACTATTACAAGGCACTATAGCGGTGGCGGGTACTATAGCAGGTACTGTAGCAGTGTGGGTACTGTAGAAGTACTATTAACTGAGGGGTCCTTTGGGCCAAAAAATGGGCTTTCAAAGCTTGTATTCAGGCCACTTGGCCTTAGACCTTAGGGCTATGTAATGGGTCTCCCTCTACCCACACTAAAGAGGTCTTTGCATTAAATAATAAATTAAGGCTTCGACCCCAACCTTTTAAAAAACAAAATGGATATGTTTGATGATAATATTTTTTTAAGTGATATTTTAAATCATTAAACAAAGAAAAATAAAAAGATTGAGTTTTTGAATTATTATGGTAGTGGTGGTGTGAATCTTTATTACTCTTTATTAGTTTTCACTCTTTATTAAGTATTCCTTTTGTACTATTTCATGAACTAATAGGAGATGAATAATGAAAAATCAAACTTAATTGTGTTTAAAATGTAATTAAATTTAAAGAGGTTGTTCCACCATCTTGTCTATAAAAGAATATTCCTTATAGTGAATTTGGGTTAGAATATATTTACTCAATAAAATATAATTGAGTAATGTTGGTTAGACTAGTGTTGACATGGAAACACAAGATACATCTCATTATAGGCTTTCACTTCTATAATATGCTTGTTGCAAGAAAAAAAATCATTGATGCAAATCAGTATGCACCTACCTTTTCCATATTTTTTCTATTTTTGATTTATTTTTCTATTTTCTTTGACCCTAATTTTTTTATTCTCATATTTTATTTATCTCTACACATCATAATACTTTCAATATATATATTTTAATTCCATTTTATTATTTTTTTTAAACCAAATAAATACCTACTTTTTTTAGTATAGGCCCTACATACTACTATCTTAGTATTTAATAGGTTTATAAAATACTTTTTTAGATCAATGACCTATAAATTTTGGTTTTTTTACTGGGGAAGGAATAGTGTGCTAGGGTTTAAACAAAAAATTCTAAAAAATCTGGTAAAACCCTAAAAAAGATCACTAAAATTAAGTAGAATGATTAAAATCTTAATAAAATTCTCATTGAACCCCAGTTTAGGAATGAAAATATATAACATTCTAGACATAAAGAGTACCAACTACCAATCATTTAGAAAAACCCTTCTTATGATAGGATTTATAAAAAGGATAGGGATTACAGGATTAAACAATCTTACTTTCATGTGCTTTCCTCTTTTTTTGAATTCCCTAATGAGGATACATTTTATTTCATTTGATTATTTTATTTTATGGTTCAATAATTTCCTCTTCAAGGATTGGTTTAGGATGATCATTGAATGAGATTCTTTGAATTTTTCATGAAAAATAGGGTAAGGAATTTATTTCTTCTGAATTATGAGAACACATTAGACACTTGAGATCAACTCTATAATGATTTTTCACAGTAATTTATCATAAGAGGTTGAATAGAGGGTTGAGACTTAGAATATCTATCTTTTTCAAGATTAAGATGAGTCATTTCATGAGGCATGGGATAGGTTATAGGACTTTCTTAAATAATGTACTCATCATTAACTTCCTTCCCATCATTTGATGGAATCCTTTTATGAGGGTCTATCATCATCCTATCAATACTTAGTTGAAAAATATATTTTTGAAAATTACATTGATAAAACTACTAAATAGTTGAGGTAAATTAATAGTAAACTTTCACAAAACTCATAACATAAACCATCTTGGAATATTATGGTCAATAGAGTTGAGATAAACATTGGTTTGGATCATGAAATGAATTTTTAGCTCACTAAAATTCAAAATTTGGTTCAAATGACTGATAATTTAAATTATTATTTCAAATATAACTTTAAAGGGAAAAGTGTGAACCCTCAAAAAATCAAGGAAATATAGAACATCAAACAACATAAGTTATCACTAAAGCATTCAAAAAAATTAGTGCATTAGAATCATTAATTCTATATAAGTTCCATTCAATTAAACTTAACTTCGTGTATATATCATCCTTGATGATATCCTCAACGTAATAAGATATCCTTTACCATGTCTGAATAAACTGTTCCAGAGTGATTTTCCCCTCATTGAAGTCGTGTGTAAAAAATGATCTTTTTTTTATCAGGAATGATTTCACATTATTTGAGTCAACTCGGATCACTCTCTCAATTATTTTGTTGGAATCCTCCCATGAATAATTACTATTGAAATCCTCCTCCAACATATATTCCTTGGATTATAGAATTATATCCATATAATTGACATTATAATCATCCTTATTTCTTACCAAATTTAAAATACCATCAAAAGGCTTCGATTTATGAATCAATAATCCATGATCCTAGTTGAATTTAGGTAGATCTAATTTTTAAATGCTATGAGGATCTCTTATAGAAAAAGTTCCTTCCTATACCTGATCGGGGTATCCTTTTTTGTCATCTTGTTCTTACACTTGTAGGACAACCCCATCATAAGGGGGTCTTTTAGAGATCCTGACTCCAAGATATTTCTTCCTTGATATTGATAGAAGCATCTTATAAAAAGATGAATAATCTTTCTTGGGTTTAGATTTCTTCCTTGGAAATACTGTAAAATCTCTTGAAGTAGATAATATTATATTTTCATTGTGTAAAACCCTTCCATAAGTCCCATTAAGTAGAGTAGTATTCTTATCTTCATTAACCGAGTAGTACCCAGAGTCAAACCCACCATCATTCATGCTATTTTTAAAATAAGAAGAAGCTTATCTATACAATTCATGTTTATAAGAAAATTTTGATTTTTCATCAACCTAATTATCCATATCTCTCTCCCAAATCAAATAAAAACAGTTCCAAATCTCAATACTAGATTGGTTTCCCTTCCAAGGATTCTTTTCCTAGATTTTCCTACCAAACTATTACCTTTCAGTAGTGGTTTCTCCTTCCAATACCTGATTATCGGTATAATTTTTACCCACGGGTGAATTTCCTTCTACCGCCATGATTGAATTAATTTTTATAGATGGTTTGGTGGGAACAACAATGTAAAAATGAGTGTGATCTGTGTTTAGTTCATGAGAATACTAATTCACTAAACCATCATACTATTTTGGGTCATTCACAACTTATTTATATAGATAAAATGATGATTTTATAATAGTCATGGATCCTTCAGGCCCCCTTCTCATACCATTGAAGGCATAAAAGATAGATGGTTCTAGAATTTGAGCACCCACTATCTTCTCAAATAATAAGGTCCCCTATTCGTCACTGAAAATATAAATATAGTTGATATTTCCATAAGAATTTTCCTTATAAGAAACATTCTTATCCAAATTACTTTCAGAGGAAACAATATGGGAAGCTAATTGCATAGAATAATACTAAATAAATTACTAAACATGATCCAAACAATATGACGTGTACCATTATTTAACCCAATACTTGAAGATTACCTATTTCTTGTGAAGATACTCACCTTTAATCTCAATCCATAAAGAATACACTGAAGACTTCGATACATCAACTTTGAAACATATACATGGATAAATAAGATAACAGAGATAACATTTACTATTTTCATCATGATGGAATCTTCCCACCATATTATCAATCATTTTGAAAATCATCAGTTTCTGAAAAAGAAGGGGTAAGAATGGAAAGAAAAATTAAACTGCCATGGTAGAAGGATCCTGATTTAGATGAAAGTTAAATAATCAATGAAAAAAGGAAAACTAAATCCCATCGAAGGCACATGAAACATAAGAACGATCTAATATCATATTTTCCTCATTAGATAATCAGACCAGAAGATGACACAAGTCCATAAGGCTAACAATCACTTGATCCTTTAAAACCCCAATAATAAAAAATGTACCTATCAAAGGTGTCGACAGAAGGATGATTCTTACTAAACTAAGCCACCGGCCTCAAATCAAGGATCGTTGAGGAATCTATTGTAACGTCCCGGATCTGGAAGCCACTCAACGGGTGCCCCGAACCGGGTTGGTCACATGACCTCAAGCGCATTTCCCCAAACACCAGAGGCTTCCAAGCCTAGGTCTGATAGTGGGGAAACTATTCCCTCATTTGTCAAAGTGTAGCGCAGTGGAAAAAAATATATAACATACAACAGCAGAAGAAGTAAACAATATACAACTGAAATGGACAACTGAAGTAAAAGAGAACCAGCAATCATATATATAAAGATGTCGCATTTCACTATTCTATGAAATTATCCAGAACAGGATATACTACAATACAATACAATACAACTCAAAGTACAAGGTACAGCCAAACGAAACAAAGCAGAGTAAACAGAACACAGCAGCATCGCAAGCCTAAGCTCGGTCACATGCTCTCCTACTCTACTACAATCATGTACCTGTATAGGGGCCCTTTCCTCTATCAACACCTATAGCAATATAGTCTGTTTGGGCCGAAGACATGACCCAAACAGGGTGTGAGAAATAAATCCCAATAGGCACCCACCAAAGGCTTGTGCCCAACTGTCAGTGAAAATGTGCAACAACAGTGTGCAAAAGTAAATGTAGTAAACTAGTAAGTACTCAAAGTAACTATCACTACCAGTTTCATTTCCATTTTGATTATTACTTATCACCTCCAAGATTGTGCTTCGTCTTGGCAGGTATAACATAGAAAATTACCACATTGAATATTCTAAATAGTCATGTTCTCAGACATACTATCCTTACCCTCAGGTAATAGAATCAAATACCCGCAGGTGATTACCCTCAGGTATAACGATCATTTCCCTTAGGAATACATGATATTTCCCTTAGGCATAGAGACTACTTCCCATAGGCATAAACAAAGGTTACCCTCAGGCCAACCAACCACTGCCCTCAGGCTAAGAAACACTGCCCTCAGGCTAATAGAACACTACCCTTAGGCTAATAGAACACTTCCCTCAGGCGAATAGAACACTACCCTTAGGATAATAGAACTGGGTTGAGCCCAAAGCATAAAAAACAATTTATATAAACTTTCTCTCAAGAAAAATGCAATGCACAATATAATCATGGAATACCCTCGGGTATCCTGGACAAACGGCTAAACAGAGGAACGCACCCCCGGGGTGGTCCTGGATCCAAGAAGTGGTCCCAAACAGCAATTTAAACTTATCATTAGATTATCTATTCAATTATAGATATACTTTCAGTAGAGGCCTCAGCCATAAGACACCGCAACCATGGGCGCGTAGCACAATGGTACACAATTTCAACACAACAGTTGAAAATAAACATCAGACCACCTACCTCGATCATCTCTGATCGGTATACGTTAACGACACCTCCAAAATTGTCCAAGAACGACGTAGATCTGGGATAAAATAATTCCCATTGAAACATAAATAACTTTCCTTAGAGGAAGAATTGGTAAGAACAGCGCAAGTAAAGGGGAGGGCTTACCCGTATGGTCCCAATGTGATCAATAGAGGTGGAATCGGATTCCCGGTGCGTGTTTGGGTGATCCTCCTAGGTTCGGCCATCCTCCCGAGCTCCAAATGACGGTTCTTCCTCCTCTCTCGAATGAGGAAGCTACTGCCTATTTTAAGTGAAAAAAACAAACTACACGGTGTGTACTCTCAAGTACGCGGCGTGTACTTTTCATTTTTTTAATTGTTCCTCTGGAGAATTCCTTCCACTGTGGCATTGTTCATCTATCGACATTAGTACATGGCATGTATTCCTGATTACAGAGCGTGTATTGTTACTCCGCTGGCGGCTACCTCCACCGCCTTACTGTTCACCTTCTGACTATTTACACGGTGTGTAAATACCAAGTACACGGAGTGTAGTCAGTTTTTACACCCTTCATCACCGACAGGCCTACACGCCCTGTGTACTCATCCTGCACAGCCAAAGTACATGGTATGTGGAAAAGTACACGGTGTGTACCCACAAAAGTTGGGATTTTTCCCCATTTTCCTTATTTTCTCAAAAACACTTAAGGAAAAGGGAAAATAAGAAACTCATACCTCAAAAATAAGAACCAGGTTCTTACAAACTTTCCCCCTTAAAACAATTCATCCCCGAATTTCCCTTCCAAGGGTGGTAAAGATACAGCTATGAAAAACTCTGGCCACGGAGCACGTACGTCGGTCTCCTGCTCCCAGGTTTTGTCCTGCACTCGTTCGTGCTGCCATAGCACCCGAACGAGAGGAACTGACCGTCCTCGGAGAACCTTCATGCTCCTATCAACAATATGAATCAGATTCTCCTAAAATGATGGATCGACCTGAAGCTCAACCTCCTCAGGCTGAAAAATATGAGATGGGTCTGAATGATAGTGATGTAGCTGAGATACATCGAAGACGCCATGCATGGCCCGGTACCACTGTGGTAACTGCAACCGGTAGACAACCGACCTGACTCTCTCCAGAATCTCAAACGACCCCACATACCTCAGCAAAAGTTTTCCCTGTCTCTTGATCCTCTTGTGTCCCAACCTCGGAAAAACACGCAAGAAAACCAGATCCCCGACCATGAACTCCAAGGGTTATCTGCGGTGATTAGCATAAGATTTATGATGATACTGTGCAGTATCCATCCGCTTCTGAATCAACTGGACCTTCTCAGAAGTCTCCTGCACGAGACGTGGTCCCAGTAAAGTTGCCTCACCTAACTCCAACTAGCATAAAGGTGATCGGCATGGACTACCATATAAAGCCTCATATGGTGTCATCTCAGTAGTTTCCTGAAAACTATTATTTTAGGAAAACTCGACCAGGGGTATTTGCTTCTCCCAAGAGCCCCCAAAGTCTAGGATTCATGCATGCAGCATGTCCTCAAGCACCTGTATCGTACGCTCTGACCGGCCATCGGTCTGAGGGTGGTAAGCTGTGATCAGAATCACCTGTGTACCCAGTGCCCTCTGCAAAATTTTCCAGAAACGATACGTAAAGTGGGTGTCCCTATCTGAAACGATAGAACGAAAGACCCCATGTAGGTGTACTACCTCTAGGATATACAACTTCATGATCTCATCGACACTGTAGGTCTCCTTGATCATCAAAAAGTGAGCTACCTTTGTAAGTCTGTCCACAACAACCCACACGGCATCACTGCCTCAAGGTGACCTCGGAAACCCGGTCATGAAATCCATCGTGACATCATCCCATTTTTATTCCAGAATGGGTAACCGTTGTAACAGTCCGGCTAGCCTCTGACTCCCCGCATTCACCTACTGACGGGTGGAACATCTCGCAAAAAAACCAGTTATCTCTCATTTCATACCCGACCACCAATACTGACGTCTCAAGTCATGGTACATTTTGGTAACTTCGGGATGCACTGCCCAAGTTGAAGCATGAAAATCCCACATCAACTCCTCGCATATGTCCCCTGGAACCCACACTCGTCCATGGATACGCAATACCTCATCATCACTTATCGTCCAACCAGGAGGAGGGTCCCCACATGCCACCAACTCCCGTAGAACTAGGCCTTCTGAATCTGATAGTTGTCTCATCCTCACTCTATCCAGGAGGGTAGAAGTCACAGCTAAGAAAGAAAGATAGGTTTTCCCCTGACTATTGTGCACCTCCAAATTAATCTCAGAGAACAAATCCATAAGCTTCCACTCACCACTGGACTCCTACACTTCCTGTAACTGAGTCCTCCTACTCAGTGCATCAGCAACTGTTTTTCCCTTACCAGGTGTATAGGTAAGCTCAAAGTAAAAGGACTAAAGGTATTCAACCCACCTTCACTATCTTAGATTAAAGTCACACTGGGTAAAGATGTACTTGAGACTTTTGTGGTCCGTAAACACCACAAAATTTTCTCCCAAGAGATAATGTCTCTAACAGCGTAACGCATGTACAATTGCAGCCAACTCGAGATCATGCGTCGGGTAATTCCTCTCATGTGGCCTCAACTACCAAGACCCGTACGCAACTACTCAATCACCCTATATCAAAACTGCTCCTAGACCAATACCTAATGCATCACAGTAAACGGTATAGCTCTTCCCTTTCTCTAGAATTATTAGGACCAGTGCTGATGTCAACCATCCCTTCAGCTCCTAAAAGGCTATCTCACAAGCTTCTGACAAAACGAACTTCATACCCTTCTTAGTCAAACCTGTCAACAGTGCTACTAAGTGGGAGAATTCCTATATAAAATGCATGTATTAACCAGCCATCCCCAATAAACTCCGTATCTCAAACGCGTTCTTAGGATGATCCTAGGAAACTACTGCTCTCACCTTCTCTGGGTCTACTGAAACTCATGCCTCTGATATAATATAACCCAGGAAGTGTATTTGGTCCATCCAGAAGTGGCACTTTGAGAGCTTATCATATAGTTGATGTTATCTCAGTGTACTCAGTACGATCTCAAGATGAGTGGCATGGTCGTGACGAGTGTGAGAGTACACCAAGATGTCGTCCATGAAGACTACCACAAAAGAATCCAGATAAGGGGGGAACATACGATTCGTTAGATCCATGAAAACTACTGGCGCATTCGTGATTCCAAATGACATAACCAAGTACTCGTATAGACCATATCTGCTCCAAAAAGCTGTAAGCGGTATGTCTGATGGTCTAACGTGTAACTGATGATATCCTGATCTCAAGTCAATCTTCGAGAACACTCGTGCTCCCTGAAGTTGATCAAAAATATCATAAATCCTTGGAAAGTTATATCGTTTCTTGACCATCAACTGGTTCAGCTTCCGATAATCCACACAGAGTCTGAGGGTACCGTCCACCTTCTTAGAAAATAGGACAGGCGAACCCCAAGGAGAAGTACTGGGTTGGATGAAAACCTTTGCATGCAACTCCTCCAACTGCCTCTTGAGCTGCTGAAATTCTGGTGTATCCATCCTATAATGAGGAATGGACACCGGTGCTACTCCTGGAACTAGATCAATAGAGAAATCTACCACTCGCTCCAGAGGAAGACCTGAAAAATCGTCTGGGAAGACATCTGGAAATGATCAACTACATGAGGGAAATCCTTCTGACAAGTTCCCTAGTCATCCAGATATAAGCTCACAATCTAGGTTTTCACTCCACCTCGCTCATGATGCTCAGGTCCAGCTCGGATCGCCTGGACATCCCACTTGCCCTTGTATAGAAACTCTCCGCCCTCTGGTGACGTGAAACTCACCTTGCGACGATAGCAATCCACAAAGGATCAAAAGGGTACCAACCAGTCCATCCCGAGAATGACATAATAAGTTGTCCTCTCTAATGTCATACCCATGAATTTTTTTAAATTTATTTTTTCATTTAATTTCCATTCCTTATTTGTTTTGGGGGTTTACCACTCATTTTGGTGAAAATGATGGGTTTTGATAATTTGGGCCAAACCGTGAGCCCAATTCCAGATTTAAAAACAAATTTCGTTTCTTCTATAAATCCTTCAATTTTTACTATTTTATACCCGTTATGCTTCCTAATTGGAATACCCTGATATATTAAAATCACCATATCCCTTTGGACCACATAGAAATCCAAAATCATGATGGATTTGGGTTTTTGATTAAGGTAATGGGCCTGCCCGTAAGCCCATTCCCTGGTTTAAATTATTTTATTATATTTTCTATATCTCATTCATTTTTTACTTTTTTTCAAGATTATACCTCCCTCTAAAATCCAATATCCCCATGATCACCCCCATTATCGTTTTCTCAATTTTGGAGCTCAGGTAAACCAAGAATTAGAGCATTCTTTCAAATCAACCAGATTTGATGAGGTAAAATGAATCTTTTATAACTCCTTCAATTTTCATCCCTTTTCCCCCATTTAAGTCCCAAAATGACCTAATATGACACCTTAGAACCTCCATACAATTTTTGGGTACTTTTACATTCATATTTTTCTGTATTTAGGGCGATCTATTCAATATTTCTGCAAGTAAGTATTCCTCTATTTGATTTCTCCACTTTTCTTAGGGTTTCATCCCTCTTTCTTGATGTTCCAAAGTGTCCAGAAACTAGGGTTAGTACCTAGGGTTTAACCATGAGTCTTTTTGGTGAAAATTTGTGGTCTAGGGCTGGATTTATAATCCTTGTGGTGCCGGGTTGGTGCGGTTGATGTTTCACACCATGTTTTGAGGGATTCAACAATTTCGGTAGGTGATTCCATGAGTAACCATTTAATGATGAGTTAGTTTTCTTGATTAAATAATTTTTAATGTTACTTATATGCTTTTAATTATGAGAAAACCATTTTTGGTAGCAATAGTAAATCATTTGGTATTAAAGTTACATTTTTGTTTGAAGTGTGTATTTTTCAAATGTATTTCATGTGTTATCTCTTGTGGTAGTTTTGTAAAATGTGGAAGTGATTTATTAGTTGTTGAAAGTGGATGAAAATTTTGGTTGGGTAATGATATAGTTTCATGTGGTCCTAAAAATTGGGGTCTTTGAATGGGTTTTATGTGTATAACCTTGTTATACTCCTTGAAAGTGTTTCATGGATTTGTGTGTTATCATGGGTATCTTTTGTGATATTGTTCAAGGTGATTATATAAAATTTTAAAGTAGATTATTACATGTTGATTGGGATGAAAATTATGTTTTGGTAGGGGATTGGTGTTCTTTTGTATTAAAAAGAGGTTTTTGAAATGGATTTTATGTGCAAAGTTTGGGTATACTCTTTATAATTGTTTTATGAAAGTTTTTAATGGTTTATTGAGTTGTGTAAGTGGTGAAACTATATCAACAAACTGTTTTGGTAGGAGTATATTTTTAAAAGGTCCATTTCATTTTTGAAAAGTTTGTTATGTCATATGTATCATCTTGGAAATATTTTATTAAAATGTTTGAAGGAGATATTGAGGTGTTAAAGTGATGTGAATGTGATGTGGACTGTTTTGTGTGAGTGTGATGTGAAAAATTGAAATTTTTATTATGAAAGTAGTGTTATGTTCCATGTTTGTGGGATGTTATATGAGTTTCAATATATTTTCATTGTTTTATAAAAAATTTTAATGGTTTTGTGGAAGTGTTGAAGAAATGTGAAATGTGCTGTTGGTTATTTTGGTGAGAGTCGGATTTCAAAATCATTTTGAATGAAAAATGGAATTTTGTGACTTTTGTGGTATACATATGGGTTGTTGGGTGAATTTGTGATATAGAAATGATATTTTCATGTTCAATTTATATTTCATGACTTGTTGAAATTTTTTGAGCACAAGGGGAAAACCTGGGTATCTAGGTGGGTGGACGTGTACTAGTATGCTAATGAATCTGTGGGGTTTGGCATCAGTTTCACTTAGCAAGATTGACGCTTACAACTCTAACTAAACTATGATGATGATGATTGGGGACCACTAGGTTATGGGTATGTTCCCTACTAGTGGATCGTGCATGGTAATGGAAATTTGTGATGGTTACTCTCACCGAGATACGAGGTACCTGGGACCCACAGCTAGCTAGTGCCTAGGGGTTATTTCCTATTGCTTGTGCTCATTAGTTACTTTATACTTATCGTCGGAATACGGTACATTTGGCTGGAAAATTTAGTAGCTTTGGTGTTTATTTTAAAAGTGTAAATTCTTTAAAATAGCCCACTTGAAAACTGTTCTTATTCAAAGTTGCATCTTTTAGAAATTGTAACTAGCTTTTCATGTTTTTGAAAACTTGCATGATTTTCATCTTTAAATGTTTATCATATGGAATCTCTTAGTGGTGGTATCCTACTGGGATTTGGATCACACCCTACTTACACCATTGGGTGTAAGTAGACTTTCTTATTTTGTGTCACAGGTTTGGGTACCGGTTTTATGCCATTGGTTCGGGTTTTTAGCGGTCCATTGTGATGCAGTGTCGTGGAGATGGCTTGAGGGTGGTGCCTCTTTCCATGGGGAGGTTCTTGGGATGTAATTTTATGAGTTTTTACCTTTTTAATGGTCTTCAAACATTGTTTAAAATT
Organism: Viscum album; assembly: GCA_963277665.1. Taxonomy (NCBI): domain Eukaryota; kingdom Viridiplantae; phylum Streptophyta; class Magnoliopsida; order Santalales; family Viscaceae; genus Viscum; species Viscum album. The sequence continues at coordinate 913,196,191 of OY728153.1, forward strand.
TTTTAATTCAGTTATGAAGTTTAGTAAAAGATGTTTTGGTTAGAAAAATCCAGATTTGATTTCTTGGATTCATTTTTTATTTTAAGTATACAAACTCGGGTAAATCATTCCCAATTTTCAGTTTTTGATACCCAGGGACTTGTTCCAGCCCATGGGGACTGGGAACGCCCTTTGGGACTTGCCACGGGTAGGGTCGGGTGCCGGTTTTGGGGGCGACCAGATTCGGTTCGTGACAAAATGGTATCAGAGGAGGTTCGCTCTATTTGAGTCATGTTATTTGGGAAATAGTCGGGATATTCTAGAGTTAAGATTTTTAGGACATGAAATTTTGGTTATGGGTAGTGTTCTTGATTACCACACATCATGACAGGATTCAAGTCGCCAGGGGAACTCGGGATTTATCTATGTCTTTTTGTTTTCTTGGTCTGATGATGATTAGGGGAAATGAAAAGAGAGTTAGGTTAATGGTCTCAGTTAGCTCACAGGTTCTGGCAAGCCATGTGGAGCCGGGGACATTACCTAGAATACTCTCTATGATGGTGAAGTGATTGAAATATGGCTTCCAACCATATGTCCAAGTCACCCACTGAAACTAGTTTCTTCTCGCATTGTTTTGTGCTTTAGTATTGAAATCTTGGAACTTTGGTTTTAAAGTGACTTGGTTTTAAGAAGCGTAAAGTTTTTGTAAAATTATTTTCAAATAAATATGTAATGGTTTGATTTATGAAATGGTGTAACTGAATTTTTATAATTGTTTTGAAATGGAAAATAGTGTGCTTACACCTCTTTTGAAAGCCAGAACCATATTGAAGTTGGTTTTCAAATGTGTTTCCAATATAGTTTTCTAAACAATTAAAGGGTGTTTTGATGGGATGATATGTTTTGAAATTGATGTGAATAACTTGAAAGTGAGTTATTTTCTAAATGTTTGTGTCCTTATGAAAAGTTTTTTAAGATGTGAATTGGGATTTTGATCTCATTGTTAGCAGTTTTGAGGAAAAGGATGGGTTGGTTGACCGTTTTGTTTTTGAAAAGTGGAAAGAATTTTCATTTTAACCTTTGGTATTTCCATGACCAACCACATGCATGGGGATATATGGGATGATGGATGGTTGATTCCATGACTGGATGAGTGCCAGGACGAATATGAGGAGGGTGCCCGGTGTGGCACAGAAACATGCATGTGTGAGGCCCATGGGGTATTATTGGTGGATACGCTAACCGTTGAACCATTGGTTTTCAAAGAAATGTTTTTAAAGAAAACCATTATGTCTTGATGAATTGTTTGGGATGGTGTATATTGTGTTTTTTTGGTAAATTTTGATGTTTTAGGGTGTTTTGAGTCCAAGAACCCCTCCCGTTTGAACTGTGTTTTGGGTTTTTGTTTGGTCGGTAAGCTGGGTAGAAGGACCGGTTAGTAGTCTCCTATGAGATATGTTTTGGGACACCTTTACGGTGGTTCCATTAATGTGTTTGGATCTGTTGTGCAGCATTTTTTTACTAATTAACCAGCTTGGTTGGGTCCTTGGGTTCTCCCGTTGGATAAGGTACGCCCCCATTAAGGGTTAGTGCACAACTGAAGTCCAACCCGGATTATTTTGCCGTTGGAAAATCCTCCAGTTGATCAATGTAAGGAATCTTTTCTTGAGATTTGTAGAATGAGTCTACACCGTTTACATTATTGGTTTTTTTTGGATCCTCTTGTTGCGGAAGAGTGCTCATGGATGGTTGAAGGAGACCTTAGTTTCTTAAGCTACCTGATTCGTCGAAGGTGGAAGTTGTCTGGGGTTGTCAGTATGGATAGTGTCTATGAGGGCCTCTGAGTCCTTTCTAGTCTCTTTGAAGAAGGGGTTTATGTTAAACCACCCGTGTGGGAAAGCTGGCCATGATATGATGTTATGGACACTTTTTGGAATGCTGTAATGTTTAGGGACGTTTTATAAGGCCCCCTCCTTGTATTATTTCTATCAGTCACATTGGTCATGTTTGGTAACGCGTTGTAATTTCGCGTGCTCGTTTGATTGTAAAGGTGAAATTGCACAATATTTTGTGAGTCTTTTTTTCCAGATGTGTTTCTCCTTCTGGGAGAACTCAACATCCTCTATTTTAGAGGAAGGTGTTTATATGTGTCCTTTATTTCTGTTGTTTCTCACCCGAAGAAACAAGTTGTGATGAGAGTGCATCCTCTAAACCCTTATTTTAGTGAAATTCCATGTTAGGGTAAAGTGATTTTTGGAGTGTGTTTTTTCTTGGTGAACCCATCTATAATTTCATGTAGTTGTTTGTAGCATCAAAATAAGAAATTCTATTTGGGGGTTTCCAAATCCTAACTGTGAGGTCGAAGATGCTTCAATCATTCTAGCTCCAGCTATAGGTCCCGGAGAGAAGCTGGCACATAGTAAGAGGAAATACCAGTGTAGTTTTTAACCTTTTACAAAGAACTATTCTCATTACAAGAGATTGGAATAGTTTAAACATTTTTTGTTGTCATCTTGCTTCTTTTGTTCCCGTTCGGTGGAAAGAGGTGGAGGGCCTCATCCCCATGTTATCTCCCAATGACTTTATTTTCCCATTTGGTTTCCTTTGGGTTTTGGGGAAAGGTTTTAGATTTGTCTAGAAATGTTGAGTTCACATTTATTAGTAAAAATTCCCCAGAAAACCATGTAGGTATAAAGATCCACATGGTTAGCGCACAGTTTCCCCAAACTGTGTGGGATAACCGTGCGGTCGTCCCAACTCTTTAAGTTTTGGGGTCTTTCTGTGCCGGCCCATATTGGTCAGTTAATATGGTTGGTTCTTATGGTGGGGAGGCCCACTATGTGTCTCATGTATATTATTTTGAAAATTTCTAATGGGATTCTACCCCTTGTACAAGGGAGTTTTTTTTTTTGGGGCTCCCCTGTTAATGTCTTGATTCTGTCTCGGAAAAATTTAAGTTGTCTCTTATGGTGGGGAGCCCATTTGTGTATCCTTGTACTGATAACTCACTTTTGTCCTTGGTCTTGGATTGGAAGTGGGTAGTCTCGTTCAGATCTATATAACCACCTAGCCCAATGGTTTAGTCATATCAAGGTAAGTGTAACCTTGTTCGATGTTCTTGTTTGTTTGGGTAAATTGCTTGAGCCTTGTTCAGATAGTGTTTGAGGGGTTTTATTTTAAGATAAATACTGAATGTGATTGATCATTTCAGTAAAGAGGTGTATGTTTTGGTTGTGAATTATTCCTTCCTTAATTGATCACTGGAGGTGTTTTGGCCTTTGGGGGCGAAACTTAGCAATGGAGTCCATTTCTGCCTTTCAGTTGGGATTGGTTTTTGCTTTGTCCTTGATGTGGCTTTCTGTGGACGGAAAGTTTTATGGTGGGGTGAATTTTAATACCCGTGACTTTTTTTAAATTCATTTTTTCATTTACTTTACATTCCTTATTTGTTTTGGGAGTTTACCACTCATTTTGGTGAAAATGGTGGGTTTTGATAATTTGGGCCAAACCGTGAGCTCAATTCCAGATTTAAAAACAAATTTTGTTTCTTCTATAAATCCTTAAATTTTTACTATTTTATACCCATTCTACTTCCCAATTGGCATACCCTGATATATTAAAATCACCATATCCCTTTTGACCACATATAAATCCAAAATCATGATGGATTTGGGTTTTTGATTAAGGTAATGGGACTGCACATAAACCCATTTCCTGCTTTAAATTATTTTTTTAAAATTTTCATATCTCATTCATTTTTTACTTTTTTCCTGTGATTCTACCTCCCTCTTAAATCCAATATCCCCAGGATCACCCCCATTATCGTTTTAGAAATGTTGGAGCTCATATGAACCGTGAATTAGGGAAATCTTTCATACTCTTTCTCAAATCGACCAGATTTGACGAGGTAAAATGAAACTTTCATAACTCCTTCAATTTTCATCCTTTCTCTCCCATTTCAATCCCCACATGATCTAATATGACTCCTTCGAACCTCCATACCCGTTTTGGGTACTTGGAGATTCATATTTTGGTGTATTTAGGGCTATCTCTTCAATTTTCTGCAAGTAAGTATTTCTCTATTTGATTTCTCCTCTTTTATTAGGGTTTCATCCCTCTTTCTTGATGTTCCAAAGTGTCCAAAAACTAGGTTTCGTACCTAGGGTTTAACCATGAGTCTTTTTGGTGAAAATTTGTGTTCTAGGGCTGGATTTATCATCCTTGTGGTTCCGGGTTGGTGCGGTTGATGTTTCACACCATGTTTTGAGGGATTCAACAATTTCGGTAGGTGATTCCATGAGTAACCATTTAATGATGACTTAGTTTTCTTGATTAAATAATTTTTCATGTTCCTTATATGTTTTTAATTATTCGAAAAACATTTTTGGTAGCAATAGTAAAGCATTTGGTATTAAAGTTACATTTTTGCTTGAAGTGTGTATTTTTCAAATGTATTATATGTGTTATCTCTTGTGGTAGTTTTGTAAAATGTGGAAGTGATTTATTAGTTGTTAAAAGAGGCTGAAAATTTTGGTTGGGTAATGATATAGTGTCATGTGGGCCTAAAAATGGGGTTCTTTGAATGATTTTTATGTGTATAACCTTGTTATACTCCTTGAAAGTGTTTTATGGATTTGTGTGTTATCATGGGTATCTTTTGTGATATTGTTCAAGGTGATTATATAAAATTTTAAAGTAGATTATTACATAATTATTGGGCTGCCAATTCTGTTTTGGTAGGGTCTTGGTATGATTTTGGATTAAAAAGAGGTTTTTGAAATGGATTTTATGTGAAAATCTTGGGTATACTCCTTATAATTGTTTTATGAAAGTTTTGAATGGTTTATTGAGTTGTGTAAGTGGTGAAACTATATCAGCAAACTGTTTTGGTAGGAGTATAATTTTACAAAGGTTCATTTCATTTTTGAAAAGGCTGTTATGTCATATCTATCATCTTGTAAATATTTTATTAAATTGTTTGAAGGAGATATTGAGGTGTTAAAGTGATGTGAATGTGATGTAGACTGTTTTGGGTGAGTGTGATGTGAAAAATTGAAATTTTTATTATGAAAGGAGTGTTATGTGCCATGTGTGTGGGCTGTTATATGAGTTGAAATATCTTATAATTTTTTTATAAAATTGTTTAATGGTTTTGTGGAAGTGTTTAAGAAATGTGAAATGTGTTGTGGGTTATTTTGGTGTGAGTCGGATTTCAAAATCATTTTGAATGAAAAATGGAATTTTGTGACTTGTGTGGTATACATATGGGATGTTGGGTGAATTTGTGATGTGGAAATGATATTTTCATGTTCAATGTATATTTCATGACTTTTTGAACTTTTTTGAGCACAAGGGGAAAACTTGGGTATCTAGGTGGGTGGACGTGTACTAGTATGCTAGTGAATCCGTGGGGTTTGGCCTCAGTTTCACTTAGCAAGATTGATGCTTACAACTCTAAATAAACTATGATGATGATGATTGGGGACCACTAGGTTATGGGTATGTTCCCTACTAGTGGCTCATGCACAGGAATGGAAATTTGTGATGGTTACTCTCACCGAGATATGAGGTACCTGGGACCCACAGCTAGCTAGTGCCTAGGGGTTATTTCCTATTGCTTGTGATCATTAGTTACTTTATACTTACCTTCGGCATACGGTACATTTGGTTGGAAAATTCAGTAGCTTTGGTGTTTATTTTAAAAGTGTAAATACTTTAAAATAGCCCACTTCAAAACTGTTCTTATTCAAAGTTGCATCTTTTAGAAATTGTAACTAGCTTTTCATGTTTTTGAAAACTTGCATGATTTTCATCTTTAAATGTTTATCATATGGAATCTCTTAGTGGTGGTATCCTACTGGGATTTGGATCACACCCTACTTACACCATTGGGTGTAATTAGACTTTCTTATTTTGTGTCATAGGTTTGGGTACCAGTTTTATGCCATTGGTTTGGGTTTTTAGCGGTCCATCGTGATGCAGTGTCGTGGAGATGGCTTGAGGGTGGTGCCTATTTCCACGAGGAGGTTCTTGGGATGTAATTTCTCGAGTTTGTACCTTTTTAATAGTCTTCAAACATTGTTTAAAATTGTGTAATTCAGTTCTGAATTTTATTAAAATATTTTTTGGTTAGAAAAATCCATATTTGATTTCTTGGATTCATTTGTTGTTTTAAGTATACAAACTCGGGTAAATCATTCCCAATTTTCAGTTTTTGGTACCCAGGAACTTGTTCCAGCCCATGGGGATCGGGAACTCCCTTTGGTACTTTCCACTGGTCGTGTCGGGTGCCGGTTTTGGTGGCGACCAGATTCGGTTCATGACAAAATGGTATCAGAGGAGGTTCACTCTATTTGAGTCATGTTATTTGGGAAATAGTCAAGATATTCTAGAGTTACGATTGTCAGGACATGAAATTTCAGTTATGGGTAGTATGCTTGATCACCACACCTCGTGAAGGTATTCAAGTTGCCAGGGGAAGTCAGGATTTATCTATGTCTTTTTGTTTTCTTGGTCAGATGATGATTAGGGGAAATGAAAAGAGAGTTAGGTTAATGGTCTCAGTGAGCTCACAGAGTCTGGAAAGCCATGTAGAGCCAGGGATATTCCATAGAACACTCTCTGTGATGGTGAAGTTATTAGAATATGGCTACCAACCATATGTCCAAGTCACCCACTGAAACTAGTTTCCTCTCGCATTGTTTTGTGCTTTAGTATTGAAATCTTGGAACTTTGGTTTTAAAGTGACTTGGTTTTAAGAAGCCTAAAGTTTTTGTAAAATTATTTTCAAATAAAGATGGAATGGTTTGATTTATGAAATGGTGGAACTGGATTTTTAGAATTGTTTTGAAATGTAAAATAGTGTGCTTACACCTCTTTTGAAAGCCAGAACCATATTGAAGTTGGTTTTCAAAAGTGTTTCCAATATAGTTTTCTAAATAATTAAAGGGTGTTTTGATGGGATAAGATGTTTTGAAATTGATGTGAATAACTTGAAAGTGAGTTCTTTTCTAAATGTTTGTGTCCTTATGAAAAGTTTTGTAAGATGTGAATTGGGATTTTGATCTCATTGTTAGCAGTTTTGAGGAAAATGATGGGTTGGTTGACCATTTTGTTTTTGAAAAGTGGAAAGAATTTTCATTTTAACCTTTGGTATTTCCATGAGCGACCACATGCATGGGTTTATATGGGATGATGGATGGTTTATGCCATGACTGGATGAGTTCTAGGATGAATATGAGGAGGGTGCCCAGTGTGGCACAGAAACATGCATGTGTAAGGCCCATGGGGTACCATTGGTGGATACACTAACTTCTGAACCGTTGGTTTTCAAAGAAATGTTTTTAAAGAAAACCGTTATGTCTTAATGAATTTTTTGGGATGGTTTATATTGTGTGTTTCTAGAAAATGTTGATGTTGTATGATGTTTTGAGACCAAGAACCCCTCCTGTTTGAACTGTGTTTTGGGTTTGTGTTTGGTCGGTAAGTTGGGTAGAAAGACCGGTTAGTAGTATCCTATGAGATATTTTTTTGGGACACCTTTACGGTGGTTCCATTAATGTGTTTGGATCTGTTGTGCGGAATGTTTTTACCAATGAACTAGCTTGGTTGGGTCCTTGGGTTCTCCTGTTGGATAAGGTACGCCCCCATTAAGGGTTAGTGAACAACTGAAGTGCAACCCGGATTATTTCGCCGTTGGAAAATCCTCCAGTTGATCAATGTAAGGAATATTTTCTTGAGCTTTGTAGAATGAGTCTACACCATTTACATTCTTAGTTTTTTTTTTTGATCCTCTTGTTGCAGAAGAGTGCTCATGGACGGCTGAAGGAGACCTTAGTTTCTTAAGCTACCTGATTCATCGAAGGTGGAAGTTGTATGGGGTTGTCAGTATGGATAGTGTATATGAGGGCCTATGAGTCCTTTGTAGTCTCTTAGAAGAAGGGGTTTATGTTAAACCACCCGTGTGGGAAATCTGGCCATGATAGGCTTTTATGGACACTTTTTGGAATGCTATGATGTTTGGGGATGTTGTATAAGGCCCCCTCCTTGTATTATTTCTATCAGTCACATTGGTTATGTTCGGTAACACGTTGTGATGTCGCGTTCTCTTTTGATTGTAAAGGTGAAATTGCGCAATATTTTTTGAGTATTTTTTTTCAGAAGTGTTTCTCCTTTCAGGAGAACTCAACATCCTCTGTTTTAGAGGAAGGTGTTTATATGTTTCATTTATTTTTTTTGTTTCTCACTCGAAGAAACAAGGTGTTATGTGAGTGCATCCTCTAAACCCTTATTTCAGTGAAATTCCATGTTAGGTTAAAGTGAGTTTTGGAGTGTGTTTTGTCTTGGTGAACCCAACTGGGAATGCATGTAGTTTTTTGTAGCATCAAAGAATAAATTCTATTCGGGGGTTTCCAAATACTAACTACGAGGCCGAAGATGCTTCAATCAGTCCAGCTCCAGCCATAGGTCCCGGAGAGAAGTTGGCATGTAGTCAGAGGAAATACCAGTGTAGTTTTTAACCTTGTATAATGAACTGTTCTCAGTACGAGAGATGGGAATAGTTTAAACATTTTTTTGTTGTCATCTTGCTTCTTTTGTTCCCGTTCGGTGGAAAGAGGTGGAGGGCCTCATCCCCATGTTATCTCCCAATGAATTTCTTTTCCCCTTTGGTTTCCTTTGGGTTTTGGGAAAAGGTTTTATATTTTTCTAGACATGTTGATTGCACATTTATTGGAAACCATTCCCCAGAAAACCATGTAGGTATAAGGATCCACATGGTTAGCGCACAATTTCCCCAAACTATGCGAGCTAACCGTGCGGTCGTCCCAACTCTTTAAGTTTTTGGGTCTTTCGGTGCCGGCCCATATTGGTCAGTTAAGATGGTTGGTTCTTATGGTGGGGAGACCCACTATGAGTCTCATGTATATTATTTTGAAAATTTCTAATGGGATTCTACCCCTTATACAAGGGAGTTTTTTTTTGGCTCCCCTATTAGTGTCTTGATTCTGTCTCGGAAAAATTTAAGTTGTCTCTTATGGTGGGGAGACCATTTGTGTATCCTTGTACCGGTAACTCACTTTTTGCCTTGGTCTTGGATTGGAAGTGGGTAGTCTTGTTTGGATCTATATAACCACCTACGTCTTCCTTGGGTAAACTTTGGGATTGGAAATTGCACAATGGTTTAGTCATATCAAGGTAAGTGTAACCTTGTTCGATGTTCTTGTTTGTTTGGGTAAATTGCTTGAGCCTTGTTCAGATAGTGTTTGATGAGTTTTCTTTTAGGATAAATACTGAATGTGATTGATCATTTCAATAAATAGGTGTATGTTTTGGTTGTGAATTATTCCTTCCTTAATTGATCACTGGAGGTGTTTTGGCCTTTGGGGGCGAAGCTTAGCAATGGAGTCCATTTCTGCCTTTCAGTTGGGTTTGGTTTTTTCTTTGTCCTTGATGTGGATTTCTGATGGTGGAAAGTTTTATGGTGGGGAGAATTTTCATACCCATGAATTTTTTTAAATTCATTTTTTCATTTAATTTCCATTCCTTATTTGTTTTGGGGGTTTACCACTCATTTTGGTGAAAATGGTGGGTTTTTATAATTTGGGCCAAACCGTGGGCCCAATTCCAGATTTAAAAACAAATTTAATTTCTTCTATAACTCCTTCAATTTTTACTATTTTATACCCATTCCACTTCCCAATTGTCATACCCTGATATATTAAAATCACCATATCCCTTTGGACCGCATAGAAATCCAAAATAATGATGGATTTCGGTTTTTGATTAAGGTAATGGGTCTGCCCATAAGCCCATCTCCTGCTTTAAATTATTTTTTTAAAATTTTTCATATCTCATTAATTTTTTACTGTTTTCCCATGATTATTCCTTCCTCTCAAAGACAATATCCCCAGGATCACCCCCATTATCGTTTTCGCAATTTTGATGCTCAGATGAACCGCGAATTAGGGAGATCTTTCATACTCTTTCTCAAATCGACCAGATTTGAAGAGGTAAAATGAATCTTTCATAACTCCTTCAATTTTCATACATTTTCCTCCATTTTAGTCCCCACATGACCTAATATGACTCATTCGAACCTCCATACCAGTTTTGGGTACTTGGAGATTCATATTTTGGTGGATTTAGGGCGATCTCTTCAATATTTCTACAAGTAGTTATTTCTATATTTGATTTCTCCTCTTTTATTAGGGTTTCATCCCTCTTTCTTGATGTTCCAAAGTGTCCAAAAACTAGGGTTCGTACCTAGGGTTTAACCACAAGTCTTTTTGGTGAAAATTTGTGGTCTAGGGCTGGATTTATCATCCTTGTGGTGCCGAGTTGGTGCGGTTGATGTTTCGCACCATGTTTTGTGGGATTCAACAATTTTGGTAGGTGATTCCATGAGTAACCATTTAATTATGAGTTATTTTTCTTGATTAAATAATTTTTCATGTTCCATATATGCTGTGAATTATGCGAAAACCATTTTTGGTAGCAATAGTAAATCATTTGGTATTAAAGTTACATTTTTGTTTGAAGTGTGTATTTTTCAAATGTATTTCATGTGTTATCTCTTGTAGTAGTTTTGTAAAATGTGGAAGTGATTTATTAGTTGTTGAAATGGGCTGAAAATTTTGGTTGGGTAATGATAGAGTGTCATGTGGGCCTAAAAAGGGGGGTCTTTGAATGGGTTTTATGTGTATAACCTTGTTATACTCCTTGAAAGTGTTTTATGGATTTGTGTGTTATCATGGGTATATTTTGTGATATTGTTCAAGATGATTATATAAAATTTTAAAGTAGATTATTACATGTTTATTGGGATTCCAATTCTGTTTTGGTAGGTTATTGGTGTGATTTTTTATTAAAAAGAGGTTTTTGAAATGGATTTTTTGTGCAAATCTTGGGTATACTCCTTGTAATTGTTTTATGAAAGTTTTGAATGGTTTATTGAGTTGTGTGAGTGGTGAAACTATATCAGCAAACTGTTTTGGTAGGAGTATATTTTTAAAAGGTCCATTTCATTTTTTTAAAAGGTTGTTATGTCATATGTATCATCTTGGCAATATTTTATTAAATTGTTTGAAGGAGATATTGAGGTGTTAAAGTGATGTGAATGTGATGTGGACTATTTTGTGTGAGTGTGATGTGAAAAATTGAAATTTTTATTATGAAAGGAGTGTTATGTGCCATGTGTGTGGGCTGTTATATGAGTTGAAATATTTTATAATTGTTTTATAAAATTGTTTAATGGTTTTGTGGAAGTGTTGAAGAAATGTGAAATGTGTTGTGGGTTATGTTGGTGTGAGTCAGATTTCAAAATCATTTTGAATGAAAAATGGACTTTTGTGACTTGTGTGGTATACATATGGGTTTTTTGGTGAATTTGTGATGTAGAAATGATATTTTCATATTCAATGTATATTTCATGACTTGTTGAACTTGTTTGAGCAGAAGGGGAAAACCTGGGTATCAAGGTGGTTGGACGTGTACTAGTATGCTAGTGAATCCGTGGGATTTGGCCTTAGTTTCACTTAGCAAGTTTGACGCTTATAACTCTAACTAAACTATAATGATGATGATTGGGGACCACTAGGTTATGGGTATGTTCCCTACTAGTGGCTCATGCACAGGAATGGAAATTTGTGATGGTTACTCTCACTGAGATACGAGATACCTTGGACCCACAGCTAGGTAGTGCCTAGGGGTTATTTCTTATTGCTTGTGCTCATTAGTTACTTTATACTTATCGTCGGCATACGGTACATTTGGCTGGAAAATTTAGTAGATTTGGTGTTTATTTTAAAAGTGTAAATCCTTTAAAATAGCCCACTTGAAAACTGTTCTTATTCAAAGTTGCATCTTTTAGAAATTGTAACTAGCTTTTCATGTTTTTGAAAACTTGCATGCTTTTCGTCTTTAAATGTTTATCATATGGAATATCTTAGTGGTGGTATCCTACTGGGCTTTGGATCACACCCTACTTACATCGTTGGGTGTAAGTAGACTTTCTTATTTTGTGCCACGGGTTTGGGTACCGGTTTTATGCCATTGGATCGGGTTTTTAGCGGTCCATCGTGATGCAATGTCGTTGAAATGGCTTGAGGGTGGTGCCTCTTTCCATGGGGAGGTTCTTGGGCTGTAATTTCATGAGTTTGTAACTTTTTAATGGTCTTAAAACATTGTTTAAAATTTTGTAATTCAGTTCTGAATTTTAGTAAAAGATGTTTTGGTTAGAAAAATCCAGATTTGATTTCTTGGATTCATTTATTGTTTTAAGTATACAAACTCGGGTAAATCATTCCCAATTTTCAGTTTTTGATACCCAATAACTTGTGCCATCCCGTGGGGATCGGGAATGCCCTTCGGGACTTGCCATGGGTTGGGTCGGGTTCCGGTTTTGGTGGCGACCAGATTCAGTTCATGACATCTAAGACATAGAGGTCCCATAGAAAGTGACACCCACCAACCTCAAGGGGGCACCCCTTGCACTGACACACACCAGCCATTCTAGTTTCCAACGGAGTTTCTAGCATCATAACATCAGAAGAAGAAGAAACACAGAGCCCAAGGCTCTCCACAATGGTGCATGACTCTACAAGGTCCAACACACGCCTTTAATCAAGACCATCAAGGACTAAGAAATGAAAGCGTAGGAAGGGAACAAAGAAAAGAAAACATTCAAGTTTTACAAAATAAGACTAGACGACATGTATAATAACTACAAGGCATGTTCCCTCAAGTCTTTCACATGGGCATGTACTTCTACCAAAACTGGTCGTGTAACACCCCAAACACACGGCGTGTTTTCCACACACACGGTGTGTACTTGAATTTTATTCCCCTGCCCGAGTCCTTCTACATGGCTTAGCCACACAACTCTCTTTTGAACGAGACTACATGGTGTGTATAAGTTATACATGGCATGTACTAGACGAGATTCACTGAACCATGTTGTCTGCGACACGGTCGGGTACACGGCTCAAACTACACGGCGTGTTCCATAAAGACACAGTGTGTGCAGCTTATATTCCAATTGCCCGTGTTGTTAGTGACACAGTTGGATACTCGGCTGACACTACAAGGCGTGTTACACCTGCACACGGCATGTACACCACCCTGTCTCCCCAGCCACACTATCAAATCCACACGGCATTTCTTCAGTCAAAACTACACAGCATGTCCCTCAGGTACACGGCGTGTACTAGACGAGCTTTGTCGACCTGTGTTGTTCGAGACACGACTGGATACACGACTCACACTACATGGCGTGTTCCACATGGACACGGCGTGTACTTAAAAGGATAACACCGACTCGTGTTGTTAGTTACACGGCCGGATTCCCAGGTTATGCTACATGGCGTGTTCGAAAGTGACATGACATGTTTAAGCGAAGTTTTCTCCGCCCGTGTTGTTAGTTACACAGCGGACACAGGGTCAACACGACACGGCGTATACAATCAATACACTGCATGTTCCCTCTAGAGTTTTCCCAATCTCGTGTTTCTTCCTACAAGGACTATGACACGGGTAGAAACTACACGGCGTGTACATACGGTACACGGCGTGTACTTAGATTTTTTTTTTTTACTTTCTTCTCGAACAGAAGAGTACATGGCGTGTAGTCAAAACTACACGGCGTGTATTCTGGGTTTTTCCGAACAGTAATCCTTAGAAACTACTCCGGAGCCCAGAAAAACACTGAAACCAACACCAAAGTGCCAAATTCCGATCTGTGAGGGCCCATACTCCCCGCGAATCAAAGCTTTTCATTTTATACATGTTATAGCAAGTTGATGATCCACCAAATACCAGTTAATGAGGGCCCATACTCCTCAAGAAACAAAGTTTGGTGTTCATTCTATCAAAATATCACATAAAAATACCCTATCAAATAGCAGGTATTTATCAAAGAAGCTATCACAATAGCATGCTTTTCTAGCACATCTCTTATCACAACAACATGTAATTTCTAATGCACCTACATGGCATGGAAGGAATGCATGACATGTGATTTCTATCATGTTCCTAAATGATGCATGAGATGGAACACCCTCATCTCATCGAGTTGCAACTAAATAGAACCCATGTATAACATATAAACAGCACAATCACAAGTGTGTCACCCAACGGTGAAAATCAAATCAAATGTAAAATTTCAAAACCAGTAATAATTGCAATAACAAGGTAGATTGGATTTTCCCTATACACGGGTTATCTACTCTCGGGCACAACTTATTACCAACTACCACGTTCATCTTATCCCTGACTAAGGCTCTAAATAGTAAGTCAAAGAAAGGAACCCCTTTGATACCACTTTGTAATGTTCTGAATTCGGGATGTTACATCTATGAACTCTAAGAAAGATATCTATAGTTTTGGGACACCATCATCCCATGAGGGAACATTAGGGAAAATGTGATTTTAGGAAAATATGGAAGAGATACTAGGTTGGTTAAGGGGATGAAACAATAATGATGAGTCTCCAAAACTATTGAGGCATTTCCATACCCCTCATGTGGAAGAGGGGTGGAGGAGAAGTCATACCAATACTCCATTTTATTTGAGTCACTATAATATATGATCAGAGAATTTAGATCAGAAATTAGTTCATGCATTGATGAATCATAGTGTCAGACAAATCACTTGTCAAAAGTAAGAGATATATTTAATTGAGATGTTTGAATTATGTAGGATATGTGGGAATATAAGGTATTTCTATCCCAACTTCATAATTACAATAAAACCCTCTAAAAATGATTATTATATTAATTTTGGTGGTAGATAACAAGGTAAAATTGAATATTATTAAAATAATTTAAATGTTGTATACAAAAAACGCTAAAATATCTCATGGTGAGACCAAGCGTTAATGAGACAAAATGCTACCACAAGATATGCTAATCAGTTCAAATAAAAATTTCAATGTGAAGGAGATTCCTTCTCATTCCCAAGGTAATTTATAGGGGATGATAACAAATATTGAAATAATTGAACCCAAAAAATGATGAACACGGCTTGTAAATAGATGATATTGATTCTAAAATTATTAATCTATGAAATAAAATGGGGAAATTAGCTAGAGACTTGAGTGATAGAATTAAAGGCAAGATTTCAATCAATTATTATAAAAATAAAATGAAAAATTCCATGGTGGTAAAAATAAGATTGGGTTTAAAAACATAAGATAATGTTTCCAAATAACCTATATAAGATGATACAGTAATTTTGATTAAATTTGAAAATTAAAATATTGATAAAAAAGTCTAGATGTATGTAAAACAAGGTTAAAATGAAATAGAAATTAGTTTTACTCCTATAAATCCCAAATATAAAAAGTAAATGAAATATTATATAGTCAAATAATGAAATAATATAGTTGAGGTTGAAGAAAAATAGAGGAACAAACATTTTTTACATCGATATGCATTATCCATTCCTGTTATATAAAGGGTAAAGTAAAAATATGATGAAATAAACTATCTATGTTTCATGATATGTTGAAGACTTTTAGTATGAACATTTCCTTTATTGAGAACCAAAATAAAATTCCTTTACATGTGAAATTTTTTAAAATATTTTTGGTGAATAAGAGATAATTGGAAGAATTCTTTACGAGAAACTTAAATGAGGAATATATTAATGTTTTGAAAAAATAGTTACCTCCAAAATTGAAAAACCCTAAGGGAATAATTATTCAATGTAAGATAAAATAAAGTGAGGATAAAAATTGTTTATGTAACCCTAGAACTGACATTAACCTTATTTTTTACTCCTTTTTTTAATACTTAGATCTTGGGGAATTAAAATTTTCATTAATGTCTATTTAATTAGGTGATAGTTCCATTACTCAAGACATTAGGAGAGTGTATGTGATATTAGATAATTCAGAGAATTATAATTACCCACTGATTTTATAGTTCATGAAATGGTGTGTTACAATAGGTATCAATGATCTTGGGAAGACCTTTCCTTGATATAGGTGGGACTGTGATTGACATTTCTAAGGGTAAACTAAATTTTAAAGTTAGTGATGAACATATAGAATTCAATTTTTTTTAGGAAAACAACACTTTAGGGAAGTTATAAGAAGATAGATATGTTTGAATGGGTTTATAGAGTTGAGATTAATAAGGATACTTATGACTATTTTTAATAAGTAATCCAAGAAACAATTGATGAGTACTTTAGGGTCAACATTATTAAATTTTAATCAACTATTGTCCATGAAAGGTTATGAATGCTTAAGGAAAAAATTAGACAACTCGTTGTTAATAATCAAGGAGTATTTCAATATGAATAAAGTTTCTTTATTAGAAGTTCCTATTAAGAAGTTAGTTCACACTCTCAACCTATTTTTTATGATAAAACCCTTATATTAAACCCAACACGGATACATAGTTTCACATACCCTATTCTAAGTTTTATGAGATTATTTATATTTTTTATCACCTAAAACTGATTTTATGTAATTCTAAAAGGATGAGAAAAATTTTAGGTCAAGTTCTATTATTGAAAAAAAACATCGTTCAATGTTAATGGGTTTTACCTCTATGAATCCTCTCATCTACTATAATTGTTGTGATACATTAATATTTCCAACCCATTTTTTAGTTCAATTTATTTGAGTCAAGTGAGGACTCTAAAAATTAAATCTCGAGCACAGAAAATAATGTTTTTAGGTGGGAATCTACTATATTATTAGAGTTTTAAATTTTATTAGGCTAATTTTCTATAAATATTGAGTAGGTTATAACTATTTTGGTAAATTTTTTTAAGTGTTCACAAACCACTATGTGTGGGGGTAGCTATGAGAATGATTTTTTTTATCTAAGGGGGTTTTATAGGTTGTTAAAACATATTTTATGCACTATTTGTGATGTTTTGAGAATTTAAATAGAGGAGGATAGTAGATTAAGTCCTTATGTAGTAGAGAATGTCTAGAAGTTTTTACTTATTGGAGGTGGGTAATTTTTGGGAGTTACTGGAACTACTTTATAACTAAATAATAAAGGTACACACAATATTATAATTCCTACTCCAAGTGATCATTGATAGAATTACATCATGAAAGTACTTCTGGGGAATTGAAATATATCTCTACAAAGGATAAATAATATTGTTCCATAAATAAATGTTTTTTATTTTTCTTTGAAAAAAATCTTGTAACCCGTTTTTTTGTGAAGCCTTATATTCTTACCAAATAGGTATCACCCCCTACTCACTTATTCCTTAATATGAAATAGAAACTCTTTAATCCATTGAAGCACTGTGACACCTCTTTCATCAGTGGCTTGAAGCCTCATTACAACACTATATTTCCCTTAAATTAGTTTTAAATGAATTTATTTATTAATTGCTTTTATTTTATAGGTACTTTGTTGAGGATATATGAAATTATTAATGGAAGGAGAGATTGATCAAGTGGTTGAGCATCAAATAAAAAAACATCCAATTTTGAGGGAGTTTGAATTTTTGATTTGATCATTTATTTTGAAGTTTTTAATGTTAAACCATTTCATGTTACCCTTTTTTTAAAGATAATATCAACAATGTGATTATTTTATATTTCTTATGAGTATTTTTTACATTTATATTTGTGTATCTTTTCAAGATTTCATTGTTTACATTCATGTGAACTCTGAAATCAATTTTGTAAAAGTGTTAGAGTTATAGGAAAAAATTCTTATTTGAGTGTTCTTGTAACACTACTACAAAACTAGGTTTATCCAACATTGGGGCTTTAATGGTGCTAGCTAAAAATATTATTAAAGACCCCATTTGTCAGTGCATTTATAAGTGCTATTAAATGGGGTCTTTACCGACACTTTTTTAGAAGTGCTCATAAAGACCCCACTTTATCAACATTTTTTCACTAGTGCTAATAAAGGGAATATTTCAAAAAATATATTTAATTAAAAAAAATTATATATAAATATATTTATATTGAGATAAATATAATATATATTTTTTAAATATGTTTTAGATAAGGTATATAGGTATGTACACTTAATAGATAAGATA
Source organism: Viscum album (assembly GCA_963277665.1). Lineage (NCBI taxonomy): Eukaryota > Viridiplantae > Streptophyta > Magnoliopsida > Santalales > Viscaceae > Viscum > Viscum album. The sequence continues at coordinate 913,214,194 of OY728153.1, forward strand.
TTTAGTGTAGTTGGGGTTTGGCTTAGTGGTAAGCACCCTATAATACTACATGAAAAATGGGGGTTCAAAACCCATTGGGTGCACTGTAGCAGCAATGTAGCAGCAGTGGCACTGTAGCAACGGCGGGCACTGTAGCGATGGAAGGTCACTATAGTAGTGGCAGGGGGGCACTATATCAGCGGCGGTTACTGTATGGTGTTGTAGCAGGTAGGTACTGTAGCAGTACTATTCACAGAATGGGCCTTAGGCCAAAAATTTGGGCCTACGGGATATGTAATGGGCTAAATTCCCACCAAGCCTTTGGGCTATGTAATGGGTCTCCCTCTACCCAGTTAAAGAGGTCTTTGGTTAGCTTTAATAATAAATGAGGCTTCAGCCCCAACCTTTTAAAAAAAGATAAGATATTTAGTGAAAATGACTTATAAAATAAAAAATATATTTTTTATTAATATTTTACTAATTATTATTGAGTAGTAGTCATTTAGTGTCAATTTGAAGATAAAAAAATCAAAAAATTAATAAAATATCTAAAATAAGTTGAAAACATAACTCAAACTTCAAACGGTCATAACTTTTGATCAGGGTGTCCGTTTGGGCTCTACCACATATCAAATCAAATCCTGCGATGAGATATACACCATGTTGATTGGAGGAACCATGATCACTATTTTTTCGAGGCCAAAAGAGGCACCAAAAGTCTATAAAACTGAGTTTTTAGTCGGGGTACCCTAAATTTTTATCATTTTATGGATTTCCAGCATCGTTTAAGGGGGTCTTATTGCCTTTTTTGGTGGAGACAAAATTTACTCTCAGTGCTTATATTCATATTGATATTATGGTTTTGAAATTTTATCATTTTTCATAATATAGTTTTATTTATAATTAAAAATATGCATATTTTCTTATAATAAATCACTTGTATAAATACATATATCAACATATTTACATAAAAATGTGCTTTTAAATATATAAAATAAATATTTATTATTCACTTTATTTAAAGTAAATAATTATCCGTTTTATTTACTTTATAAAAATTCATTCATATGTATATATATACATATACAATTAATGTTTATGTATAAAAATGTGTATGTCAATAATTAAAAAATGCATATGTATATGTATAATCTAATATGTGTAAATATATACATATTCTAAAAAATTATTTAAAAAATATCTAACCATTTTTTACATTATGAAAATATATTTATAATGTTTATATATAAATAAATGTGTGTATTAATAAATAGATATATATTTATATTATATTTTAGTTTATATAAATGAATATAATATATGATATATTTAAATAAATATAAGTATATATATATCACACACGCATATATTTTATAAATGTATTTAAAAATAATTATATAAATATATGAATAAAAAATATATATGTAAATATGTATATATATATAAACATAAATATCATTAAACAGACAATAAAACAATATGGTGTAGTGGTAAAGATGTTTCATCTTCAAAGGAGAGATGCAGGGTTTGAATTTGGGTGAGCACGCATGAGGCTGGAAATTTGCAAAGTGCTGATAAAGTTGGGGGTGCTATTAAAGGTGTCGTGGAAGTGCTGATAAAGGGGTTGAGGTCATGGAAGTCTGAAAAAATATAATTTTACCCCCTTTAACAGTGTTTCCTTTATCAGTGCTAAAAAAATGTTGTTAAAGGCCCCCTTTAACGGTGCTAAAAATAAGCACTGTTAAAGGACCCGTTTGACAGCGCTTTTTTAGCATTGTTAAAGGGGGATTTAACAGTATTTTTTTAGCAATGATAAAATACTAGAGATTTTAACTGTGTTCTGGTAGTCAGTTCTTGTTTAGAACTGACAAAGGCCAATTATAGCACTATTAAATGCCTCTTTTGTAGTAGTGTAACCCTTTATTAATTGTATTATCTACTAAATTTAAAATAAATTTTAACTCATGAAATTTTAATTATTCCTTCCACCATGAATACAATATTGAGGATAATGTTTGATTTTAAGTGTGGGTATTAGTCTTAATTATTTTGAACTATATTTTATTGAGAACACATCAAAATCCCTTAATTTTTTTTAAATATTGACTATTTTCGAGAAATGTTATGTATGATCGGGGCATTTTTTTGTAGTGTAAGGAACTAACTCCAACACGGTTAAAGATTGGTTGTGCACAACATTTCTCTCTAGAGAATTCTTTCGATTCTAGAGAAAATTTTCTCTAGAATTCTCTCAAGAGTGAGAGAAGATGGTCCTCTTCTTCCCTCTCAAGTCCAAGAGAACTAAAAATAATCCTTCAAGATTGAAGGGATTCTTGTTGCAATCAATGATGAATGACACAAGATGATCGGGACTTCTATGCTAGCTCCTCAAGTTCCATCAGTAATGTTCTGAGGTTTGTGGAGCACATATGGATACCACTAAATAAATTTTGATTTGGATCCTTCATCACAATAATGGTATGACAAGAAGGTCATTCAATTCAACAATAAAGAAATAATTACAAGCTGAGGTAATGTTTGTTTATATTAATTAATTATGAATTTTAAGTAAAAATATCATTGTAACACTTGGATGTTTGTATGAAATATTTTCTTTAAATAATTTTAATTATTCAATAGATTGCATTGCATTAAATCATGTGTTTAAACAAACCATGAAACACCATTAGTATAAAATGACCATTTTAACCTAGACATTAGGTTAGCGGGAATAAATATAACTAACTTATGAAAATGCATGGTTAAGTCATTCGCTGCCAATTATTTATGAAAAATATAAATCAATTATACAATTTTATTTTTTGTATTAATAATTTGAGTGAATTACTATTAGTAAACGAAATTAATGAAATACATATGTCATATACTTAATAAAATATTTTTTATATTCATCGAATAGATATTTTTTTCATAGGGTTTGAATAAACCCTATTTGATATATAAAAACCTATATTTTTCAAAAGGGTAATTTTCCTCCTTTTAATAGAGAACACCTTTTAAATTAATATTTTGACACATTAATAATTTTTATATGATAACATAAACATGTTCTTTTGAAGCAAGATATAAAAATTTACTTTGGGTGAAATTTTAATATTTTTCTGGTAACATTCAAATTTTGATGAATCGTAAAAATACACTAAATTTTAATTAAAAACAACATTTTTCATCAAAATAATTTATATGCTTAAATTATAATATTGAATGGTTTTAAAGTATAAATATAATATATTTTTATCATTCAATATAATTTATGTCATTAGCATTAATTTTACATTGAATTTAGATGTAAAAACATTTCAATCTTTTGCAATGTTTTAACTTTTAAAACTCGTTCTCTCTTTCTGACAATGGGATTAATTTTAAATTAATTACTGTAACTTCTGTTTTTTGAATTTTAAAAAATGGATTCCATATTTGGAATCAGTGGGTCCAAATTATGTAAATAAATTTATTTTATTTTTTGGCATTATGAATATTAACTTCATTAATTTTTATTAATACGGTAAAAGGGTAAATCAATTAATTAAGGGTAAGAATACTATTATAAAATTACCCTAACACCTGTCTTAATATCATTGGATGAGTGTGTTTTGACCTAAATCATCCTTGTGTCTAAATGGTGTCCATTGGAATCCACTTGTATGAGATTAGGACATTTAATTTTTTTTATTTAAAGAAAAGTTAAATATGTCTCACTCAAATTTTAATAACTAAATAATTTTTTATAAGGTTATACAGAAGATAAATTTGATTATAAAAACTTATTTGAAATTTGAAATGTTTTTCTTCATCATGGTAATTTATTTTTAATTTTTAAGAAATAAATAATTACCTTAAAGACTTATACTTTGATGATATAAACATTAATTAATTAATGAGAAATCAATAAAACAATTTTTATTAAAATTTTAATAACCATCAAAAGACCCAAACACTTGACCAAATATTATTGGTAGATTATATATCAACCATAACCATCCAAATGTATAGATAGTGACCATTTGAATCCTTATAGAAGAGATTTAGACATTTATATTATTTTATTTTAAGTGATGTTAAAGTTGTCACGTTCATAATTTAATAAGTATAACATTTTAAATGTTAAATTTTATAAAAGATAAATTCGACTGCAAATATTATTCTAAAATATAATAGATTTATTTTCATCATAGTATTTTATTTTTATTTTTTATTTACAAATAAGTATATTAAATAATTACACAAAATTGATGTATTAATTATTTTATTAATAGAGATAACAAATAAATATTATTAAAAATATTAAAATAAATAGAATTTGGATTAATTAATATGTAAAATTAATTTTATAGATTACATTGACCTCCTAGGAATATAATAAAATAATTTTTTTAAATTTAACTTATTATCTAAATATTTTTAAAAATCAATGAATTGAATAGTGTCAAAATCGATATTATTGATTGTTTATTGAAATAATGTTTTATTAAATTATTTAAAAATCCTAAAACATTTTTTAAAAATTAAGTGTTAATTAAAATTATGAGGTTTATATTGATAGAAAAACTTGTCTAAAATATATTGTTTGATGATATTATAATACTATCTTATCTCATCTTTGAAAAATTGGGACATTTTGGTGGTTTTGGGATGGGGTTTTATTTTTTTATAAATTAATATTTTTGGAGATCCCAAAAGTGTCTCTCACCTCAATTATAAAAGGGCACGTCCTCCATCACCTCTTCACTTCACTTTTAACCTTCAAGATCAATCATACCCTGCCATATTCCCTTCTCAACTTCCCTAGTAACATTTTAGAGGTTTTGGTCTTCTTCAAAGACTAACTCTAGTGCTCCAAGAGGAGATTTATATGAAGCACGTCGAAGAAGAGGTAATCTCCTCTATCGATTTTTTCAAACATTAATCTTCTTCTACTTCCTCTCAATGAGTTGTTTCATTATAAAGTAATAACTCTGGTATCACTTATATACTTAGATATTATTATGATTATGGAACAACAATATTCCACTTTCTATCCATCCTACAAAAATCACCATGTGTGTGTACGTACGGCTTACCGTCTCCACACCGTGGTGTAGTATGTCTTTCATCGCCACCTTAATTTGATGGGTATAATAAAAGAAATAATAACTATGTATGATTATTATAACATGGTATTGATTCTAAAATATTATACACAATTAAATTCAATACCATTCAACAATTATGGGAATGATATCATCGCTCGTGCATACGTATAGAGAAGGAATCCTACGCTACACGAAGGAGTCCTATGCTACGCAGTTCAACCCTACGTTGTATTCTCAACGGAGAAGTTCTTAAAGCTGTGTTTTCAATTCGAGATTACTGTAATGGTCAAGTCAGAATTAAATACCTATTCAAGGATCATTTTGATTGTTTCAAAGAACTTATTTTATCAGAGAAAATCATTCTTATTTCTAAGGGAAGGTGAGACTCTCCTAGTTAAGTGAAATTTGAATTTATGCAACCAATCAAGCTATTCTTTTGGATCTGAAATATCAAAGCAATTTGCCTACTCTATATATTCCTTCAAAATATCTCTTCAAAATATATGAGGTAGGCGATTCACATACAAGACTACATTATTTGAATTCTTTTCACAATGCTACAACACATGAAAAACTCTATTAAAGGACTACATTTTGGATATATACATGTTATATCTTGTTCTACTATAAGTTTATGACTACTCTGTTTTTTTAGTGCTTTTAAATCAAAGATATTTTTGCAACTGGATCACTTCAGAATATTTCAATCTTGAAGATATTTTTTTTTTGAAGAAGAAGATTTATCTATTTTCAGTTGTGTGTTGCTGCAACTATGAAGATCAATCTATTTCAAAAAATCAAATCTCTTTTTGATTTATTTGAGTTTTGGATGCTCTCACTCAGTCATGGTGGAGTCTCAGTTTCTCGGACTAAACTATGGATAATTGGTTCTCTAATTAGAACCAGAAGACTTTGTTTTTAGTCTTAATTGTAAAGGTACCAACTGTCTGCACTCAGTTGTTGGAATTTCAGTCTTGTGATAAGAGGACCAGTCTTGTGAAATTTTTCAAGCTCGCAAAGAGATATTCTGGTGGAGTGGACTAGGGGATATTATTTCCCCAAACCACTATAAAAATATGTGTTCTTTATTTATGTTTATCTACTGCATATTTTCATAATAGAAGGAAAAAACGATGCTTATTCATGCTAATTAAAAGAGGGTTTTTAAATTCAGAATTGGGGAAGAATATTTTAGCAAAAAAAATTAACCCCCCCCCCTCTTGTGTTTTTTGTATATTCTAACCTAATAATTGGTATTAGAGGAAATATTTTGGATAAATCTATAGCAAGCTGAAAGTTTAAAGGTCTATACAAAGATAGAAATGTATTATCCCAGAGAAGGGATGTCCATGGTTTGTGTTCTATAATTCAATGGTGAAAATTATGGGTGATGGAAATCAAGGATGATCATTTATTTAAAAAATATTGGATTTAAAGTTTATTTAAAGATTACTACTCCCTATAAGATTCCTGAGAAACCAGAAATATGGGATGTTGTAACCGAAGATAAATATGATATGAACTCCAAATCTATGAATGCTATTATTTGTGGCCTTAGACCAGATGAATTCAATCATGTCTCACAATGTCCTACTTCTTATGAAATGTGGAAAACTATTGCAGTTGCTTATAAAGGAACAGATAATGTAATAAATATGGGGTATGCAATATCAAAGATTAAATTTGACACATTTAGGATGTTTGATGGAGAAATAATTACTCAGATGAATGGAAGGGTTACAGAAATTATCAACCATATTACAGCCTTAGGAGAAAGAGATTTCATGTTGAAACAACATCAGGAGTTAATTGATAAATTTAACTCATCTACTACAAACTACCTTGATTATAAAAATAAGATCAAAGAATTATAATATGAATTAAAAACTTATAATAGTGTTTCTATTTTCTTTACAAACAGAGAAAATATTTTGACTAAAATTATTGGTAAGAATGTTATTAAAAAAATATTCGGTATATGAAGTAAGGGTGAGAAATCTAAATAGTATAAGAATTATTTTGTTCACAACTCAAAAAGTGTTACTTATCATTTTTGTGGAATAAAAGGAAATACAAAAAATAACTGTTATTTGAAAAATCCTCAAATAATTGAAATTAAAAGACCTTTATTTAAAAAAGTTTATCTGAATTAAATGATATGAGTTATGGAGAAACAGAGCAGATGTATATTCCTAGATCTCTGCTAGCAAACACTACTGGACCCAAGAAGATATGGGTACCAAAACAAACATTTGTTTAAATGATTTTTCTAGTAAAAGGCCACAAGAAAAGAAATTTTATTTGGTATATAAATAGTGGCTGCTCAAGGGATATGAGTGGAGATCCATCAAATTTTCACACACTCAATCAAATAGATGGAGGTCTTGTCACCTTTGGTGACAATGTCAAAAGAAAAATAATTGGAGTTGGAACTATTGGAGATCTGAAGATCATATCAATCAACAAAGTACTGTATGTACAAGGGTTAAAGCGCAATATAATAAGTATTTATCAACTTTTTAATGATGGATTTTATGTTGATTTTTCTAATAATTGTTGTTTTGTGTTTAATGATAAGTTACTTACATTTAGAGCACCTAGAACTGATAATGTTTATACTTTGTATTTAAATTCCTTATGTAAATAGAAAGTGAATTGTTTAACTGTTAAGAAAAATGAATCATGGATTTGGAATAGAAAACTTAGACATTGTAATAGTTATACTTTACATAGATTATCTAATAAATAGATAGTTTTTTATTTTCCTAGTCTTAAGTTTGACGATGATAGATTCTGTGATACATGCCAACATGGCAAGTAGCACAAATCTTCCTTCAAATCTATTAACAAAATTACTACATCTAAACCTTTAGAATTTATCCATATGGATTTGTTTGGACCATCAAGAGTTTCAAGTTTATATGGTAAATTATATGTGTATGTTTTAGTGGATGATTATACTAGATTTACCTGGGTTTATTTTCTAAAACTCAAAAGTGAAGTTTTTTCTGTTTTTGAAAGTTTTTGTAAAATTGTTCAAAATGAAAAATGTTTTAAAATAATTTCATTAAGAAGTGTTCAGGGTGGATAATTTGAGAATTAAGAATTCAATTCTTTTTTCTTAAATTTGGGTATTAAACACACCTTATCTGCACCAAGAACACCTCAACAAAATGGAATTATTGAAAGAAGAAATATAACTATTCAAGAAATGGCTAGGACTATGCTGAATGAATACAGTCTTCCTAGATATTTTTTGGCAGAATCTATAAGCACAGCCTGCTATATCATGAATAGAGTTTTAATTTGGATTATTTTCAAAAATACACCTTATGAACTTTGTAATAACATAAAGCCTAAAGTAAAGTACTTTAAAATTTCTAGATGCAAGGTATATATCTTGAATACTAAAAACAAACTTGGTAAGTTCGGTCCAAAGGTTGGTGAAGGAATATTTTTAGGATATTATGCTACTTCTAAAGCTTATAGAGTGTTTAATAAAAAGTCAATAATTTTTAAAGAATCAGTTCATGTGAAGTTTGATGAAACTGACCCTTTCATTAAAGAAAAAGATCAAACAGATGAAGTCACTAAGTCTTTTGATAACATGAGACTTGAAACCTCTAAAATGATTTTGAAGATGATATTAATAAATTTTATTCTAGTTTATAAGAACATAAAACTAAATAACTTGAAAGTGTTCTGCCTAGATAGTCTAGAATCCTAAAGAATCACCCTTTAGAAACTGTTATAGGAGACCTGGACATAAGAATAAGAACTAGAAGAAATATAGAAAACCTAGATGAATTCTATACCTTTCTATCTTAATTAGAAACTAAAACTATTGAATAATCATTAGAATATGAGAGTTGGATGTTAGCAATGCAAGAAGAGCTAAACCAGTTCAAAAGGAATGAAGTTTGGGAACTTGTAGAGAGACCAACCAATTATCCAGTTATAGGAAATAAGTGGGTCTTTATAAATAAACAGGATGATCGAGGGATCATAACTAGAAAAAAATCTAGATTAGTATCAAAAGGTTATAATCAGAAAGAAGGTATAGATTATGATGAGACCTTTTCCCTTGTATCTAGATTAGAAGCAATTAAAATCCTTTTAGCCTATGCATCTCATATGAATTTTAAATTATATTAGATGGATGTTAAATCTACCTTTTTAAATGGTTATTTTATGGAGAAATTTTATGTTGAATAACCTACTGGTTTTGAAAATCCTCAAAAACCCAACTCTGTTTTTAAACTTACTAAATCCCTCTATGGCCTCAAATAGGCACCTAGAGATTGGTATGAAAGATGGAGTTCTTTTATTTTGAAAAATGGTTTTAATATTGGTTTGGAAGATCCAACACTTTCTAAGAAAATTTTTTGTTCTAATATTTTATTAGTTGAAATTTATATTGATGATGTTATTTTTTGTTCAACTAATAAAAATATTTGTCATGATTTTTCAAAATTAATGTAAAATGAATTTGAAATTAGTATGATGGGAGAATTAAATTTCTTTTTAGGATTTCAAATTTATAAAAAAGATTATGGAAATATTTTAAATCAAAGTAAGTATATTATAGATTTATTTAAAAAAATTGGGCTTAAAAACAGCAAGACATATACAACTCCTGTGTGTACTAATATAAAACTTGATTTGGATGAAAATGGGAAACCAGTTGATAACAAGTTATATAGAGGTATGATTGGTAGCTTGTTATATCTCACTGCTAGCATATCATACATTATATTTTCAGTATGTCTTTGTGCTAGATTTCAATCAAATCCAAAATAATCTCACCTTACTACTGTCAAAATAATTTTTAGATATTTAAAAGGAACTATTTTTCAATCTCTTCTTTATCCCAAAACTTATGATTGTAACTTAATTTCATATTTAGATTCTAATTTTTGAGGGTGTAGATTAGATAGAAAAAGTACCTCATGAACCTGTCACTTATTGGGAAAATCCTTAGTTTCGTGGTCTAGTAAGAAACAACACTCTGTTACCATGTCAACTGCTGAGACAGAATATGTATCTGCTGGCAGTTTTTGTGCACAAGTTTTGTAGATGAAAAGAACTTTACTTGAATTTGGACTAAACTTTAATAGTATACTTATTTTATGTGATAATACTAGTGCTATTAATATTTCTAAAAATCTTATAAGTCATTCTAGGACTAATCACATTGATATAAGACATCATTTTCTAAGAGATCATGTCCTTAAAAGGGATATATATTTAGAATTTGTTAATACTGAATATCAATTAGATGATATTTTTACTAAAAAACTTCCCAGTGTTAGTTTTAATTTTATTAAGAGGGGGTTAGGATTATTTGAGTTTAAGTGATTTTTTATTAATTTATTTTTTGTTTTTTGTTTTCTGTTTTTATATTAATAAGCCTTATTTAATCTATTTGAATTTTTTTAATTTGTTTTGAAAAGAATTTTATTTCAATTTTATTTTAAAATTATTTAATTTAAAAAATGACAATGAGTATATCTTTGATCAGTTTGGAAAAAAAATTATGTATCCCACTCTCTTTATACTCTCCTACACATCCTTTCAACTTATAGAATACCTCTCTCTTTTGTTTCCAATCTACCAAAAACCCCAATCCTTCAATCCCTTCTGTTTCGAAACCTTCAGAAATGAAAACTTCATGAAGATCCATTGATGCCGAGTTGGACAACAGTATGTATGCTTCGGGGAAATCTTGCAAATTTTTGCAAGGAAGGGTAATAGATTTAGGATATCTAGATTCTATGATTTTTTTGCTTAAGGAAACTATGAAATTTCAAGGCTTGGTTTACGCTTTTTGAAAATAAAATATGGAAATGGTTTATGAAATATAAGTTAAATAATTTTGTAAGAATGCTTCATTTAGTTTTGGTTTTGATGAAGATTCCATTCTCTCTCAGATTGATAATAAGGATTTTTCTTTATCCTCTATGGAAATGGATGAGATGTTGAAATTTCCTCATGAGGGGGAGTTTTAGTTCGATTTACGAAACATTATTAATGGAAGACATGCATCTGAAGACATCATGTTTTCTTTTTTTGGGACAATAAGTGTCAAGAAAGTGTTTTAAAAGAACTTTATCCTGATCACCATGTGTTGATGAAGTTTATTCAATCGTGGATTTTTCCTAGGACCGCTGAGCTTGAGAAGGTCCTCTATCCTTACATGTATATTATGTTTATATTTTTAAATCATATTAAGTTTAATTTTCCTCGATTTATAATAAGGTATATAAATCATTGTTGTCACCCAAATGCCAAGATGGGATATTATCCCTACGGTAGTATTTTTTTCATCTTTTTGTGAATAAAAGGAAAGATGGTAAATATGTTTTTTGGAAGATCTTGTCATCACAGTAACACGTTGAATGTTGGAACAGTAAAGAATATTGGTTCTGTCTGGAGTAACTCATGAAATAGTTTGCTTCCAGTTAGAGAGGAACAGCAACAGAGGTTGCTAGCAGCTGCTCAGGGGGAGCAAAGGGTTATCCCTTCAGTAGGATTTGTGAGATGGAGGCCTGAAGATGAAGGAGATTCAAGGACAGAAGTCTCTCTTGTTTGAATAAGAAGAGTGTCTGTTAATATTCCAAAAGTTGTTGTTGAGAATGAGGTTGGAAATGTGGATGTCATTTCACCTAGTGAGCAAGGTGAAGCTACTGGTCATGAGAACCTAGTAGATGAGAAAGTTGAGCAGGAGGCTCAAAGTCAAGAGATCCATGATCTTGAAACTCAGATTATTCCTGATTCTATAGTTTTGGGAGGATCCAGTTTGGAAAATAGACCAGAAGGAGTTGGTGAGCTAAGCCTGGTTTTAGTTGAAGTTAATCAAGCAGGAGAAAATTCTCCAGAATCTTCTGATTCTGAATCCAATGTTCAATTTATAAAGATACATTTATTGGAGGCTCGAAATTCATTTTTAAGAGAACAGTTGGAAGTTGAGAAGAAATTTTTTGAAAAATACAAGGTTGTTTTTGTACCAAGATCAAATTATGAAGCTTAAAAGCTTCATTTGAGGGAATTCAAATAAAATATCATTTTAGTTGGAGATCTTAAGGAACTAATGGAAAAAAATTCAAGATAATTTTTTTCATTAAAATATAAATCTGTAAAAAAGATAGAGTTTGATGAATTTAAGGTAATGATTGGTAGAGAGTTTTAGTCTCTCAAGGAAAGAAATATAGCTTCTACCTCTTCTCAACAGACACCACCAGAGCTGCTCAGAAAGTTTGAGGAAATTAATTCTATTTTGGATGAATTTAATGACAGGTAACACGCTCTTCAGTGTGATAACATTCCTTTGAATGTTTTGTTGGATAATTAGAAGCATCTGATAAGTCAGCTCACTTCGAATGAATCCTGGTTCAGACCAGTGATTAATCAAGTTAAGGACAAGCTTGCCTCTTTCATTTAGTTTGAAGAAGTTGTGAATTATTTTGTGAAGATAAATTTGGTTGAGAGATAAAAGGCTGGAAATGATTCCAAGAAGCTACTTCATCATTGGATAAAAGTGTTCAACAACCATTTTCAGAGCCTGCTATTGAAGCTAATTGATCTTACCAGTGTTGTTCATGCCATTCCTCATCTAGAAGAACCCTTTGTTCCTACTGAAACTAAAATATAAAACCATTCATTTTAAAGACCCATGTTGATTGCGGATTGTACTGTAACATTTGAATGTTTGTTTAACTTAACTTTAATTTCTTTGTATCTAGATTTATTTATCATTATTTTGGATCAATACTTCACTGCCAATATTAGATTTATTTTTCTATGACAGAATTCATAGCTATTCATTTTTAGTTTTGTGCTATATTAACTGTGGTTTATTTCATTTATTCTTTGATCAACCATCTTTTTGATATCACAAGGGGGGGAAGATTTAAGATTGTAAACCACAACATTTCATTTATTTAAAAATTTTCATTCTTGAAATAATTCTGTGAAATCAAAATTTTGAGAAAATTTCTATATCTACTTTTGTGTTTTACAAATCCTAATTTTTCTTTAATTTTTAAGGATTGTTTTATAGGTTTTGTGATCATCAAAAAGGAGAGATTGCTGGGCATGTATTGTCTCAACAATACTCTATGATTTATGATGATTTGTATGCTCACAAATACCTTTGTTTTTTTCTAATGAAGTTCAGTTAAGTGAGATTTACAGGAATTTATATTTTTTTAAAGTTTTTTTAGCGTTATGGAATGATTTTGGAAACATTGTTTTCATCCCTACGTTACACTAGAAAAGATAACGTTTGTGTACGGTATCAACCCTACGCTACGCTAAATTGTTTACGTTTGGAACAACATCCCTACGCATGGAAATCAGCAAGCGTATGGATCAGTAACCCTATTTTGGAGTCTAGATTTACTATTTGCAACCCTACGTTTGGTATAGTTGAACGTATGGTTCATCAATGCTACGTTTGGGAAAGTTGAATGTATGGTTCATCAATGTTACGTTTGAGATTTTATGCTGATAAGGATAAACGTATGGATCATCATCCCTACACTACTTTGTTCCCTATGTTACGTAAAGATAAACGTATGGAGAAGGAACCCTACACTACGTGAAGGAACCCTATGCTACGCAGTTCAACCCTACGTTGTATTCTCAATGGCGTAGTTCTTCAAGTCTCATTTTCAATCCGAGATTGTTGTAATGGTCAAGTCAGAATTAAATACCAATTCAATGATCATTTTGATTGTTTCAAAGAACCAATTTTATCGAAGAAAATCATTTCTATTTCTAAGGGAAGTTGTGACTCTCCTAGTTAAGTGAAATTTGAATTTCGGCGACCAATCAGGTTATTCTTTTGGATCTAGAATATCGAAGCAAGTCGTCTGGTCTATATATTCTTTCAGAATATCTCTTCAAAATATATGAAGTATGTGATTCACATACAATACTACATTATTGAAATTCTTTTCACAGTGTTACAACAAATGAACAACTCTGTTAAAGGACTACATTTTGGAGATATACACATTTTATCTTGTTCTACTATAAGTTTACAACTACTCTGTTTTGTTGTTGCTTTTAAATCAAAGATCTTTTTGCAACCAGATCACTTCAGACTATTTCAATCTTGAAGATATTATTTTTTTAAAGAAGAAGATTCATCTACTTTCAGTTGTGTGCTTCTGCAACTGTGAAGATCAATCTGTTTCAACAAATCAAATCTCTTTTTGATTTATTTGATTTTTGGTTGCTCGTACTCAATTGTGGTGGAGTGTCAGCTTCTTGGACTAAGTTGTGGATAATCGGTTCTCTGTTTAGAACCAGAAGACTTTGTTTTTAGTCTTAATTGCAAAGGTACCAACTACCTACACTCAGTTGTTGGAATTTCAGTCTTGTGATAAGAGGACCAGTCTTGTGAAATTTGTCTAGCTCGCAGAGAGATCTTTTGGTGGAGTGGACTATGGGATATTCTTTCCCAAAACCGCTATAAAAAAGATGTGTTCTTTATTTATGTTTATCTACTACATATTTTCATAATAGAAGGAAAAACACTGCTTATCTACGCTAATTAAAAGAGAGTGTTTAAATTCAGAATTAGAGAAGAATTTTTGAGAAAACACAATTCACCCCCCCCCCCCTCTTGTGTGTTTTATATATTCCGACCTAACACTCACCAAGTCAGCCCAAATCCTAGCTATATGAGAGCAGAGTTCAGTAGAGAGATTGGGATGCCTCTACATTCAAGAGATAGTCTGACTACATGGAGTTCCATTGATGATTGTTTATGATTGTGATGTTCGCTTTACATCCTGGTTATGGAAAGGATTACAAGAGGAATTTGGGACTCAGTTACGTTTGAGCACAGTGTTTCACCCCCAAACCGACGACCAAACTGAGTGAACCATTCAGGTTCTGGAGAACATGCTGTGAACTTGCATGTTGGACTTTGGTCGTAGTTGGGAGGATCACCTACCACTGGTGGAGTTTGCGTACAAAAAAAAGCTATCATTCCACCATCGGTATGGCACCATTCGAGGTTTTGTATGGGTGACCCTCCATGTCACCAATTTGCTGGACTGGCCTAGGAGAGTCGACACTCATGGGTCCGAAGTTTATGCGAGCTACAACAAAGAAGGTACAAATCATCCATGAGCGGATGAGGACTGCACAGAGCTGTCAGAACTCTTATGATGACAGGTGACAGAGACCTTTGGAGTTCGAGGAAGGAGACCATGTGTTTCTATGGGTTTCATCTCAATGTGGATTACAGAGATTTAGTCGGGACGACAAGCTATCTCTGAGCTTCATTGGCCGTTTCCAAATACCGCATAGAGTTGGTGAGGTGGTGTATCGTTTAACTTTACCACCGCAGTTAGACCGGGTACATGATATCTTCCATGTGTCATAACTGAGGAGGTACGTGCATGACCCATCACACGTTATCGACTAGGGCGAGCTGGAAATTGAGGATTAAGTGACCTTTGATGAGTATCTGGTGGAGATCGAGGATCGGCATGAGAAGATCCTTCATGAGAGATCTATTCCTTTAGTGCGTGTTCGGTGGCAGCACAGGAATCTCTAGAAGAGTACCTTGGAGCGGGAGACTCAGATTCGTGCTCAGTACCCACATCTTTTTTAGTAACCTTTGTTTTGGCTTTTCGGGGACGTAAAGCCCAAAGATGGGGAGAATGTAATGTCTCAGATTTTCCATATATTATTTTTAAATATTACATAGATTATTTTGGAGAACAGCCACTAAGACGGCGTGCGATTCTAAGACCCAGTGTGTCCGGAATAAATGTTTGAAATATATTAAATATATCAAATAGCACGTGCATGTAGTTTTCCTAAAAAAAAATAGAATTACTTCTAGACGAATGCTTGGATTAGAAATTTGAGTACACCGTTGAACTCTGAACGTAAGTTTTACCCTAGGCACGACTTAACATTAGTCGGTGCGGGTAGTTTGTGGAAAAATCATCGTGGGCGCAGAAATTAATAAAATAACTAAAATAAATTATTTTATTTCTAATTCAAGACGCAGCGAATGGTTAGCCTTTGAGAAGGCTATTATGTCAAAGTTCCAAGGTTAACCACATAACCCTGGAACCTCTGGAGAACCGTTGGAGAGAGCTCGAGGATTCTCTCTCAGGAGAACAACGTATTGTGGATCGATTATAAACGCACCTCGAATTCGATGGATCTTTCCAACGACAACAACGTCGCATCGTTCTTCATCAACGATCGAACCAAATTGAGGTAGGGCATGTGTTTTATTTGGATTTCTTCCCTGTTCTTTATTTCTACGACGAGCGCGAACCAATCAACGAACAGATTGATTGTGGTTCGATCGTCTTGCGGGGGGGGGATTATTATATGAGGTTTTGACGGGAAAATTCCCTTTGATTTGATTTCTTCGATTTGTTGTTATAACGGAAACGAACTGAGATCGACATGAGCATCGATCGAGGTTCGTTCCTCTCATTTGATTATGTGATTTTTCTCTCCTGAATTCTCCATTCGTCGCGACATTTCTCGTTTGGCTGCAGTTCGACATTTTATCGAACGATCGATCGTTGTGCAACCTATTCTTGGCGCAACGATCTGATATCACATATCTGGGATCGATGCGACGCGACGGAGGTGCGACGGTGGTTGCGACAGCGGATCAGATGACGATTGACACCCTATCTCGCGTTCTTTCAAGTTCTTCGGCGCGTAACGAAGAATGGCAACAATCTCATTTTTCGAGCGGATTGAAGGCCCGAATCTTGTTGATTCGGTGATGGCATGACTAGATGAGGTTGAATCTTGAGTTTCGGAGCATGGCAGTCGACGAATCGGAGGCAGGAGCATTGGTCGGATGCGCGGAGGAAGAATCTAGGATTCTAGAAAATCCCGCAGAAGTCGGCGTGTAAACCGGATCTACACGCCGTGTGGGGCCCCTGAGCGGCAACTGGGGTTTCGTGTATGAGATAAGTATCGCATGACATGTGGTCTCTCCCGGGTAACTCGGCATGTACCTTGGAAAGTACACGGATATGGGTGGAGCACGTGTGGATACCACTAGAGAGATTCTGTTTTGGATCCTTCATCGCAATGATAGTACGACAAGAAGGTCAATCAATTCGATAATGAAGAAAGAATTACAAGTTGAGGTAATTCTTTTCTATATAAATTAATTATAAATTATATTTGAAAAGATCTTATGTATGAATATTCTGGGGTTGTGTTATTCTAGTTCTGAGGATTTAATCCGAAGAAATCGATGAAAAACATTGTCGACTATGAGCCCAATCACATTTGTTGTGTGCCCCGAAACATTCAAATATTTACTCTCCCAACCTCATAAACTATCGTTGATTATTACATTCCATATGCTGAAATGTTTGGGAGTTGTATTGATTATAAGAGTTACGGAGACTTGTAACCGTAAGCCATTTACTCATACATTATGAACGTATGAGTAAAAGCATGTAAATGCTTGGAAATGTCTTGGGGATTATATAACAGAGGTAGTAACCATGAGAATGGTGTGTGATCCTTGCCCAATCTTACATTGTCGAATTATCCTGTAGTTTTCTTTCTTCTCCTTCCTTATCTCTCGAGAGATACTATCATATCATGGTTCCACGGAGGAACTCACTCGAGCATCGAGTGATTCAATCTATCTGCGGATACACCTTGAAGGGAAGAATCTTTTGACTTGTACTCGACGATCTTCATCAACCACTGTGATTGAAGAACAGGAGCAACGACTATCAACGATGAAATGTACATGTTCTTCATTTAGCTTTTACATGGTTTTCGGTTTTGCATAACATGATGATATTTGAATTGAGGTTTATATTGTGATCTACCGCGACAACACACTTTCTTCCCCAACACTCCTCGATAATAATATGTTGTCAACTCATTCACATATCAATTTATTATTCCGAATGACTTTCTAACAATCAAATTAATGATGACATTCAAAGATAATTTGAAATCATTGTACAATGGTCAAATATTGTTCATATTAATGTAATTTTTAATTTTCTTATATTTTAATAATTATTTTGCTAAATTTAAATATTTTCCCATATTATCAAACAATGAATAGTTAATATATATATATATATAGTGTATATACAAATATATAAGATTATTATAACAAAGCTGTACACGTACTCTGGTCTCCCAGGTTGGAAAAGTTGGAAGCTGGAAGGCTGCGACGTCTCCTTTCGGCAGTGTCTTTATCGATTTCTGTACCTTCATATCACGGAAGACACGTGGGGTGAGGCATGGATTCCGTGCATGCGCAGGTACTCGAGTTTGGCCATCCATGGCGACCGTGGATGCCGAATCTTTCCGCGGCTCAGATAGGCCTGGAATTGTCCACATCCGGAGCGGGGCCGTCGCCCATCGTTGTCGTGAAATGATCTGCGAGGAAAGCAGGGCCGGAACGTGCCATTCGTGACTCAGAGAGGCGAAAAGGACAGTGTGAGGCTCGCCTTCCACGTTCGACTGTCATCGTCGTCCATCAACGTCGAGAAAGACGATTTCCCTCAGCCGCTCTGGTACGCGTGTATTTCAATCGCGGAGCTTGATGCACTCGGTCACTCCGGCTCTTGGGAGCTATAAATCGCCCCACGCTGATCTCCCCGGATCATCGCCTTGCAGTGATCTACAGGGTGCGCTGTGCATTTGTTGTAGTGTTCTGTGGGAGCAAACATGACTGCGGGTGCAGGGATTTCGGTGACTGCTGACCGCCGCCTCATGGTGGCCGGGAACTGCATTCTCACTGACGTGCATGACGGCATCGTGTTAACTCCGGCTGCCGGCGACGATCTGATCAATGGCAGTTTCGTAGGCGTCAGATCCGATGGCGCGGGGAGCCGCCGGGTTTTCCCCATCGGGAAGCTGCAGTACGTACTTCTCACAACCTCTTCAACATCGATTGCTCATGCTCCGTCCTCCTTCCCTGCAATCCCTAGTTTCTCTTCCAAACAAAGTGGTAGAAGATTTGTCTCCATTGTTCTCCACCCATCTCCTGCCAGATTTCTGCATCTGGCTGGGCATTCCTTTTGTCCTTGGTTTCGGCATCGTATTTTTTTGAAATTCGCAGGGGATTGCGGTTCATGTGCCTTTTCCGATTTAAGATGTGGTGGATGACACAGAGGATGGGCACATGTGGGGAAGAAATTCCCTTCGAAACCCAGTTTTTGATCGTGGAAGGACGTGAGGGGAACGAGCATGAAGGTGCCGAACCAGCACAATACGTCGCGTTTTTACCCATTCTCGAAGGAGATTTCAGAGCCGTCCTTCAAGGAAATGATCTCAACGAACTAGAAATCTGTTTGGAAAGCGGTATGCTAAAATCTGCTCCGAAGCGGGCTTCGTTGACGTAACTTCGTGTGCAGTGTTTTGATAACGCGAGTTTGTGGATGCATGAGTGCAGGAGATCCAGCTGTGGATGAGTTTGAAGGGAATCATTTGGTTTTTGTAGCCGCTGGGTCTAACCCTTTTGACGTAATCGCCAATGCTGTCAGGTGGGTTGTAGTCGTTAGATCGTTCGTTTGTTCACTTCTGTTCATGATTTTAAATTTCTTATCCTAAACCCTATTTATTGGTCTCAACCTAAACTCTATATTTCGTGTTTTGGTATGAAATAGGACTGTTGAGAATCATCTTCAGACATTTTCTCATCGTGAGACAAAAAAGGTATGAGTATTTTGAACTCCCTGACCATTCCTGTAAAGTTTGATGCTCAGCTTGCTCGGTTTTTTCTTTGTATGAAGTTTTTTTTTCTCAGTATCAGTTTGCCATTCACAGATTCCTGACCTTCTCAACTGGTTTGGCTGGTGTACATGGGATGCTTTCTATACAGAGGTGACTGCAGATGGGGTGAAGCAAGGACTGCAGAGGTGAATCTTTGGCCCATGTTTTTGCAATCTCGAAGTTAAATGTTCTTCATTCTTAGTATGCATTAGTCAAGCGAATTTTGCTTTCCAGTTTAAATGAAGGTGGGATTCGTCCAAGGTTTGTTATAATTGATGATGGGTGGCAATCAGTGGGCATGGATGCTGCAGGGATTGCGCACAAGGTTGATAATGCGGCCAAGTGAGACCATTAGCTCTAACAGTCAGTCTTTCTCCTTCGTTTCATTTTCCTGCTTTTCACTTTCCCTCCCGTTTTCAGCTTTGCAAATAGGCTGACCCATATCAAGGAGAACCACAAATTTCAAAAAGATGGCAAGGAGGGTCAGCGCATTGAGGATCCTGCCATGGGACTTCGTCACATTGTCTCTGAAATCAAAGAAAATTATGCTTTGAAGTAAGATTTCCTATTGTTTTTAGAACAAGTACTGACCACCTTGCTGAAACCGGTGCGATGATCATTTTTATTCATCTGGCTATGATCATTTTCATTTCATCGGGGTAATCTTAGTTTGGGTTTGACAACAATTATTGAAAAGTGCTTGGGCTCGTGTTGGAGATATTGGGATTAGGTTTATCCTATCCCATGTGTATAGAATTAGATTTATCCTATCCTAAGGACCTGATATCACTCAAGGGACATGGATTTTGATACCAAACATTCACTTAGCAGAACTCCTCTATCTCTCTCCTCCATCGGCATGTCCTAGGGCATCTGTCCCGAGGCCTGTACAACGTTCGCCAGTACTGAAGATATTATGCATGAGATTTTGGTTTATCCTATGCCATGTGTATTGGATTATGATTATCCTATCCCATGTATTTGAATTTTATTTCCCAGCTTGTATTTTTGCACTGTACATCTATAAATAAATGACCGGACCTCACTTGGGGGACATGGATTTTGATGCCTAGTAATCACAACTTGGTCTGATAACAGTTGTTGAGAACTGATTATAGTCAGTGCTCTTCTATAGTGGTTTCAGATTGATTATTAAAAATGCGCTTTTATGCCAGTTATTTTAATGGTTTTCTTCTGAAATTTAAATTGAAGTGTGTTTTCAGAAACAAAACCAACACCACTTATTTTTTCATTTCATTTATCTTAAGTGATAATTGATGTCGTACAATTAGCGCTTATCACTTAAGATAAGTTATGTATGGATGTTTGACATCATTGGAGAGAATCTAAACTGTTCACTGTCTAGAGGATAGTTTAGTAATTCTTCCATATCTTTAGCTCTAGACCTCCAATGGTCTCCAAATTTTGTGTGGAGACAAGTGGTAGAGCCACAACTTTGTAGTTTTGTCAAAAGCAATATAAGACAGTCTCCTTGCCCAAAATGCATGCTTGCAAACGCAACCTTCATCTGACCTTTTTGTTTTGAAATGTAGGTATGTTTATGTGTGGCATGCAATAACGGGGTACTGGGGCGCAATATAAGACATCCTTGCCCAAAATGCGTGCTTGCAAACACAACCTTAATCTGACCTTTTTGTTTTGAAATGTAGGTATGTTTATGTGTGGCATGCAATAACGGGGTACTGGGGCGGAATTAAACCCGGTGTTACGGGGATGGAACACTATGAATCAAGGATGTCCTACCCCATTTCATCACCCGGAGTCCAATCAAATGAGCTTTGTGAGTGCTTGGACAACATTAAAGCTAATGGGCTCGGCCTCGTGAACCCTGACAAAGTTTTAAACTTCTACGATGAACTCCACTCGTATCTATCATCGGCCGGTATTGACGGTGTCAAAGTTGATGTTCAGAACATCCTCGAGACCCTGGGGGCAGGCCTTGGGGGAAGAGTGAAGCTTGCTAGAAAATATCACCAGGCATTGGATGAATCCATTACCAGGAATTTTCCTGACAATGGAATTATTTCCTGCATGAGCCACAATACCGATGGGCTGTACAGGTAATGCCACCACCCACCATTGCAGTTCATGTTATGTAACTTGAATTTGCACCCAAGGTTGGAACTTTGATCTGTTGGTGCAGTGCCAATAAGGAGGCGGTCATAAGAGCATCAGATGATTTCTGGCCTAGAGATCCAGCGTCGCACACGATTCACATTGCCTCAGTTGCTTATAACAGCGTCTTTCTCGGGGAATTTATGCAGCCGGATTGGGATATGTTCCATGTAAGTCCATTTGAATCGACCTCAAAGCTTTCTTATGCTGTTGAACTATGGTCCCCGATGGTCGTATTGATGATGATGATCTCACACGGCAGAGCCTGCATCCGATGGCTGAGTATCACGCCGCTGCTCGAGCTGTGGGTGGTTGTCCAATTTATGTCAGTGACAAGCCTGGCCATCATGATTTTAACCTACTGAAGAAGCTTGTGCTGCCTGATGGTTCTATTTTGAGGGCCAAGCTTCCAGGGCGACCCACATGGGATTGCTTGTTCACAGATCCAGCCAGGGATGGAAGAAGGTAACAATTGACACAAATTGATCTCTGCTTTCCTCTGCTGGCCCATTGTTCTCTGTACATGGTGTTTGTTGCAGCATTCTGAAGATCTGGAATCTGAATGACTGCTCGGGAGTCCTGGGCATCTTCAACTGCCAGGGAGCTGGGTGGTGCAGGGTTGGGAAGAAGGCCCTCATACATGATGACAAACCAGGCAATGTCACGGGCATCATCCGAACCAAAGACATTGAATATCTCTCTAGTGTTGCTAGTGAGAGATGGTCCGGGGATGTCGTAGTATACTTCCATGTTCGCGGTAAGTTCTACCCTCTCATGGGGTTCAGGTTTTTTTAGTTCAGAACTGTTCACATGGTGTTTGTGAAAATGCCATGCCCATATTGCAGGAACGGTGGCTTATCTTCCCAAGGATTTGTCGGTTCCGATTACCCTCAAGGCTAGGGGATATGAAGTTGTGACAGTTGTGCCAGTTGGTGAACTGTGGAATGGAGCCAGGTTTGCGCCCATTGGACTAACCGGGATGCTGAACTCCGGCGGTGCCATCAAGGAGTTGGATTATGGATCTAATGGGAGGGCTGTTGTTAGGATGATGATTCGAGGGTGTGGCGAGTTTGGGGCGTACTCGTCTGTTTGTCCGAAAAGGGTGACGGTTGATTTGATGGAGACGGAGTTTGGATACGATGAAGAAATGGGGTTGATGAGCTTGGTTCTGAGAGATCCAGAGCTGGAGCTGTACCTGTGGAGCATTACTGTTGAATTCTGAATTCAATTTGAAACTAGTAAATAATTTCAATAATTTTAATATTATTTAAAAGTATATAATCAATAAATTAACGATGATCAATTTAATTGAGTTTGAATTTAAGGTACTTTTTTGCTAATGCCCGGACCATGCTTAATCAAGTTCTGATCAGAAGTTGAGTAATAAGAAAGGTGTGTATTGATTCGTAGTTGAAAACCTGTATGAAGAAATGCTGCATTGAGGACTACAAGTCCACTTTAGTAGGTGCTTTTTTTACTGGATGGAGAAATGTTGCATTGCATAGCAATAATCAATCTTCTGTCACTTTGGGTCCAACAAAGGCTGAATATGGTGCAACATCTCAAGCTACCACACAAATGGTGTGGATAAAATCTCAATTAGAAGTCTTGATATTTAAGTTGAATATCTATTTGTGATAGGAGATGATCATCAAAGTGCCCTAAATCTTTCAAAAAAAAAAAAAAAAAAAAAAACCGACACCACATTGAAATCACAACACTTTGACATCAAATCACTCCTTGAAGGAGAAGGTTGAAGATGGTTCTTTAAAGTTGAAATTTGTTCATACCAAGGAGCAAGTAGCAAATATTTTGATAAAACCACTCCTGAAAGATGGATTTGAGAAATTGAGAATGTATGGGTGTCTAAGAGAAGCCTAAAGATGGTTCTTTAGAGTTGCAAATTGTTCATACCAAGGAGCAAGTAGGAAATATTTTGATAAAACCACTCCTGAAAGATGGATTTGAGAAATTGAGATTGTTGATGGGTGTTTAAGAGAAGGTTGAAGATAGTTCTATAGAGTTCGAATTTGTTTATACAAGTAGCAAATATTTTTATAAAACCACTTCTTTCAAGAAATTGAGAAAGCTGATGGGTGTCTAACCCACCTTAAATCATGAATGAGGTGTTTGACTCCTTATCTTACATTACTCATTGGATTTTTGTTGTCAAATGTAAGCTTCGAGACTTGTCTATAAAAAATAAACATCTTATTACAATCTCAATCCATCTTATTACTTAATGATAGTACAATAAACACTAGAAAATTAAATTCAGAATAACAATCACAACTAGTGACAGAGAACACATAACAATATTGAGCATCACCATAATCTTGAACTCTGGAGGACCATACGCTAAAACAAATGACAAATATATAAAATATATTTCTATTATGAAGAAAACAATAAGTAATGGAATAGACATGGCTTAAGAACAAAGAGAAAGATATGGATGATTTTAGATGTTCCAATGAAGTGTATATATGAGGTAATATGACCGTTGGAATGGTAAGGTGAACGACTGAATCTGACCATTGGGAATACGACCATCGTAATAATAATATAGTCGTTATACATACAAGTGTCTAATAAAATTCAAAAAACCTTTTGATAATAATATAATTACCCACATATGTCTTTGAATGAAAATAAGATTTATTAATGAGGAGTTTTTAAAATTTTTAGCACAAAATGCATAGTTTTAAAATCCACTAAGGGTTTTATTTAAAAATTATATTTCTTATATATAGAAAATTATTTTCATAAAAAAAATTCAAATTTGGAATTAGTACGCCGAAATTATCCAATGACGAATTTTTCATAATTTTTAGAGGCAATCAAATTTTTGATTAAATAGTAAAAATATGGTATGTGTATATGGTTAGAATTGTGAATTCATTATTATGTAAAAAAGATGTAATAAATAATAGAAGGGATTTATAGATCAACAATATGTTTATTCATTACAATAATGTATTTTAGAATAATAAAATTAATTTTGCAAACCTATAAAGATGTTTCCAAAGCCTAAAGTATATTTTAAAATTTTAAAAACAATTCTTTAGGAATAAAAATGCTTCCCATGCCCAAAATAATATAATTTAAGGGTGTTCTGTTCTTAAGCTTGTAAAAGTTAAAAATCAGGTCCTAAATATCAAATATGATGGTTTAAAACCATGGGAAGACTAGTGTTTTTATATTTTTTTCACAACTTTAAGTCCAACACCTTTGGTTAAAAATTAATAAACAATTCTCCCTCATATGCTATAAATACTCACTCATCTTCTCATTCGTCTCCACTCCAAAACCATTAACTAAGATTTTTCTCTCATTTTCCCTCTCAAGAAGCTTTGTGAAGAGACTTAGGTGGATAAAAGTTTTAAACCATATATCCATTTCTCTCTCAAAGTCGGTCTTAAGAGTACTTCTCAAGAGATTTCGTAGGGTAAGGGTTCCCAAACCCTTATCAACATTTCTATTTTGAGAGCCCAAACTCTAAGCATATAAGGAATTCATTATCATGTTTTTGGAAGGGACATAGCAATGTAAGGGTTTCCATACATTTACCTTCATTTCTCTTTTGAAAATCCTTTGAATTCCTTTACATTTTCCTTATGTAATGATGTTATGTTTCATTATTACAAATCCATGATTGTATCAAGAAATTATATTTTCTTCTTATTATACTACCCTTATAATCCATTACAATGGGGAAATATTTCCATATCATAATATTCAAGAGGGGATTTTTCTATCATTGCTTTGGTCTCCAACCATTGCATTCATTTGATCGATTTCTAATAATATCCCTATAAGATGAAAGTATACCACCCTACTACACCATCACCAAAGATAATTTCCATTGCATTGTGAATATCCTGTAATTCTTACTAGATTGATGGATATCCACCTAGATATCCATCTAATTCATTTGGATGAGGAAATATTGACAACCTGTGTACCCATTACTTCTATATAGTTAAGTATTGAATACTAGACACCTGTATATGAATGGTTCCTTTGAAAATTATGAAATGTATTATTAGCCAAACCGTTTCATACGATGGATGCATTTGACTCATTATTGTTAGGGCATGTGAGAATCATTTTTGGGCTAAGGAAGTTAAGACCATCAAAAGGAGAAGTTATGGTAGCCTAACTTTTAATTACCTAAGAGGGATGGTTTGGTAGTAGTGGAATACAGGAGCTCCAAAAGTCATGAATGACAATTGGGAAGGTGTTGCAGAAACCAAATCCATCAGATGATGGTTCACCAGAAGATATGCCTGGCAGTATAACTTGTGTTATCTTTGGGAGGAAAGAACAATGCACTGATAGCGCAGGTTAAGGTGGTGAGAGCCTTTGATCGAACAAAGTATTTTTCATACGTAGGGTGAAATCACTCTGTTGAAACACTGATCAGCACAATATTTTCCTCTGAATAAAAGTGATGTAACATTCCCCTATGGATTAGGACACAATTCCTAACCATGTAATTTATAATGCTCTTTTTCCTTATTTTATTTTTGGATCATTTTAATTGATAGTTCTTTTCTATGTTTTATAGAGAGTGTGTGTTGTAGTGAGGTGACATGGGTGCAGTTCTAACTTCTAAGTTCCGATTATCGTAGCAAAGGTTCATTCCGAAGCATTTTATTCCATGCGTTTAAGATATAGTGGAGTGTCTTCAGGTGGTTTAACTGGATAGTGGCCATGGACCCTACAAGTGGGATTAGAGCTCAATGTTGTAGTGTTTTTGGAAGGACATTCTCCGGTGAAGGTGTTTTAGTGCTCGTTTCAGTAGATACATTCTACCCTTTACCTTATAGAAGAATATCTATAAGCAGTTCCCGACCTCTCTTTTACATTTCCCAAAAATAGTAGGATCTCTTAATTTTCAGAGGGATGGTGTCCGATGAGAGAAAGGTCCAGATAGAGATGTTCGACAGAATGGATTTTGGGTTCTGAAAGATGCAAATGAAGGATTCCCTTCTGTAGAAGGACCTTGATATTCCGTTGACTAGAGCCAAGCCAGAAGCGATGAAAGCAGAAGAGTGTGAGAGGCTGGATAAGTAAGCACTCGAGTTGATGTGAATGTCACTTTCCCAGAACATAGCATACAACATCCAGGAAGTGAAGACACCATCATAACTCATAAATACTCTCACTAATATGTATGAGAAACCCACGAAAATGAACAAGGTGTTCTTGCTAAGCATACTATTTTACATGAGAGTGTGAAAAGGTAAGTCAGTTTCAAATCATATTCAAGATTTCAATGTCATTAGAATTCAGTTGGAATCAGTGAAGGTAAGATTTTAAGACCCAACGTGGGAACTTTTTTTACTCTATTCGCTCCCAAAATTATGGGATGTGATGGTGACCACTATAAGTACAACAAAAAGGTATACTTGAAGTTCCCAGGTGTTAGAGACCTGATCTTGAATAAAGATATTCATCAGAAGGCGATCCATGCATCTTTCGAGAACACATACAATGGGTAAGGGAGAGGGTATATCAAAGGATAAAAAAGTCACCAGAAGGGTAAATGAAGAATGAGGTGACATGAGAATAACATACATAAATATTACATCATTATAGATGAATATTCAATACATATCACAATTATACACACCCCAGGATAGTAAAGGTTTAGTGTATTTGGAGACTAGATACATAATCAGCTTATTTCTTAAAATATTTTTAACATCTCCCACAAAGAGCTTCATAATAGTACTCTTCTAAACATATCACACTCAGAACCTTCCATCAAAACTCAGGGAAGGAAAACAAAAGAAAGAGTTAGCTAAAATTATTAGTAAGGGTAAAAATTAGAGATATCAATCATAATAGATCATAAAATGATCATAAGGGTATGAAAACATAATCAAGTTCATGTTCTCAGCATAAAAGATTCATACCCAGAAAAGATTACATCAAAAACTCTAAAATCAAGTCATATCTTGAAGCATGATTAATAATGGTGTCAAATCAGTATTTATCATTCTATATTCATAACAAAGGCATGTGGTATCATAAGAATAAGAAATCATAATATTTTGAACATAGATATTCACAATCACGTCCACACATAATATTGTGAGCATGGCTAGAAGAAATCATACTCACATATAAAATTGTGGATAAATCATTTTGCAATCATATAAAATCATATTCTCATGAGCATAGCTAGAAGCAATCACACTCACCATGAAAACATGAACAAATTTATTCACAATCATGTCTATGCTTATTGTGAATAATGTTGTTCACATTTTGATGTGTGAGTATGATTGCTGCATATATATGCCATAAGGTCATGATAACATTTATCATTTTGTTGTATCTTAACTTGTGAAAAATAAAACGTGTTTATCAAAATTTCATCATCATAATCAATAACCAACGATAAAAAGAATAAGTATAATATCATTGGATGATTCCCCTAGTGAAGTATAAGTAACATCAATAGATGTTGTCATAGATGAAAGTACCTTTAAAAGATCACTGAGACATTTCTTAAGGAAAACACCCTCACTTATTTATATTCTAAAAATTTCTAGAATGTTAGGGAAAAAAATTATTTGAAAAGAACCATGGAATCTCATAACTTAAGCTTCAAAGAAAAAAATATTCATGATGGTGGGAAAATCCATTAGTGTGGTATACGTTAAAACAAAGATTACGTTCACACTTTTGGTAAAAAGTACCTTGTTCAGAAAATGAAAAGAAGATTATTTTAATACCATGTTATAAAAAGAAAAATATGGGTAAAAATAACTTTAATAAATAATTAGATAATAGTTAAAACATTCTTGAGAATATTTTAAAGAAAATATGAACATGGAAGAAAAATATTTCCGATAAATAAGGAAATAAAGTCATTTTTTCTTAAAAAAATTCTTATCATTTTGAGTACCAAAGAGAGGAAAATGGTACTATTAATTAAAAATTCAGTGAACAACTAGAGGAGAAAAAAAATATGGGTTTTAAAGGATAATATCCATATAATTTCCTTCAACGTAAATTTAGCATAGTGCGCACATACGAACAAGTGACATTATCATTTTCTAACGGATGGAAAGGTAAGATGGTATATAAGATCATAAAATTAAAAAAGTATAATTATTTCATAAATATCATGTATAATCATAAAATTCATCAGAATAACCAACCATGAATGATGGTGATGGAAAATGTATCATATTGCGATGTGGTGGTGGTAGTCAATATGTACACACGAGCGATACTTTTCATTTCCCATTTGATGGAAGCATAATAAGTTATATTATATATTATCATTATTGAAGTATATTTTTTTAAATATCATATATAAACATTATATCCATCATAATATTCATCCATGAATGGTGATGATGAAAAATGAAATATATCGCTTCATAAGGTAGTAGTCTGCACGTATGCATGAACGATGCTTTCATTTCCCATTTGATATAGAAGGAGATAAATAAAGGTTTCACCATAAAAATAATAAAATATAAGTATATGAGAGATACATATGTTATTATATCATCTTTTTAGCAAATAATTGAAAGATTTATAAGAATAAATAAAATGACAACACTCGATTAAAAGCTATACAACCTCCTTTGGATTACACATTACACCTTCTATGGTTGGTATTTTGATCAAAGAAGGACCAATAGATAATTATAAGGGATGTTAGAAAGGTATTTTGGTTGGTCTTGGACAATCTATATGAACCATGAGGTGCGAAGAAGAGAGGATAAGTGGTTTCCTTTTATAAGGGAGGGAGATGACACACTTGGAATTTTTCAAAAGATTAAAATATATTAATGTATTACTCAAGTCATGTGCCTCCAAATTAGACTATTTTAGAAGGGAGGATAATGTTTGATCTAAATATAGAGATAAAAAAGTAATCATACAAGTTTTTAGTGATTTTAACCATTATATTTTTAGTTTAACCCCCCTTGTCAATTCATTTTATCTTTTATTGTAGTATTAAATTTTTACCTTGGTTACTAATCATAATGACCAATAAATGAAAGTGGTATCATTACCAAATTTGAAAATTAAAATTAAAATTATGGATTTAATTTTATAAAATTAAATTTCTAAAAGTGGAAATTTTAATTTAAAATCAAACTCACAAGACACGATGAAAAACATTTTTTAGAAAAATGCATTTTTAAATCCAAAAATGAAATTATAATTAAAATAAAATATAATACCGATTCCTATGTAATTAATTAGATTATTTATAATTAAATTATAATTTTTTTACTTTATAATAAAATTAAAAACATAATTATACTTTTAAATTACATGATTTAATGAAAAATTGGCAGTTTTACAAAAATTAGTATTTTCACTATTCACTTAAAAATAAATCTTTTCAAAAAAATCCAAAAAATCACCCTAATATGATATTTACATGATGATTTCAAAAATTATATTTATTTCCTCAAATAAAATTTCTAAAAATAATATAAATTAATTATAATGTTCACACACAAAATGTAATAAAAACCATTTTTCAAAAGAAAACCTATTTTTGAAGCATAAAATGAATTTAATGAAGATTTAGTACTTATTTAATATGAATTAAAATTTATACATATTTTTCATAATGTGATTAATCCTATTCATACCCTCCATTACAATGACTAAGTTATAATAGTATACTATATCTTGGCTCTTTTAAACTCATGGTTGTGTGAAAAACAAGCTATCAAATACTTCAAGTTTATTTCAAAGAAAAATATATATAAATATAAGGGTGTTAAATTTTACCCCCTTAAAATAATTTAACCCTATAAATCCTATCACTTTGATACAAACTACTGAGGTCTGCCTAATCACATCTTCTAGTTCTCACATTACTTTCTCAAATTTATGGTTTCACCACAAAATTTTGTCCATGTGAGTGCTTTTGTTTCGCAACACTTCATATCTTCAATCTAGAATCTCCACCAGTTATTCCTTATAAGAGAGCTATTTCTCTAGTATTATGACCTATGATTTTAGTACATGTCAAGGATCAAGTATGTGATTCCTTAGGATAGATACATGGAACACATCATGAACATAAGAGATAATTAGTGGAAGATCTAAGTAAAAAGGAACAGTCCGAATACGAACAATAATTTTGAAGAGACTGATATATCCAGGGATCAAATTATCCTTCTTTCCAAATATAATAACCTTGTTCCAAGGACATATTCATATGAAATTTTTTTGATCAACTTTGAACTCTATATCTCACCGATGATTGTTAACATAAATTTTACATCAACATAAAGCTACCCTAATGTACTGATGAATGGATATAACCTTATATTCCATTTTCTTAGCTATTTTAGGTCCCAATTATTAGAGTTAGTGTTCTAGAACCAAATATTTTTTACTTTGTATTACATGTATATTCTAATATTTGAGTATTAATAAAAGAACTTATTACATATTTCTCATTATTCTACATGAATTTAATGTAATAATGTTCTAGAGTATCTATTGCATTGATAAGGTCATATAAATTTCCCACTATGATAAAAATATTGAAATTATATGACTATATTTTTAAATATTGTTCTACACCCAGATAAAATGCAATGACGGGACACATAAAAATTTGACTATCAGGTGTGATTACTCATAAGAAGATGAGACCTTTTCTTATAAAGTTCACACTTGGTAATATAAAAGATGGGTGATAATAAGAATAGACCCACCTCTAAGAATTATACTTGTTTATGTGTCATCTAATATTTTTATCTATGAGTGTGCATAATGGTTTTTAGAATTTAAGATTACTATTAATGCTTGCCATGAATTGCATACTTTGATGTACTAAACAAAACCATGATGCCATATGTTCAAGGGATGTATGTCATGTAGGGTAAATCATGAATGACATGTTGTTAATTAATAAGTCGATTAAGGATTTGTACCTTCCATATTAATGGAAGTTGATATCTCGACCCTTTGATTAAAATGGAACCATCACATTAAATTCCATGTTCATGGTGTAACAATGAGTTTATTTCATATATTCAAAGAAATACATATCAATAACATAGTCTCATGAAAAGAGTGTGAAACCTTCTTGATGATATATTGTGAAAAAGTGATTATATTAAATAGTAAGAATTCGTGTGTGGTTATCGATGTTGCAGAATTAACTTCTTTCACTTGGGGTCCTTGAACCATTGATCAAACACTAAGTGTTTCCGTTGATCTCAATTAAATTCTATTTGAATTTAATTATCAGAATAAATATTATCCTCAATCTTGAGGAATAATTTTATTCATGTTTTATTGATTGCAAATATTCATAAGGTAATACATAATTATTTATTCATTAATAAATAATTTATTTAATTATGTAAATATTTATTAAATATTTATTCACCAGATTGTGAATAGAATATTGATTTTATTTATTGAATATTTAATAAATATTTATTCATCAGGCCATGAATAAAATATTTATATATGAATACACGTTTAATAATTATATATTCAAGTATTCAATAAATGTCGAGGAGGATGAACATACCAAAATTGCGTTCAATGATGAATATTAATTTTCAATCCAATAAAATAATATTTATCATTGCACGAGATAGTGCATGCCATAAAATAATAATAATATTATTATTATATGACCTGGGGTTATTATATCATTTAAAGGACCGTTGTGCAATTAAATAATATTTTAACATAAACCCTAACTATATAAATAGATTGTTATATCTATTATGCAGGGTTAATAGAGAATTGGTAATCGTTGTGAACAATATATTTATCCCTTGATTCCTCCTCATCCCATTATCTCAAGAATGAGAGATTCCATCCAACCTGAATAAACTTGAAGTGATCAAGACAAACAATACAAGATGATCAATCCACCGCACTAGCGCCTGATATTCTATCAGTGTTGTTCAGAGATCAAAGGACTACGTGTGGATCATCGCTAGAGAGGTTCTACTTTGGGTCCTCCCCAAGCAATGGGTAATCCAAAAATTTTTTGGACTATCAACATCATCATAAAATAAAATTCATAATATGAGGTAATATTTCTTTAGAACTGATTAAATTAATTATAAATTTAACATGAAAAATATTCTCTATGGGTTCCAGACTTTCTACGTTAATATTACTTGAAAAAATTTCATTGGTCATGAAATTTATGTCATGCACAATTGGTGAATGATCCATCGAATCTAAAAAAATATTAATGGTCATTCACACACCAGGTGCTTCTGTTGTGTCCAAAACCTTCATGTTGTATCATGCAAGCATGTTTAAATCTATAATTATTTATTTGATTATTGATCTATTATATGAAATAGTGGTTAGATATTTCATTTATTAATATGAAGTTTAATTAACATGATTTCGACATTTTAATATCCATCATTATAGATTCATATTTACTTAAAGACTATGAACATATAGAGGATGATTGGAGATTCCATTGAGAGGTGTCAAAGATTCTAGCTGGTAGATTGGGTTACACAACGTCAGGCCAGAGTACACGCCGTGTGCCCAATTTCACTACACCTGGATGTGTTGCAGGATACATGGTTTACTAATTAGTTATTATACATGACACATTTATTATACACCGCATGTTGACCGGGTTGACCCAGGACACAATTTTTCAGATTATATGGCATGTAGTTGGCATACACTTTTTGTAGTCTACACGGTTTTGTGGTGAAATTCACACTAATCATGCGATCAAATACATGGATTCTAACCACATGAAACTGAAAATCTATATAATCAATGAAACACATGGTGTTTAGCTAATGTATAAGACATGTAACCCATTAATTCTTGCATATGAAGAATACACCAAGTCATTTGGCGTGTTGAGCGGACACACGATTTCTATCTAGAGTACATGTCATGTGGTTTCACATCCAATGGACACAATGAGTCAGAAGTGGGTTACACAGACACATGAAAGGTGGAACACACTATGTGTATCTAGTTAGTATATGACATGTAGTCTGGTCAAGATACACACTGAAGCATCAAATGTTTATCCTTAATACATGATAATCGATGAACACAACATATAGCATATAAGTACATGCCTTGTAGTATCCCAATAAAAGATAGAATTAAATTACATTAAAATAATTAATTACAGAACTAAAACCTAATTACACTAGTGACACAAGATGTGTTTGATTATGGAATAAAGGTTTTGAAGAACTAATAAATACTCAGTTAATTTATTGTAATTATCTATAATTATTTACTATTTTGTTTTATTTTCCTTGAATGCATTAATTATGGGAATCTCCAAGTGACTTCAAATAGTCATTAAGATAAATCTAATTTATCTATTTATTTATTTATTCAACCCCATTTATCATAATAATAAAGAATGAATTGAAGAGAATGATAGCCAGTGTACTTTTGAGTATTCATTATATGTGTATGACCGTTCATGAGCTTTGACCATACCCATGTATGAGTTGGTTTAATTTAATTTAATTTATTTCATGTGTTATGAAATTAATTATTATTAAATTAAAAAAGATGGCATGCATGTCATTCATTCCTATTTTATTATATAGGACTTGCATGTCCATGATTGTTGATGTAATTACCCCTTAACCAATCCTTTGGTTCCCCTCACTTGCATGTGAGTTATAAAAATATATAGTAAAAGGAGTATCCCAAGGTGAATAAAGGTGGTTCAAGATGGAACTAAGATGAAACCAACCCAGGTGATCTATAGGTGGGCATGTGGAATAATTCAACTCGTTCCAAAATCAGCACAATGAGTTTTCCCCTAGGGTCATGGGTTGATTTATTGTTTACTCAATAAATAAACTATTAGATAACATCATGACTGATTCATTTATCTATCTATTTATTTCTATCTTATGCAATATTTTTTATGAATATAATACCATGATCACAAAAATAAATAGACTAATTTGCATAGATGAAATTTAAATAAATGGATTATACATAAATGTTTTACCGAAATATGGTTAATATATTAAGTAAAATACACTTAATATTAACGATACATGTAAAGGATAAAATAATAAATCTTTACGCATAATAAATAAAATCCCTTGACTTAATATTAAGTTAGACTATGCCTTCGATTACTTAATTAGGAATGAAACTAATAGAACTAAGTGTTTGGACATGTAGTGGAATAAACCTCTCCAGTCCATTCCTTTGTTGAAATATGGTGTTTGAGGTATTCTGGTAGGTCAAGGTGACCCATTTCAAGAGTTTTCCAAATTCCCAGTTTTCCAATGGTAGCTCATTTCACCAGTGAGTCAGGAATGGTGAGTTAGGAGTAGTGAGTTGGAACGGTGAGTCAACAATGGTGACTCACAATGATGACTCATAATAGTAGCTCACTGAATGGGGACTCATTAATGGTGGCTCACCAAATGGAAGCTCACCGAATGGTGACTCACTAAACGGTGACTTACGAACGGTGGCTTGCCGAATGGTAGATCACCGAATGGCGACTCACCGAATGGTAGCTCACTGAATGGTCACTCGTCCAACGGTGAGTCATCCAATGGTGGGTCATACAATGGTGAGTCATCCAATGGTGAATCATACAATGGTGGGTCATCCAACGGTGAATCATCCAATTTTGACTCATCCAACAGTGATTCATGAACAATGTTTCCAGTTTCCTACAGTTTCACCCCTTTGACATTATCATTAACATAAAATACACTCAAAGACTTGTTTTAAGGGATTTAAGGCTAATTCAAATCCCATAACTCCTATCTAAATTTTCCTAAGGTTCTGGGTGTCTTTACTCAGTTAAAACATGTAATCTTGACTAGATCCGCCTTTAATGGAAAATCTAAACCGTATCTAAACCACTGTTCCATTTAGATTTTCAAAAGACTGAGATACCTTACATCCTCGTTCTTCCTTCTTGTTTTTACTTAGTATAGGATGCCCAGAGTTCTTCCTCTCATATGAGTCATGCAATTGAAATACAATCCTTGGATCGTGTTCCCCTTGGAGTTTTCCTGCTGCATTCACACCCCCTATTTTGGTGCAACTAGGAAGTGTCGATCCATCTTCGATATAAGGTATATTCTACCTCTATTATTCTGGTTTCCTTGATCCATTTCCTCACATTTATCCTTTCCATGTGATTTCATGTGATCTAAATGTTTCTAATGAATCTTTCTCGGTTGTTGGTTGGTGTAGTGGTGTCACTATGTCCTCGGGTGGATGCAGTCGTTGCGGGAGAGGCGACCGTAATCCGTTGTGTTGGCCATTCTCGTGAAAAGAGAATAGGAAAAATTTTTAGGTAGGGGATTCACTTATTCTCTATATATTTACATGAAATCACATAGTTAGAATGATTTA
This sequence comes from Viscum album, assembly GCA_963277665.1. NCBI lineage: Eukaryota > Viridiplantae > Streptophyta > Magnoliopsida > Santalales > Viscaceae > Viscum > Viscum album. The sequence continues at coordinate 913,250,529 of OY728153.1, forward strand.
TCCCTTTAGATCACAATGAAATTAACATAATAAATATTTGAACATGATTAAAGAATTGGTATCAATTTCTCATTGATGTTATTGCCTCTTGATTTTCTAGATAGTGTGATATCTATGCTTTGCTTTTTTAGAATGTCATTCTTGATGGAAATTTATAAAGAACATAAAGACGAGATTAATTATAAATTGATTGGATAAATAATTAAAGAGGCATGTTAATGAATACGGTTGTTGTTGTTGTGATTTGATGATAACCAAATGGATGTAGTTATGAATGTTTAATTAAATCAATTAATTCAAGGTGGAATAAGAACTGGTTTTATGATAAAAATTTAATGACTTATGGGGTATGATTTACCCAATTTCTTGTAAAGTAAAATTTCATTATTCTTTGGAGCCGTGAGAGCTCTCGTGTGTGAAGACTGGATGCCTTGTTTTAGGGCCAAGAGCCCGGTTTCTATGTTTGTTTCCTGCTGCTTGTGTTGTGTTCCAAGATAACTGAGTTTGGATGGATGTTGTGATATGTAGGGTAGGTATTCCCTATTCTTGTGGAATTAGTTGACACCTAGAGTGGTGAGATGCATCAGTTTATGCATGTGGGTGTTGGGGAGGGCATCCGAGATGATGGAACAGGTTGAAGATGGGCTTACCCATTGATATGAAAGTTGGATACTTATTGAATCTGTTGTTTGTTTATCTAATTTAATTTCCCCAATTATTGAGGCAAATGGTCTTACTTACCCTCATTCCAAAAGTGGTGAAGACACACAGGGTATGCCACATGATTTCTACATTTAGCTTCTCAAGGATGGATGGGTCTACGCTCCTGATATAGGTGGTAAGGACTCGATGGGTAGTTCATCTACTCACTATATTTATCCCCTTGTGTTTGGTATCTTAGGTTATTTTCTTAGAATACCTAGAATTATGGAAAGTGATTATGTTGTTAATAAATGAATAAATCTTTAACCCATGGGTTTGGAGCTTGCTGGGATGTAATGCTGGGGTTGTATTTCTGTGAAACTGTGGACTCAGTTTGCTTATTCTTGGAGGGAATAGATCTTGGTTGGAATGATAATGGAATGTGATGTGGAAATTATGATGGTTAACTAACGGTTAAATAATTAATTAATGTAAATTAAAATTGATGGAAAAAGGGATAATGTAACTTAATGACGCTCTTTAAAATGGTTGTGTGCTTATAGGATATCTAGTCTTAGCATTGGCAGTCGGGAGTCTGAGAGACGTGAGCTGTAGTTGAGTCTAGGACTAGGTTATGCCCATAGTGTGGTTGTGAGCTATATTATATCCTGTACGTTTTGTTTTTCTATACGCTACTCCACCCTTTCCGTTAGGGAAACTGACACCCTGAGGATTCTGAGCCCTAGGGGGTGTTTTCACCAACATCTTAGTGGGAAGATGGATGTATGACTACCCCCTTTGACTCCACACTCTTCTCTTAGTAGTTACTTGTGCTGGTAGGAATTATGGTTAGTTTTCCTCATATATGTGTGTAGAGGGATGTAATGGCTTGTGGTTATTTCACACATATATTTTGGATATAGTTTCCTAAGGACTACTATAGGTATAACATGCATTGGATATGATGAATTGAGGTATAATACCCAACGCGTGATACATGTTATGTAAGCCATGGTGGCTCCCAGAAACTACCTAGTTACTTTTGGCTATATGGACGTGGTGGTTGTGTTGCATGAGGTGCATGTTGTGGTGCTCTGCCTAAGTGTCTTTGTGCTAGCCTTTTTGGAGAGATATGCTCAGGACGTGCGACGTTGGGGAAATGTGGAAAAACAGTGTGGAAGTTATAGTAGGGTACCCTTGATATTCTTTATTATATAATATGCTCTTGTACGTGATACTTGGTGAGATTATCCATGGTGATTCTAGGAACTTAGTATACCTATTTAGTTGATGAGTTAGTTTCACTTGTTGTTCATTGTGCTTTAGCATTATTTCTTTAATTTTGAACAAGAGGCTACAAGGAGGATCCTACTGAGTATATTTTTATACTCAACCTACATTTATATAAAATATTTTTTAGGTTAGTTGGAGAAGTTTTGATATTATACTGGTTACTACTAGATTTCAGGTTTTGCAGGAGCTGTTCAACCTTCATGGTCATTTCTGTTTTAATTTCTTTTGCTACTTGCAGTTTTCCCTTTTAGTTGTAGTAGTTTTTACAAGACATTATATACATGTACTTGGGTTTATTTTATACTATAGTCTGAATAGGAGTTGTTTGGTTTCTATCTTATCTCTATCTTTCGCATGTGTTCTCTTAGAGGTCAATGAATCCCATCTGTGTGTTTACTATACCCTCAGTGCTAGTCACTAACCTGATGCCTACTAGAGGCAAGACTCAAGTGTCATTATCTCTCTTCTCCCATTGTTGGCCTAGGAGGGGTACACTTTGTGGGGAGGGGTCTGTGAGAGAGTGGTATCAAAGGTCTGGTTTAAGGATAGGATGAAGTTTGAAGTTAGGCATAGGCGAGGTTGCATGGGTTGGTATGGAAACAGTGTCAATTAATTTTAGAAAGCACTGTAAACACGGAATACCATACAAGACACAGGTATTTAGGGACCCCTGTGATCTCATACATAGACCTTCAAGCTTATAGTGTATACTAAAATAGGTGATACTCATTGCAGGGTAGAGACTTAGGAAAGGATCATGCATAATTCTTATTTGTACCTATGTTTGAATGGGTAGACTTTGGGATAGGTTAACCTAAAATGAATAAAATAAAAAAATTAATTAATGTTAAAGTCTTACATATTCTAGGTTTAGGAACTCTAACTATTTGTTCTTTTTGTAGGTATGGCTCCAGGTCGACGTCCTCATTAGGTTCACATAAAAGATATTCAGCAGGTTGCACCAACAGATCGCCATAGAGTAGAGGTTGATGATGATGACACTTAGAGGAGGAAACTATGAGAATTTCAACACTAGAATCTATATAAGTATGATGGATCTATTTTAGATGCATTCATGGAAGATCAGTCAGAGGAGGTTGAGATAGAATTCAGTTCGATTTGTGATTAGAAGGAGCACTGGGTATCATTGGTTGTGAAAATGCTACATGGGGCAGTGAGGAAGTGGTGGTTATTGTTCATCAGGGATCACGAGTAGTCGACGGTCTTGTGGGAGAAGTTTTGAGATAATTTTAGAGTTGGGTTTCTTTCTTTAACCATGAAGGAGTCCAGTCACCAGGAGCTTCTTACCCTTCGGTAGGGGAGCTCCAGTGTGTGAGAGTTCAAGATCCATTTTAGGAACCTTTTGCAATATGATTTGGACCTATTTCTAAATGAGGAGGCTAGAGTGAGGAATTTTGAGGAGGCTTTACATCCATAGATCTAGCAACAAATCACCCCGTTTATGCTGACAACATATCTCGAGCTGCTGGCAAGGGTGGAGGTCATTTAGAGGACATTATCCATAACCATATTGTCACGAGAGGGGAGTTGCTGGGATTCCTCATGAAGCAGAGCTGTGTTCTGGGGTTCCTGGTTTTCAGGGTAGAAGAGTTTCCATTTAGCCAGGGGTAGGTCCCATACCTCAATGACTTGTTTCTTCGGGGGTAGCGGCTCTCAATCCTATGCTAAGGGATAAGGTGTTTGTTTTTCTTATGGAGGCTGATATCATCAGTGGCATGAGTTCCCAACCTTTATGAGAAGTCAGTGTGTGCTAGGTGTTCCACTCCAGGTTCCTCCATTGAGGCAGTTCCATACGAGGTAGCAGTAGTAGGTTGCACCATATTTTGATCATCATAGAGCATATAGGGTAGGTAGAGGACAACCCCGGGATTCTCCCCATACTCATATAGAAGAGCAAGATCTCATAGGTGGTCGTTAGTGGGGTTAGAGAGGCTGTAGAGTTGGCCATGGTTAGCTTCATGCATTAGCATTGCCAGCGTTAGGCAAGCCAAACATCATTAGAGGTACACTTTTCTTGTTTTATACTTGGTTGCATGCCTTGTTTGATATAGTAGTGACACACTCCTTCATATCACCTTCCCTTGTCTATTTCTTGGGACTTGAGGTAGAGAGTCTTCTAGTGCCCTTGGCATTGACTACATCAGTCAGAGGTCGAGCTGACTAGTTAAAAGTATGTAGATACTATGAGATAGTGCTGGGGTATCACCACTCTTGGGGAGATTTCATATGTTTATAGATATAACCATATTATGTCATACTTATCATGGATTGGTTGTATTTGGTGCATGATATCTTGGATTGCTTCCGGAGGAAGGTGGTGTTCTTCGACGATGATGGAGAGCCAGTAATGTTTGTTGGCGAGAGAGGCCCTTAGATGGTTTAAATGATTTTTCTATCCTTATCATCCTTGATGGTTAAGATAATTTTGATTTCATTGAAGGTTCAATAGTTGGTGTTTCCTAGGGTCATGGAAGAGCACCCTGATGTCTTCCTAGAGAAGGTTGTAGCGTTACCCCCTCGATGAGAGATTGAGTTCGGGATCGAGCTATAACCAGGCGTGTCTCCTATCTCAATGTATCCATATAGGATGTCACCTTCTAAGTTTCGAGAGATGCATATACAAATAAATGGTCTATTAAGGTGTAGTTTTATTCAGCCAAATGTGTCACTGTGGGGTGCACCAATTTTGTTTGTGAATAAGGCTAATGACAGTTTGCAGTTGTGTTTCGATTATCATCACTTAAACTGAGTGACAGTGAAGAACCGCTATCCTATTAGATGTATTGATGATTTATTCGATCAAATTAAGGGTTAAAGTTGGTTCGTGAAGATCTATTTGTGTTAAGGATGTCATCAAATGCATGTTAAGGACGAGGATATCCTGAAGACTACTTTCTATTGTCATCATGTGAATTATGGGTTCGTTGTGATTCCATTCGGTGTGATGAATTATCTAGATATGTTCATGGAGTTGATGAATGTTGTGTTCCGTTAGTTTCTAGATAAGTTTGTGGTGGTTTTCATCAACAAAATCCTTGTGTATTCCATATCTGAGGAGAAGAATATAGGAGATTTGCATGCTGTTTTGGGAGTTCTTCGTTGTGAGAAGCTATTTGGGAAGTTGTAAAAGTGTGAGTTTTTTGGATTGAGAAGTCCATTTATTTGGTCATCTTGTATCCCAGTAGGGAGTAGCTATGGATCTGTCAAATATATAAACTGTTGTGTCTTGGTTATCCCCCAAGACAGTGGTAGAGGTGCAAAGTTTCCTTGGTCTCGTAGGATATTATAGGAGGTTCATAGATGATTTATCTTATGTTACAACTCCTTTGACAATGTTGACCCAAAATTATTAGGAATTATTGTAGAATGACTAGTGTTAGGAAGCTTTTGAGTATCTGAAGAAGAATTTAGTTAGTGCTCTGGTTCTTTGTCTTCTAGTAGAAGGAGTTCAGTTCGATGTTTTTTATGATGCTTCACATATGGGGTTAGGCTGTATTCTGATGTAACATATATTGGTCATTTCTTATGGGTATTAGCAGTTTCATCCTCATGAACATAACTATTCCACCCACAATCTTGATTTGGTGGTAGTGGTGTTTTCCCTGAAGCTGTGGAGACATTACCTCATTGGTGAGTGTTTTGTGGTCTTCACCGATCATAAGAGTTTGAGGTACGTTTTCTCCCAGCATGACTTGAACTTGTAATAGCATCATTGGATGAAGTTCTTATAGGATTACAACTTTTAAATTTCATATACACCTAGAAAAGGGAATGTTGTAGCCGATGCGCTGAGAAGGAAGTTGCATAGTGATACAGTGCGTGAATTTGGTGATTCCTAGAGAGTGATGGAAGAACTTTCATCATTACATCTATATATGAGATAAGTTGGGGTATAGGTTGTATTTTTTTAGATTATGGTGTAGTTATCTCTCATGCAACAAGTGGAGTAATCCCAGTTGGGGGATCTTGAGATGGAGGTATGGGGGGACCAAGTTGTTTATGGTGAGGCCCCTGATGGTTGGTCTGAGGATGAACAACACTGGGTGTTGTTTTAGGGAAGGATTTTCATTCCTTTTATGATGAAATAGATGGTTCTTATAGAGTTCAATAGTTCATACTTACTGGTATATCTTAGCATGGAAAAGATGTACTGAGCTTTGAGAGGTCAGTTTTGGTGTCCTGGGTTGAAACATGTAGTTGTAGAGTTTGTGTCTTGATGTTTTTTCTACCATAAGGTGAAGGCCAAACACCGTGTTCCTGGTGGTTTGCTCCATCCATTAGATGTTCCTTATTATAAGTGGGAGGAAATATCGATGGAATTTGTTACTATTTTACCTCAAGCTCAGGGAGGTTATGATGCTATATGGGTAGTAGTGGATCATTTGATGAAATCATCCCACTTTATAGTAATCAAGGAGTCAAGATCGGTGGAGGTTTTGTCGAGGTAGTATCTGGAGGAGGTGGTGAGACTCTACAAAAATACGAGGATGATCATTTTTGATCAAGATCTAAAATTTACCTCCAGGGTATGGAGAGGTCTCCAGAATGATTTTGGTTCTCATCTATGCCTTATTATTACTTTTCATCCACAAATAGATTGTCAAACAAAGTATAATATCTAGACTCTTGAAGACATGTTGCGTTTTGTGTCCTGGATTTTGGAGGTTCATAGATGAGGCACCTGCCCTTGGTAGAGTTCACTTACAACAATAGTTTCTACTCCACCATCGGTATGACACCATTTTAAGCTTTTCATGGCCAACCTTTTTGTTCTCTATTGTGCTGGACTAGGGTAGGAGAGTTAGCAATTCTCAAGCTAGAACTAGTACAAAATACGATAGATATGGTTTAGGTGATTCATGAGTGGATGAAGGCAGCACAAGATCATTATAAGTCATATGATGATCATAGGAGGAGACCTCTAGAGTTTGAATTTGGGTATGACATGCTTTTGAAGGTGACTCTTCGTCATGGGTAGTAAAGGTTTGGTTATGCGAGTAATATTTCTCCCCACTTTGTTGGGATTTTCGATGTGTTGGATTGTGTTGGAGTCACGACATATCGAGTAGAACTTCTCCCATAGATGAGACAGATACAGGATGTTTTACATGTGTCGTAGCTCCATCTTTATCTTCATGATGAATCCCATGTCATTGATTGGGGTGAGATCGATGTTGACAATGATGCAACCTTTGAGGATCGGCCTTTAGAGATCCAGAACCGTAAGGAGAAGGTGTTTTGCGGGCATGCTATCCCCTTAGTTCGTGTATTATGGAATCATGGTGGCATGGAGGAGAGTACCTGGGAATATGAGATGTAGATATGTGCTCAGTACCCCAAGCTGTTTTATGATTAATTCTTCTCTTGTAACATTGTTCGTTTGGTGGTTTTAGACCCCTTTCCATTTATGAGATGACTTTCTCTTGTTTCTTTTTGTGGATTTCTCTCTTTTGAGAGGTATCTCATCTAGGAGAGTTTTTAGGAGCTGTTTGTGGTTGTCATGTGGTTTCATGTTGTTCCTTGATGAAGTAATTGAGCTCTTATAGTGGTAATAGATTTGAAGGGTATCTTGAAGGGTGGTTGTTCGGACCCTTTTTCTATTTCCTATTTGGGTTGGTTTTGGATTCTCGAGAGTGATAATAGTTTAAGAGTTATACGATGTAATGACCTGGACCTCTTCGGTCCATTAATTTGTTGAAATCTAGTATTTGAGGTGTTTTGGGAGGTCAAGGTGACTCATTTTATGACTTTTCCAAATTCCTAGTTTTCTAACAGTAGCTCGTTTCACCGGTGAGTCAGGAATGGTGAGTCATGAGTGATGAGTCAGAATGGTGAGTTAGAAACAATGACTTGAAATAGTGACTCACGATGGTAGATCACCTAATGGTGACTCAAGAATGGTTGATCACTAAACAGTAGCTCCGAACAGCGACTCACCAAATGGCGACTCGCGAACAGTGGCTCGCCAAACAGTAGCTCACCGAACAGTGACTCACCGAATGGTAGCTCACCGAACGGTCACTCATCTAATGGTGAATCATCCAATGGTGAGTCATCCCACAGTGACTCATCCAATAGTGAGTCATCCAATGGTGACTCTTCCAATGGTCAATCATCCAACAGTGACTCATCCAATGGTGATTCATGAACAATGTTTCCAGCTTCCTATAGTTTCTCCCCTTTGATGTTATATTTGATGTAAAATGAATTCAAAGCCTTATTTTAAGAGATTTAAGACTGATTCAAATCCCATAAGTCCTGTCTAAATTTAATAAGGGTCTGGGTGCCTTCACTCAGTCAAAACACATAATATTGACCAGATCCTCCTTTAATGGAAAATCTAAACCATATCTAAACCACTTCTCTGTTTATATTTTCAAAAGGTCAAGATACCTTCCTCCCTTTTTCTTCCTTCTTGTTTTTACTTGGTACAAGATGAACAGATTTATTCCTCCCATAAGAGTCATGAGATCAAACTTCAATCCTCGGATCGTGTTCCCCTTTGAGTTTTCCTACTGCATGCACACCCCCTATTTTGGTGCAACCAAGAAGTGTTGATCCATCTTTGATATAAGGTATGTTCTACCTACATTATTTTGAGTTCCTAAATCTGTTTCCTCCCATTTATACTTTCCATGTGATGGCATGTGATATCCATTTTTCTAATAGATCTTTCTCAGTTATTAGTTGGTGCGGTGGCATCACAACATCCTCAGATGGATGAAGTTGTTGCGGGAGAGGTGATCGTGATCTGTTGTGTTGGACGTTCTCATGTAAAGAATGCCAGAAAACTTTTAAGGTAGAGGATTTTATGCTTCTCTATATATTTACATGAATCACAGAGTTAGAATGATTTATACCTTTGGATTACAATGGAATTGAAATAATAAATATTTGAACCAGATTAAAGAATTGGTATCAATTGCTAGGTTATGTTATCATCTCTTGATTTTCTAGATAGTGTGATATCTATTCTTTTCTTGTTTAGCATGTTGTTCTTGATAGAAAGTGGTAAATAACATAAATCTAAGATTAATTATAAATTAATTGGATAAATAATTAAAGATTCATGTTAATGAATCCAGTTTTTGTTATTTTTATTTGATGATAATAAAATGGATGTAATAACACATGTTTAATTGAATAAATTAATTCAAGGTGGAATGAGAACCAGTTTTGTGATAAAAAGTTAACACCTTATGGGGTCTGAGTTACCAGATTTCTTGTAAAGGCCATATGCTTTATGCTTTGGAGCCCTAAGAGCTCACTGTGTATGAAGAATGGATGCCTTGTTTTAGGGCCAAGAGCCCGGTTGCTATTTTTGTTTCCTATTGCTTGTTTTGTGTCGTGAGCCTAGGATAGCTGAGCCTAGAGGGATGTTGTGATATGTGGGGTAGGGAGGCTTAGTTTTTGTGGTAGAAATTGACTCTTGGATGGAATGGATCTTGGTTGGAATGATAATGGAATGTGATGTGGAAATGATGATGGTTAATTAATGGTTAAAGAATTAATTAACATAAAGTAAAATTGATAAAAAAGGGATAAATTAACTTAATGAATCTATTTAAAATGGTTGTGTTCTTATAGGTCATCTAGTCTTAGTAGTGGTATCCAAGAGTTTGAGAGACATGATCTATAGTTGAGTCTAAGACTAGGTTATTCCCATAGTGTGGTTGTGATCTATATTATATCTTGTACATTTTTTGTTTCTATATGCTACTCTACCCTATTGGTTAGGGAAACTGACACCCTGGGGATTCTGAGCCCTGGAAGGGGGGGGGGGTGTTTTTCCTAACATCTCGGTGGGAGGATAGATGGCTAACTACCCCCTTTGACCCCACACTCTTCTCTTGGTAGTTACTTGTGCTAGTAGGCATGGTGGTTAGTTTTCCCCATTCATATGTGTAGAGGGATATAATGTATTGTGGTTATTTACCACACATATATTATGGATATAGTTTCCTAAGGACTACTATAGGTATAACGTATATTGGCTGTGATGGCTTGAGGTATAATACCCGACATATGATACACGTTATGCGAGCTATAGTGGCTCTTGGAAACTACCTGGTTACTTTTGGATATGTGGAAGTGGTGGTTGTTTTGCATAGGGCTAGCCTTTTTGGAGAGAGATGCTCCAGACATGTGGCGTTGGGGAAAAGTGGCAAACTAGTGGGGAAGTTGTAGCAGGTTACCCAGGATATTATTTATTATATAATATTCTTTTGTATGAGATACTTGGTGAGATTATCCATGGTGATGCCAAGAAATTAGTATACCTGTTTAGGTGATGAGTTAGTTCCACTTGTTGTTCACCGTACTTCATCATTATTTCTTTAATTTTTCATGAGAGACTCCATGGAAGATTATACCGAGTATATTGTTATACTCACCCTACATTTATATAAACTATTTTTTAGGTTAGTTGAAGTAGGTTATAGATTAGGATAAAACCTACTAGCTTGAGGATTTTTCAGGAGCTGTTCGGGCTTCGTTGTCGCTGTCGTTTTACCGTCCTTTGGTACTTACAATTTCCCTTTAGTTGTAGTAGTTTTTGCATGATATTACACACATGCACTTGGGGTTATTTTATACTGTAGTATGAATAGGATTTATTTGGTGTATGTATTATCTCTCTCTTTCACATGTGTTCTCTTAGAGGGTAATGCTTCCCATCTATGTGTTTACTATACCCTCGGTGCTAGTCGCTAATCCGGGGCCTACAGGAGGTGAGTCTTGGGTATCATTATATCTCTTCTCTCATTTCCAGACCAAAACTTTGTAGGGAGGGGATCGTGATAAGACAACCCTTTTTTAGACACTTAATTTTATAAGTGGAGTTTTTATGAAAGTTTCGGGTTTACTTAACCATTTTGTATCAAGAATAGTATCCATTGATAAACTTAGTGTAACTTGGAGGAAACTGTTAAGGACATCCTAGTTAGGATTTCAGGATTAGGGAATCCAATCGATGGATCAAGGAGCTACACAACCATATTTGGAAAGGACCTGCTTACCTAAATACCTTTAAGTAATTGACCACACCATAGCTTGGGTTATAATAAGGGAAATATGGATCCTTTTAATTACAATGTATGAGAATCTAGACATTTTGAGTCTAATGGAGAGGGATTTTGGGACTTTATAAAATAGTGGGAGACCTTACAAAATTAAATTCATTATGCCTCACATAAATTTTAATCAAGTGAATTACTAATAATAGACTCTTATAATTTTAGAATAATGGAAATTTCATCATCAACATTATCCCTCTAATCAATCTTAGATAATGAGAATCTCCTTATTGGAAATAATTTCCAGGAATGGTTCATATTCCTACTGGTTATGTTGCATCATGAATGGAAATATAACATGTTAGAATACTCACTACCTGATACGCCTTATAAGGAGGAAAGTGATAAATAGTTCACTTTCTATGATAAAAAATCAAGTGATGTGGTCAATGTTCAGTTTTAATGCTTTCATCAATGTCTAATAAACTCATGAAGTCAAATAAAGACATGAATGCTTATAATATGATCCAACATCTCTGTGGTCTATATCAGAAGAGAGATATAAATGAAAGTTTTGAGATATCTAAGGCCCTATTTAAGAGAAATCCCAAAGAAGGTGCATCATCTAGGCCTCACGTAGTCAAACTTATTGGCTACATTGAGCGCCTAGAGGTTATAGGGTTTAAAATTTCTGAATAACTATGTACCAATATCATTCTTGCATCACTTCCTCATAGATTCTACATATTTTTTTTTTCAATTTCAATATAAACAACATAGATAAGTTTCTTAAAGATATTCTCAAATTTCTTCACCAAGTTAATAAAAAATTAAGAATGACAAGCCTTCCATCCTTATAGTGAAAAAAGTAAAGACAAGCTAAAGATCTGTAAGTCCAAATCTTCTTCAAAACACCCTTATAAGAAGATAAAGATCATGGATAAAATAAGGGAACACAATACTATCTAATTTTATTATTGAAGGAATGGACATTGGAAGAAAAATTTCTCCTATGCATAGAAGAAAAGGGAAGCTTCAGGTATGTTTGTTATCAAGTAAAATCTATCTATTTCTACAAATTGGGTATTAGATTCTACATGTGGTGCTCATATATGTATTCAAATATAGGATCCAAGTAGATTATAGAAGATTACACAAGGGGAGGTAGATCTATGAGCATCCAATAGAGCTATACTTACTATCATGGCCATTGGGGACTACCACTCTTGGTTTTAAAATATTTTTATTATGTAGCATATGTTACCAAAAAAAAATATTTCTGTATTTAGAATTGATACTGGTGGATTTATTTTCAAATTTGGAAATTAATGTTGTTTATTTTATTAAGAAATAACATGTTATAGTAAGGAATATTTAAATAACGGTCTTTATGTGTTGGTTTACATGAACCAAGTAATGGAATCAATAAGAAATATACTTCACACAACACATACCACACCCAACTATGGAATCACCAGCTAGGTTATGTAAAATAAAATCATTTTAAAAAATTTCATCAAGATAGATATTTAGATTCATTTAAACTAAAAACACTTGTTGTATTTTATACATGTTTATAAGGAAAAATGAAAAAATACCCATTTAGAAAAAAAGGTGAAAGATCTAAAGAGCTTCTTGAATTAGTTTATACTGATATGTGTGGACCATTATTAGTTAAAGAAATGGGAGGCTTATCATACTTCATAAAATTTATTTATTATTTTAGAATATATGGATATATATACTTAATGAGGCATAAGTCATCTTCTTTTGATAGATTCAAAGAATCTATGAATGAAGTTGAGAACTATCTTGGTAAGAAGATTATGAAAATCTACTCAGACCATGGTGAACAATATATTAACCATGAATTCATTGATTATTTACAAGATTTTGGGATTCTATCCCAAATCACTCCTCTTTATACACCTTAATAGAATAATGTAAGTGAAAAGAGGAACCACACTTTATTGGACATGGTGAGATCAATGATGAGTCATGTGGGTCTTCAATTATTCTTTTGGGGATATGCATTACAGACAAAAAAACATATACTAAAACAAGTTCCAATGAAAGAAAAAATGGTACTCTATATGAACTTTAGTGTGGAACAAAATCCATGTTGTTGAATTTAAATTTTTTGGGTTGCAAAGTGTTTTGTAAACCATCTTCATTCAACAAACTTTCACCCTAAGACATTAAGTATACCTTTATAGGATATACCAAGGAAACAAGGGGATATTACCTATAAAACCTCTAAAAAAAGATGATAGTGGCAAGACACACCATATTCCTTGAGAGAAATAACATCTCTAAAAGAGATAGTGGGAACAAGATTGAATTTTATGAAGTCCAGGCTCAAGGTACACAAGTGTTGGCATAGGAACAAATTCCACAAATCCCTATAGAAAAAGAAGTCACAGAGACAAAATTACCACATAGGAGTATAAGAGTGGTTATAAAACTAGAATGGGATGATTTTCTAGTAATCGAGGATGATGACTTATTATTAGTTGATAATAATGATCCTATAACCTATAAGGTAGTAGTAAGTGGCACAGATTTTACCAAGTGGAAAGAAGTTATGAATTATGAAAGGGATTCCATATATCAAAACCAAGAGTAGATTTTGGTAGATCCTATAGTGTATAAAAATACCATTTTTTGTAAATGGGTATTCAAGAAGAAAATGAACATGGATGGATACGTCATAGACTGCGACAGAACCTCTTCACCAGTTGTTATGCTGAAACCCATCCAAATTATACATTCCATTATGGCTTACCATAACTATGTTTTTTGGAAAATGGATGTCAAGATAGCCTTACTTAAAGGTAACCTTCGAAAAATTGTCAATATAAAACAACCTGAAGGATTTTTGACTCCAAAGGATGCCAACAAGGAATGAAAATTATAAAGATACATTTATGGATTAAAACACGTTCCAAGTCATGGAAGATTTGAATTGATGAAGCCATACAAGAATTTGGTTTAATAAATAATGAATGCGAGCTTTGTGTCTATAAGTGGTTTAGTTGGGGGTGTGGTCATTTTCTTAATAGTTTATATCAATGACATACTACTTATTAAAAACGGAATACTAGTCTTACGGTATATTAAATCTTGGTTAAACACATGTTTCTCTATGAAGGACTTATGTGAAGTAGCACATATTCTTAGGATAAAGATCCATCATGATAGATCTAAGAGTCTTATTATACTAAGTCAAGGTACATATATTGACAAGATACTGAATATATTCAATATGAAACAATACACTAGGGTATTTCTACCATTGTCACATAGAATTCATATTTATAAGAAAATTTGTCCTCAAAAAAATGAGGAAAGACAAAGGATGGTAAGGATTCAATATGAGTCAGCGATTGAGTAAGTTATGTATGTTATGATATGTAATAGGCTAGATGTCACATATACCTTAAGTTATGTAGAAATATATCAAGCTGATCCAAGTGACTGCCATTGGATGGTAGTCAAGACTGTTCTTAAGTATCTGAGGTTTACGAAGGATATATTCCTAGTATATGGAGGACATTAGGAACTAGTCATTAGAAGATATTAATATTATATTTTCAAAATAGATTAAGATGATATAAAATTGTATACGGGATATATATTCACTCTCAATAAAGGTGCTATGAGTTGGAAGATCTCAAAGAAAGTTTTTTTCATAGATTCTATAGTAGATTATAAGTATATCATTACTTATAAGGTAGCTAAAGAAGCAATTTGAATACACAAAACCATTCAATAGAGTGACATGGTATCTAGTAGTAAATATACTACCACACTTTATTGTGATAACAATGCAGTGATGGCCCTTATAAAGGAGTCAAGGTCACATCAGTGGATGAAGTACATACTTTAGAAGTATAATCTCTTGAGAGATTTTTCTCAAATAAATGAAGTTACAATGATAAACATATCTATGGAAGAAAACATGGAGATCCCATTAACTAAAATATTAACTCATTAGAAACATGATCATCATGTGTGATCTAGCAGATTGAAAGTCATAGGCATTTGGATCTAGTTCATGTGGGAGTTTGTTGGAGTTAGTGTTGTAGAAAAAATTGTTTTTACTTTGGAATACATGTATATTATAAGATTTGAATATTAAGAAAACATTTTAAAACATATTTTTGATTTTTCTTCATGAATTTAATGTAATAATATACTATAGTATCTATCACATTGATAAGGTTATAGTAGTTCTCTAATATGATAATAACTTTGAAATTCCATAATGACATTCTTAAATATAGTTCTATGGTTAAATAACACATAAAATATTTACTGTTAAGTATGAGTACTTGTATGAATATGAGACTTCTTCTCATGAATTTTTCACTTGGTAATCTCCAATATAAGAGATTATGAGAATAAACCTACCATTAGAAATTCTTCATGTTTATGTGTCATCAAATATTCCTATCTACAAGAATGTCTATTGGTATTTAGGCTCTAAGATAATTATTATTTCTTTTCATGACTCATGTACTTTGATGTACTGACCAAAACCATGATTCCATATGTTTTTTGGAAGTAGGGTATATTGGATCCTTCGAAAATGGTATGTTATTAATTAATAAGATGAGGAAGGATTTGTCCCTTCTATATTAATGAATGTTGATATCTCCCCCATTTTATTGAAATGAGATTGCCACATTAAATTTTATGTCTATGGTGGAAAGAAAATTTTATTTTATATAGTCGACAAAGATGTATCAAGCACATAGGTTGGTGACATGAGTTTGAAACCTTATTGATGAGATATTATGACAAAGTGATTATATTACAAAGTAACCATTCGTGTGTGTTTTTTGACATTATGAAATTAAATTCTATCTCTTAGGTTCCTTGACCCATTTCTAGATAGTAATATTAGACTTTAGGAAATTCCACCTAATGCTAATGAGAAAGAATCCTGGAGGGTTATACACTAAGTGTTTCTATTGATTTTAATTAAACTCTATTTGAATGTAATTATTGGAATAAATATTATTCTCAAGACCGAGGAATAATTTTATTCAGGATTTAAAGACTGAAAATATTTTCAAGGTAATAAATAATTATTTATTCATTAATATATAATTTATTTAATCACATGAATATTTAATAAATATTTATTTTATATATTGTGAATAGAGTATTTATTTTATTTATTAAATATTTAATAAAAATTTATTCACCAGAATGTGAATAGAATATTTATATATGAATAAATATTTAATAAATATTTATTTGGGTATTTGATAAATGATGAGGATGATTAGCAGACTAAGATTGTGTCTGGTGATAAATAGTAATTTGCAAGCTGGTAAAATAATTTTTATCATTATTCCTGATAAAAAATACAATAAAATAATAATAATAATATATTCCATGGGGTTAGATAACGTTTATTATATTATTTAAAGGTTTGTTGTGCGATTAAATAATATTTTAACCTAAACCCTAACTATATAAATAGACTATTATGTCTGTTGTGTAGGGTTAATCGAGAATTGAGAATCATTATGCACAACAGATTTATCTCTTGAGTTCTTCTCCTCTAATCCTATCAAGAATGATATATTCCTTCCAGCCCTAAGTAACTTGAAGTAATCAAGATTAACAAAAAAATATGATTGATCTACCATGCTAGTATCCTATATTCCATCGGTGTTGTTCATAGATCAAAATACCACATGTGGACCACTACTATAGGGGATCTACTTTGGATTCTCCCTACACAATGATGGAAATCTGAAAAGGGTTTTAGAGAATCAACATCTTAATCAAGAAAAATCATAATTTGAGGTAATATTTCTTCATATCTGATTAAATTAATTATAAATTTAACATGAAAAAGATCATCTTTGGTTTATTTTATTTCTATTTCAATATTTGATGGAATTTTTTTTGTTCATGAAATTTAAATATTTCAGAATTGGAGAATAATATTTCGAATATAAAAAAATCCATAATGGTTATTAACCCACCAGATGCTTTTACTACATTCATAACCTTCACCAATAGCTTTAGTTCTACACTTCCTTCCATATAGGACTTCATAAGGATCCATCTGAATTCTTGAGTGAAATCTATTATTATAAAAAAATTCCAACAAAATAAGGTGTTTATCCTAAACACCTTTAAAATCCATCAAAAATGATATAAATATATCTTCTAGGTTTTAAATGGTCTTCTTAGACTGACCATCTGTTTGAGGATGATATACAATGAAAAATCTCAGCTCCATATTCAAATATTTCTAAAGACTTATCTATAACTTCAAGGTAAACCTAAGATCCTAATTAGATATAATAAAATTTAGTAATCCATGAAACCTTACCACTTAATTAATATATATCCTTTAAATATTATCAAGAAAGAAATATTCTCTGATAATAATGAAAAGTGATTATTTTATAAGGTGATCAACTATAACCCAAATAATATTATGCCCTTTTATATGTTTTGGGGAGTCCAGTGAAACAATCTATGGCGATGTTTTCCCATTTCCACTTTGATATGGGTGATAGTTATAACATACCATTATACTTCTATCTCTTCACCTTAACTTGCTAACATACCAAGCATCGAGATACACACTCTGCAATATCCTTTTTCATGTTATCCCAATAGAAATAATCTTTCAGATCTATATACATATTCATACTTCTGGGATGAGTGAATAATGATGAACTATGAGATTCATCCAAAAACTCCTTTAAGTTTGGTATTTAATGGACACATACTTAGTTTTTGAACTATATCATTCCATCACAATCATGATTGAAATTAGGAAAATTTCTCACCTTTTTCTATAGTTCCACATCTTGCTTCCATGCCTATTTAATCCTCACATGAATGGATGGGTAAACATTCATATTATAAAGATACTATTTATACCATTTACTCATTATTTCAAGATATATATTTTGAAAATCCCTAAATATTGAATCCATTTCAATCTACATTATGAAAAAACTAGCATGGTCCTTCCGTCTTTGAACATTAACCACATTTTTCACCTTCCCAAGGTGGTAGTGTATTGAGAAGTCATAATATTTAATCAATCCTAACCATCTGATTTGGTACATATTCAACTCAATATACATGAATATATTCTTTAAAATTTTATAATTATTATATATATAATATATTTAACCATAAATATAACACCTCTATATTTTCAATGAAAAAATCATTGTTGCTAACTCCAAATCATGAGTCGGGCAATTTTTCTCATGAATTTTAAATTAGCATGAGGAATAATCTATCACCATATCATTATTTACAAGGAATCATATTAATTCCTTCTTTAATTCATCATAATATATTTGTAACCCTTCTCCACTATGGGGTAGTATGAGTAAAGGTTCACTGATCAACCTTCTTTTTAGCACATTGAAATTTTTCTCAAGGTCTTCAATACAATATTAAAATGATTTTCATGCTCTTAATTTATCTTTAAATATATATAAGAACATTATTTATAAATACTACCATAAATTAATCAAGATAATATTTAAAAAATATATTCAATAGATCCATGAAGATGGTGGAGGCATTAGAAAGTCTAAATGGAATAACCATAAATTCATAATGACCATACCTCACATGAAAGGATGTCATGGGTATATAATCCATCTTGAACCCCAATTGATGACATCTATAATGATGGGATATCTTGGAAAATTATCGATCACCATGAAGTTTATCATACGAGTCATTAATACTGCGTAGAGGATAATTTTTATTGAAAGTGATCTTGTTAAGTTATTGATAATCAATGAAAAGATACATTGATCTATCATTCTTATTAATAAAAATAATAAGTGCATTTCATGGTTATGTACTAGGTCATATGAATACCTTATCATTATTATATTGGACTTTATTTTTCAATTAATGAAACTCAATTGTGTAAATTCTATATAAAGTCTTTGAAAAAGGTGTAGCTTATGAGTTCTATTGAAAACCCAAATTCATGATTATAAGGAAGACTAAGAGTGTCTCTAAGAAATACATTAGCATATTTTTGAAAAATAGGCTTAATTTCAATATTTTGTTTCTCCCTAGCCATTTGATATAAATATCCCTCGTGAATAGGCAATAAGACCCATATAATGAGATTAACTTCCATTAGAAGTTTATATTCATCCTCCCACCAAAAGATGGTAATAGATTAATTCATAATATCAAATGAGACTTCCCTTCCTCATAAAATGATATGATATCTATATAGGTATATCCAATCCATTACCAAAATCACATCAAATTCAACTAGTGGAAAAATCACAAGATTTAAAATAAGCACATTCCAATAAATTTCTATCAGAGAGGTGATATATACTTGAGATGTGATCACTGTACCATTAAGAGTTTTTACTGCTAACCCAACATCTAATAATTAAGTTTAGGAATTAACACCCCTAGATAATTTTCATGATATAAAGGAATTCATATTACTAAGATAAAATAAGATACTTAAATATTTGAGTGTGACTATCACTGCTACAACTTCATCACTCTATCTTTATTCCCATATTAAGACCAAAATGGTTAGCATGAGTACCAATCATAATTAATCAAAATGGTTAATCATATAATCATAAAATCATTCCTAAGATGTCCTAAATTATGACACCAACTTTCAATCTATGACACTTTAAGTTTATCTCACATCACTATGTATTATCATAGGTTGAAATAAATTCCATCCTCTCATTCATCATAATGGTTTATAAAGAAAATGTGAATTAACCAAAGAATATCCCCTAAGAGTTTCTATCCAGGATTATAGTCATAGGCCCACTCATTGTGCATCCGTGATGGTTGAGTTAATAACCAATATTCTTTTTTTAGAGTTTTTACCACTAGATTCATATGTGACACAACTAAATCCACTTTCTAGTATCCATAAAAGAAATATTTTCTAATAAACGCACACAAATTTCTTTACCAGGACTTAGGATGTTATCCTACACTTAGTCCTATCTTAATGGTTATCACTAAAGTTTCAAAACCCTAATCTCTAAAAACTAACTGAAACCTCATATGATATAAATTGAGGTATCCCAATTTAAAACATCCATAATTATAATATCCATAGTTAACATTGACTCACTTACATATCCAAGACCTTTTAAGTTTAGTTAGTGAATTAGAAAACATAATTTGTGTAACAAAACATATGTATTTCTCCTCAAATGGGAATTTTTTCCATTATACCAAAAATTTCTAATTATATATAAATAATTCAATTTATCCCACAAAATTATCGACACATTATACCATTATAGATCAATATTAATTAATATAATTTATCATAACTTGGGTAAAATGGAAGTATAAGAAAGAGTGAGCTTATATTCTCAATAAGGGTAAACATGGGAGATATCAATCATAAGAGAGAATATGATGATAATAAGGGTATTATAACATAATCAAATTCATGTTATCAACATAAAATATTCATACCTAGAAAATCATAGATCATAAACTCCAAAATAAAGTAATATCCAAAAGCATTATTAATAAGGGTGTCAAATTATTAATCATTATTCAAGAATTATAACATAAGCGTGTGACATCATAAGCATAAGAAATCATAATATTGTGAAAATAACTATTCAAAATCATTTCCATGAATAATATTGTGATAATATCTAGAATAAATCATACACAATCATCAAAATGTGAAAAAATCCGTTCACAATCATGTACACACATTTTCTTATGAGCATAGCTAGAAGAAATAATACTCACACATCAGAATGTGAAAAAATATATTCACAATAATTTCCACAATTATCATAATAATATCATGAGATATCAATATCACATTACCTAATACATTGGAGGGATATAATGTACCCAACCATCACATAATTATAATCCATTCATATGTATTCCATAAGGCCATGAAAGCATTTATCATTTCTTTATAGCTTAACCCATAGAAAAGAAAATGGGTTTCATTAAGATTTAATCATCATAATAAATAAAAATATAGATAAATAATAAGGATAATATAATTGGATCATGTCCCAAGTGAAGCATAAGTAACATCAATTTATGTTATCATAGATGAAAATACCTTTAAAAGATCAATAAAACATTTCTTGAGGAAAATACCATTATCATTTTGAAATCACTTATTTAAAATATAAAAATATATATAATATTAGAAAAAAGATTTATTTAAAAATAACCATGTAATACTTTCAAGTAATATTGAAAGTAAATAGTATTCATAATAGTGGGAATATCCATTCATGTGGCATATGTTAAAAAAATATTCCATTCACACCTTTGGTAAAAAGTATCTCATTTGGAATACGATAAGAATATTATTTTTAATTTTTTTTATTAAAAAGTAAAATATGGGTAAAAATAACTCCAATAAATCATCATTGAATAATAAAATCATTTTTAAAACATTTAAAAGAAAATAAGGTCATTTAAGAAAAATATTTGCGACCAATGAAGAAATATAGTCGATTTTTATTAAAAACATTTTATCGATAATTTGAAGTATCAACGAGAAGAAAATTGCAATTTTACTTGAAAATTACATGAATAAACATATATTAATAAAATATATGGGTTTTAAATATAATATTCATATAGTTTCCTTTAATATAAATTTAGCATAGATAATCTTGAAGAGAAATAAGATTGTAAGATAAATCCCTTACTTCAAGTTTGACTTGCTTCATAAGCGCTCTAACATAATTTATAATAAATATAGATTTATTAGAAATATATTATAGAACTATATTCATATATAAATTACTATGTATAATAAATTTATAATTTACAATTTTTTATATATTAATAATTTCTTTATTAAAATGAACATTTGTGTGAAAACTGGTATGTTTTCTATGCATGTTTTGAATTAATGATTCTAGTACTTGCAACTTGGTCATGGTTTCATCATATACAGAATATTAATCATCACATAATTATAATATTTACTCATCATATAAAATTTTATAACTATTCATATAAAGTGATGATGAAAAATTAATCACATCACATAGTGGAGGTGGTAGTCCACATGTATGCACAATCAACATTATCATTTTTTAACGGGTGGAAAAGTAAGAAGGTATATAAAATTATATAATTAAAAAAGTATAATTATGAAAAAATATCATATATAAACATTAAATACACCATAATAACTAATCATTAATGATGGTGATGAAAAATCAATCATATCTCAACATGGAGGTGGTAGTCCACACATACACACAAGAGATACTTTTCATTTCCCATTTAATGGAAGCAAAAAAAGGTATATTATATATTATAATTATAAAAGTATAATTATATTTTAAATATAATATTTAAATATAATATTTATTATAATAACTATCCATGAATGGTGGTGATGAAAAAAATATATACATCGCTTCACGAGGTGGCAGTTCACATGTAAGTAGGAATGATGCTTTCATTTCCCATTTTATGGAGAAGGAGATGAATAAAGGTTGAAACATAAATATAATAAAATATCAGTATATGTTATATAATTATGTTATTACATCATTATGGTCAGTATATAATTGAATCAAGTATAAGAATAAATAAAATGAAAACACTGGGTTAAGTGCTTTACCTATTCTTTGGACAACCTCTTTTGGCATACACCTTAATCCTTATGAGGTTGGTATTTTGATAAAAAAAGAACTATATATAATGAATAGTTATTTTAATAAGGTATTAGGGAAGGTATTATCTATGATATAATTCCCATGAATCATGATAATGATAGGAGAGGTGGTGTCATTTTATAAGGGAGGGAGTGGACACACTTGTTATTTTTCAAAACATTAAAATTTATTTTTGTCTTACTCAAGCCATTTCCCTTCAAATTATACTATTTTGGAAGGGATGAAGGTATATTATCTAAATATAGAGATAAAATAGGATTTATAAAAGTTTTTAATTAATTTTAACCCCTATATTTTTAGTTTAAATTCCCATTAATTGATTTAAACCATTAGCATAGTATTGAATTTTTACATTGGTTACTATTCATAAGAACCAAAACTAAAAGTGGACTCACCAAAAAATTAGAAATTATAATTAAAATTTTGGATTATATTTTTTGAAATTTAATTTATATAGGTAAAATATTTTAATTTAAAATCAAACCCACAAAACACGATGAAAAATGATTTATAGAAAAATGTGTTTTAAACCCAAAAAAGAACTCATACCAAAATCAAGTATAATGATGACTACTATGTAATTAATTATAGTATTTATAATTAAAGGATAATTTTTTTACTTTATGATAAAATTAAAAACATTAAGGTATATTTAATTTACTCGATTTAATGAAAAAATGATAGTCTTACAAAAAATCTTTATTTTTCACTATTCACTTAAAAATATTTTTTTTAAAAAATACCAAATATTAAACTTAAGAAAATATTGAAATGATAATTTAAAAAATGATATTCATTTACTAAATTAAAAATTTTATAAATAATATAAATTAATTATAATATTCACTTATAAAATATAATAAAAACTATTTTTTGAAGAAAACCAATTTTTGAAGCATAAAATGAATTTAATGAATATTGAGTGCTTATTTATTATGAATTAAAAATTATAATTTTTTTTATAATGTGTTTAATACTATTCATAATTTCCATTCCAATTACTAGGTTATAATAATATAGTGTTTTTCGGTTCATTTAGACTCATGGTTGCATGTAAAATAAGAAATAAAATACTTCAAGTTTATTTCATATATATATATATATATATAATCTTAGGGTGTTAAAAATAAGGATATTTATAAGGAGTATCTCTAAATATGGTGCTCCCCTATGATATCATTGTGGGAGAAAATGTCACCTGAAGAAGGATTACAATGAACGAAGAGAGAATTTGAGAAAGTATGCTTCTGAGTGGGTATATGAATCCTATATCAGAATTTAGGAGTGGCCTTATTATAAGTGTTTCTAGTTCATTGGGGTCTTGGGTGATAAACTCTAGAGATTTATTCCACTCAATATCTGATAGAGGTAGTATGGGGAATTACACTTCTTAAAGGTATGGAAAGGTGTATCTTGCGAATGATTAGGATCTCAAGATCATGGGGAAAGGAAATGTTTTATTCTGGAAAAGGAAAATAGGGATGTTGGAGTTATTGGATTTTAAACACATCCTAAGGTTAAGGAAAAACTGAATTTCTATTATAAAAGTTGATGATATAGGCTTTTGTAATGCTTTCAAAGACGTTGAATGAAAAATATCACGTGGTTTCATGGTCATTATAAGAGGAGTGAAGAATGGGGTACTATACCTTAAGGGTTCACTAGAAGGAGTGATACATTATATAGAGTTAACTTCCATGAAGTTTTGAAATGAATATCTAGGTTATCTCATTGATAAGAGGATGAAAATCCTAGCTGTAAAAGGATTGATGAATTCCAATAGAATTAAGTACATAATGTGTGAGGATCAAATCTTTAAAAATCCATGGAAGGGGTTATTCTAAACTAAAGGGAAGAATCTAAAGCACCAGAAGTTGGAGTTGGTTCACATGGATGTTTTGGTTCCAGTTACATTTCATTCTCAGAGAGGTTCAATCTTTTAGGTTACCTTCATCGATGATTCCACATAAAAATTGTGGTCACGATGTTTAAGGAATAACTCTGACGTGTTTAAGACTTTTTTGTGGTTGATATCTATGGGGGAAAAAGAGACCACATTCAAATTGAAGTGATTATTGTCAGAAAATGGTGGTAAGTACAGAAGTTAGGAGTTCTAGAGGTTCAACTAGAGGGAATGGAATTAGTTGGATACGATTAGTCTAGGTAAATTAAAACATAATAGAGATGTGGAAAGGATGAATGAGAATCTAATAAAAAAGGTAAGGAGTATATGAATTCATTCTGGGTTCCCCAAGGTGTTTGGGGTAGAAGCTATAAACTGTGTGGCATACTTAATCAATTAGATCCCTTCATCTCCAATTTTATAGAAACTTATAGATACCTATTGGTCCAGAATTAAAGTATATTTCTACAACTTAAAATACTATAGATCACTCTTCTATGTCTATGTTAATTATAAGGATCAAGATAAGTTAAAGGATAAGTATTGAGTTTTTTACATTGTTAGATATGGTGATGAATAATTCAGTTATTTGACTCTAGAATAATGAATCTTGAAAATTAATTAGAATTTAGAATGTAATATTCAATTAAGGTATCTTGTAGAATGATCAAAACCTATTGTAAAGTTCTTATAAAATAAAAGTATCATCACAAGATATGTTTTAATTGGATGGTCATTCAAAAGTTATGGATTCTCTATAAAATATAGTGATCATGTCATTTTTAGGAATTCCAGACTATCTAGAGGAGTTAATGGAAAAAGGAGGTAATGTTCTAATGATGCTTCCAGAACCAAATGTATTATAGAGTTCAAGGATTACAGAATCTCAAGAACTTAAAATGAAAACTCTAAAAGTTGTAGTACTGGAAGGAAATCATCCATAGGGACAAATGAAATAATTTACCATGTAAATATTACTTGTGAAAAGATATGATTATAGTTTTTATTACTTACTTCTAATGAATGAAAGATATCCTAGGATCCTAGAATATGAAAGGATTTTAAAATAATTAGAACAGTAGTAGTTAGAAATGAGGGATGACCTTGATTCCATCCACGTGTCCAAAACATGGGTGATAATGGAGAAGCCTACTTAGATGAAGGCATTATGAAACAAATGGGTTTATCAGTTTAAAAAATAAATGGATGGTAGAAGGATGTAGAAGGATAAGTTAGTAGTGAAAGTATTTCAACAAAAGGAAGGTATAGGTTTCTCAAATAATTTTTCATTGGTAGTTAAGAAAATGACTATCAGAATGGTGTTAAGTTTGGTTATATCATAAGAACTTCATTTTGAATACTTGTATGCAAAGAAAAAATTCACTCATAGGGACTTATATAAATAAAATTATATAGATCATACAATTGGTTTTAAAGTTATCTATAATAATGTTACTGTGTGTTAAATCAAATATATCCATTATGGTTTGAAATAAGCATATAAGAATTAGAATTATAAGTTCAACAACATCATTAAAGAGAATAAATTTTTCTAGGTAAATTTTGATCATTGTTGTTACCATAAGGAGTTTGGTGATGTAAATTTTATCATTCCATTACTCTATTTTGATAATAAGATGATTGAAAGTTTGGTAAAGGAAAAAAACACTAAGTTGAAGGAATAATTGTTCAGAATTTTTAATATAAAGAAACTTTCTCTAACGAAGTCAATTTTAGTAATGAGGATTGTGAGAAACCTAAGATATAATAATTTATACTAGACTTAGGACAACTGCATCTAGAATATAGCAGTGTTATTTAGGATGGTTGAGAAAAATCCAATGTCAAAAACCTTGGCCATACACTTCAATCTTAGCAAAGAGGTATCACTATAAACGGAAACTAGGGTCGAGTACATGGAGATGATTCTATATGAATCAATGGTTATAAGTTTGATGTATTCCATGGTTTGTACTCATATAGAAATTATAAAAGTATTAATATTATTAAACATGTTTATTTAAAAACCTAGAAGAGATTATTGGGTAACTGTGAAATGGATTATTTATTACTAAATAGATTTTGGAATCATGGAACATTGCATTGGAATAAATGAATCATTACATGGTTTGGAAGAATCAGACTTCAGTGGAGATTCAGATGCATAGAAGATCACTCATTATTATGTATTTACAGTTGGAGGAAAATTAATGAGTTGTATGTTAATGCTTCAATAGTTAGTTTCACTATTGACAACAGATTTAGAGTACATTGCATTTATAGAAACAAGGTAAGAGTTGTTTTGGCTAAAAGGGTTTCTAGTGCATCTCAAAATAATATCAAAAGTTGGAATGTTGTTTTGTGACTCAAAGAGAATGATTTAAATGGTTGTAAATATAGTTTTTCATTCTCAGATGAATAATATATAGATAAATTAATACATCATTTGGAAGTTGTTAGAGAATGGACTGCTAGACCCATGGAAGATAAAATGAGGTCGAAATACAACTGACATATTAACGAAGGTAGATTTCAATGAAGTATTAGGGTAGTGTTATGTCTTAGTTGGACTTGGGTGACTGGAAAATATGATTGGGTAACCATTTATCTACTAAACTAAAATTCAAGTAGAAGGGTGAAATTATGCATAAAGATGACGAAGGATTTAGTCTAAATACTGATAAATAATCTCAAGTGGGAGATTGTTGGGGCATATGAGAATCATTTTTAGGATGAGGAATTTAAGACCACTATAAGGAGAGTATTAATTAGCCTAACTTCTGATTAATGTAAGGTAGATAGTATAGATATGGTGGAAGACAATAATTCTATAATCTATAAATGATAATTGAGAAGGTGCAGTAGAAATTAAATCCATCTGATGAATATTCACCAAAATATATTCCTTATAGTGTATCTGGTTCTATCTTAGGGAGACAAAAACAGTGCACTAGCATATTAGGTTAAGGTGGTGAGAACCTTTAATGGAATGGAGGATCTTCTGTGAATATTGGATTAGGTGGATGGTAACCAATGAAGATAGGATGATAGAGCTGACAAAAATAACTATCTTGGATATCTATATATACATAAGGTGTAATCACTTTGTTAAGACACTATTCATTTCAATATTTTCCCTTTGAATAAAAGTAAAACAACATCCCCCCATTGATTAGGATGTAAGTCAGAACTAAATAATCTCTTAAGTTGTTATTGTGCATCGTTTTATTTTTTGATCATTATAATCGATAATTCTTGTCTATGTCTTATAAAGAGTGTGTGTTGCACCGAGGTGTCTTGGGTGTGGTTTTGAATTAAAAGTTCTATTCATAATAATGTGGGTTTATTATAGAGGATTTACTTCCACATGTTTATGTTATAATGAAGTTTCATCTGGTGGTTTAACTAAATAGTGGCCTAGATCCCACAATTATGTGATGGGTGGGCCCCAAAATTATACAGCCCCTCAATGCATTGGTAGGTATCATAAGAAAAAATAGTTTTGGGGATTTAGTGTTTTTCTACCCTATTATGTATGGTGTCTTGGTACTAGGACTTGATGGTATGGTTATAATTTCTTGGTTGATTCTTTAATGGTATGATTAAGATATCCATAATTATGAATTCCATCACTATAAATTCATTTATTATTATCCATTTAATTTTAATCAAAATGTTTGAGATCACCCTAAAAGAAAATTCTCCTTTATTATTAAAAAGAAAAACCCAAAATAATAAAAAGTTTGGTATTCTACAATAATCCCTTTGAAAGAGGGGAATTATCTTATTAAGAACATAATCAACAAAAATATAGGCATCACTAACTACCACTTTGTTTTCAAGACCATCAGAAGGATTATTGCCTTCATGAAAAACATATGTGATGAAGAAACACATTTTTTTGAAGAGCTCTAAACATCAAATCAATTGGGTATTTAGATTCCATGAAATATTAATTCCATTCCTTATTGCTTGTACAAGAATGATGGAATCACATTCAAAACAAACCTTATTCCAAACTCATTGTTTGGACATATCCACTACATTTATCATTCCATAAATTTTCCTCTAAGGATGTTTCAATACCACAAGATCCATAGATACACCCCAAAATGTTAGCATTATGATCTATAAAAACCGCCTTGAAGCTTGAAGATCCTGGATTACCTCTAGATACCCCATCTGAGTTTCATTTAATCCATCACTATCTACCCCTTTGTTTATATCTAATTATTTATTCCCTTTATTACATATTCTATGGATATATCACGCTCATCTAACATCCATTTAGTTATTTATTCTCACTATATTATTTATGCCTTGATTATTCCATGTTATCTACCATTGTATGCTATCCCTTATTGAGAATATGAGATCACCTATTTATTTTGTTCCCATTTTCCAAATTAAACCAAGAAGATTACTATAAATGATCCAATGATATGATAATAGGAATAATAAAATATATTTATTTTTATGATTTCAAATAAAATTTAAGGATCATGTATGTATCTAATCTCATGAGATTACTAAACTATTGGATCCTGTGTAATGAGATCTCTTGTATTCTATAGAAATTTAATAAATTAACCTTTGGCTCTAGGTTACCAAAGTTAGGGTTGTTATAATTGTAATTAGACTAAGTTTAGTATAATCATTGGGAACTAAATTTATAAAAACATTGTTAGAAAATAGAAACATTATGATAAAACCTTAGAATATTCAATTATTTTTCTAGAAAATTTTACTTACATATTAATTATATATTTTGATTCAATATCCATAGTGTTATAAAATAATTAAGTTTATTCAATTTTTTAGAAATGTTTCTTAATGGAAGGAATATAAACTGTGTCAACACCCATAATTAATTTAGGTATTTCCCTCATATGCATGTCAATGGGTCCGGTGTTGAAGCTGAGAAAATTATAACAATAATAAGGAAATTGACTCAGGTTATGATCAGTAAACTTACACATATGAAACAATATGTTTCTCCTCAAAATTTTGTAATAGTGTTTGATTGATTCATGTAGAAAAAACCTATATCCTTTAATGGAACCATGAATCTATTGGTAGCTGAACAATAGATCAATTCACTAGAAAATAAATTCTTTATCATGGGATATAGTAATAGGGATAAGATTAACATATATTTATTCCTTTTAAGGGGATACTCTGATCAATTGTGATCAATTATTCAAAACACTACAGATTATGAAGAAATAGGAATCATGGAATTTAAAAATTTTAAGGCAACATTCCTTTAAAATTTTTTTCCTTGAGAGATAAGGGATGACATAGAAATGAAATTTTCATATTTAATAAAAATAAATATTAAAATATGGTTGAGTATGAGGCTAACATTAAAATATTATCAAGACATGTATAAAATATGTATACAATCCAGAAATAAAGATTTATCACTTCTTTGATGGACTAAAGCCAATCCTTTAAAAGGCATTGATATCTCAAGATTTTTTCTTATATAGGGAGATAATGAAAAGTGATATAAAGAACAAGAAAAATTTATAAAATTATTATATTATAAAATGAAATCAATAGAATAATATAATGAATGAGTGAAATATAGCAATAAATTTGGAAAAGGAAAATATTGGAAGTTTTTAATTCCTAACATGAAATAATTGTGGGAAGAAACACCTAGGGAATTGCTTGAAGGGAATGATAGTTTTATTTAAGTGTGGAGATAAATGACATAAATATCATGAATGAAAAATTAAGATAGAATCCACTAATTTTAAATGCTTAAAATTAAAGGAGATAGGAAATTATTCCAATCAATTCCCCAAGAATCAAGGGAACCTACCTTAGAAGAGGCCAATGGATAAAGTTTGGAAATATGTAATTACTATAGTAGAATTTGAGGTTCTAAATGATGTGATAGTAGTTATTTTGATTATATAATCAAAATTAACTAATTATTTATTTTAATCTAGATACATAAAATATTTTATATCTTTCATGTTTTCTAAGAATATAAAATCACTCCTTGAAACATTAAGGAAGGAGTTATCAATTTAAACACATAATGGAAATATTATTAAAGGAGGATATATTTGATAATTTATTTTAATATGAAAATAAATTATCTAGTATCAATATTTATTGTTATAATATTTTTTGGAGTTGATATAATCATTGGTATGTATTGGATCTCAAAGTATAATGCAAGAATTTTTTATTGAGTGAATGATATTTGAATTTTTTAAGGAGGACTAAAATTAATTATTTTTAGAGGAGAGACTTATATATCTAAATATTTTTTAGAAACACCTCTGATAGCTCATATTAATGAAATTTTGGGAGAATAATAAGAGAAAACATAGTCTACAAATGGGAAGGATATCCTAAGAATGTAGCATATACTTACTATTCTAGAATACATTGATTCATTTCTAAAGGAATTTCCTATACATCCTATAAAACATAAAGTTTAGTTTTAATTGAACTCATTCCCGATACAAAACCCATATATAAGATTCCTTATAAAATGGACCCTATATAATTAGTAGAGTTGAATAAATAAATATAATATTTTTTTGATAAGGGATTCCTACACCCTAGATTTTCACCTTAGGGATCCCATATCCTACTTGTAAAAAATAATGGTTTGTATATGAGGTCATGAATCAATTATATAGAATTAAATTCAAATAGTATAAATAACATGTATCCTTTACTATGAATTGATGACTTGTTTGGTCAAATTCAAGGTTCTCAATAATTATCGAAGATTAATCTTCATTATGGTTATCATTAGTCAAGAGCAAAGAAGGATGATATACCAAAGTTGAAATTTTATATCTGGTTTGGACATTATGATTTTATAGTAATTCCATTTGGATTAACTAATGCATCCTTAGTGATTATGGATTTTATGAATAGAGATATTAAGAATTATCTTGATAAATTTTTTGTGGTATTTATTAATGATATATTTATATAATATAAAATCTATGAAGGGCATAAAAATTGTTTATGAATTTTTTTTAAGATTCTTAGAGAAAAAGAGTTATATGGGAATTTGTATGTGTGAATTTTAACTTCAATAATTTTATTTTCTTGGACATATTTCCTCTAAGGTTAAAATATCCATTGACCCTTCAAATATCAAGGAAATAAAATAATGTCCCACACCAATTAATATTATTGATATATGTAGTTTCTTTGGTTTAGTAGGTTACTATCAGTGATTTGTTCAAAAAATTTCCGGATTAAAAAACCCATTAATTTGGTTAACATGTAAAGGGGTAAAATCCACAAGGTTAAAGGAACGTGAAGAAAGTTTTTAGGAGATGAATAAAAGATTTATTAATGAATTTTTATTATCATTACTATCAAGGAAGGAATAATTTGTGATATATAGTGATGCATTCAAGAAAGGACTATGGTGAATCCTTATACAAAATGATAGAGTTATTACTTATGTATTAAGGTGATTAAAGACCCATGAACAAAACTAATCAAATAATGATCTTTAGTTGGCGGTTATAATCTTAGAATTGAAAATATATAGGTACCCAATATATGGTGAAATAAGTGAAATATATAAAAATAAAAAGAGTTTGAAGTATATATTTATATAAAAATACCTCAACATGAGACAAAGGATATGGTTGGAACTACTCAAGGACTATAAATGAATTATACACTACCACCTTAAAAATGAAAACATGGTGGATGTTGAATTGGGTATGAAGGACCATTGAGTTTTCTCGATGATGAGGATATATAAGGATTAAATTTTCATGGATATATTAAAGTTTGATATGAAAATTATTAGGTAAGGGGAAAAATAATTCATTTTACAAGTGATTTCCCAACCTTATTTACGAGAGAATATAATTAAGTACAAAAAATATGACAAAGATATACAAAAAAAGGTTATATACATGAATGATTGAAAACTTAAGGACTTTATCTATAAATATGGGGTTTTGAAGTCTATAAATATATAATGTGTGCCTTCAATACCTTAGATAAAGAGGGAATGGATAGATAAAGCTCATAGATAAAATATATTTGTACACCTTGCCAATACCAAGATATACATGGATTTAAGAGGAAATTTTTTTGGGATGACATAAAGTAGGAAATAACTAACTATGTTCCAATATTCTTAGTGCGCCAACACATAAATATTGAGAGGTAACATCCTAAGGGTTTCATGAAACATCTACCTATATCAATTTAGATGCAGGATAATATTAAAATTCACACTATTACTAGAATTCCCAAGACATCAAAGAATAATGATTATATATGGGTCATTGTGGATCACCTTACCAAGTTTGCACATTTCCTAGAAATAAGGGAGGATCTACCCCTTGAGCATATTCCATGACACTATATCAATGAAGTTGTGAGACCTCATAGTTTACCTCTATTAATTGTATCAAATCATGACCCACATTTCACACCCAAATTTTAGAGGATTATTCAGAAGGATTTAAACACTGAGATACATTTGAGAACCACCTATAATACTCAAATATATGGGCCATATAAAAGGAATATCCAAACATTAAAGGACATATTGAGATAATTATCACTTTAATTCCAAGGAACATGGGACCAATATCTACCTTTGGTGGAATTTTCATATAATAATATATTCCAATCGAGTATACAAATGGTACCATACAAGGCCTTACATGGTAAAATATATTCCACTGTAACATATTGGAATTAGGTGAGAGAAAGAAACTATTTTGTCTAAAAATTATTGAAGATACAAATTAGAAAGTTCAATCAATCCAAAAACTTATCAATATATCTCATAGTATATAGAAAATATATACTGATAATCAAATGAAGGAATTGGAATTCCAAGTAGTGGATCATTTTTTATTGAAAGTATCACCATGGAAGGGAGTTATAAGGTTTGGTAAGAATGTGATGCTAAGTATAAGATACATTGGGCCTTTTGAAATTTTAGAGATAATATGAGTTGTGAATTATCATTTATCTATGTCCCCTAACCCATCTAAAGTGAATTCCACCTTACATACCTCAGTGTTGAGGAATTATATACCAAATCCAATACACACACTCACCATTGAATAAATAGAGTTAGAACCTGAAATTTCCTATAATAAAAATCCTATCCAAATTCTTGAAACTAGAGTGAAAGTGTTTTAGAATCAGATAACCCGACTAGTAAATTAATTTGGAGGGATTACAAGTTATAGGAACAAACATAGGAACCTAAGGAGAAAATGATGAATAATTGCCAAAATTTGTTTATAAAATGACATATATTATAAATTTAAAGGATGAAATTATTCATGGGGGGAGAATGTAAGAATTGAGACATGACTATAATAAATAAACATCTTATTAAAATCAAAATTCCCCTAATTACATAATCATAGTACAAAACTTAGTAAAAAATTACATTCACAATACCAGAAAAAACTATTGCTACATTACATATAAAATTATAGGGAACCCCTATAATCTTGAACTCTTGAGGATCATACTATAAAAAGCATGAAAAATATATAAAATACACTGCTATTATGAAAAAATAATAAGAAATTGAAATGATTTGATGTGGAAATTAAGAGAAGGATATAAAAAATATAAATATTAGAATTAAGTGTATATATATTTGTAATAAAATATAATTATTAAATTTCTTAATTGACCATAGTGTCCAAAAAAATACATATAAATAATTTGATAGTAATATAATTAATAATTATTAATAATTTATATTGATCAATGAATAATAATATAATTACCGACACATGTATTAGAATAAAAATAATCATCTCATGCATGAAATAATGCATGCATGGGATGTTCTTCTTCCTTCTCAATAGCAAGTACAAAAATATATAACAAAAAAAATTGATTTCCTTGATCTTTTTTAGCTTCTCTCTCTTCAATACCATAAAGTATAAGAGTCTCTCTTACAATTACCAATTCTTATTATATATATATATATTCACAAAATAATATCAATAATAATACCTCCATAATTTATGGCATCTTAATTCTCTCAAGTCTTCAATATTAAATCCCTTGGTCTGGTGATTAAATACTTTAAACATGTTAAAGTTCCTTGCCCCAAAAATAGTGGCAAAAAGCTTACCCAATGGTCATGGGTTCAAATATTGAAACCCCTTTAGCTTTCTCTATTGGTTTCATTCTTGATCTGATACGATAACAATGGTGATTCTAGAATTTAATTCATTAATGGAATTGTAAAATAGAAATCATAATAAAAATAACACTTTATAATTCAAATCACACCGCACCCATAATTTTTTACATCCCCCAACATGAGGAAACTAGCCTCTTATGACCATGGTCATAGTGTACGAATTGAGCCTAAAATTAATCCATATTTTGGATATGAGAGGAAATGGGTAGAGGGAAATAATGGTAAACATAATTTAAAATAGAAAAATGAAAAAATCAAAATGGACTTGGGGGAAAATCAAGTAGCAGAGCAGCAACACCTCCCCATGGATGTCCAAATTTGAACATGGAGGGCTGCCACTTCTATCTATAGAAGTTAAAATTACACAGTGTGTACCATAAATTACATAACGTGTACTCAGGTAACCATGCATTGACCTTTTTTTCTCCTAGGTGATCCGCCAATCCGCTCCTTGACTTTGAAAGCGTCAGTGGTCGGTTGGTGGGGGTACATGGCGTATAGCACCACCCCACATGGAATTTAGTATCAACTTCATCCACCAACTAGTTCTATAAGGTATGGAACAACATGTGAATGTATACTACATGATGTGTGATATTTGGTTGACTACATGGGTGTGTAATCAGTCTGGCTGAACCGTGTCTGGGTGAAGGTACATGGCTTGTGTTTATAAATTACACATCGTGTATATTCCAATATCTGTTCTAATCTTCACTAATTTGCAACTTTGGCTAGAAGATACCCAAAAAGTACTATTAACACTGAATTAAATCATTTTACCAAAAAAATAATGTTTATTTGGTGGGAACATGTTTTTATACACAATATAATATATGAAAATGTATACAAAAAATGGGTACATCAAACTCCCCCACACTCAGTAATCAACAAAGTCTATACTCTAAAAAGGAAGTATTCAACTAATTGTAATTATAAATACTACAGGCATAACAGAGGATTCTAAAAGGCACAAACCATATTTCAATTTTTAATGATATTCTAATCATGCCTCCTATATAATTCAATTAAATATTTTCATTCTATTTTATTCAAATTATTCAATTTTTTATAAATATACACGTCACTTGATGATTTATCTCACCAGAAATACCACACTCATCACTCAAGATTATTTAATCAAAGTTATGCTCAATCTCAAGTACATGAAATCTATCCATATGCTTTCAAGTATTCTCATTCTCAATTTAAGAAATCAAATCACAATTATCATGAGGTCTCTTAATATGGTTCAAATGTTTCTGAGGTTTCGGGTAGGTAGGTAATGATGTGAAAAATAATCTTAGAGGCTTGAAAAAGGAGAATGAATTCTTGAATAACAATGCATGATATTCAATAATAAATATCAATGAAAAATTCATCCTCAATCAATATCTATTAAAGGGTATCATTACTATGATATTACCTTGCCAACATGGGTCCATAAACCATCCATAAAGTGTAATGAATGAATCTAGTCCCTCTTTTTATTTTTTCTTAAAAGTCATATATTTTTTTCAAATCAAAGGACTACTAAGAATAAAATAAAAATTGGTTTTGGATCCCTTATTCCCAAATGAACGAGTGGCACTCTCCCTCACACTTAATATCATGGTTTCTCACCAAAAATTACCATGAATAAGAAAACCCCCTTTATAAATCTCAAATGAATAATCATGAAATATTATAAAAAAAAATGTGTGGAGGAAGTATAAATAGGCTTGTAATGTGGCTTCATATAAAGGAAGTTCATGGTTTTTAAGGGTTTCATGAAGGTCATATGTAGGGTAGGTATCAAGGCCAAAAAGTTTGAAAAATAATCAAATGTAGTAATCATTTTAGTGTGATTATAAAAATCTTCATGTTTTGAAAAAAAAACTCACAAGTTCTTGTAGTTATGAATATCCTAAAAATCTATCAATGAAGAGGGTATGATAAAGAATATGTCAAAAGGATTAGAATACCTCTCAGAAATGAGGATAAAAATTGGTTAACTAGGTCATCACATGAATAAAAATGAGTAGTTTAATAAATTTAAATGACCAATAATTTAAATCAAGAATCAAACTATATCAGAAATTATTTTAGAATACTTTAAAATTTAAAATAATCATGAAACCTTTAAAATTCCCTTTTATTTATTTATTCTTTATAATTATAATAAGTCAAAAACTTCCATAGTTTAAAATATTTCATCTATTAGCGATGTATCATATATTAGTTCAAGGGAAACGACTAGTGTAGTCAGATACTCTCCCCCACACTCAATATGGCACATGGTCTTCCAAGTGAATCACTAAGAAAGAGATGAGGACATGAAAAAACACAAGTGGGCTAGGATGGGGGAAGTAGTGAAAGAAATAATTCCAAAATAATAGGAATGAAAAGAAACTCTAAAATAATACTTCCCTTATAGAGAGATCTCAAAATATGGAAAGTAGTCAAAAGGAGATGCCCATGTAGCTCTAGAGAACTTGTGACTGGTGATGAAATGGAAAAATAATTCTTCATGAACATACACAATCACAACGCAAGAATATAAAAAGATATATATATATATATATATATATATATATATGACTGTTCAAAAATCAATCATTGTGTTGCCTTAAAAGAGGGATAATTTATAATAGGGGGATATGGAAGAGTAGGATCAACGCCAGTGGAATATAGAGGTGCTAGGTCCTCGATCTGAGTGGTATGTGAAGTGGGAACATCTGTCATGGGAGCCGTAGTAGTGGAAAATATCCCAGTAATGGATAGGAGAATTGGATATGTGGCCAGAGCTATCAATGGTGTTAGTGCTGCGAATGGATGAGGAGACAGAGGAGGAGTAGGTACTGGTGGGAGTGAAAGGCCCAAGTGCAAGAGGATGAGAAACTACATGACCTCCATCCATGAATATGTCTGTATCATGGAAGCCTGGTGTTGTTCCATAAGGTCCAAAAGACAGTCCATTGCGGCCAGGTGGACAGAAATGGGGAGATCAGTTGAGGGTGTGGGTGGAGACAAGAGGTGGGGTGGAAGGATGGGGGTAGAAGCCGCACCCTCATCCGAACTCGACCATAGTCAGTGTGAAGTGTTATTATCCTAGCCTAAATATAACTAGGGTAGCTGTATCGGTGGACGTATGGCAGTACACAGGACCATCAAACTCGAAGGTCATAAAGAACTCCAAAAATAAATCTTTAATTGTAGGAGTTCTAACCTGTAGTGTGTCAAGCAGGTGAGTATTCCCTAGAAGCTCGTAGATCTCCTCCCAAACACTGAGATGCTGGGGAACTATGACATCTAAGAAACAACCACTCATTTGGATTGTGTTCCATGAAATACATTATAGTATATCTACCGTGGGATTCCCCTCAACAAAGATCAGGAAAGGGTGCGGTCGAGATCAGACAATTGCGAGTGAAGGATGAGGTGGGGTCACATATGCTGAGGTGAAGGGACCAAATTTGGTGTAAGTGGGTGGAGAATCTGATTCCAGAACTGGCTTAGAGGTCGCTCTAGTGGTGGATGATGGTGTGGGAATAGTAGGGTCTACTGAAGTCATGGATGGCACAATTGGGGTCGCATTGGAAGTGGGAGCTGATGTACTAGATCCCTCGATAACTATGGATGGTGGTGATGCTGCAGTTAAACTAGAATATGTAGAATGTGTGGGTTTTGGTAGGATAGGAGGAAGCATCGCCAAGGATGGAGGCTGGAAGACTGGAAGATTCTCGGTCGCGGAAGGTGCTGTTAGCCTTTGGAGTCAGATCCGACTGGGTCTCTCTCCATATGTAGTGGGGGTGGCCCGCTTATCTTTTGCTTGATCCCCATATACCATGAATTAAATAGAGAGAAAAGAAAACAAATAAAGAAAAGGAGATTATAAAGAAGGAAGAAAAGTGATAAATCATAAAAACAAACATACACAACGTGTAGATATAGGGTATAGGGCATGTAGTGTGATCGGGTATGCAACCCATGTACTCTGGATAAACATGCTGAGTGGGAATGAGTTCGAGGAAATATCTAGTACACGAAATCTAGTAAAGTATAAATTCCATGTGTGAGAACATAGGGTGGTGGCCATTCCTATACGCAGATCGACCTTGAGGGGGCATACAAACTATGACATGTCATGTGGAGTCCCTACACGACCTGTATAAGAACATGACTATCAAAAACATGTACAACCTTTACACAGACTACTCTAGATGGATAAGGTACACTATGTGTACCAAACATACATGATGTGTGTATGGACATAGTATTGGGTATGTGTCATCTTAGTACATAGGTTTTTCCTAAATATTGGGTAGAGGCACTGTACACAGCATGTACCTAACGTACAAGCCCTATATTTTGGAAATTCAGAAATCAGAGTGTGTGGCCGTGTACTTATAATACATGATGTGTGTTCTTCCTTTAACCCACGTACTACAGAAGGCATCTAAATGGTTTTTTGATCACAAAATCACCCTAAACGCAAGTAAAACACTGAAATAAAGGTCGTATAAGGGCATACCTGGACCAAGGATTGCAATGCAAATGAAATCAGATCCTGAAACGAATGGAAAAGATGGATTAAAGGGGTGGGAGATCAATGAAATACAGAGGAATCCAAGGGGAGATAAAATAGTGAGAGGGGGGGTGCGTGATATGGGGTCAGCCCAGTTAGGGAATCCCAGATTTTATATCCCA
Organism: Viscum album; assembly: GCA_963277665.1. Taxonomy (NCBI): domain Eukaryota; kingdom Viridiplantae; phylum Streptophyta; class Magnoliopsida; order Santalales; family Viscaceae; genus Viscum; species Viscum album. Next base: position 913,289,979 of record OY728153.1, read on the forward strand.
ACTACATGATGTGTGTATAAGAGTACACATTGTGTATAAGAGTACACATTGTGTATAATTTTTTTTAATAAAATACGATTATTATAATAAACTATATAATGATTATTATTCATAATTTAAAAGTAAATATAGAAACACAATATATTAATTACAAATGAAAAATAAACCTATAAACATAATGTATCAGAGGCATACATTCCATGTTTTCTAAAATTTGAAAAATAGAACTACAACCTTCGGTCGGGTTCTTGGGGTGCGATTTGAACCGACGACCGGCCGATCCGAACGCAATCCTTAAACCACTTGAGTGAAGGTTATAGTACTACAAGGTTTTATTAACTTTATGTATTTATCTTATAGTTTCATCACTATATGGGGAAAAATAACAACACACGATGTGTGGTTTTAATTTTTAAAAGATTGGGATGAAATGGATAGATTAGCCGAGTTCGAACCCGGGTCTTTTGAACCCAGGGCTGTGACTCTTCCAATAAACCCACTTCAACTGCATATGAATTATTATTTTAGAAACTATTTTAAGGTATTAATGAAAACATGTAACACATGATTTCTACCTAAATACATGAAGTGTGGTCTTATTAATTAAAAAATGATGGAACTGAACTGATTTTCAGGACTTGAACCCGGGTCTTTTGAATTTTTAGGGTATGAACCTGATAACTAATTCATCCCCACCATGGGTTTTATTTTACTTTGAAATTAATTTATTATATTTTAAAAATACCTCACATGATATTTAATTAAAACACTAGTTAAAAAATAATGATCCCTGTACCGAAGGCAGATGTGGAGTGATTCGATCCGACGACGGATCAAATACACTCCAGTGACCTTTCCATCAACACATGCCTCATCTTTAATTGTTAACTTAATTAATATTTATTTATACTAAAATTTCTATTAAAATATACATTAAAAAGATAAGTACACACCGTGTACTAAGGTACATATGGTGTGTAGGTTCATTTTCCTCTTATTTCAACAGTTTCCCAGAAGAAATAAGGGTTACATGACATGTTTATAAAAACTACATACTGTGTGGTTATTGAAAATAGAAAATAAGAGAGGGGATATTAGTTGGGTTTCCCCGCAACAAGAACATTTTTTGAGGTCTTTGGCTCAACCTAAATTATATTTACTTACCTATAATCTGAAGGCAGATTTTGCTTTCTCAGTGCGAACCACCACATGTGTCCGGTGCCCTCACCTTGTTTCTATGATTCTTCACCTTTATGTGGTATAAGAAGTGGATTATAGAATACCTGATCTATGTCCAATATATTCTGAAGGTGTTCTTAGTTATTGGAATGATCTAGTATATCCTCCACCTTCTCAGGTTCCAGCTGTGAAATATTAAATACCTGAAAATAATCAAAAAATTCCTCCAGAACAGGTAAATAACCAACTGAGGGGTCTAAAATAAATGTGTGAACAAACTTAGTATGAACATGACATCATGTGTCCCTATATTCAAAATTTGAGTTTTCAAAATTAATTTTTTTTAATGAACGATAGGTGTGACCCACATCATAAAATGTCTCCTTAGTTGAAATAGAATTAGAATACCCATCCTCAAACTCAACTAGAGTATCCATATTGGAAATTATCTTAGAGAGATGCTCTACCATATTTCTAAGTTGTACCAACCATTAGGTTTGGTCCAACTGGAATGTGGAAAATGACTATATCATTGATAATAACCTTTTGGTATTACTCAAAGATGGTTATGAAAGAAAATAATATAAGGGAGAGGTAAAAAATTTACATGGATTTTCCTCATATTGGACCCCATCATCCATGTAAGGATAGTATTCTTCCGGATGTGGATATGATACCTCTGGATCATATGGATAAAAATCCTATCTAGATGGATTGTACCAACTTGCAATTTAATAAAAGTCCATAGGTTTGTGGGTCGAGGGCCCCAAGAAAAATAACAAAGAAAATAAGAAAGAAAAATGGAAAATTCTAGGTAAACCAAACTTTGAATCAAAATCGCACTATTTCTTTCCATTTGATTCCCTAGAAACAATGATAGAATTTGTTATTTCTCCCATCACAAGGTGCGGTCCAAATTTAAAATTTAAAGTTCCATTTTGAGACTAACTAATTAAGTAGCTAGTGGAAGTTGGGGTCAATCCCATGGGGAAAAAGAAAAAACAAATAGATCAGTGAAAGTTAACAATTTTGGGTCGGTAATATAGAAAAAATTAGTAAAGGGAATAATCAACTAAGTGAAACTATTTAAAAAAATTTAAATAAAATAAAAGAAACGACAAAAGAATCAGAAAACAATCAGGCTTAGGTTTAAAATTCAATTAGGGTTTGTTGGGATCATCATTCCTTAGTATCAAAATTATAAATGACATTTATGTACCATAGGGATTCAAATCAACTAATGTTCTTGGTCCAAAAATATTCAATCACATGTTTGAGAGATTAACCCATTGTCCTGATGATTAACTACTTAAACATGTTAAAGTTCCTTACCCCCAAAATAGTATAAACAAGCTTACCCAATGGTCATGGGTTCACCTATTGTAACTCCTTTAGTTTTCTCCATTTGTGACTTTCTTGATCTTATACGATACCAATGGTGATTCTTGAATTGAATTCGTTAATAGAATTTTAAAATAGAAATAATAATAAAAATAACCCTTAAAAATTCTAATCACAATGAAACCATGATTTATTACAACCACCAACTGATTCTAGAAGGTATGACACTACATGTGAATGTATACTACATGGTGTGTGATATCTAGTCATATACATGGGAATGTACTCATTCTGGATGAACTGTGTCTGGGCGAAGGTATAAGACATGTGTTTATAAAGTACACACCATGTATATTCCAATATTTGTTCTGATCTTCCCTGATTTGTGAATTTGGATAGAAAATACCTAAAAATTACCATGAATACTAAATTAAAGAATTTTACCTACAAAATAATGTGTATTTGGTGAAAAAATGTTTTTATACTCAATAGAATGTATTAAAATGTGTACAAATATTAGGTATATCAGCTCGTCTGTGGATAATTGATCGCAGATGGAAACATAAAGTGAGTTAAATTGGAACTCAATGGGAAGGACTAATTTTTTCCTACATAACAGTGAATACATAGTTTCTCATGTGGTAGTGCAGGTTATATTTCAGTAGGCCCATAAGAAGTGCAATATATTTTCAGGGCAATAATTTTTATCTTTATCCACTATCTTTAGAAGTATGTTTGATAGGTCTTATTGAAGGACACTATATTTCCATTGTGCACTGCATGATATTGAGACTAATGGTAAGATTTGATATGATACTCTTGATATAGATTATCCAATTCATAAGTTTAGAAATTGGTGCCATTATCCATCAATATAGTATGAGGAACACCAAATCTAGTAATGATGTTGACTTTCATGAATCTGACAATGCTTTTGGTCCCAAATTCATTAAAGGGTATTGCTTTATCCCATTTGGAGAAGAATTCAGTAGCATTGAGGATTTATTTTAATTGATTGGATATAGATGGATGATATAACCCTACAACATCCATTCACCATATATAAAATGATGAGGAGTAATTTTATGTGTGTAGAAACTATGGGGGATAATGGATGAAGTTATCATGAATTTTATAGGAATGAAACTTCTTAGTGAATTTTGTGAAGTCATGCATCATTGAAGGCCAGAAGTATCCATGACTTCAGATCTAATTGGAAACCTTGAACCTTGTTTGGTGGGAACCATATACTCTTTTATGTACTTATTTCATGACAACAACGTTCTCTTCTCCATCAATACACATGAGAATAAATCCATAAAATTCGACTTTATAGAGGACTTTATAGTGATTTGGGTTTTCATAAAGAATAAAGTTGGTCACTAATCATCATATTTTATCTTTCCTAACTCTATTAGATGGGATAAATCCATTACAGAGGTAGTCTACAATGGGTATCATCCAACTAGTTATATATCCATCTGGTTTGGGGATGAAATTAACCTTGTGGATTTCTTCTATGTAAATATGAACAAAAGGTGACACCATTTAGTGATTACCAATGATAATGGTTGTTTCATCCTGATCCGGATCTTCCAAATACATGGATGAATTTTACAATTCATCTTCTTAAGAAATATGTGATCATGTGATGTGATTCAATGTCAGATCCAAGGGGAATTATTCCATTAGTCCTCAAACATAGTCAAGTAGGGGGATTAGATCCTCCTTTTTGATAGAATAACCCCCATTGATCTTCTTGATTACCAACTCTGAATAACCTTTTACCTTTAAATTATCCACTAGAATTTGGAGTGATAGTTCTATCCTTATTATTATGATATGATATTATGCCTCATTGTTTGTACAACCTTCTGAAAATAGGAAGGAGTAAGGAAATATTACCTTAGTTGGAGAGAGGAGTATGATTCCCAACCCAAATTTGTTGAGTTTGGTGTATTCTATTCTATTCCATTTTATTCTTCTAGATCTTCTGTAAAAATGAATTTACAATGTATGGTGGACATATTGAATGAAGAATATATCTTCATTAGGAAATTTATTATTTGATGACATTGATTCTGTAGATGGATGTTCTACAAGGAAGTCCAGCAAAGCCTGACCTTTTACTGCTTTTTGAGTCATGAATTGAATGTCAAACTGATGCAAGATAGCCACCCAACGTGCCAAATTTCCAATAAACATAGGATGTTTGGGGATGTATCTGAGAGGGTTATTGCAAGAGTACAAATGGACCTTGTGGTGCTGTAGATAGTGCCTCGAATTCTAAACCATAAAGATTAATTCCCTAAAACTCATCTCGATATCTAAATAATGAGTCTTAGTATCAAGCATGGTTAGAATGAGATAATAGAGGCTGTTTTTATTCCCAACATTATTATTTTATGTGAGGAAAGAAACCAATGATAATTTTAGGCATGTCACATACAAAATGAGTGGTTTAACCACAAAAGGTGGCATTAACACTGGTGGAATCAAGATATATTTCTTGAGGATGTCTAATTATTCCTGATAGTCATTAGTCCACTGATATGTGACCCCCTTTTTCATCAATATAGTGAAGGGAAAAAATTTTCCTGTGAGGATTTATATAAATCACTGAATGTAGGAAAGGTGTATCTATAATCCCTTTAACTCTTTTAGGCTTCTAGGAGGTGACATAATAAGGACATCCTTCATCTTCTTGGGATCGAAGTCGATGTCATTATGTCATATTATGAAGATGATAAATTTTCCCAAAATAACTTTGAAAGTGCACTTCAAGGGGTTCATTTTCAAGCTATGTTGTCATAGTTTGTTGAATATGGCCTCGAGACCATCTAGTTGGTTAAATAACTATCAATACTTAACCACCATATCATTGAAGTATCATTTGATAGACCTTTCCAATAAGTGTTTAGAGATGTGATTCATGTAATGTTGATATGTAGCGCTGACATTATTCAAGACAAAGTGAATTACCTGATAGAAAAATACTCATTAGGAGGCTCTAAAGGTAGTGGATTATTCATCTTCTAGGGCCATTCATATTTTATTATACCATGAATAACCATCCATGAAAAAAAGGGCTTGATATCTAGCCACTGCATCATTCATAATTTCCGTGATCAGAACCAGGAAACCATCTTTCAAACAATGATAATTAAAATATATGAAGTCTAAGTTGAACCTAATTTTCCAATTATTATTATTTATTAGGACTATGTTAGCTAGAAAATTTTGATACTGGACTTCCCAAATGAAATTGGATTTTATAATCTTGTCAAAATCAACCTCAATTTTGGTGGCATGAGTAGGGTGCATCCTTCTGTCATCCTTTTTGTATCCCCTATAGTTTTATGCTAAGCCCAGGGAGTGAGTGACTCCCGCAGGATCAAGTCATAGTATTTCTATGTAATTCTAGGAAAAAATGTTCTAGTGCTACTTTGGAAAGGATTTATATACCTCTTGTTCTTCAAAGGACACAACTGTTCTAATAATTATGGGTCGTGGGTCCTCCTTTGTACCAAGGTTTATTTGTTTGAGTTTATCAATGGTAGTAGAGTCACCTTCCTCAAATTATAGAGGGGAATCCCTAATTTCTTCCACCTCATCCTTATCCTCTTCCTCTTATTACTTACTCTTAGGGGGAGTAATTAATGAAGTAAATTTATCATAATTAAGAGATTAGTCAATATTTTGACATCTGAGAGATGAGGCAGCTTCTTCTAACTTGAGTAATGATGTGGGTTCTCTTTGAAGCTTCATATGGGAGATGAGGGGTAAAAAATGAGTATATTCTCTCTCTTATGGTGATGTGACTTCTTCTTTAGATTCATCTAATGAAGAAGGGATCTTCTAAATCTTAGGGGATAGAATGAGGACATCCTCACCTGATATTTCACCACTATTTGGAGAGTAAATTAACTTTTTAGCACTATTGGTATTAGTTATCATGATTGATATCATGAAGGTTGTTGAATATACACCCAAATTTAGATCTATTTTTTGATTTGAATGACGAGAAGAACATATTCTTCACTAAGATATTTGGAGGGATTGGAAGGGGTCATTTCCAAACCATTTGGGGTAGTGACTCGAGAAACACCACCATTCATGGGTTATTTTAATTCACTATCATAAAATTCCACATCAATGTATTACGATTCATAAGATTAAAATAGGAATTTATCACTATAAAACATCCCAATTTGACTATTAATGCAATATTTGAGGCATTGGTGGTATGATGAGGGGACAACCATGTGGTTATGCAACCAAGGCCTTCCTTGAAGAATGTTAAAAGCCTTGTATTTCCAAAAAAGAAGAAATTTTGAGACATATACGAGGTACCTGAAATGATACTTGAGCTTGATTATTCTGAGATCCTTTTTTCTCACTCTTTTCATAACCCTATAAAGTTAGAGCATAAGGGGAAAAGTGTTCCTTTATATAACACAGTTGAAGAAGTGTTTAGACTGGAATGAGGATGACTCTTGAACCATTTTCAATGAAATCATGTCAGATATCAATGTCATTTATCTTAATAGATACATAAGAGGGTCTGATGTGTCCCTATATAACATCATATTTGTTTTTTCCATGAAATATATGATCATGTATTATTTTTCTCAATATATCTCTACATGATATATCTCAATAGTAACAACTTCAGCTTAAAACTCTTGAGGGATTAGTAAAGACGCTATGATCACTTCTTGAAGGTCTTTTGATAGAATCAGATCATCTAGGATTGAAAACTTGGCCGAAATCAAGAAAAATTGCTTTAGAATGTCATACTTATGGGATAAAGGGCTATAATTCTTGGAATAAATATTATTTTTTATAGGCTCTTTAGGAACTTAAGTACTTGACATGGGAAGATCAGTCATTAGAATAAGAGTTAATGGCGTTTCTATCCTTAGGGTGTTATGTTGAATAGGTCTGCCTTCCCACCGAGGTATATTTGATAACATCACTATATCTAATCAATATTCTAAGAATATGAGGTTTGGGAAACCTCTATCATATTTGGGGAAACTTTCCCATTCCTTCTGGGCCCACTGAAGGGCTCTCCCACGAGTTTCAATAGCATAGATGGTCCGAGTAGCGATGTGGCCAAAGTATTGATTTCTACTATGACCACATCTTCAACTATATCCTTGGATACTATGACCTTATCCAATGGTTCTATAATTGGAATAATATAACTCAATTTCATGGCTAGATTCATCATTATATAATGGATCCATCAAGTGAATGACATTAATATAAATGAAGATCAATTCTTTGCCTAATGAGGATTACGTCTAGTGGGTAAAATCTTATGGTACTGTTTGGTGTGATGGTGACCATGATTTTGGGAATGAGTGCATGAAGTCCAATAGAGTAAAATATATATTTGTACTTGGTACAATTTCATTTTTCTATATTTTTTTCCTTTACTTATGGCCATGTAATTTTTTAGAAGACTAGCCTTTGGAGGACTGTGGTGTTGATGGAGTCGACTATTCTATTGTGGAAGCAGATGGGGGTACAATTGGATATTTCAATTATTCTTGGAGGATAACATGAGTGTGGTTGATTTTTTTCTGTTCATCCAATTTCTGAACTTATGTGCACCTTTACTAGTAACATTTTCCCATTCACCCTCTTCCTTCGGGTTGGTGGTAGAAACACACTCTACTTGTGTGGGTGGTTTTCCCAGCATCACTTTTCCAGAGTCTACCATTTTTTGTTGGATGTTTTTGAAAAAAAAGAATTATGGGATAGTGCAACCCAGTGTGAAGTGAAAGGGGAAATAGTTATGGATATCTTCTATACCATCTTGATCAGGCCTCTTGGGCTTTGGAAAATTTAGAAAGTTGTTCTCCAAAACCTTAATTAATTAACTAAGGAATTTCTCATCTCAGAATTAATAAACTATATTCTTCATTTCCTCAAACTAGTTTCACCTAAGATACCTTTTCTCCTCCTAACAAGGTAGTAGTTGTTGCTGATGATCAAGAGGGGGTTCCACAGAATATGGTGTGGGATTTGGAGCTAGGGATGGTGTAAGGGCTGGATTAAGAATGACTGCAAAAAAATATTCTTTCCCTATTCTCTTCCCTTAATATGATGAAATTACTCTGGACTTGGACTTGGTTCATAATATGGAATCTTTTGATATTTGATCAACTATGGTGAGACCCTAAAACCCCTAGTATATTTCACAGGGATGAGAGGTGTGCGCAAGTCATTGTAGAGATTCTCTATACATATAAAAAAACATCTTGCGAAAGCTATAGGTTTAGGGAGTAGGTTAACCCCTTACAAGAAATTAAATATTATAATCTATCATTTTACCACTTCTTGTAGTATGAGAGTTCAAGGAATATGGTCTTCTGTAATGTTGATATGAATTGAAATATAAACTACAGAAAAATATTTTTCTATCCCGTGACTAACTGAGCTGGAAATCTGGTATACCATATAAAGGTTGGACCTTGTAGTGTTTACATGAAGCACCTGGGTTTAACTACTTCTTATTGTTTAGGTATCCCTATCATGGAATCAAAATGGGACAAAAAATGCATCAAATACTACTCTGGGTCCCCTGAGCCATTAAAAATTAGAAATTTAGGGTTCCCAAAATTTTTTGGGGGAGGGGCCAGATCAACCCATTTAGGGTAAGGATTCCTTTCAAGCTACACTAGTTCATTCCATTCTTCCATATCTTCTAATAGAGATATAAATGGATCAATAGTATTAATAATCCCTTAAGGGATGTTTAGTTGAATGAGATCTTGAGTAGGGGAAGTAATAGGTAGGGCCACCTGCAGTGGCTCGGCTGGTGCCCTGTGTGGGTAACCTATATGGGATGGCTTGTAAGGATGCATCTAACCTAGATCTATTCATGTACCTAATGGAGGGAACTCTCATTCTACTATTGTGGGATCAAAATATATTGGTTTTTAGTTCCCCACATTGAGAATATGTTCTAAATCCATTTGAGTTGCTGTAATGAGCCCTCTTTATTGATGTATATTGGATGAGAGTGTTGGGTGATAATATTCTTGTAAAACATATCAGGTAGGAATGTTTCATCAAAGTAGTTCCAAATTAAGTCTTCTTAACTATTTCATATCTTCCTCATAATAGGGAAATATTTCCTTGAGTGTGAGGTGTTCAACAACTTTAAGAGGTGGGTCATATAAAACCTTTCCTTTACCCTTTTCTTTGGATGATTCCTGTCTATGGGTAGGCAATAGAGAATTCAAAGGATTTCCATAATTTTTGGTAATACTCTGATTTTCGGTACACACACCCTCTTTGTTCATTTCATCATGTACCATATTACAAATTTTTTTTTCCTCCATATCCTATATATTGGCCTTATATTTTGTAGCATCTACAAGGGTGGTGATAACGATGTTCACTAATGCATAATACACTGTATAAATTTCATCAACCTCCTAGAGAGATTTTTTTGTTTGTTCATTCCATGAGGCCTTATCTTCTCCTTCACTGGTACTATTAGAATCATTTAATGAATGGTGATCCGAAGGGAATATTATGATAATTGTTTCATGCATGTTCTAAGTGAGGAAACTGGGTTATGGGATATGATAAGCCACGAAGATCCATTTTTTAGAATTCCCCCTAAATGGGAAAATACTAACTTCTATTGTAGAGGAGGTTTTTGAGTAAAAAATCCCCCATCCCTGTGGTTTGGGGATTTTACTATTACATTTTCATAAACGTTAAATCTTAGTTAGTTGTCCTAAAAGGTTGTGTTAAAAAATCCCCCTACCCTCTGGGTTGGGGTTGCGACTGGATTGTTGTAACTGCTACTCTCAAAACTATTTTCTTGATTTTATGAATATTTTTTTGTACATGGGTTGGGTGTATTATATGATTTAAACTTGTCCCCCACACTTTTAATGATATTGGAGATGTTTGAAGATTTTTATCCCTTGAGTGGGAGGATTTCTCAATATTTTTGGATGCTTGATTCATGGGTTTTTTTGATGGGTTTATATATTTTGGACCAACTAATTTGAGAGTTAGTCAGAGACGAGTTTTTCTAAGCATACCATTTATTGAAAAAATAGCCCGTTTTTTGAACCCAACCCGAGGATATGACATTACATGATTTCAACTCTAGTGGTCTTTACTGATTGTGGATAGAGGTGAAATGAATCACTCCTTGTTTTCCCCATCCTATGATATGAACATCGTATTGGAAATTATCGATCAACTAAATCAACTCTTTTAATACATCGAGACATGCACATTCAAGGGCTCCTTGTTGTTTCCACAATTTCAGGCCTTGTGCAGCTAGAAGGGATGCCAATTCTATTTGACAATGTATCCATTATATTACCTTGACATGGATTTGATATTCATCATAAGGAAATAATTTTTATTTTAAGTGATAAAGAGTATTTCATACATTTAGTAGGATTTTATGCACACAATATTCTAAAAATGCCTCTTTAATGCTGTATTGGGGAGTGGATAAAGGATAGAACTTGATTTGTATATTTTCTTTAGCCAGATGTCTCCTCATAAGAAACATTTATTCCCATATTTTTCAAGAGGATCCTCAACTTAGTCTAACTAAAGTGGGAATTTTTCTACTACTTTATTTTAAACAATGGAATCAGTAGGGATTTACTCTATCATATTGGAAGGAAGGAGATTCAAGGGTGGTTCAAATAATTACTGTTGTATTGAGCTATATTTTGGTTAATAAAGGATTTCATTTGTTAATGATGAGTCATCATGAATAACTACACTAATTTTCCCAAGTGCCTCATGATAGGATGGATTTATCAGGACTAAATAAAAAAAGGTGAGGGCCTCATTGATGAAGTGAAGTGTCACTATGGGGAGGAACTTCACAGTGAATTCCATCATGGGGATAAATACCATCATATATTGAAGTTTGTACATAAGGATAATTCTTACAACTATACCCTAGGGAGGATATTAAAGGTAGAAAATAGAATGGGGAGGGACTCCTTGATGTTTGATCGTATAGACATGTGGAGGGATGTCGTGATGCTCATGAGGATATGGGATCTTGTGATCAATTAGATTTTGTGCATGAAGCAAGCCTTCATGGTAACATGTAAAGGAAGGATCTCTATAACTACTCATAATATTTTAGTAATTTTTTTAACAAAAGAGTAGGATCCTGATCCTCCTTAGAAAAATGTCTAAGGGCTTCAAGAACTCCAGCATTGACCAGAGCAGAACTACAGATCAACTCTTCATTTTATAATCAACTTTGGTGAGGCTTATTTTTAGATTATATGTTGTGGAAAATGGGGGCTAATTACTGGGGGTAGTGGTTTTTATATATAGAATCTTGTTTTATTATCTCTTATATCACTACTATAATTTTCTAATAGATTTCTATAATTTTGAAAAGGGTTTGTGCCTACCCTAGAATAGCCACTTGGATTGAATGATGATGTCCAGTTGGAATAGGGAAATTTTCCTGATTTGGTTGTCAATATATCATGGAGAAATTAGGTCCATGACTATCTAGGATGGGAGATGAGATATGTGTCTTCTCTTAAGTGACCCTAGTTTTGTGTTGATGAGTCAACCCAATTATGGGGATAAAGTTTTGTTTCTTCCCCTCTGCCATTTCAGTTCCTATTATTATCTCCTAGAAAGTTTGTAGTATGTGGGTAATAATTTTCTTCTACCCTTTTACCATTTTCAAGTTGTGATGGTTAAATTTAGAATCCGAAAAAAGGATATATACCCATTGCATGGATAAAGTAGGCATGTGTTTCTTCTCTTTTCATACATTTCATTTTGATATATACTAGAAATACTCAGGTGCAGGGGTAGATATATATGTCCTCCACCTAATTATTTCTAGTATATATTGGCTAGTTTCTTTGAATGCTGCCAGACTGGGATGAAATACTTGATTGATGTGGGCAGGTGTGTGATCCTACTTGCATTTTTCTATCATATTTGATTGGTGGGATTTGTGTATGTGGGTAGGTTCTTGTGCTTGCTTGTGATTTTCACCATATTTCTTTGGTTGGCTTCTATGGATGAAACCAAACTGTGATGAAAGACTTGGATGATTCATTTTTACGTTTGCGCCTTCTCATGGGTTAATTTCATATTTACTCAGCACACTTTTTTGGAGGTAACAGAGGTGTATCCCTACTCCCTATTGTCTGGTCACTACCCTTGGTGGGATTTCTTGTGTGCTTGGGTCTTGGTGAACTAGGTTGGACTCCCAAAGGAAACACCCCCATCATGTTGAGGGTTTGTTTTCGTACAACATTACTAGTGGAAGATTCTTGTAGGATCCCTTTGTATGGAACCATATGCTATCTAGATGAGGCTATTAGTGACCTATTGATCAACCTACCTCAGATAAGGGAGGAGATGATTACTGTGTTTTGGGGATAATCTCCCCAAATGGGTTGAGATGAAAACTAGTTTTGTATTATTTTGGGACACTAGCCATCGTTGAGTGGATGGTTGGTGAGGATTCATGAGTTAGAGGGATTTTCAAGTGGTGTACAGGGTAGGGATGGTACCATTTAAGTGGTACTCCTTAACTAGTGCATTTGAGACCCAACATTGAAGACGCTAGGTTGGGGATGATGTCCTCTTTTTAGTCAAGAACCCAACATGTGTAATAGTCGATGATTATATTTTTGATAGCTGTAAGTACTTCATTGGATTGAAGTAAATTATTTTCAAAAGTGACTAAAATATATGCGACAAACACAAAAAATAAAACTTTGTCAAAGCAGCATATTAATAAACAAATACATGTGAAATTGATTGTTTTGGATCCATGTTTAGACCTCTTTCATTTTTGGAATGAAAGGGGCCTGAAATGTAAGAAACATAGCCATTTTGGTTAAATATTTATATCAGGTTAACCATTTTTTTATTTCTAACAAAAATGACTCTAAAATGACAATTAATTTTGGGGGTTTGAATCTTGTATAATCATTCAGTTCGGGTTCATCATTCTTGAGTGGCATCCTATGGGTTTTTTTGTGGAGACAAAACACCCAATAGTTCACTTATTTGATATTTCTCATGAACCTAATTTCTATATATATGTAGTTATTGAGAGATGATACAATAATGCTTAGGGACTCACATTGGTCGAGTGGATGGGAGGTCGGGCTCATCACACCCTTTTGTGATAATCTGGGACTCTCTTAAATATTTAATACATTTTCTCAAATACTTTATTAAATCCAAAATATAACATGAGTCACCCTTATGTTAACAATAAATTATTATCATGTATTGGCTTTATAAAATTTTTATATATCCTAGGATTTTCATCAACAAAGAAATCTATATGTTTATGAGGTTCTCCATCAATGGTAACCATTTGTAAACATATTTAGAGATTCTTAGGTCATTTATTATTACAATACTGGTTTTAATCCATGCAGTGGGGTGCTCTGGAATTTATCATCATCTAGGAATATGAGAGTTTTTTTGATGTTGGGATCAGACCCATAAGATGGGATTCCTATGTATCATGATGAGAGTAATTAGAACCCACATAGTTTAGTGATAATTAATGGGACACATCATACCTTTTAAGGTCATGTGATAAGGACCAAACCATGTAGTTTAACATCATGTGGAAAGGACATCTAGGTGAAAGGTTTCTAGTGAAGGGTTAGTTTGGGGCTTACACTAAATCAGACCAAAGGGCCTGAAAGGGATGTAGACTAACAAGATAGATGTGACCCTTCTAGGAATATGGTCCAAAAATTATTTTGGGGTGTTGGGTTGAACTTCAAGCAGGATTCTTACATATCACATATGGTCATGAATCAAATACCACATAGTTTGGTTTTGAGGTATCATGATTATGGATACCCCCTAAAGGTTTTTATCATAGGGGATATGGCCCATTGATATGGTGATAAAATGTTAGGGTCTTATACCAAATATAAGGCCCATCTAAAAGGTGAGAGGAAGATTTAAAAAGGGAATCTCCTCCTGAGATAGGTGTTTTCTTGCATGGAAGTCATGATAATAACTAACCTCTAAGACTATGTGAGTCATTCTCATTGTGGGAAACAAGAATAAGTAAAATATTTGATAAACCAAACAATCATCTTTGTTTGTGGGTGGATGAGGTTGAGGCTATGATAGTGATAAATGGCATTTGTGTACCTGTCTCCTCTTTTACTTTTATAACCCCATGGGATAGAAGACTAGAGTGATATGAACTCCTGAAAGAAAGTCCAGGGTATTACTCTAGGTTAGATTTCCTCTCCCCAATTTTAGAGAAGACGAGAGGATGATAATACACTATCCTTCTTCAAAGGGAAAGGAAAATGACTCCCCTCCATATCTGAAATAGGTAGGTTCCTAAATTAGATATGATGAGAGAAATACAAGGAACTATCCCTAATATTCTGAACTAGGAGGTTTCTGAAACCACCTCCAGGTTTTGGGTCCTAGTTACTAAAAGAATTCACAACTGTACACACCTCGAGGACCCTTCCCATCAGGTAGGAAAAGTGTGGGACAAATCTTACCAAAGGAATGAAAAACTGAATAGAAGACACACTGGTATGTCTTTCACCATGATCATGCAAGTTTGGAGGCCTCGTTGGAGGTTTGAATATAGTCTTCCTTAGATGGGAGTCCCAAGGGAAGAGGTTCTCTACCATTGGTGGCATTAAAAAGGTCCCCAAAGGATGTCTCACCTATGTGGTACCTGTGCGGACTAATGGTGGTTCATGTGGGTGGTACTTGGGTGATATGGAGATGGATCGTGCAGGTGAGGGTTGGGAGAGATGATGGGTTCATTCATAGGTTAGACCTAGTAAAGATGAAGTGATCCTTTTAATATGGAAAACCAAGGAAGAAACACTTGGGAATGTCCTTTCTCCAGGCTCTAAGGGTCTCCTTAGGTGTCTTTGAATGATTGGAACTTAAGTCCCGTGCTTTATAAGGGGACTTATCCCTAGTGTTCTTGACTCAGGGGAGGTGGATCGTGTATCTATTCTGTGTTTAAAACTCTAGTAGAACTTTAATCATACTAAACCCTTAATTTACTCTTATTTTGGGGCATTCAAATCCACTTGAACAATTTTGAGGTCCTGAGAGAAGGACTAGTGCGAGTAGAGCTTTGAGGATTCTTCGAGTTTTCCATTCATTTTAAATGATAATCCCAAAGTCCTATTTATAATCAATTTGAGACCCTAGGGGAATGAGGAATCTAAAAAAGGTATTTCATGCTATTTATCATGCATGTGTGACTTGAGTGAGTCTTCTGGGTGCACCTATCTGGGGCCTATATGGTGGAACTGGAACGTAGACTGGATCTATGCGGTGACATGTAGGATGGACCTACATGATGATGCTAGTTGGTGCTTTCATGGTTCACCTAGGTGAATGTGTGAAATCCTTAATATCCTTATCTTCTATTTTTTTTCTTAAGGAATTCACTTTTGAAAATTCTTATACTCACATGACAAAAAGGGGTGTCAACATACGTGTAAGAGTTTCCATTTCTCATAGGTGAAAAATTATCTCATCACAAACTGTACTACAAGATGGTACTAATTACCAAGGAATTTTGTAATCAAGGTACCCTTCTTTGTAGTATGTTCCTCTCTACCTGCATCATTATCTTTCATAGAATCACCTTCATCTTGATCCCATTTAGTCATAATGAATCACAATGATTTTTATCTCTTCATGATATTGAATCTATAACTATCATCTCCAATGAATCTTCAGAATTAATTCTTAAATTATTCAGAATAAATATTTTTAAAATGATATTCATTAACTTTACATAAGTCTTGATTTATCATAGTTACCTTTAAAAAGGAACTATTTTACCTTGACATAGCTCCTGATTACCTTTACGTAGGTATTAAAATATTCATACTACCTTTATGTAAGTACTGGATCATCATGGTTACCTTTATGCTACTCCTACTAACATTTATATAGGTCATGAATGACCTTTATGTAGTGTTCATATATCTTATATGACATTTATGTAGTATATAATTACCTTGATGTAGCATAGAATTTCCTTTATGTAACATTCATAATTTATGAGTTACCTCTACATAGAAATTTCAGCTTGCATATTACCTTTACACTGGTCACTGGATTCTTGGATTACCTTTATATAGACTTTAAAATTCTTTTCTTACTTTTACATAGGTATCCAGTTACCTTTACACTATATTCTCAAAGCCTTATGGTCGATCCATTTTATATGTGATCAATTTTATACATCATGATTAATCTTCACGGTCTCTTGTCTGGTATAGTCGATTGATGGATTTGATTTTATTCATGTGGAGGATCCATTGTACATGTGGTTTCTTTTCTATTACAGTCAATTGAGGACTTTTATTTTGTACATGCAGTTGATCCATTGTACATGTGGTCGATTGTTTGCCTCACAATCAATCTTCACAAGAAATTTTTAGTTGTAGTCGATTGAGGAATTTGATTTCCAAAAGAAAATTAAATAATTTCATAATGACTTATACTTATTCCTGGGCTTCTTGAATATTCTAAAAAACACAGAAAAATAAAATTAACATATTTACCATTTGGGATTGGAAACAAATAAAGACTATTCAAAAATTCAAAATTCACTTAAAAATAAAATTTATTATATATAAGAAATTATTTTCATACAAAGGGATTAAAATTTAGAATCACCATGTTAAAATTATCTAAAATATAATTTTTCATAATTTTCTTGGATAGTTTAAATAATAAAATATGACATGCATATATGGTAATAATTATGGCTTAATTATTATGTAAAAATGATGTAATAAATAATATTAGGTCTTTATCAACCAAAAAAATGTTTATTCATTAAAACAATATATTTTAAAATAATAAAATATATTTTGAAAACCTATAAAGATATTTCCAAATCCTAAAGTATATTTTAGTATTTTAAAAATAATTATTTATGAATAAAAATATTTTCCATGTCTAAAATAAGATAATTTAAGTTATTTTAGTTATTAAGGTTGTAAAAGTCAATAACCAGGACTTAAATTAAAAATAATATGGTTTAAAACCATGAGAAGGACAATGATTTTATATTTTTATATAACATAAAGTCTAATGCTTATATTTGAAAATTAATAAACAATTACCCCTCATTTTCTATAAATATCCACCCATCATTCCATTCCTGTCCAATCTAAAACTATTGTGTATGGTTTTTTTCTCATTTTCTCACTTAATAATATTTAGGAGGAGAAATAAGTAGAGAATAGTTTCTAAATCCATCTTCATTTATCTCTCGAAGCCGATATAAAGAGTTTTCTCAAGAGACTTAGCAGGGTAAAGGTTCCCAAAAGTTTATCTAAATTTATCTTTTGAGATAAAAAACTCTAAGGATATAAGGAGTTCATTCTCATGATTTTTAAGGGACTTTGTAAGGTTAGGATTTACACACCTATATTTTATTTTCTCCTTTGAAATTATTTTTAATTCATTCACATTTCCTTATGCAATGATATTATGTTTCATTATTAAAAATCCATTATTATATCAAGAAATTATCTTTTCCTTTTATTATAATACCCTCACAACCCATTATAATGCCAAAATAATTCCATATCATAATATTCAAGATGGGATTTTGTTATTATTGATTTGGTCTCCATAATTTCCTTCATTTGACTTATTCCTAATAGTACCCCTATATAATGAAAGTATCAAACTCTATTACACTATCATCTAGGATAAATTACATTACATTTTGGATATCCTATAATTCATACTAGATTAATGGATATTCACTAATATAGTCCTGAAATTCACTTAGGTAAACATTGGAAATATATATACCCATTAATTTTATATGGAAAAGTATTGAATATGAAGACATTTGAATTTTAATAGTTCCTATGAACATTATTAAATGTATTGTTATCCATTATGTTTCATATGATGAGAAAATTTGACTCATTGTGTGATGGGGGACCCAAAATTATATACCCCCATTGATGAATTAGTAGGTCTCATGAGAAAAAATTTATTGGTGTATTCTTTCCCTATTATGTATGGTGTATTATCACAATTCCTTAATTTTATTGTTATTATTTCTTGGTTAATTCCTTGATTGTATGATTAAGATGTTTGGAATTATTAATTACATCACTATGAATTAATTTATTATTATAAATGTAATTATTTAATCTATTTATTTAATATTACATGGATATATTATGCTCATTATATATCCATTTAATTATTTATTTCTTCTATGTTATTTATACCTTGATTATTCCATGTTTGTTTCTACTGTACACTAACTCTTACTAAGCATATGAGCTCAAAAATTTATTTTATTTCCATTTTCCCTAGGAAACCATGAATAGGTCTATAAATTATCCAAATATATATTAATAATAATAAAGTTTATTGAGTTTTTATGATTTAAAATGTAACGTAAAGATCATGCATGTATCATTCTCTTAAGACTACTAAATTTTTGGACCTTATGTCATATGATCTCTTATATTATATACCAATATAATAAATTAAACATTTTATTTTGGTAAATAGAGTCAGTATTGTTACATCAAAGGGTTAAAAAGAAATATCAATCTAAATTTTTAGGGTTTTCCTTAAAATAAGAGTTAAATGAGCTATGTGTAATAGGTGGAGAAATAGATGGAAAAATAAAATGATAAAATTGGAGAAATGTCTTACAAAAATAAATTGTGTATAAACATATCCTAAATGGATAACACATTAGTACGTGGTACATTTTAAGGTTTATATTATATTTTTTGAGATAAATACATGATTTATTTATAGTTTTTTTTAACTTAGTATAACAATTTTAAAACTTGGTTTAAAGGATTTATTTTTTTAAAATTTGTTGAGAAAACTTGAAGAGTTAAATCATAAATTTAAAATTTGTTGATAAACCTTAAAGAGTTAAATCATAAATTTAAAATTTTGAGTTGAATTATTTTTTGGGTTGATAAAAAAATATTGTGGGAGAGATGGTTAAGGCCATGTTAAGAAAAAAGTTAAAGGAACAAAGAGAAGGTATGTAAGATTAAAAGTCACATAGTTTCAATTTATTTTGTATTTTGTTATGAACCAAATCAATCATAATATTCTTTTTATTTACTGGTAAAATTGGTTAATAAATTTATGAGTGAGTTTTAGAATTTATTAGAACTATTTTTTATTAAATAAAAACTCCATAAATATGTTTGATTTTGTTTTATAAGAATAAATATTGATTGGATAAATTTTTAGAGCTAATTTTAATTGAAATTAATTTTACAAAGTCTATGTAAGATTTTTTTCTTTTCATAAGTATGAGCTAGAAAAAGGATATTAAATAGTTGGTTACTCTATGTAATAGTTATGTTGATTTTACACAAGTTTTAAGATGAAAACCTAAAGACTATATAATGGTTAAGTTTTAGAAATGGATTTGTGTAAGATTAAAATTAAATTTACAAAGGTTTTACAATAATTTAATTATGTTTTGTGATTTTTAAACTATGAAATTTGATTCACATAATAGTTAATCTATTAATTATAATAATTCATGATATTTTTTCAGAGTTATATAAGTAAGAATACATGAAATAAAATCCTGTGTAATAGTGATATATAATTTGAGTAATTTTTGAGCCATGTAACAATTTTTTCTTAAGTATGGAATATAATTTCATTACACCATATAATATTTGATTAGAATATAAAAATGAAACATAAGGGTTTTATAACAATGTGTAATGGTGATCTTCCTAATTTAAATGTTGTGTAAAAGTGAGCTATTGATTCCAAGATATGCGTAATGGTGGATTACTTAATTATTTCATTAAATTTGTGAGAAATAATTTTTCATGTAATATTAAATATTATTTTTAAAATAAACATTAGAAATTAATTTTTCAAAAGGAGCATCTCAATATTCTATAAGTTTTTATGATGATTATAGAGAGTTAAAGGATAAGAAGTTGCTTGAAATTATTATTTTAACTATAATTAATGGAATCATGAGTAATAATAAAAATGAGGAATAAGAAGAGAAAATTTGATTCCATATACATATGTATGATGTATCAAAATTGAGAGGAATCACAAATAAGAAGAAGGAAATCTTGATATCATGTGAGAGAGTTGGGAGTATCTGATCATGTTGATTATAATTATTTTGTGAGAACAAAGAACAAAACAAATTAATAATGAATCTATGTTAGTCCCATAGAAGGAAAATATTGAAGAGGAATATTTATCATTTGTATCTAAATAATTTAAATTATCAAATCCTTTACTTTATAACAATTGGATTCTTTACAATAATTATATAATCTTTGGAGAAGACACAATACGAGAACAAAAATTGTATGGGTCCAAGTCTATCTTGTTACCATCTTGATTTGTGCTCAATAAAATGGATATAAATCATGTGATGTGAAATAAAAACCACAATATACCAATTACTAACTAATCATATTAAGTAGTGAACCCTATAAAAAAAATATGTGTGGTGTAATGTGGGAAATTCCCTTTCAACAACAAAGAAATGTTTCTTTCAATAATACACATTTAGTAATAAAAGGTGTATAATTTTCTAAGACACTAAATATTAAAAAATTAAAATAAATTGATGTTGGGATTTATTAGGGACATCCATTGTCTAAAAAAATGTAAATTTACCACTAATTACTCTTTTTACAAAAGATATAACCATTAATTTAAATTAAATAAAACATAGATAAAGAACATGAATTTTTGGAATAAATTCGATCAATCAAATCTCTTTTAAATTATATTGATAGATATCCCCCAAAATTATTATATATAATCCTTCTTAAAAAGGTATTCATAGGTTGTATTCATCACCATACACTTAAGTAGGATCTACTCTTTATCATGGTCTACTAACACATTATATTAAATAGAATAAAATAATGAGAGCTATGACTTGTAGTTTTATTCTGTAATAAAATCACTCTCATATTACATAAATTTTCAAGGAAATAACCACATTATATATCCTTTAAGGACATTTTTTAAACTTTGAAATATTTCCTAAAATCTTGGATATAATTGAAATGTGTCACTAACATTTAAAAATATTACAACTCTTTGTAAATTGTGATCAAACCTACTATTTATTATTTTATTAATAACCAAAAAGAATTATTTTTAGCATGTTAAATTCATTGATGGTGTTATATTCATTTACAACCTAGAAATGGCCAGTTATAGTTTTTTATATTTTTTGTTGATTGTGTCAATAGTTGTATGAAATAGTCTAGTTCCTAAAGACGGTAAAGATAAAATCCAATATGGGAATTTATACTAATGCGTTGGAGGACTGAATATGAATATTTCATAGAGACTTTTGTAGTCCAAAAGTGTCTACCATGACTATTCTATAAGGTAGTGGGTTGTTGACAATATGTGAGGACTTTACAATAAAGAGAAGCATCAAGATAGAGCTATATATTGTAAAGTCTATAAGGGAGTTTCAGTACCATTAAAACCTTTATAAATTCATAAATAAATGGCCCTACAAGTATTTGTAGTGTGTGTGTGAAGTTTTCATAGAAAAATAAAACAAAGGAAGTAGATTCACACAAATAAAAACATGCACAAACATTGAGACTCTGAGTCCCCATAAAAATAAATGGATAGGGAAGGAGTTTCACAAAATTTGGGTAGACTCACTCAAAATAGAGTTGTAATAGAATCATGAAATAGAGTCACCATATTTTTAATAAAATTAATTATTCTCATGAAATATTGAGTTTCATAACATAATTTTTAAAGAATATTCTTCACAAAAGAATAATTGTTAACAAAAAAGTTTCACAAACAAAGTTTCCATGGATTATGTGAAGGTGGATTTATGTGAATGTAAAGTTCATAAATGTGAAAACGGTTGTTATTTTACTATAAATACCTGATATCTAAATAAAAAGTTATGATGGAATAGGAAAAGGAATATTTTTGAGAGAAAAACACACTGAATTTTCCAAAGCCAAGTTGTGTGAATGAAGTTACTCAAAACACTATGTTCCATGAGAAAATTCCATGAATCACTGAATTTCAAGAATAAAATATTTGTGCAGATATTTGTTTTTTAATAAGTCTATCTTGCCCTAAAATGACTATTTTGAATTGGTTCTTTCATAGAGACTTATAAAGTTAGAATTTCATAAAATAAGGGTTGTGTAAAAGTAAGATTTGTCTTAAAGAATGAATTATATTAAAGTAAAGAGTCACATGAAAGTAAGTATTGGATACTCATAATAATAGAATAGTACATAACGTGATTGGAATTCATTATAGACCTTCCCAATGGAAGATGTTATTCCATGAATATTGAAGTTCATTAGGGTAAGTGAAGATACTTTTGTGGAAGAGTTCCCAACTTATTTGTGAAAGATCAGTTTATAGATTAATGGGAAAATATTAGTGCAACAATATAGTGATACAGAAGTATTGAGTTAAAATTTTCACCAAATAGATTTACCTAATAGAAAAGTGATAAAATGGACAAAGGTAGTGACCCTTGGGTGATCGTGAGTAGACCCTAAGTCATATAAGATGAGTGAACCTATGTATAAGAGTGACCTATACTAAACCCACCACTGAAAGAGGATTATTGAATTTTGGTACTTTAAATTTTTTTTTATTCTCCTTGGATCAACCTAGTATGGTTAAACCAAGTAAAATTATTTTTTCATGTTTTTATGATTTACTTACACTCTATAGGATGAAAATCAGTGTATGAAGGTTACGTTATCATCAATATTATCTAAAATAAGGATAAGTAAAGTGAATTATTAATAATATAATCATTGAAGGTAGGTAATTAAAGTAAACCTAATAAAAGTAATGTTAATATTGGTTAGGGTAGTAAGAATTTTAGGTTTAAGTGAGTAAATGTGAATAGTTTTATACCCTGATTCACCCCCATCTCAGGACATTGCTCAATATGACACTTGTGGGGAGAAAAAATTAGTATTAGAGCATATGTATATCTTATTGGTTTTTTTTCTGAATTGATCCACTTATTTTTTAGACTTGATACATCATAGGAAATAGAAATAATATGAAGAATAAGTAGATCACCAATGAAATTATGTTATATAAAACAAATTTTGTGGAAAATTCGATTCAAAAGAAGGACTCCAATAGCTATTAAAAGCATTTCATGGATGAATTTTATTATTTGTCAACTTTTTTATAAAATAATGATAAAATACCATCCAAGGATACAAGTATGCCAATATATTTTAGATATATGTATGATGATAATATATTAAGAGATATAATGGCGGAAGATATCTACATATTAGAGGAGTTTGATTAGGGGATAAGGGAAGAAAACATAAAGATAAGGAATATAAATAAGTCTTAAGGGAATCATGTTAAAGTGTTAAAAATTAACGTTAAAAGATAAAAATTCCTCAATAAAAGACTGATTGATGTGGATATATATCTTAGGAAGAATAATGATTCTCAGGAAAAGGACTTAGAGGAGTTATCTTCCAAAGTGAAAAATAGTAAATATGGTTCCAAAGAGAATATCCTTGACTCAAAATAGGTTTAAAATAAGAGGGCCAAGAATGATGAATTGGTTGCACACATATCAGAACTAATTGAGGAGAACCAAATAATAAGGAATGTAAAGGTGTCTTAGAATGATGAAATTGTGAAAATGGGTGAAAAATTGAAGGTCTAAAGTGATCTACTTAAAAGACATACACATAATATATAAGGCGAAATTTCCATAGATAATGAGATGAAATATAGAATTATCTATCTCAAAATTCAACTTTAAGAGAGGTTAAAATCAAGAAACAAAGCTAGCTAAAGTCTGAAAAATATGACTACCTAATTGAAGGAGAAGGATGGGAAAATCAAAGAGCTCAAAGGGAGTCTAAAAACCTCAAATTAGAATAAAAATATCCCTCCCATGGAAATATTAACAAGTTGAGAACAAAAATTTAGAAATATAGGGGCTAGTGAGTAAGAAAAATAGTATTAATGAATCTAGAATAGATGAATCTCATAGGAAGGTAGATAGAAATTGACAACATTACGGAATCATATTATATACCATGAGTTTTTCTTGGAATTTGAAGGGTTTAATTAAAAAAAAGAAAATCTACAAAAAAAAACATCTCAAATGAGGCATGACTATAAGAGGTATGATTTTAATGGGAGATTATTTACTTATGCTAAACATGGTTATATGGCTAAAAATTTCTACAAGAATGGAACTAAAGCTATCATAAGGAAGTTATCTATTTATACAACAATTGAGAAGAAATGTTTCACCAAAAAAATGTCTGTTAAGATATAAAATAGATTTACTAGACCGGGGTAAAAGAATATAGCTCAAAAAAGGTACACCATGAACTAACATCAGTTTACTCAAGATAACCGTTATGGAGCGAACAAAAACAATGTTATAGGAAAAATAAGAAATCTGATCTAAATTTGATAAAATTGAATGATCACATAATGAAAGATCCATCAAAGAAGAAAACATCTAAGGTGGATCTATTGCTTGTCAAAGGGGGTGGATACGAAGTTTGACTGAGCGGTTTAACAAAATGTACCACTAAGAAATAGAATAAGAGAACAATGTGAGTTCCCAAGAAAATAGAAAATAGTGGTTTTAAGAGGATTCCCAAATATTTTTTTTAACAAAAAATTTATTGGAAAGATAAGAAAAAGATTTCGAAAAATGAAAGGAATCCAAAAGATTCTCATATGAAATAAGCATCCTAAATAAATCATGGGCTGTGAAAGATAAAAAATCAAGTAAGGATAAGCAAGCAGATAAAAAGTTTTGATGAATAAAATTCTATTCAGTTATGTGTTATGATATCCTTGTCAATAAAATTACCCATGGAAGAAAATATTATGATTTGGGCCATAGTGAATAGAAAATTCTTGATCCATTAAATGTGGATTCTAAAGAAAACATCTAAAATGATGACTGTGTAAGTGGAATCACTCTAAAGATACCTAATAGCCAGGAACTAAAAAATATTTCCATGATATATGATTAATAAGAATAAGTTTTTGATGAGGTTATGTCATTCCTTTCTTTAAATATGAAAAAGGGGGAAATAAAATTTACAAGAGAAGGGTTGGATCAACATAACTAGCCCCATTTCTCAACTTTATGAAACTAGAAATATACCTTATCCATATGTGTTTAAATTACATTAACTATCATTGAATTGTTTTATGTTTTGGGGGAGATATGATATATGTGGAGGTTTTAGCAAAAGATGAAAAGTGGTGTTGTGATGTGATCTAAATTTATAACTGATAATTGAATTAGTACAAGTGATTTTTTTATTCTAAATATGAAATTTAAAAACATGAGAATAAAAGAAGCATAAAATAAATAATTATTTTTTTCAATGATTTTAATTGAGAACTGAATGTTGATATTTTAATTGATTATAGGTGGTATCAAGGTCCATTTAAAGAATTGGTGTTAAGAGAACCTGATTATTCTAGAAATAGACCTTGAAGATCAAAAATGGAGAGAAAGTAAAAAATGAGATCTCAATATTTATTTGTTTTATTATAATATGTAAAATCATTTTAATTTTATTAATACATAAAAATATCCCATGGATAGATAAATATCATGATGAATATCAATGCTATATTTGGTGACGAAGTTGATAAAGTTAGAGAGAGTTTTGAAATGAAAATATGAAATATGAAATACCCTATAACCAAAGAAAGATACCTAATGGATGAGAGAATAAATTAGTTACAATGTGTTTTTAAGAAGTGACCTTGATATATCAATTGAAAAATTGGTATCAAGTGTGATTTAAGAAGTGATATTGAGATATGACCATTATTTTAAAAATATTATCATTCATCAAGATAGTATCTGTGATAATTTGTATCAGTTTCAACAATTTCTATTTGTTTGGTGTTTAGATATGAATGTTAAATAAGAATTATAGAAGAGTTTCTTAGTGAAAATTAAAGTTCTATGTCAACATGAGATGTATGGAATTAAGTGAGTTTAATGGAATATGATGGTTTTATTAACTTTATCTCTTGTTTCTTATACTGAGTTTCTATTATGTAAGATTTAAGTTTTTGTTAATGGATCTTTGCTAAGTGATAAGCCCACCCACTAAAATTGATTATTAATAAACATATATTTGAAATATTATTTTTATATTGAAAGTGTAATAAAACCTATAGTCAATGATGGAGAAATGACATAGGAAGAAAAGTGATGTTTTGGTCCTAAAAAGTGGATAATGTATAGGAGTTTCATATCATAGGGGGAGATCAATCTATATTTATCATATTCAAGGATCATGTTGAAAAAGAGGAATAAAAAAATACACCTATTAACATAATTTATAAAGGATATTAGTTTCAATGACATTATGAATGGTCTCAATGGTATCAAAGGTGTAGAGGTTGTGTTGTTTGAAATCAAGAAGAAATGGGAATAATTATAATGTTGTGATTGAGACACCCTTTTTTCCAAAGGTATATGTTTTATAAACTCTATATTTGATACATGTAGTATAGGGAATACTTTGAATTTTATTTCAAAGGGGGAGTAGGAAGTATCATGAATTTATATACCAGCTTGACCCTCAAAATGAGAGTATAAAGAAGGGGTGTAAGAAGCATTATACTAACTGAAAAAGATCTATATTCATGATAGAATTGTCATTAAATCCAAAGGGGGATATTTTTTACAAACAATCAGAATTGGTTCCATTACATTGGATTTTTTTATGGTCTTGGATTCATTGAAATTCTAGACATGGTCAGCTAGAGTTTTTTTGGATTTTTGGTTCATTATGTAAATAGTAATATGAAGTAATGGAGTTCTTAAAAAGGAAAGATAACATATAATTTGAGAATTTCTATTAATATTATAGAAAACTAAATAAAGATATTTCATGGATACCTGTGTGATCCCAGAGTGTCTATCATATCTATTCTATGTATAATTGGGATGATGACATCATGTGAAGAATTTCCAAGAAAGAGAAGCATCGATACATAGCTGTATCAGGAAAAGTCTATGATGGAGTTACAAGGCCATGAAGGCCTTGATATATTAATAAAGGAATGGTCCAAAAAGTTTTTTATTACATGTAGGGTGTTTTTATAGGAAAATAGAAAAAAAGGAATCAGATTCACGGAACTTAGAAGTTATGAAAACACAGTGACTCAGAGCTAACCAAAGAAAATAAGGAAAATAAAGGAGTTTAATGAAATTTGGGTAGAGTTGTACAAACTAAAGTACCATGTGAATCATTATATAAATCCAAAAAAAATTTAAGAAAAGGAAGGATTCTCGCACAAGATGTATTTTCATGTGAGAAGTGACAAATATTACACCACACAATGACAAAGTTATGTATATAAAATTTGAGTGAATGAATACAGTTTTCATGACTTATGAAATGGTGGAGTTGTAGGAAAATGAATTTTAGAGTTTTAGGAATATAATTTATTTTCCAATAAATACCAAAACCCTAGATAATAGGGTTAGATAGAATTGGTAGATTATATAGATTGAGATAAAAACTCTTTGAATTTTTTAAAGTCAAGTTGTATTAATAGAGTTATGTGGACCACTAAGTTTTGTGAGTGACTTACAAGAATCAATGAGTTATGTGAATAAAGTATTTTATCAAACCATTGTTTTATGTGAAGGATATAAAGAATGAAAAGGAATACCATTAAATGGTTCTTTTATAGCAACTTACTATGTCATACTTTCTCAAAATTAAAAGTTTTATAAAAGTAAGATATGTGTGAAAGTAAGAGTTTCATGAAAGTAAGAGTTTTGTGAAAGTATGGATTGCATGAAAGTAAGTTTTGAACATTCTAAATAATTTAAAATTATATAAAGTTAATGGAAATAATTTTATACCTTACTAATGGAAGAATTTGTTCCTTGAAGAATAAATTTTATTAGGTAAAGTGAAGATACTATTGTGGAAGATTTCACAACTAGTCTGTATAAGATTAGTGTGAAGATAAAGGTACATTTATCAGTGTAATAATAGAGTCACAAAGAAGTATTTCACTAACCTGTGTTCTAAATAGATTTCTTTCATAGAGTAGTGAGTGAAGGGAGAATACAAAGTTAGTGACCCTTGGGTGAAAGTGATCTATCCCTAAAAATTGTATATGTATTGACCCCAAGAATAGGAGTGACATAGTTTAAGCATGTAACTAAAAGAGATTTATTACGTTTTGGTACTTCAACACATTTCCATTGTATTGTCTTTATATTAGCCTATAGTGGGTGAATCAAGTAAAATTCTTGTGTCTTGTGTGCATACTTTACTCGCACTCTACATGATCAAAATTAATGTATGTGGGTTAAGAGATCATCAATATTAACTGAACTAAGGGTAATATAAGCATATCATCAATATAATCATCATTGAAGGTTTAATATTAAAGTTACCCAATTAAAAGTTTGGTCAATATTAGTTAGGTAAGTGATAGTTTTAAGTTAAAATGGGGAAATATGAATGATTTTAATACCCTAATTTACCCACCTCTTAGAGAATTTCTCACTAAATACCCTTTCAGTGATAAAATATTTATTTTTTAAATAATAAATATAAATTTTAGACTCCTTAAATCATAATATAATGATATTAAAGTCGATCATTATAATGAACCATGTCATTGGGTGATGGTGGAGCTGAGGAAGAGCTGAAATTCAGTGGAACTTGAGTTGAGATAAACATAAAATTTTGAATTCAAGTCTGGAAGAAGATCATTTTCATGAGTCTAAGAGGTTTAAATCTAGGTTTTAGAGAAATTATATAAGTTTGGGTGTCAAAAATGAAAGGGTGATATTGTTATAAAATATCCGCATAAACCACCAAGTATATGATGGAAGTGTGCCATATAATCAGTGAGTTGCACTATGTAGCTGCTAAGTGAAACTTACATCACTAGGTACCTAATAGAAGTGTACTGTATACTTTATGAGGTGTCTATAGGGTATATTAAGTCCCTAGGATATCCATTATCTAATAGGTAGATACCTAGGACATTTTTTTTAAAATAGAGATATAATTATAGTTTTATGAGGTTTTATTATAACCGATTTAATGGGGGAATTCTTCTTTAGATGTCAACAAAATGGGGAGGATGAGATTCTCTTCCCCTCCACCCCTATCTTTCTCCCCTTAGATCCAAGTTGGTTTAGAATCATTATTCACATAGATTTTAGGCAATTTTTTCTTCTGTTTTCCTATTTATTCATCCTCTTATTATTCCTTAATTTTAGTGTGAAGGTATTAGGGATTTAATTATGATTCCATATGATCATGATGGATATTCACTGTTATCATGGATATTTTCACACAAAGGATAGATGAGGTCTAGTAAGGGAAGAATCAAGTCATTTTTAAAAATTTAATTAAAGGTAAACCATATGGTTAATTATTCTTATATTTTCATCAATTACAGGAAAATTTTCCTAATATTTTGAAGGTAAATATTATGGATTTTACTCATAGTTGATTGAGAGCCATCTATGAGTAATCAATACTTTATTAAATGAGGTTTCAGATAGTTTATGGTTCCCAATGCCATTTTCATCAATTATACCATTATTTAATAATTATGTAAGTTAATTATAAATGTTTTATAATTAATTAATTGATATATCAGATGATATAAGAGCTCTAGGGAATGAGGATGATTGATAAATCTTGGATGGGATGGAAAAAATTACTTGAGAGGGGATAAATCTATGTTAAGGTAGGTGGTTACTAATATTTTTCACTTTTATATGTAATTTACTATATGGTGTGATATATAAGTGGGTGAAGGTTAGTGTGATCAAACCAAGTAATAAATGATGTAGTTGGGTGAATATAGCTAAATGAGAATACACCATGAGGACTGTGGTGGATGGTCTAAAAATGCCCCTCTTAGTTAGATTAACTTTAAGACTTGATTATATGATGGTATTAGGATTTAAAAAGTGAGGAACCCCATAGAGGTTGTCGATCCTTGAGTAAATACTTAAGTGATTAATGATGTATGGTGTATTAGTGGGTGATTCACCATAGTGAGTATTGAGGTATGTATGGTTTGAGGATAGGTATTCTCAAGAGATCTGGTAGTAAATGGGTTCATTGGGAGTGGTGACCTTTGAGTGGGATGTAGAATCATCATGAGATGTATTCAAAGGTTAATTGAAACCATGATAGAAATTATAAAAATTTTATACTTAAAAGTTAACCACTCATTGATTGGTTTACCTATGGTGTTTGGGTATGCAATGGGTGATTATTTACTAAACATGGTTAAACCAAGAATATTCTAATGTGATTATGGAAGATAACTGACCATGGTTCAATTTCCATTTGATCATTAGAAGATAATTTAGTCTCATGAAATTTGGTATTGAGAATGATAGGTTACTACCCAAGGGTTGAATCACCAGAGACGGGTAATTTTAATGAGTTGTGGGTTGATTTTTTGATGGATATTACATGTAGAGTGTATGGGTATATTTGAAACATGTGAGGTGAGAGTTGATATTATATAATTGTTATGAGAAGTTCATTTTAGAATATGTGATGAATGAGGTGCAATAGGTTATTGGGAAAAGGCTTGGATTGGGTAGGGAATAACCTATGATTGTAATTTTATCCTAATGCTTTGTGTATTTTGATATATAGATTTCCCTAAGGAAAGGATGATGATACCGAGCCTTTTATTTTTTTTCCACCTAGGAAATGGAGATGAGTTTATTTTTTTTATTATAAATATATTGTTATATGGTACTAGGATATTCAATGCCTATCAAGAGTGAGATGAGAAAAATTTAGAACACATGACCCTTGAAGAGTTGGCTGAGATGGAAACTGGATGACCACCCACTTGATTTGGTAGACATTTACATTTGGGTTATTTGGATGTCTATGGGATAAATGCCATCCACATAATCCTTTTTGAGTAGTCACCAGATGTATGTGGGCCATTTTATGTATATGAAAACCAGGACCGGCCCGGAAAAATCTTAAAACTTTTGTTGCCCAAGACGAGGAGAAAAAATGTTTCCCCTTACAATAAGCTACAGTGATTGTACAGTATATGTATAGTAAAAATCTTACCTGTTTCCCTAGCCTAGGGGCTTGCTGGGCTTGCCCCAGGGCCGGCCCTGATGACAACAGATATGATGGATAATAGACACCCAATCCTTATGAGTATACACGAGATGGTTTTGGGCTACCCATTTATTATTTGTTTTAATGTTTTATATATTGGAAACTTGAACCTTATGAGCATATAAGGGATAAATATAGGCCACTCAATTCTAATCAGTTCAAATGATATGGATTCTATAAACCTAATCCTTTTGAGTATGCCTGGGAGGGATACACAATACCCAATGCCTATCAGTTAGACCTTATTAATTTCTTTTCCAACACTAGTACCATAAATTACTATTCTAATAAAATACAATAACTAAAATAATTAGGTTTTTTTGATCTTTGAGGTGTCTTGGTAAGTGTAAAAAGAGTTTACATATTGATACATGATGAATGTTACCCTTTTAACTTTATACCATACATTCATGAACACATATATTTTTTTTATATTAAGGGAATCATTGTTGGTTCCCAAATGAGTTTTATTCTAACACCATAAATATAAATATTAGTGGTTGTTCATACCATATGTTTTTCATGCAGGTTAGGGAAAGGGTCCAAGCACACGTGAGAGGGATGGAGTAGCTTAGTAGAGGTGTATAGATAGTTTCGAGAAGAGGCCAAGAACTCATAGTGATGAAAACAATATTTATATTATTATTTTTTCTGTATATGTACCACTTATGTGACAAATCCATTGAATTATCTGCTTTTTTATGTATGAATAATATGGAATAAGATGAGTTCATTATGTAATTTCATGAGTGTATGTTATTTATATGGTTAATTGCAACATCATTAAATTTCAATCTATGATTTATTATAGTTTTAGAATATCTTGAATAGATTTTTTCATACTTTGGAGATGTATTAAAGGTGCAAGGGACCGAGTATCGGAAATAAAGGAAGATAATGTTTGGACCAATAACATGAATGCTACCAGAGGGCCGCAAGTTAGCCATTCCAGCACCACCATATATCCAATGGAATGTCTAGAGGCTCTGAAATTCTGAAATTCCCAACGGCTAGTCGGAGGAAGAGGAAGTAGTCCCATGTTCTATTTAGATATACCTAACAACCAAGGTATAATCGCTAGCCATTCAGTGAATCCACAATCCTGTCAGTGTGACCCATTGGATCCAATGGGCTCTATATGAATTTTTAATAAAGGGTGACTCCATATCCCCCCAAAAACCTTATTTTATACCTCACTTACTTGGATCAAACCTCACTTGACCAGAATGAATTGAGAGGCTCTCTCTTGGGGAATTTGGTCCCTTATCCCCTATCCTCCATCTTTAGAAGATCTGATTGATCTGAAGACCCTCATTTAGATCAGATCCCATATCTATTAAGGCTTGAGTTCTTTCTCTTGATTTTATATAGATCCATTAGTGATGGTGGTTATTATAGTGTAAGTCTAATAGAATTTTAGAAATCACCATGTTCTTATTCTTTGATATTGATTCTATAATTCTCATGTGATGAATTGAGGATGGTTATAGGGATCTTTAGTGTTCATACTTGACCTAGGTAGAAATTCTATGAATTAGGCATCAATACTCTTGAGGTAGGATGTATATAACATTTAGGGCCTTTTTATGAAATTTTATTGTATGTTATGCATGTGGGTGGGTTTTTATCTTGTGAGACCCTTTATTGATATTATTTTCATGTGGGTATGTGTGTGTATATAATTTGGCCCTTGATTGATATGATTTCTATGTGAGTGCATGTGTGTCCATGAGATCTTTCTTGATATGACATGATTTTTTCATTTCCATGTTACTTATTTTATGTGGATGTGTTGATATATTGTTGAAACTTTTATTTAGATATAAATATGAACAAGTTTCTACAATATGGATTGTTATTCCTTTAGAGGGGGATCATAGATGATGTGATTGATAGCTTATGCCTCTGGGTGTCATGTTAGTTAGCATCAGGAATTATCATGTTCATCTAATGTAGGAATGACCATGAACCATTGGAAGAGGTACATGATTCAAAACATTTATACTTCATACCTATGGGGGGTATCCTTGCTCATTAGAAGAGTTCTAATGATTCTATTGGGCTAGTTGTGTACACCATCATGAAAAATAGGAATAACCATGAGGTGGTGATTGGTTGGATAAGCCAGATGAATACATTATAAAGGTGGATCACGAATTTCCCTTTAAGGTGAGGGTAAAATTGTTCCTTAATGGTGTAATGTGGATACAAGATAGTTTTATAAATCTATAAAGCTGACATGTAGACCATATGACATGATCTGAGTCATGAAATGAATACTTATGAATTTCCTTCTAGCATGATGTTGAAGAAGGTAGATCCGAGGTTCGTGGCAGCATGGTTAGTGCATGATGAATCCACAATTAATTTTGTATTTAAAAATTTACCTTATGGTAATTGGATACACTTTTACATATTGATATATTATTGTTAGGGAAACATTTCTCATGTCCTACCAAGTTATACTCACACCCTACATTGGTATGTTATTATGCATGTAGACTTCATGGTTAGGGATCTAGTGAAGGGAAAAGCCACTATGTCGGGTAGCTAAGTAGGTAAAGATTAGGTGATGGAGGAAATAATAAGAAAAATTCTTGGTTATTTCTATCAAGTTTCTTCTATTTTTTCTTATCTTCATACACTAAATTGATATACCACATTTTAGATCATTTGGTTTATCTTGTATGACTTGTATTCTGTTTGTTACGTCATGTATATTATTGGCAGATTCCATTTTTGGTTTTGGATTTTTTATCTATATTTTAATATGGTTGTGATATAGATATTTATACCAAGGTAATAGTATCCCCATGAAATTATTTAGGTCCTCACTCCTTGTCGATAGCCTCTTGTGTATGGGGAGGCACGTATGAGGTTATGTGGAACTACGGTCTGAACCTGGTGATTTGAGTTGAGGTGATAAAAATTAATATCAAAAGATGGTTTTATTTTATTTTATCCATGATTGTATTTGGTGAAGTTATAAAAGATATATTCTATGTGGAAATCAGTTAGGGGATCCGCATATGTTCCTATTCGGATCATATATAACAAACCTATAAGTTACAGGTGATGGGATTGATGTTATCAATTATGATTTTATAGTTTCATGTGGATTCTGAGTATTTTTATGCTATTAGAGTTTATGGGATTTGGGTGTGTTCATGTATAATGAATATGAATGTAGGTATACATGTCATGCATATAATTTCTTATGATAGACAATAGTTCAAATAATTTTGTTCCATTTATAGTCTTTGTGTTGTCCCTCCTGATGTATCATTAGTAAAAGTTAATTATTTAAACCTGATCATGCTATAATATATATATATATATATATATTACTATTACTAATGCTTAGGTACTGGAGACTTGGGTTATTTATTGGGTTTATGTTAGGGGTTATATGTTATAGACATATGAATCCTCTTAGGATGAGCCTACATGATGTGGTTATTATATATGTATTGGTTAATTTTTTTAGTGATGTATTCAATAAATACATTAAATATGTTTCTAACCATTCATTTTAGAATTTAAGATAATTTTACTTTATCATCGTTTCATGGGACTACCTAGGGAAGTGGGTCAGAATTCATCCACAAGGGAGGCTAATCTTATAGTTCCTCCATAAGTATAATAGGATGTAGCTGAGCATGATCTAGTATTCGTTCTAGTGGTATCGATAATAAAATATCCTTAGGATGCAATCTTTTGGCTAGTACCTATTTAGGGTATAGGATCCCATAGGGGAGGGTCGACCATGGTTGATGTTTCTTGAGATTTATATATTTATAATCCCCTAGTCTTCTAGGGAACTAGAGGCCTCGGGATGTTAGGGATTAAATAGAAATCATCGAAGGAATATTTGAATTGGTGGAGAATCCAAATTATTAGCATGTGAAATTAGATACTTTTAAACTTTAGGGACCTACTCAGAGGTGGTGGAGAGTGATGAATCAATATAGGAGGTATGAGGGTATGGATTTTAGATGACTATATTTAATGTGATTTTTGGTATGGATTGGTTGATATGTTATTTAACTCACATCAATTATTACCAAAGATGAGTGAACTTTACCACTACCAAGGGAGAAAAGAAATAATTGACTAGAGAATGGGATTTAGAAGAATGTAGAGTGGGAATGGACCATGTACATGTTGGATACATTAAAATACAGGTGGTTAGTATAGTTCTTATGATAATCCAAAAAAAAATTTTATTATATCTTCCTCTTATATTATATCTTTATCAAGATGTTTTTAAAGATGATCTATCAAGCCTTCTTCTTTAAAATGATATTTAGTTTGATACTGAACTCATGTTAGGTGAACAACCTATATAAATTCCTCCATACTGTATGGCATCATCCAAGTTGAAAGAACTAAAGGTGAAACTTGATGATTCAATGGTGAAAGACTATATTTTACTACAAAATTATCCTTGAGGTTATCTAGTATTGTTTTATAAGAAGGTAAATGGTAGCCTTTAGTTATGCATGAATTATAAGAAGTTTAATGAGATCAAAGTGAAGAATTATTATTTTTTCCCAAGTATTGATGACCTATTCAACCAGTTAAAGAGATCCCAATGGTTCTATAAGATTGACTTTCATTCTAGATACCACTAGCTTCAGTTCAGAGAAAAGGACATACCAAAGATAGAGTTTAGGAGAAAATATAGGTTGTATGAGTATCTCATGATTTATTTTGGGTTGATAAATTCTCCACTAGTGTTTACGGATGTCATGAACATGATCCTTCACCCATACTTGTACTCCTTCATCATTATATCTGTTAATGATATTATTATATATTCATAGATCTTAGACTCACATTCTAGACACCTTGAGATCATGTTGAGTATTTTTCATGTATATCATATTTATTCCGATATTTTTAAGTGTTACATTTTGGTTCCAATATGTACTTTTTCCTAGGGTATGTGATTTATGAGACTAGAATATCAGTTTATTAGGATAAATTATATGCATTATATCTTGTTCATGGCCTAGGAATGTGTTTAATATTTATAATTTCAATTTTTTGGAAGGATACCATAGGTAGTTCATTAATGAATTCTCTTTCTTAACAGTGACTACAATTGTGCTTACCAAAAAAGGAGTAAATTTTTAATAGAAATACTAGTGTTAAGAGGCATTCCTAGAGATAAAGAGAAGGTTAAAATCCAATTTGATTATGATTTTTCATGAGGTTGGGATTGGTTATGCAGATTACTATGATTAGTCAGGTGTTGGATTGGGAGATATCTTGATATAGAGAGATCATATAGTTTCTTATGAGTTTTTTCAGCTATGACCCCATGAGTGGAACTAATCTACTAATGATTTTGAGTTGGTTGTGGTGCTTTATGCCTTGAAATATTTGATATATTATCTATTAGGTGAGATATTTTTCATTTATATTAACCAAAATAGGTTATGGTATATCTCCTCTTAGTGATACTTGAACCTTTAGTAGAGGAGTTGGGTTGAGTGCCTATAGATGTTTGACGTTGAGATGGATTATGCTCCTAGGAAATGAAATATTGTATAATATGATATTAGTAGGAATATGCAGAAGATTAGGAAGTGATCATCAGAAGAAGAGTGGAAGTTAATGATCTTGTTAATAGATTAGTTGATGGGTAAATCTAAGGATGAATGGGTGATGACCTATTCTCCCTTAATCATCGATTCTACCTTAATGGACCGGGTAAAATCTAGCTAGGAGATTGATCCTGAATGTTCAATGATGCATGAATGTTTGGTAGGGAATGCAACATTTATGGGGTGTTTTTTAGATATGAAATACATGATCTACATTCATGATAGGGTAGTGGTCCCTAATTCTATGAGAGAAGTGATGATGGGACACTCTCATGCATCACAATGGGATGCTAACCTAGGATCAACTAAGATGTATCATGATATCAGATGATGTTTCTAGTGGATTGTAATGAAAAGAGATATTGAAGGATTTATCTCTCATTGCCTTACCTATCATAAGATTAAGGATAAGCATCATCGACTAGGTGGATCGCTTCATCCTCTTCAGATTCTAGTGTGGATTTCATTAGGAGTTATAATGGATTTTTTTCAGGGTTACCTAGGACCTTAAGAGGTCAAGATACAATATGGGTTATAGTCGATCAGATGATTAAAGTGGAAAATTTATTGTTGGTTCTAGGTACACATTCAATGGATGATTTAGGAAAGATCTACCTATAAGATATAATGTAATTTCATGGAGTGACTATGAGCATACTATATAACTGAGACAATCATTTCATGTTGTGATTTTAATAAGTGTTAAAAAAGGTGATGGGGAATCAGTTCATGTTAAGTATAACTTATCAAACTTAGGATGATAGGGAGTCAGAAAGGATGATCCATATTTTATAGGATATTCTTAGGGAATGTATTTTATATTTCAGTAGAATATTGGATGATCATATAGCCTTGGTAGAGTCCATGTTTAATAATAATTTATAGTATTTTATCTAGATGGATGTGTTTGACGCTCTATATAGAAATCTTTATTGTTCACCATTGTGTTGGCATGAGGTGTGTGATTAAATGGTATTTGGGTTAATTTTTGTGTAGGAGACCTTAGAGTGGGGGTAGTTGATTCAGAAGAAGTTGGTTACCAATCAAAGTAGGTAGCATTCATATACCGACCATAGGTGAAGAACTTTGGAGTTTTTTGTGAGAAATTTGATTTTTCCTACAGTGTCACCTCAGTTGGGACATCGATGTTTGTGAAAAATGGGAAAGTTAGTGCCATAGTTTGTGGGATCATTTGAAATTATCAAGTGCATCAGGTTAAGGGATTACTGATTTCATCTTCCTCCATGATATCAAAGTATTCATAATCTTTTCCATGTTTCATAGCTTTAGAAGAATAAAATGAGACTTGGGGGAAGGCATCATATGTTAGAGATCAATGGCTTGAGTTATTTAGGAAGACCTCTATATAAACTTCTCTATAATGAGAAGTTGTTAGAGGGGGATCTTTATAACATCCTTAAATTTAAAGGTATGATTTATTCTAGTTATGGAATATTCTGAATGTATTTTTTTAAAATTTCAGGAAGAGGAAGGCTGTACAAACAATATAAAAGTTGTTGGAGGGCCACCATATAGCTATTCCAACACCACTAGTTTTTTAATGGAATGTTAAAATGCTCTATACTTCATAATTTCCCACTGAAAATGTAGTGGGGAGCCATTGGATAGCTATTGGTAGTGGCAGTAGCCCCAAACTCTACTTGGAGATACTGACTAGTTGGGGGCCAATCACCAACTAGCTGGTGGATCCACCTGATAGCCGATGGTATTCATATGACTTTTTAATCAGTGGTGATCCCTTATTTCATCCCAAAACCTCTATTCGATACCTATTTTACTTGGATCAACCCTAATTATACCTGAATGAATGAAGAAGATCTATCATAGTGAATTTATTTCCCTCCCCCTATCATTCAATTTTGGAAGATCTGATTGATCTGGAAAAACCTATTTGGATTAAATCCTAGATCTATTTAGGATCACTTTCTCTCTCTTGATCAAATCTTGATACATTGGTGACAATAGTTTTCATTTTTTAATTATAATAAAATTCTTGACCTTATCATGTTATTATTATTATATATTGATTTTAGAATCCTCATGTGGTTAATTGGGGATTGTTCTAGTGATTTCTGGCGCATGGGATTGATCTGGGTAGAGACTATTGGCTTTGGGCATGATACTCTTGAGGTAGTAAGTCCTTAATATTTAGGGAATTTTTATGAAATTGCATGGTATTTTATATATGTGGGTGCATGTATATATCATGAGATCATTTCTTAGTATGATGCTCATGTGGGTGAATGTGTTATACATGATACCCTTTCTTGATATGATTCACATGTGGGTGTGTGTATGGCTGTGTGATCTTGATTGATATGACATGCTTATTCCTTTATATGTTATGCATTGTATGTGTATGTGTTCATAGCATTTGGAAAATCACATTTATATATCAATATTACTAAGTTTATCTAAACTAGATAGTTTTTTCCTTTAGAAGGGGAGCATGGATGACATTAATGATACCCTAAGGCTCTGGGTGGCATGTTATTTAGAATCATAACTTGGAACATTTAACCAATGTGGGAATGTCCATACACTATTGGAGTAGATCTATGATTTAGAATGTTATCACTTTATACCTATGGAGAATATATTTTCACACTAGTAGAGTTCCAATGATTCAGGCATATCAGGTGTATCTATCACAATTCAAAAGAGGAATAACCATGAGGTGATGATTGGTTAGTCAATCCAGATGACTACTCCATAAATTTAGATCATGAATTTCACTTAAATGTGGGTATGGAATTATTACTTAAAGGTGGAACATGAATATATGATAGTTTGATGAATATGTTGAGCTAATATGTGGATTTTATGGCATGATCTAATTCACGAAATGACTAATTATGACTTTCATTTTGGTATAATTTTCAAACAGATAGATTTGGGGCTCATGGCAGCTTGGTTAACACATAATGACTCGACACTTGATTGTATATTTACCCATTTTACTTATAGTCATTTTATACACTTTATTATATTACTATACTATTGTTAAGGATGAATTGGTTGTGTCCTACTGGATTATACTCACAACCTAAACTTGCATCTCTATGCGTATGAAAATTTTATGGCTTAGGATCCAGTGAAGGTAAAAGTCCCTGAGATGAACATCTAATTAGGTGGAGCTTTGATGATGGTGACAATACTATGACATACTCCAAATTATTTTCATTGTGTTCCATTTATTTTTATCCATATTTATACACTGGATTGATCTACCATATTGGGGATCCTTATGCCATTTATTTTATCATGGATATTATTATTATATTGTGTTTTTTGATTTTGGGTTTTCTATCTATATATTGACATGGGTGTGATGTATATCTATTTATACCATGGGTATATTAACCCCACAATACTATTAAGGCCATCACTAGTAATCGAATGCCTCTTGTATATATGAATATGTGTATGAGGTTATGTGGAACTCTAGTCGAAACCCAATGATTTGGGTTAGGGTGTTACATTAGTATTCCCCTATAATTCCATATTATGGTGATATTTATATCTATTTGATGGATGTTTATATTTTTTTACCTATTATTATATGAGATGATATTGATGTTATATTCTCACTATGAGACTTTATCCAACCCTTATCACAATTTGGGAACATCAAGCATACAAAGAGGCATTCCTAAATTATATAGCTCTTCAGTTTAGTATACACAAGAAGGTATCTGTTCCATGAAATAATTTTTTTTTATTATAGAGTTTTTTTATTTGTATTACTCTTTAGGGTAGGGTAGATAAATATCAGACCTATCAAAACTTAATATATAAGCTATATTTGTGCCTATAAAGTGAAATTATGGGAAACAAATCCATGTTTCCAAAGAGTTGGCATTGTGGATATTAGTTATTATTATTATCATTGAGAATATTTTGAAAATATATACATTTTTTGTTATGATTTATTGTTTTTATCTTGTCCTTTTTTTACAAAATGTTTGTATACATACATCATACTTACCACATAGCTTTACATGATATGTGCATTCTTATCTATGATTGAGAAAAGTTTTTTTTAAATGTGTTTAAATTACATAAAAACATCAAAAATAACTTAATTGAAATTTTATCAAATAACTTATTAGTGGCACATTATCTAACTGAACCTGATTGTGATGATTTCCATAACATACATCAATTGATAATGATGTCTTCAGTATTCACATTGATGGGACATGGGTGAACCTAGAGTGGGTAGCATAGGTTTGGGGATACTAGATTTGGATGATAACAATAGATATATGTTTTGGAAGTATATAGCTTGAGTTATGTCAGATAGAGTCCTATACATGATTCATGAGCTGTTACCTATGGGGGGTGTATAATTCATAGAATATGTGGGGTATCTTAGTGTTGATAATTTTTTACTCAAGGTGGAATGTTTTGAGTGTGTGATTTTACTAGGTAATCACTTTTCTTATTTCTAATTGACATGGGTTGTGATATGTGATGATATCCTAAGAGGGGGGGGGGGGGGGTTTAGTTAAGCCATATAGATTTTGTGATATGATGGTATAATTGTAATATGATTCATATGATATGATAATACACTGGTGATGTGTGATCAAGAAATTTTTTTAGGCATATAGAATTCTTTTTGCATGTTTGGAGATTAAAGAACAACTAGAGATTCATGGGATATAGAATATTTACTTTCATGGGAGGAATGATCAGCTAATTAGACACATGAGACTTGTATTGAAAGGACACAACCCATGAAAATATGAATTAAGTTATATAATAAGGTAATATGACAACATATTTTAGATTTTGAGTAGATTTGATAAATAAAGATGATGGTATATAACTATTGTGAGAATAGTTCTTCAAATTATCTCTTTCCCCATGTACAATAGAGTTATTTTTATCACTCTATATATGTAATGTATGATAAAATGGATAAGGATAAACCTAGAAATGGTATGGTAATATTGGCGATCATTTATGCATGTTATCCTTGGGTAATATGTAAGAGATTTCAATTGGAGGATTTTGAAAAATATTTGATATATTGAGATTGAGTAATGAGGGTTACATGATTTCTAGGGGTGATAATGATTATTGATGAAAAATGAATATTTATTACAATACATTCATGGTATGAGAGTTAGACAGGATTGGGATGTTTATTTGTTACCATGCGAATTTTATAAGGTTGTTAACCTCAAGGTGTGTTAGTATGTTGTAATAGTGCTATGGATACTTTATCTTCCTTAACTAATTAGATCTAGGAAATTAGAATATAGTGATAATCAAATAAATATTATAGTTGGCATGTGATTGGATATGGGATGAGCCATTTAAAGGTGTGGGGAACATCTTCATGACAAAGAAATGGAAAATGGAGATATCCTTTCAACACTACATCATGTGTGTATAAATACCAATATTGTTATGGGTTGTAAAATTCATAGTAATCTTGATTTTTTTTTCTATAGTAGGGTACCTTTCATTTATTAGGACTCAGATAAAAAATCTAAGGGTTGGAGCATCTTTAGGAGATGTTTTTGGATATGGATTAAGGCTTATAAAGAATTTTAGGTACTCATGTGGGCATTGGAGAAGGTTCAGGTTGACCCCTTCCATTTCATATTTTTGGATGTAGTTGGATAAGTTTTACCATAAAACATAGGTCACACACCACAATAAGCCCTTTTGTAAGCCTTGAGGATTTTATGATAAGTCTCGTTGTGCTGTGATTCCTTTTTGGTTGTGGCATGATGACCTTCCATGAGGTGTCATGCTTCTAAGGGAACTAGGGTGACACTGTGAAGTCCTTGAGCCACAATTTGACGGGATAGGGCCTCAAGGGTTGGTTTTTCCATAGGTTTAATCATGAATTTACCTTGATAGTTCATGAAATAAT
Organism: Viscum album; assembly: GCA_963277665.1. Lineage (NCBI taxonomy): Eukaryota > Viridiplantae > Streptophyta > Magnoliopsida > Santalales > Viscaceae > Viscum > Viscum album. The sequence continues at coordinate 913,333,250 of OY728153.1, forward strand.
AGTTTTTAGCTAAGTGAGGGTTGACCCCTCTACACGTGGGTGATTGTGTTGTAACCCATAGGGGGTCATGTTGGGGTGGATATTGGTTGGGATTTCCCCCTATGTATGGGGGTTGGTCACTTCAATAAACTCATTATCATAAAATGGTATTCATATTCACTCCATGACTTAGATTCAAGTTATTTTTAGAGGGTATTTTTGTAATTTTTTAGGGTGGTTACTTGGAGCCCCCCATGATACCCTTGATTTGGTCAACTGAAAGTGGGGAAAGATCCCCCTTTAGAACTAAAAATATCTTCCATTTTCTCCCATCAATGTAGATTTTTTTAGATATGTTCATCACATGAATTTTAGGTAAGATCTCTCCACTTCTACTCTTTATTTTCCCCCTTGTCTCTCTCTTTGATTTTGGATCTCTGATCAGGATTTCAGAGAGAAAATTTCACTAAATCATGGTGAAATCTTCCATCTTGATAAGGATTTAATGTTCAGATCATAGAGGATGTATTAGGTAGATTTATTCAAGTAATTTTCCATCATTTTACTTGAGTTATGTTTCCTTGTGTATTTATTTAGATTTTTTGGTGGGTTTGAGTAAAATTATTCATTAATTAAGGTATCTAATTTAATAATTTTTTATGGCTTAGATCTGAGTGCATTTTAATACCATACCCCATTTCTCATAGTTTTAGCATAGTTAGGTCACCTAATGAGTTTTGAGTTTATTATTTCAATTTGGTATTTTGGTTTCAATTTTACAGTATTTTAATTCGATGGTTTTTATGGGTGAGATTTGTGATTTTGGACTTAGAGGATGTTAGTAAGAGCTTGTGATTGGTTTACAGATCACCTTTAAGTTAGGTGTCCTTGAATTTATTAATTATCTTGAAATTTTTGTGATTTTATTATCTTATTACATAATTATATTATTTTGAGCATGTTGAATTCCCTTTATAATCTCACCCATAGATCGTGATGAGCTCACATTGGCCTAATAGTCAACCTAGATTGCATGTCCTACTAAAAGTTTCGATGGTGGTAACTTGTAAAAATGAGTATCATGGAACTCTTTGTGTATTTATTGGTATTTCATGTTGGATTTAAAAGATAAATGGGTTTCCTTAAAAAAATATTATTTTAATTTTTTTTTTGATTAACTGGATTTTTAAGGGAAAAATAGCGATTCTAGATATGCGTTTGAAATAGTATTTCACAATAGAAGTAGGGTTTCTAAAATAATATTTGGTGGGATATTAGTTAAGGGACTAAAATGGGTGTGATGGAACATGGTGTCTTAATAAATGATTTATAAATAGGATTTTTATTGGTTTTGTAAAGGAAAGAAGATATGGATTGGTGGATTTGTTTTGGTATATTTGACATCATGTAGGAGATTCCATTTTCTAAATAATGATTTCTTGTATGCACTTAATGGTTATGATTTACTGGTCTGTTATTATTATATTATGATTTAGGTTATGTGTTTTTTATGGAGGTGTTTTTTAGTATCTGATTGTCATGTTGGTATGGATAGGTAAGATTGAACCTTTAGAGGGTAGAAGTGGGTTTTAAGGATCCTAGAGGATGACCTTTTAGGAGAGATAAGAATGATAAGAGGCCCTAAATGTTAGGAATATATGACCGAGATGACATGAGAAGATTAAATTGAAAGTCTAGATAGAATATAAGATGTGTAAGGCTAGGTATTGAGTGATAAGCACCTTGATGGTGAGATGGTGAGCTTGTGAGATAGGAAGCACACCTTGTTTGTTGCTTCTTATGTTATGTAGATTTTGTGAATACTGGATGATGAGACTAGATGTTGGGACAAACTTAAGGAATAAGGATAGGACTTGAGGTTTACAATGTTCCATTTTTGAGGATATGGACATGGGTACTATTCATGACACCCTTTTTTATGAGGGAATGGGTTGGGATTTATTTAGTATGACCTTCCATGATGAGTTAATTTTCTTGGGTACTTTTTAATGTTCCTTCCCTACATCAACGGGTAGTGGTTGGGCACATTTAAGTGTGACTTTCATTGCAGGGAGTGACTTGGGTACTATTTAGTGAACCCTTTTATGAGGGAATGGGTTGGGATCTATACAGTTTGACCTTCCCAGATGAGAGATTTGGTTAAGGTATTTATTTTATATTCACATTCTTTAATTATATTATTTCGATCATGTTTACTACCTTGTATGATCACTCTAATCAATTGATATGGGATCACATCAGTCTAATAGCTAACATGGACCACATAGATTTCTAAATGGTACGATGGTGGTTCCTTGGATGAAATAGTATCAATGACCCTATTTATGGATTTTTTAGTGATGTGTATTGGATTTTAAAGTTCAAGGGGTTTCCTTAAAAATTGTGATTTTAAAAATTGTTTTCATTAAATTTTGTTTTTAAAGGAAATGTGGTAATTTTAGAATTGGGTTTTGAAATAGTATTTCAAAATAGATGTGGTGTTTTCTAAAGAAAATTTTGGTGGGATTTTGGAAAAGGGCCTACTGTGGGACAAATAGTATATACCAACTTTCTAAATTATTTATAAAGTGGAATTTGGTTAGTTTTAAAAAGGAAATCCCAAATGGATCAGTTGAGTTGTTTTAGTTTGTTTGAACTCTAGTAGGTAATGAACTATTTTTTAAAACATGATTTATTATATACACTTAATTGTTATTATTTCCTGATGTTCTATTGTTACATGATGATTCTTGTTATGTATGTTGGCTAGTGATGTTTTTTTTATATCAATGTACATGATTGGTCCAGATAGGTGGGACTGGCCTATTAGTGGGTAGAGAAGGGTCTGAAGGACCCTAGAGGATTTCTATATGGGTGAGATGAGAATTTCAATAGGATCATAATGTAAGGTGTGTGTGATCGAGATATTATGGGGAGTTTAAACTATGGTTATAGATATATAATGAGATGTTTGGGGCTAGGTCTTGGATGACTAGCACCATGGTGATGATATGGTGAGCTTTTATGATAGGATGTATTCCCTGGTCATTTTATTCTATATTTTTTCTAGTTTTTTGAATTCTAGATTAAGAGACTAGATTCCAGGAAAACATTGAAGAAGAAGTTTGGTCTCTAAGTCTTATAGTGAAACCTTTTCTGAGGGGATTGTCTTTATACTATTAAGTTTACCATCTTAAGATGGAATGTATTGGTATATATTTAGTGTATCTATCCATAATGAGGGATTCCTATTGGTTACTTTTTAGTAAACCTTACCCTAAATGAGTAAGTAGCGGATGGGTAACTTTTTTTTCACGGAATTTCTTGAAGGGAGTGGCTTGGGTATTATTCAGTGCACCCCTCCCTATGAGGGAATGAGTTTGGATCTATTTAGTGAAAAATTACCAGATAAGGGATTTTGGTAAGGTAATTATTTTTTTAATATTTTATGAGAAAGGATGAACTGGGGACTTTAGGTTTTACCTACCTAGACTATTCAAGTATGGGTTAAGATTGTTGTATGAGACGACTCTATTCCTATTAGCATATATCCAAATCATGTATGTTTATGTGTCATAGTGTCCTGGTTAACACACAATGACCTGAAACATATGATTGTATATGCATTGTGTGTTATTTTTTCATGTGGGTGTGTTTTATGAGAATTAATAGGACACATTATAAGAATTACATGTACATTCACTTAATCATAGAAAAACTCAGTATTGTTGATACATTTTGGATTCTTACTGGGTCGTTTGATTCACTCTTACCCTCATACATGAAATGGGTTTTGATGTACATGGGTATACCTTTATTTTTTATCTCAGGGAATACGTATCACTTGGATATTGATGCATGGTTTGGGTCTAGCAATTTGTGGAGGTAAGCATTCCATAGTTTGGTTTTTGTAAGTTGGATTAGAGGCCATTATTTTTACTTTTAGTTTTGTTTAGTTTGTGTACTGGTTAGTGTGATATTTATTTATATGATTCCTATTATATTTTTATCTTCTACTACTATTATGTTATGTTAAAATTAATCATTTATATAGTTTATTAATTTCTATTATGGACTATGGGGATCCTATTATCTCTTTGTTTATTTATCTATAGGTTTTGGGATGTTTTATATATATAAGAAGCATATAAAATTTTTAGAAGGTTCAATAATGACCCTTGGGAACTAAATTTGAAGGAATAATATCCCCATGACTATTTTAGGACCTCACCACTAGTTTATATCCTCTAGTTTATAGAGAGACAAACTTGATCTTAAGTGATAACCCCCGCTCAGGTGCTGTTCGAGTGATCGCAGCTGGGGAATTATAACATGAGTTCGAATATGAAATATCTTGGAGATGGTCTAATATATAATAAATAGTGAAAACTAGTGGATTGAGGTTTGGTTGGTAAAGGATATGATATACCTATTTTTTGGGTTGTAATCAATATTATACATTCTACTTGTATGGGTTATGAGGTATTAAAACTTGCTGGATGTGAATGATGTCAATATAATTGATGAATTTTGGGGAACACTGATGAAACAAAAGGATTGATGTGATTATTAATGAATATATAGAGTTCCTTAACTATGGTGAGTTGGGAACAAGTGATAATTTATAATATCTAGTGGGATAGTATAAAGTCTTCAATAAGTGGGGATGCAAGAGTTTCATGGTAGTGAGTTAGCTGGATGACCTTAACAAACATCCATCAAAAAGAAATTATGATGAGTGATCATTAATGATATTGGATAACTGTATCATGGTAAATTTTGATATCTTTAAATCCTTGATTAGGGCATGTGAGATGGGTCTCTTTTGATGAAATGAGTGCGGCACATGAGTGATGATGTTTGGGTTGTTATGGAACCCAAGAAGGTCAGTGTATCTTGAATAGAGATAATGAAAATACTATGGTGGGGAGTAAACCATAGACTAATTTAGGGTATGACCCTTGTTATTGGAAAATTATAATTAAATTCACAAGTGATACGAATAAAGAACCCATACTAGAGGTGTTTGAGGTTTTTCATTGTTGGTTGGAGGTAAATGAGTAAGATATGTCCAGTTATTTGAGGAAAGAAATATTTAGATACCATTCTATGATATCTAAGGAGATTCACTATGTTTTATAACTAATGGATGTTAAATTTGTAAAATGGATTTGTGTGGTGATTGAAATTTTATAGTGTTAGTACTTGTGGAAAGTTAAATGACCAGTTCAATGGATAAATATTTCATTAGATAGATAGTGTCTCGAGAGGGATACTATTAATTTTTGACATGGGGAATCAATAGATGATTGGGTGAAACATTGATAAGAAAGTGTTTTATCACAAACCAATTTCATATACCATTATAGTATAATGTTGGAAATTAGATACTATATTAATTCCACCTATATCCAAACATTATCAACCTATAACAAGAATTAGTTAGCACTGTAATAAAAAATTCATTTTGTTTTTAATGGAAGTCAGTGTGGTGGATAATCAACTGGGTTTTTTCATATGCTATAGAGTATTGAGAATTAGGATTTATCCTAGGAAAATCATTCAAGGAATGACTACTATTCATAACAAATAGAAGTATTAGCCATCCATATAAAAGGGAAATTCACTAGTTTAGGTTCACTCATTATGCGACTATAACTAATGGGAGACTTAGATAGAGGTAGTGGAAATCATATCTCAGTGGAAGACATAGTTAACTTGAGATACATGAGGATGCTTCTCAAGGATGAGGAATTGTATTGAGGGTATTTTGTAAGGACTTTCCCAATCAGGTGATGGTGGAACCACAAAAGAGTTAGAATTCAGTGGAACTGAACCTTGGTTAAATTTGAAAATTTGAATATGAATTATGAAGGAGTTTATTTGTACAAATATATAATGATTAAATGGAGTTTTTATAGAAATTTTAGTGGTTCATGTGATAAAATGAGAAGGATTGATATTGCTGTAAAAGTGATTCCAAAAATACCAGGTGTCCATTGGAGGTGTAGTGGGTACATATTGAGTTATGTATTGTTTATTTTAAGTATATTAATTACCAATAGGTACCCAGTAGGGGTGTATCGAGTACTTGGTGAGGTGGCTAGAGGGGAGGGTAGATCCCTATGATGGCCATTGGGTAACTGGTAGGTACCCATATGGTTCCTAATGACCCCTTGTTTTTTTAAAAGGTTAATAATATTAATTTTAGTGAGTTTTATTATAACCCCATATGATGGTAATCTTACTTGGATGGTTATAATAGGGGATAATATTATCTTCCCCTATATCCCCTATATATCTCACATTAAATTAAGGTTGGTTTGGTGTAAGATACTGACCCTTTGATGAGGTATGATTCTTGGTAAATTTTGGTTCAACCCATTTTAAAACAGTTCATGAAATTCCCATTGGGAATAGGGAAGGTCCTAAGAGTGTCCCAAGGGTTTGGAACACAAAAAATAAGAAATAAAGGAGATAATTTGAATGGGACATGGTTGGAACATGATTAGTATTAATAGTGTACCATGACCATATACATTGGAAGAGAGAGGATTATAGTTAACAATTCATATGAGGAGGCCCCCAAATACCATACAAATTGAGACACATTTGATAGAGGTGACCACACAGTTTTTCAAACCAATCACGTGGCCTATAAAATCCATGCGACTCGATTTAATCTTGAACATAGGATACCACATGGTTGGAATATGATTAGTAAAATTGTATGGCCTTAACATTTCATCATTAAAAGTTTCTTTTTACTATTTCCCCTCCCAATCCTTATATGACCTAACCCAATTTTATTCTTAATTTCACCCCCATAAAGATTTTATGTGAACAAAACTCTCCCCACTCTTCAAAAGATAAATCTAATTCATTTATTATGTGTTTGAGGTGCGGTTTAGTGTGAATCAAAGCCCCAAGTAAATCTATGAGTCTTATTGATTCTATTTTCTAGAATAATATTTGTGTGGTTGTTCATCTTCTTCTAAATCTCATAAATGATAATTTTTCAATGGAATAGTTTTATTTGATGTTAGTGGTTGTTTTAGCTTGAATCAAGCATCAAGGTTAGGAGAGTTCTTGTTTATGAGCATAATGTAGGTGGTCTACAAGCTTTCTCCCATAGTCTTGATTTTATCCTTTTGTATGTGGTTATTACAATGAATTGACTTACTATGTTTTTATGTATTTGACTAGGAAAAGTAAATTTGGGACTTTAATTTATGTGTTATACCCTTCACAGACACCATTGGTTCCATTTATGATTTTGATATCGGGCATATGTCTACCCAAGGGGAGTGACTATCCTTTTAAAGTGATTTAATGAAATTATAAATAATGGATTTGAGAGTATATGAGATTAAACCAGTTTTAATTATTGTTTAGAAAGTTTGAATGACTTAAATGGCTATTTGGATTAACATTGAAATAAATGTGTTTTGATATGATAAATAGAGTTAATGGGAAATAGAAAAAGGGACATGTTTATGTTATTAAATGTATTGAAGAACATTTAAGTGTTGAGATGAATGAAATAAAGGTTTAAGTATGGAATTGGGCCAAATTGGTTTAGTATATTTGACCATGGGAATACATGAATATTATAATGGGTTCAACCTTAATTAAAATGTCTAGTATATTGGACCTTGGAAATTGTGAAATGATGAAATGGTTATAGATGATGGACATGACGGTTCAAGCCCATGGGTAAGGATAATGGACATTCCACTCCTTATTATTGATATAGGATGACTATACATGACACTTTTCATCCTTAACTTGATATGATGGACATGAAAATCCTCATTCTTTTCTAGGGTGACAACATGAATATTCGGGCACTAAGATCATTAGATATGAAATTGGAAAATGGTTCAATGTTCTTTGGTGCTAAAAATTGAAATGGTCAATAAATTCCTTCCTTTTATTAAAACATTTAACCCTATTATTGATAAATCTTCTTGAGAAACATGTTTCATTTGTTGACCTATTTATTAGTTCCTTCATATTACTTTATAAAATGCTATTGATATTGGAATAGATATTACTTTATACACTATTGGTGGTGGCCTACTAAGTTGTACACACAACTTGCTCAATCCACCATGGGTACTTGAGAAGACTTCATGGTTACAAGTTAGGATAAGGGAAAACACCCAATGCTATATAGATGAGTTGGAATTGGGATGGAGCATGGATGAGGGAACTAGACTTGATGTCAAGACTTAATTTATATATTTTCAACATGTCTTTATTTTGAGTCATCATTTTACATATGACACTAGTATGACATGTAATATTTACTATATCTGGTTTTTGGGTATTTTCTCAGTTGATGATTTTTCCATGTGATATGTGATTTATGTCTATTGATTATTATTACATTTTAACAACCCAAAATTTTGAATAAATCTTGTTTCCAAATTTTGTGTGTTATTTTATTTTTGATACTCAACAAAACTGTTTCATTTGATAACATGAGTATAATTAAAATGAGACCGTTGGGTTTTGACTGTTATATGACCATTGGTCAATATGACCACTGGAAACTAAACGTTTTGATTATTGTCTCTAAATACAAGTAATATTGGTTAATTAATATAGAAAGAAGATTCGATGGCCTCACCCAGTAGTCTTGGACCGATCGAAGCCCATCTAACAGAACTTGGGAAGGAGGTAGCACCACTGGGCTTTGCTCTAGACCAAACCCAATCCGAACTTCATTGTGTGAAGCTAGAATGGAATCGCCTTCGCGAGAAGTTCAAACTGATAGAAATTACTACTCGTGCGATGTTGGCCGAGCCTCCCTCAGATTCTCTCACCTTAGCACACCTTATACTTAGGTCCTATGCAGGTGTGATAAGGGGCTATTTAAGGAGACCATAACTGCCTTGTGTAATCCTTTGTTTTAAATAAATTTTTTGATTTCTTCTTATGATGAAGTTTATGAATTTTCAAATGTTTGGATAAATATAGTATGCATATTTTGGATGACTTTTAGAGAAAGGATATTTTAAAATTTTTTATTTAAACCTTAAATAATTAAAAATGTGTATTGATTTTCAAAAAACGTTCTTCTACAATTATGTTCAGTACGAAATTTAGAGTCTAATAAGATCAACTTAATTTTTGATGAATAGTAAATTATTAATAGTGATTATATGATTAGGATTAGTAATGTGTCCAAATGGATTATTAATCTCACTTAAAGAAAGTATTAATATAATCTAGGCACCTTGATTGAGTAATGTGATTCAATAAATTGGTTAAATAACGGTTTCATAAATTATTATTCAAGTATTAGTTTTTTCCAGGTGAATAGTGTTTTTTAATTAAAAAATAAATTAAAAATATTTAGAAAATTATTTTTATAAAATGTATTTCATTTTTGAACTCAGGGCATCGATATTATATTAAGGTAATTTTTGGGGTTTTTTCTGAAAAAATGAATTTTAGGTGAATAGTTTATTTATTTAAAAATTAAATTAAAAATATTTAGAAAATTATTTTTATAAAATGGAGTTCATTTTTGGAATCAGAGCATTGATATTTGGTTAATGTGAAATTTTGGGATTTTTCTGAGAAAGTTGAATTTTCAGTGAATAGTAAAAATACAGTTTTAGGGTTTCAGTATGTTTAATGACATCATAACTGTGTCATGATGATTCCATGATATATTTTAAGGGATGGTCGACTAAAGGGGATGAATTATTTTATGAGGTGTCCCAAGTGGCCAATACCATGGGCAAATACCATGGTAAAGCCCATGGTTTTTCCAAAACCACCAATGAGGTGTCCCTTGGCCATTAATGCCTTGTCCCCTCACTTTCCCTATAAATACCAAGCAATACTCTCATCCATTCGACTCCCCACACTCCCCCAATGAATTTATGGTCTCATTACCTCCCAAGGAGTTCTCCCAAGGTTTCCCCAAGCCCTCAAGGTCCCGACCTTTGAGTTTTAAGAGTTATGTTTTAAGGTAAGGGATCCGACCTCTCTCTCTTTCTTTTCAAGTAATCTCTTTTAAGTAATTTCTTTTATGATCCATGTTCTTATGTTGAAGGATGTTATTTTATATTCCTATTACTTCCCCTTTCATTTTCATATAATGAGAGATCCCCTCTTACTCTCATTATTTCGTTTTATGAATGTTTAAGTGGCGCCGTTAGGCTGCCGAAATTTTTGTAACAGATTCTTTCTCCCTTATCATTTTTCAAGATCTATTTTCATGTAAAGTCTTTCAAGTTACTTTTTATTATGTTGGGGTATGATATATATATCTATAATACTGATATTTTTATGATCATATGATGAGAGACCCCATTTTATCTCTTCAATTCAGTATTTTGAAGTTTTAAGTGGCGCCGTTAGGCTGCCGAATTTTTTAGTGGTTCGTTCACCTTTCTCATTTTTCAAAGTTCTACTTTCATGTCAAGTATTTCAAGTTACTTTATATTTTGTTGGGGTATAATCTATATATCTATCATACTGAACTCTTATGTTCATATGATGAGAGACCCAATTTTATCTCTTCAATTCAGTATTTTGAAGTTTTAAGTGGCGCCGTTAGGCTGCCGAATTTTTAAGGGACTCGTTCACCTTTCTCATTTTTCAAAGATCTATTTTCATGTAAAGTATTTCAAGTTACTTTTTATGTTGGGGTATGATCTCTATATCTATCATACTGATCTATTATGTTCATATTATTAGAGGCCCTATTTTATCTCTTCAATTCAGTATTTTGAAGTTTTAAGTGGCGTCGTTAGGCTGCCAAATTTTTAAGGGATTCTTTCACCCTTCTCGTTTTCAAGATCTAATTTTATGTCAAGTCTTTCAAGTTCCTTTTTATTATGTTGAGGTATGACCTTTATATCTATCATAATGAACTCTTATTTTCATATTATGAGAGACCCTATTTGATCTTGTCAATTCATTTTTGGTTGAAGTTTAAGTGACGCCGTTAGGCTGCCGGATTTTCATAAGAGAAATCTAATTTTTTTCTTCCTTCCATGTATTTCATTTAAAATGGTATGTCATTAAAATTTCATTACCATATTCTTAAATCCTTTATATTCTCTTCCTATAATCTTTTATGGATCATTTATGAGTGGGTTTCCTATGTCCCCTCTCTTTTAAATGTTTTCTAAAACCTCGTAACATAGCCATTATGCTGTAGAATTTCTGTCTCAAAATGTCTCTCTCTTTTTATAAAGTTATTTTATTTTATTAAGTGAATAATAAAATATCTCTCTTATATAGGGTTATTCACATATATACCAAGTTGTTATATTTTAAATTCTGGGATTTACATACATGATACCCACCTTCCTTTTCTGTGGGTTTTAAAGTGACACAAAGATCATGTCTTTAAAGAAGTTTTTAAAACGTTATGATTATGAAATGAAACCCATTTATTTTATGATATATGGGTTGTTTATGAAATTATTGATGATGATATATGTGGATCACATGATGATAAATAAAAATTTAAGGGTGCGCCCTGATAGCGCTCCAATGCATTGGGTAAATACTTAATCTCTAGAGATGGCCTTTTAGACTTATACCTTGGTGAATAACTTTGGTAATTTTTAATGACACCTTGGGGATGGGACTTGGTGAAACTAAATGATTGTCAATATTAAATGTCATAGCCACATATTCAAGTTATAAAAAATATTATTTTTATTATGATATATCTCATGATTTCTTTCTCATGCCTTGAAGTTCTTTTCATGACCTTATTGAAGTATCTCATGTTCACATGTAAAATGTTTCTCTTGTTTACCTTACTGGGACTTCGGCTCACCCTTTCTTTTGATGTATGTCCCCAGGTTGAGATGCAGTAATGAACCTAGGATGAACATGAGGAGGAGGCTTTCAAGTGTTTAAGAATAATGTTTTATGTTTTCATATTTTAAGTTCCTGGTTTCCAAGACACTAAACCTTAAAGATCCTCGGTTTTGTAAAATGTAATGAAAGTTTATGTGATAAAAAGGCGGGATGCTATAGTTGGTATCAAAGGATGGTTTAGTTATTTGTGGAAATTAGGATATGAAAACTTAAGGAAGAAGCCTATATAAAAGTTTATATATAGGGAATCTTCCTGGTATTTTGGTGAGTATTGAGTAATGGGTTGCCAAGCAAATACATCCCTTTCTGGATACGAGCAGGTAGAGATGGATCTAGCACAGATGTACATAGGGGTAAAACCCAAAAACACCGCTTTGAGCTAGACTCAAACGGGAAATGGTACACGACAACGGGCCTTCCTGCACTCTTGGTTACGACACTCCCGGGGGATATGCTTTGGTAAATTCATAAGCTTTGTATGAACCATTGTTAAAGGAACCAAGATAAAATAAAATAAAGATTCACATAAGAATATATGATCATAGATAACCTAGATGGGAACCTAGGGGATCACAAGTTAGGGTATAATTTTCTTTTACAAGTTATCCTTATATGCTTTAAGTTCCTTTTCATGACTATTGGCTAAGTATTTAAGCCCCTAATTATACTTTCTATTCTTAGTTAATGGTGGGAAATGGAAGAACATGTCCCAACAACCAATGTGATAGGAAATGCGACGATTTCCGTATTAATATGACAGAGATGATTAGGGGATTAAAAGATGATTATTATTTTGGAAGACGTTCACTATTTTGGGTACCCTATATGACCGAGGTAAATAGATTACTATGGTATTTTCATTGAGGAGTAAGGTTGACTTATATTTTGAAGAATCAATGAATTTAAGGTGGACTTATAGTAATTTAGGTTACTTATGGGAATTATTAACCTATCTTGGGTAAAATATGTCTAGGTTAGCTACTTTTGTTATAAGATGTTAGGAGTGGTTGATGTTGTTTGGAGATGAACAATGAAGTTTATTTTGGAAGACTATGTTATCAAATCCTTCTTGTATTTGGGTTTCAATCTTAGTTTGGTTTATTTTGAGAAATTTTAAGGATCGTTTTTTATGGAATGGTCTATGATGAACTTTGGGTAGTACCATGGAACTTTGAATATTTAAAAGTAGTTTCCATTCCTATGGGATTCTTTCTTTTTGAAGAGTTGTTTTACCTTAACCTTTCTATTTTTGGGATAATGTTTAAAGATAGAAGAAATAGATAGTTAATCTTTTGTGGATTATGTGACTCTCTAGAAGATGATTTTTGTGATTTTGATGAGACCAAGTGTTTTTGAATTCTCATCATTTGGAGAAAAGATTAGTTTTGGTAGAGACTTATTAAAGGATGAAACTATACTTGAAGGTAGGTATATTTTCTTATGTTTTTGTTCTATGTAGTAAATGAATTCCTCAAAATTATGAAAAGGAATGTAAAACAAAAACATTGTTGGTTTACGTTTCCTACTAGATAATCAAAGACCGTTTACAAACATCATAATTTTGGGATTTTCTTATGGTTAACTTTATCCTAATCATGTTTTATATCAATCTCCCTCAGAACTTGACCCTTTGTTTTCTCCTCCATGTCCATGTTTTCCTACATGGAATCCTAGTGTGGGTTAACTCGGGTGACCTTTGTACTTCCCTTTCTTTCTTTTAAAGTAATAGTTTTACTGACTCCTTTTCCGATGTGGGACTTTCAATGAAATTTCAAAACCCAATTTTAAAAATTGCGAGGACGAAATTTCTTAAGGGGGGAAGATTGTAACGACCCAAAATTTTGAATAAATCTTGTTTCCAAATTTTGTGTGTTATTTTATTTTTGATACTCAACAAAACTATTTCATTTGATAACATGAGTATAATTAAAATGAGACCATTGGGTTTTGACTGTTATATGACCATTGGTCAATATGACCACTGGAAACTAAATGTTTAGATTATTGTCTCTAAATACAAGTAATCTTGGTTAATTAATATAGAAAGAAGATTCGATGGCCTCACCCAGTAGTCTTGGACCGATCGAAGCCCATCTAACAGAACTTGGGAAGAAGGTAGCACCACTGGGCTTTGATCTGGACCAAACCCAAGCCGAACTTCATCGTGTGAAGCTAGAATAGAATCGCCTTCGCGAGAAGTTCAAACTGATAGAAATTACTACTCGTGCGATGTTGGCTGAGCCTCCCTTGGATTCTCTTACCTTAGCACACCTTACACTTAGGTCCTATGCTGGTGTGATAAGGGGCTATGTAAGGAGACCGTAACTGCCTTGTGTAATCCTTTTTTTTAAATAAAAATTTTGATTTCTTCTTATGATGAAGTTTATGAATTTTCAAATGTCCGGATAAATATAGTATGCATATTTTTGATGAATTTTAGAGAAAGGATATTTTAAATTTTTTTATCTAAACCTTAAATAATTAAAAATGTGTATTGATTTTCGAAAAATGTTCTTCTATAATTATGTTTAGTATGAAATTTAGAGTCTAACAAGATCAACTTAATTTTTTTGATGAATAGTAAATCATGAATAGTGATTTTATGATTAGGATTAGTAATGTTTCCAAATAGATTAGTAATCTCACTTAAAGAAAGTATTAATATAATCTAGGCACCTTGATTCAGTAATGTGATTCAATAAAATGGTTCTATAACAGTTTCATAAATTATTATTCAAGTATTAGTTTTTTCAGGTGAATAGTGTTTTTTAATTAAAAATTAAATTAAAAATATTTATAAAAATATTTTTATAAAATGGATTTCATTTTTGAACTCAGAGTATCGATATTATGTTAAGGTAATTTTTGGGATTTTTTCTGAAAAAATGAATTTTCGGTGAATAGTGTATTTATTTAAAAAATAAATTAAAATTATTTAGAAAATTATTTTTATAAAATGGAGTTCATTTTTGAAATCAGAGCATTGATATTTGGTTAATGTGAAATTTTGGGATTTTTCTAAGAAAGTTGAATTTTCAGTGAATAGTAAAAATACAGTTTTAGGGTTTCGGTATGTTTAATGACATCATAACTGTGTCATGATGATGCCATGAGATATTTTAAGGGATGGTCGACTAAATGGGATGAATTATTGTATGAGGTGTCCCAAGTGGCCAATACCATGGGCAAATACCATGGGCAAACCCATGGTTTTGCCAAAACCATCAATGAGGTATCCCTTGGCCATTAATGCCTTGTCCCCTCACTTTCCCTATAAATACCAAGCAATCCTCTCATCCATTCGACTCCCCACTCTCCCCCAACAAAGTTCTGGCCTCATTACCTCCCAAGGAGTCCTCCCAAGGTGCCCCCAATCCCTCAAGTTCCCAACCTTTGAGTTTTAAGAGTTACGTTTTAAGGTAAGGGATCTGATCTCTCTCTCTTTCTTTTCAAGTAATCTCTTTTAAGTCATTTATTTTATGCTCCATGTTCTTATATTGGAGGATGTTATTTTATATTACTCTTACTTACCATTTCATGTTCATATAATGAGAGATCCCCTCTTACTCTCATTATTTCGTTTTATGAATGTTTAAGTGGCGCCATTAGGCTGCCGAAATTTTTGTAACAGATTCTTTCTCCTTTCTCATTTTTCATGATCTATTTTCATGTAAAGTCTTTCAAGTTAACTTTTATTTTGTTGGGTTATGATCTCTATATCTATCATACTGATCTTTTCATGATCATATGATGAGATACCCCATTTGATCTCTTCAATTCAGTATTTTGAAGTTTTAAGTGGCACCGTTAGGCTGCCGAATTTTTTAGTGGTTCGTTCACCTTTATCATTTTTCAAAGTTCTACTTTCATGTCAAGTCTTTCAAGTTCCTTTATATTTTTTTGGGGTATGATATCTATATCTATAATACTGAACTCTTATGTTTATATTATTAGAGACCCTATTTTATCTCTTCAATTCAGTATTTTGAAGTTTTAAGTGGCGCCGTTAGGCTGCCGAATTTTTAAGGGACTCGTTCACCTTTCTCATTTTTCAAAGATCTATTTTCATGTAAAGTCTTTAAAGTTCCTTTTTATGTTGGGGTATGATCTCTATATCTGTAATACTAATCTTTTATGTTCATATGATGAGAGACCCTATTTTATCTCTTCAATTCAGTATTTTGAAGTTTTAAGTCTCGTCGTTAGGATGCCAAATTTTTAAGGGATTCTTTCACCCTTCTCATTTTCAAGATCTACTTTCATGTCAAGTCTTTCAAGTTCCTTTTTATTATGCTATGGTATGATCTCTATATCTATCATACTGAAATATTATGTTCATATGATGAGAGACCCTATTTTATCTTGTCAATTCATTTTTGGTTGAAGTTTAAGTGACGCCGTTAGGCTGCCGGATTTTCATAAGAGAAATCTAATTTTTGTCTTCCTTCCATGTTTTTCATTTCAAATGGTATGTCCTTAAAATTTCATTACCATGCTCTTAAATACTTTATATTATGTTTCCCTACTGTTTTATGGATCATTTATGAGTTGGTGTCCTATGTCCCCTCTCTTTTAAATGTTTTTTAAACCTCATAACATAGCTGTTATGCTGCAGAATTTCCGTCTCAAAATGTCTCTCTATTTTTATAAGGTTCTTTTATTTTATTAAGTGAATACTAAAAGCTCTATATTCTATAGGGGTATTCACATATATAACAATTTGTTCTATTTTAAATTCTGGGATTTACATACATGAGACCCACCTTCCTTTTTTGTGGGTTTTAAAGTGACACAAAGATCATGTCTTTAAAGCAGTTTTTAAAACGTTATGATTATGAAATGAAACCCATTTATTTTATGATATATGGGTTGTTTATGAAATGATTTATGATGATATATGTGGCTCACATGATGATAAAGACAAATTTAAGGGTGCGCCCTGATAGTGCTCCAATGCATTGGGTAAAGACTTAATCTCTAGAGATGACCTTTTAGACTTATACCTTGGTGAATAACTTTGGTAATTTTTAATGACACCTTGGGGATGGACCTTGGTGAAACGAAATGATTGTCAATATTAAATGTCATAGCCACATCTTCAAGTTAAAAAAAATATTATTTTTATTATGATATATCTCATGATTTCTTTCTCATGCCTTAAAGTTCTTTTCATGACCTTATTGAAGTATCTCAAGTTCACATGTAAAATGTTTCTCTTTTTTACCTTACTGGGACTTCTTCTCACCCTTTCTTTTGATGTATGTCCCCAGGTTGAGATGCAGTAATGAACCTAGGATGAACATGAGGAGAAGGATTTCAAGTGTTTAAGAATAATGTTTTATGTTTTCATGTTTTAAGTTCCTGGTTTCCAAGACACTAAACCTTAAAGATCCTCGGTTTTGTAAAATGTAATGAAAGTTTATGTGATAAAAAGGCGGGATGCTATAGTTGGTATCAAAGGATTGTTTAGTTATTTGTGGAAATTAGGATATGAAAACTTAAGGAAGAAGCCTATATAAAAGTTTATATATAGGGAATCTTCCTGGTATTTTGGTGAGTATTGAGTAATGGGTTGCCAAGCAAATACATCCCTATCTGGATACGAGCAGGTAGAGATGGCTCTAGCACAGATGTACATAGGGGTAAAACCCAAAAACGCCGCTTTGAGCTAGACTCAAACGGGAACTGGTACACGACAACGGGCCTTGATGCACTCTTGGTTACGACACTCATGGGGGATATGCTTTGGTAAATTCATAAGCTTAGTATGAACCATTGTTAAAGGAACAAAGATAAAATAAAATAAAGATTCACATAAGAATGTATGATCATGGATAACCTAGATGGGAACCTAGGGGATCACAAGTTAGGGTATAAATTTCTTCTACAAGTTATCCTTATATGCTTTAAGTTCCTTTTCATGACTATTGGCTAAGTATTTAAGCCCCTAATTATACTTTCTCTTCTTAGTTAATGGTGGGAAATGGAAGAACATGTCCCAACAACCAATGTGATAAGAAATGCGACGATTGCCGTATTAATACGACAGAGATGATTAGGGGATTAAAAGATGATTATTATTTTGGAAGACGTTCACTATTTTGGGTACCCTATATGATCGAGGTAAATAGATTACTACGGTATTTTCATTGAGGAGTAAGGTTGACTTATATTTTGAAGAATCAATGAATTTAAGGTGGAATTATAGTAATTTAGGTTACTTATGGTAATGATTAACCTATATTGGGTAAAATATGTCTAGGTTAGCTACTTTTGTTATAAGATGTTAGGAGTGGTTGATGTTGTTTGGAGATGAACAATGAAGTTTATTTTGGAAGACTATGTTATCAAATCCTTCTTGTATTTGGGTTTCAATCTTAGTTTGGTTTATTTTGAGAAATTTTAAGGATCGTTTTTTATGGAATGGTCTATGATGAACTTTGGGTAGTACCATGGAACTTTGAATATTTAAAATTAGTTTCCATTCCTATGATATTCTTTCTTTTTGAAGAGTTGTTTTACCTTAACCTTTCTATTTTTGGGATAATGTTTAAAGATAGAAGAAATAGATAGTTAATCTTTTGTGGATTATGTGATTCTCTAGATGATGATTTTTGTGCTTTTGATGAGACCAAGTGTTTTTGAATTCTCATCATTTGGAGAAAAGATTAGTTTTGGTAGAGAATTATTAAAGGATGAAACTATACTTGAAGGTAGGTATATTTTCTTATGTTTTTGTTCTATGTAGTAAATGAATTCCTCAAAATTATGAAAAGGAACGTAAAACAAAAACATTGTTGGTTTACGTTTCCTACTAGGTAATCAAAGACCGTTTACACACATCATAATTTTGGGATTTTCTTATGGTTAACTTTCTCCTAATCATGTTTTCTATCAATCTCCCTAAGAACTTGACCCTTTGTTTTCTCCTCCATGTCCATGTTTTCCTACATGGAATCCTAGTGTGGGTTAACTCATGTGACCTTTGTACTTCCCTTTCTTTCTTTTAAAGTAATAGTTTTACTGACTCCTTTTACGATGTGGGACTTTCAATGAAATTTCAAAACCCAATTTTAAAAATTGCGAGGATGAAGTTTATTAAGGGGGGAAGATTGTAACGACCCAAAATTTTGAATAAATCTTGTTTCCGAATTTTGTGTGTTATTTTATTTTTGATACTCAACAAAACTATTTCATTTGATAACATGAGTATAATTAAAATGAGACCGTTGGGTTTTGACTGTTATATGACCATTGGTCAATATGACCACTGGAAACTAAATGTTTTTATTATTGTCTCTAAATACAAGTAATCTTGGTTAATTAATATAGAAAGAAGATTCGATGGCCTCACCCAGTAGTCTTGGACCGATGGAAGCCCATCTAACAGAACTTGGGAAGAAGGTGGCACCACTGGGCTTTGATCTGGACCAAACCCAAGCCGAACTTCATCATGTGAAGCTAGAATAGAATCGCCTTCGCGAGAAGTTCAAACTGATAGAAATTACTACTCGTGCGATGTTGGCTGAGCCTCCCTTGGATTCTCTCACCTTAGCACACCTTACACTTAGGTCCTATGCTGGTGTGATAAGGGGCTATGTAAGGAGACCGTAAATTCCTTGTGTAATCCTTTTTTTTAAATAAAAATTTTGATTTCTTCTTATGATGAAGTTTATGAATTTTCAAATGTCTGGATAAATATAGTATGCATATTTTTGATGAATTTTATAGAATGGATATTTTAAAAAATTTTATGTAAACCTTAAATAATTAAAAATGTGTATTGATTTTCGAAAAATGTTCTTCTACAATTATGTTCAGTACGAAATTTAGAGTCTAACAAGATCAACTTAATTTTTTTGATGAAAAGTAAATCATGAATAGTGATTTTATGATTAGGATTAGTAATGTTTCCAAATGGATTAGTAATCTCACTTAAAGAAAGTATTAATATAATCTAGGCACCTTGATTCAGAATGTGATTCAATAAAATGGTTAAATAACAGTTTCATAAATTATTATTCAAGTATTAGTTTTTTTAGGTGAATAGTGTTTTTTAATTAAAAATTAAATTAAAAATATTTATAAAATTATTTTTATAAAATGGATTTCATTTTGGAACTCAGAGTATCGATATTATGTTAAGGTAATTTTTGGGATTTTTTCTGAAAAAATGAATTTTCGGTGAATAGTGTATTTATTTAAAAATTAAATTAAAATTATTTTGAAAATTATTTTTATAAAATGGAGTTCATTTTTGAAATCAGAGCATTGATATTTGGCTAATGTGAAATTTTGGGATTTTTCTGAGAAAGTTGAATTTTTAGTGAATAGTAAAAATACAGTTTTAGGGTTTCGGTATGTTTAATGACATCATAACTGTGTCATGATGATTCCATGAGATATTTTAAGGGATGGTCGACTAAATGGGATGAATTATTGTATGAGGTGTCCCAAGTGGCCAATACCATGGGCAAATACCATGGGCAAGCCCATGGGTTTGCCAAAACCATCAATGAGGTATCCCTTGGCCATTAATGCCTTGTCCCCTCAATTTCCCTATAAATACCAAGAAATCCTCTCATCCATTCGACTCCCCACTCTCCCCCAACGATGTTCTGGTCTCATTACCTCCCAAGGAGTCCTCCGAAGGTGCCCCCAAGCCCTCAAGGTCCCAACCTTTGAGTTTTAAGAGTTATGTTTTAAGGTAAGGGATCTGATCTCTCTCTCTTTCTTTTCAAGTAATCTCTTTTAAGTCATTTCTTTTATGCTCCATGTTCTTATATTGGAGGATGTTATTTTATATTACTCTTACTTACCTTTTCATGTTCATATAATGAGATATCCCCTCTTACTCTCATTATTTCGTTTTATGAATGTTTAAGTGGCGCCATTAGGCTGCCGAAATTTTTGTAACGGATTCTTTCTCCTTTCTCATTTTTCAAGATCTATTTTCATGTAAAGTCTTTCAAGTTCATTTTTATTTTTTTGGGGTATGATATCTATATCTATCATACTGATCTTTTCATGATCATATGATGAGATACCCCATTTGATCTCTTCAATTCAGTATTTTGAAGTTTTAAGTGGCGCCGTTAGGCTGCCGAATTTTTTAGTGGTTCGTTCACCTTTCTCATTTTTCAAAGTTCTACTTTCATGTCAAGTCTTTCAAGTTCCTTTATATTTTTTTTGGGGTATGATATCTATATCTATCATACTGAACTCTTATGTTTATATTATGAGAGACCCTATTTTATCTCTTCAATTCAGTATTTTGAAGTTTTAAGTGGCGCCGTTAGGCTGCCGAATTTTTAAGGGACTCGTTCACCTTTCTCATTTTTCAAAGATCTATTTTCATGTCAAGTCTTTAAAGTTAATTTTTATGTTGGGGTATGATCTCTATATCTGTCATACTAATATTTTATGTTCATAGGATGAGATACCCTATTTTATCTCTTCAATTTAGTATTTTGAAGTTTTAAGTGGTGTCGTTAGGCTGCTGAATTTTTAAGGGATTCTTTCACCCTTCTCGTTTTCAAGATCTACTTTCATGTCAAGTCTTTCAAGTTACTTTTTATTATTCTATGGTATGATCTCTATATTTATCATACTGAAATATTATGTTCATATGATGACAGACCCTATTTTATCTTTTCAATTCATTTTTGGTTGAAGTTTAAGTGACGCCGTTAGGCTGCCGGATTTTCATAAGAGAAATCTAATTTTTGTCTTCCTTCCATGTTTTTCATTTAAAATGGTATGTCCTTCAAATTTCATTACCATGTTCTTAAATCCTTTATATTATGTTCCCCTACTGTTTTATGGATCATTTATGAGTTGGTGTCCTATGTCCCCTCTCTTTTAAATGTTTTTTAAACCTCATAACATAGATGTTATGCTGCAAAATTTCCGTCTCAAAATGTCTCTCTATTTTTATAAAGTTTTTTTATTTTATTAAGTTAATACTAAAATCTCTCTCTTCTATAGGGGTATTCACATATATAACAATTTGTTCTGTTTTAAATTCTTGGATTTACATACATGAGACCCACCTTCCTTTTTTGTGGGTTTTAAAGTGACACAAAGATCATGTCTTTAAAGTAGTTTTTAAAACGTTATGATTATGAAATGAAACCCATTTCTTTTATGATATATGGGTTGTTTATGAAATTATTGATGATGATATATGTGGCTCACATGATGATAAAGACAAATTTAATGGTGCGCCCTGATAGCGCTCTAATGCATTGGGTAAAGACTTAATATCTAGATATGACCTTTTAGACTGATACCTTGGTGAATAACCTTGGTAAATTTTAATGAAACCTTGGGGATGGACCTTGGTGAAACGAAATGATTATCAATATTAAATGTTGTATCCACATCTTCAAGTTATAAAAAATGTTATTTTTATTATGATATATCTCATGATTTCTTTCTCATTCCTTAAAGTTCTTTTCATGACCTTATTGAAGTATCTTAAGTTCACATGTAAAATGTTTCTCTTGTTTACCTTACTGGGCCTTCTGCTCACCCTTTATTTTGATGTATGTCCCCAGGTTGAGATGCAGTAATTAACCTAGGATGAACATGAGGAGAAGCCTTTCAAGTGTTTAAGAAGAATGTTTTATGTTTTCATGTTTTAAGTTCCTAGTTTCCAAGACACTAAACCTTAAAGATCCTTAGTTTTGTAAAATGTAATGAAAGTTTATGTGATAAAAAGGCGGGATGCTATATACATGCTATTGTTTATCTTGATTTTAGTTATTGGTTTAATATGGTAAAGGGGGTAAAGTTTCCCCATTCATGTCATTATATCCTCATTATTAGTCATAAGCCATTGGTATATGGGGAGGAGTGCCCGTGGTCATGTAATAAACTGGCTTGAGGAAATGGTTTGTGGCTCCTAGGGTGGGATGTTACAAAGTGGTATTAGAGTGGTATTATTTTTAATAGGTTTACTATTTTTGATATGCAAATAGGAGACTAGTATGTGTTAGGATTCGGTAATGAGATTATATATGAGAGTATCCAACCCATGTGTGGGGGAAAACCAAGTTTCATGGGGTGGTATTATTGTTATTATTGTTTTCTTATTACAAGTAGATGTTATTTCACCTTGGGTGAATCACTTATTGTGTGATTATTATTTTATTATGATATTTTACTTGTGGTTCAGTATGACCTGAGGTTATGCATGCATGCATCATTTTAGTCACTCAATATTTATGTGACATGCATCATATTAGGAAGACATGAAAAATAAAGTTATGGTTGTGTTGTGGGAAATGATTTTTTTATGTTTTTCATTCATTTTCAATTAAATAGTTCATAATAAAGCTGTTAAAATTGTTTTAAACTAAAATATGTGAAATTGAAATGGTTAAAATTGTACTTACAGGATTTTGAAACTATTTTGAAAGTTTAAAAGGCTAAAATGGTGTCAAACTGGATGTTAATAATTTAAAATTTTGTTTACCCTATGTTAACCATGTCCCTAGATAGGGATGATTGAGGGTATAGATAGTGTTATGGTTATGAATGTAAGGGTAGTGTATGTGGAGTATCTTTTTTATGTCTAGCTATGACCGCTCTATTGTGTAACCATAGAAATGATATTTTATATGCCTTGAACATGTTTTTGGAATTGTAGAGAGATTCCTCCACAATGATGCTTACTGGTAGTGTGACATGAGGACATTGCTGAGAATGAACCTCCTATAGTGGGATAAGAGGTCCTATTGGTTCCAGGTTATAGGGAATAAGATAAGTTATGTTATAACTTTTCTCATTTTATATAATTTATGGAAAGAGACCTAGGGAAATCTACACCAATTATGTTTGATATGAATAGGGAGTTCTAGATGTATCAACCTCCAATGTTCACTAGAGGGGGTGGTCTAGAGGTAGATAATTTCTGGATTGAGTATATACAAATGATTTTGGATCACTTGGAGACTCCTCTATAGAATAGGGTTAAGTTATAAGCTTACATGTTGTGAGGACCAGTGAAGTGGTGGTGGGATATTTGGGTCTAGACTGAACAATAAGAGTGTATGAAATTAAAGGATTTATAAGAAATGTTATTGAATAATATCTACCCAGAGACTTTGAGGAAAGATAGAGCTACAAATTTTATACATTTGAACCAGGGGAATATGTTAGTGATGGATTATTCTAGCCATTTCACCAATTTTTAGGGGTTTGTTCTAGCATTGGTAGGGGATGAGACAACTACGGAAAAATGTTTTCAAGAAGGACTTTGATGTGAGATCAAGTCCCAGGTGAATATATTCTATTTGAGGATGTTTTATTTGGAAGTGAATTAGGATATCATTTATGAGTGGAACCTATAGGAGGGTTTTAGTGGTGAATATGTAAGATCAATTAGACAATCTAGTGTTATATCCTTCAATAGTTAGAAGTGATGTCATGAGCAGTTTTGCTAAGGTGGTGGTGGTAAAAGCATCCAGGAGAGAGGATAAACCTCTCAGGAAGTGGCCAAGTGATTTTCTATTAGTATAGTAAGACTGGTAACATGTATGGTTAGTGTCTTTGACCACCAATAGAGTGCAGAGCTTGTGGAAGGATGAGATACCTATAGAGGTTCGGTAGAAACTCTTGGACAATGTCTAGTGAGGGAGGACCTATGTAAATATAAATAATCAATTGGGGATCTTTTTCCTTGTATCAGTATAGAATTTGGAGTTCTATGGGATAAACTAGTTAAGGTGGAGGATGAGTTTCTTTAGGTAAAGAGAATATGTATTAGCAGATAAGTGTAACACATGGGACTCATATAGGAACCTAAGGTTGAGGGATAGGTCAGCTGCATATAGTTCATCCTGCACCCATTGGTATTGAGGAGAGACTGTTGACTGTTAGAGGTATGATTCTTATAGTTTCTTTTCATTATAGTGATTTATTTGATATCAAAACCTCACATTATTTTATATCTACTGTGTTGGTGAATGGTTTGGTTCTAGTGGTGGAATTATTTTGTGGAGTTATGTTGATAAATACACTATTAGAGATGTAATAATAGGGTATCCAATGTTGTAAGGAGTGCTCCCTCAATATTAGTGGGTATAGTCTCCTTTAGAACATTTTCATGATTGAAATATCAAGTTTTGAATTGACACTAGGAATGGAATAGTTGTTCATGTACCATGGTTACATTGATTGTGACTACATGAGATTGAGTTTCACATCTCGTGAGGGTGGTATCTATGTTCACCATAGAGAATGGGATATCCATGAAGGTCGCATAGGTATAATTCATTAGTAGTTTGGTGAGATCACAACCCAAGTGGAAAGTCTTATTCTTGATGATGGGGGAGTGGATCATGATGTATTCCCTCCTGTAGTGGATTATTTTCAGGATGTGTTTCCTGAGGATTTATCAAATTTTCCACCTAAGAGGAATATGGAGTTCATGATTGATTTGATGCATATAGATGAGACAATTTTTATTCTTCCATATAGAATAGAACCAATAGAGCTTCAGGAGCTCAAAAATCAATTGGAGGAGTTAAAGGATAAAGGGTTCATCAATTTGAGTATGTCACCTTAGGGATCCCGATTTTTGTTTTCTAATAATGTGGATGGAGCCTTATGCATATGTGTTGATTACTAAAAGTTTAACCAAATGATGATTAAGAATCAATGTCCTCTTCCACATATTAATGATCTTTTTGACTAGTGAAAGGGTGACTATGTGTTCTATAAGATCGATTTGAGATCAGGGTATCATTAGTTGAGAGCGAAACCCTCAGATATTACATGGACTAATTTAAAAATAATTTATGGGTAGGAGTTTTTTTTGATGCATGTTGGGATAAGGAATGCACCTTATATGTTTATATACTTTATGAACCAAATCATCCACCCGTACTTGGATCATTTTTTGGCTGTCTTCATTGATGATATCTTAGTTTTCTCCCAGACTCATGATGACCATGTCAAACATATTGACATCATCTTGAGTACACTGAGAGAGAATTATATATATAAAATGATATCTATGTGTCATTTTTGGATCAAAAAATATATTTATTGCTACACATAATCTCATATTATAGTGTGTTAGTGGACCTAGAGAAAGTATGTACATTTTTTTGAAGTATCCCAATTTTTTTTTGATAAATGAAGATATTTTTGCTTGTATAGTACTGAAGGTTCATCAAGGAATTTTCATGATTGGAAGTGTTTCTCTCAAGCATAACCAAGAAGGGTATAAAGTTTGTGTGGCCTATAACACCCCGAGATTTTATGAAAAATATTATTTTAATTACATTGATGTATTGTGTTGTACATTACACAAAAATTATCTTGTGCTATACACAACACTGTATTAGCTTATATTATATGCAAACACTATTCTTGACTTGCGTTACACGCAATTGCGACCTTCCTCGATAGCGTGTGTAGTACGCAATACCGGGTTTCACTAAACAACGATATATTGTTATAATATTATTATGAACTAGACATTATGAATAGTATTAAATAAATTTTGAATTTTATAACATTATTATTTATCTTACACATTTTGCAGAAGATCGTATGAGAACAAAATAAATTTTTCGACTAAAATAAGTATTTTTCAAAAAATGCAGTTTTGCCGCCTTTTGATGGCACACCCACTTTAAATATAGTTTTTGACATGTTTATAAGTTCAATTTGAAAAAAATAAAATTCTTCTTTGGAATCATGATATAAAAATTTACTTTGGATAAATTTTTCATATTATTCTGACAACTTTCATATTCTAATGAATAGTAAAAACACGCTATATTTTAATTAAAAACAACTTTTTTCATCATAATAATTTATATGGTTAAATTATAATATTTAATGGTTTTAAAGTATAAATAGAATATATTTTTACCATTTAATATAATGTATGTCATTATCATTGATTTTACATTGAATTCATAGGTAAAATCATTTCAATCTTTTGCAATGTTTTAACTTTTAAAACTCATTTTCTTAACAATGGGATTAATTTTAAATTAATTTCTGCAACTCCTGTGATTTTAATTGGAAAAAATGTATTCCATATTTGGAATCATTAGGTACAAATTATGTTAATAATCTACTTTTTATTTTTATTCATTATGAATAGTAACTACGGTAAATTTTATTTACCATAGTTAAAGGTAAATCGGGTAATTAAGGGTAAATATAATATTATAAAATTACCCTAACACTTTTCCTAATATAATTGGATGATTATATTTTACCCTAAATCATACTTGGGTCGAAATGGAATCTAATGGAATCCACTTGTATTTGATTAACACCTTTTATTTATTTTATTTAAAGGAAAGTGAAATGTCTCACTCAAACTTTAATAATTAGATTATTTTTAATATAATGTTGTACAGAATATAAATTAGATTATAAATACTCATTTGAAATATAAATTTTTTTTATTTATCATGGTAATTTATTTGTAATTTTTAAGAAATATTTAATTACCTTAATAGCTTATACATTAATGATGAAGAAATTATTTATTTAGTGAAAAATCAATAATATAGTTTTTATTTAAATAACAATACCTATCCAAAGGACCATAAACTTGACCAAAAATTATTGGTCGAGTATATCTATACCCTAATCATCCAAGCGTCGATTTTTCGACCATTTGGAGCCTTATAAAACCGATTAGGACATTTATATTATTTTATTTAAAATGATGTCAAAGATGTCACCTTCATAACTTAATAAATATAACAATTTAAATGGTGTGATTTTAAGACGATAAATTCGAGTAAAAATATTATTATGAAATTTATTATATTTATTTTCATCATAGGATTTTATTTTTAATTTTTATGCAACAAATATGTATATTAAATAATTAAACAAAAATTCTGTAGTAATTATTTTATTAAGAGATATACCAAATAAATGGTTTTAAAAATATTAAAACAAATAATATATGAACAAATTAATGTTCCCCATGATTTCTTTTTATGAATATGACATGTTAGGAATCTATTATATATTTTTTTTCTAACATATCTTCTGTGTGGTTTTTATTTAAATTCAAATAATGAATAGTGTCAAAATTGACACTATTGATATTTTATAAAAATAACATATTATTAAATTATTTAAAAATCACAAAAATATTTAAAAACTACAAATTGAAAATTATATGGTATAAAAGGTTATAAAGTATTCAATTATGGGAAATTTAAAACATTTATGTATGTATTTATAACAATTTCAAATTTAGAATTTTATTACCACAAATAAAATTAAATAGATTAAATAATGATAAATCAAGTTGATAAGGTTTTAAATGAACATAAAACATGTCTAAATTTTATTGTTTGATGATATTACAACCCTATATAATATAATATTTGAATTGAGTCATTTTTGGTGGTTTTTAAGTGGGTTTTCATTTTATTATTAATTAATATTTTTAAGGTTTCCAAAAGTGCCCCTCTCATCTCCCATATAAGGGCACCTCCTTCCCTCTCCTATTCACACACATTTAAGCCTTCAATATCAGACAAACCATGACCATTTAACTTATCCACTTCTATAGAAACCTACTAGAGGTCCTGGTCTTCTTTAAAGACCAACTTTAGTGCCCTAAGAGGAGGATAAGAGGAGTCGCGTCAAAGAAGAGGTAATCTCTTCTACCGATTCTTTCAAGTTTATTTCTTCTTCGAATTCTTCTTCTTTAGTTGTTTCATTATAAATTAATAACATAAGTATAAATAATATAATTACATGTTATTATAAATATGAAACAACCCCATTTCACCTTCTATCCATCCAACGGAAAACAAAATCACCGCGCGTGCGTTCGTACGAAATACCATCTCTACGCCGTGGTGTAATATGTTTTTCCACCACCACCTTACTTGGATGGGTATAATGGTGTAAATAATAACTATATATAGTTATTATTATGTCGTACTAATTATTAGATATTATACCATCCACTACAATTCTATTAAATAATTATGGGAACAATATCATTGCTCGTGCGTACGTACGGACTACCGTCTCCACGAATGCGATGAGATTCATTTTCCAGGATTAACCATTCAAGTATGATTATAAAGTATATATAATAAATAATCATGAAAGATATTACATTATAATGATACTGGATTTATGTACATATATGTTTCATTTACTTAATTTCATTTAATTCAATAAGGAAACGAAAACAGTGTTCATGAGTACGTATGGCCTACCGTCTCCATGAACGGTGTATTTCATTCCATTTATCAATCTATTATATATATTTATATGCTGAATATATATTATATATAAATCATGTTTTAAATTCTGGAATTAATTAAATCAGAATATAAGTAATAATATCAAGAATAACAAGTTGAAACACGTATGATAAATGAAACGATTTTACCCAAAACGCTGCTTTAACATGGAATTTACAAAAGAATGGATAATATAAAGTCATAAGTGAACCATATATGATATCATAACAATTAATATTATTCTTTAATAAGTCAATGACATTATTTAAATCATTATACAGAAGTTTCAGATACATATGAAGCATATCAGACATAAGGTAAGGGATAACTTTTCCAATCTCATTTTTATCCAAGATTGTTTATTCGTAAGTATTTACTGGGGTTATATTTATCATCCATGTACCTGTTTTATAAAAATGGTTTCATGTATGTTTAAAGTCCTTTTTACCCATTTTTTACTTTTACTACATGGTATGTAAGGAATCTTTCTTTTGTTTACGATATAAGGTACTTTTTGACTTTTTTGGAAAAAGTACGAGGAGAATGTTTTTTTAACTTATACGGAATGAATGGATTTTTACGGTTTCATAACGCCTAATTTTCATGAAGATTATTCTACAAGTTTTCATGACTATTTTCAAAAAAATACTTTTCTTTTAAAATTACATGGTGTTTTGTGAAAATAAAATTATTTTGAAGAAGAAATGATATTTTCCTCAAGAATTCATTTCAAGTGTTTTATCAAAACCATTTTCTATATAAGATAACATTATTTCATATGTGTATGTTTCAAGTATAATGTCTCTATGATTTAAATTCTTTCACTTTTCTTATGATGAAATGATATGCATTTGTTTTATATGGATTATGTTATGATGAGATGGTGTTTATGAAACCCATTTTATTCTTTGGGTTATGATGAATGATTTATGTTTATGTTGTGGAACACTTAAGAATGATTTCATTATGAGATGGGTGAGACCTATATCTCCATATAATGCATTGGGTAAAGATTTATATCTCATGAGATAGACATGGCTGGAATGGCAGGTTAATCCAGTTCAGTGATACTGGACTGGAATGAGGAGTGAACTTGATTCAGTAAGGGACTTTGTCCACTAAGATGGTCTTGGCAGCAATGCCTTGGCTACTATGGAAATCATATCATGTGATTAATGGTTTTCGCAATTATATGTTTTATTTCCATGCTATTTTATCATTATTAATGTTTCTTTATGACCCATGCCTTACATACTTCCATGTTTTATGTCATTGCTCAAGATTTTGATGTTTAAACATTATGTTCATGATTTTTTAAGTTCAAATGTATATGATTTGTTCTATTTTCTCCATGATTACCCTTACTGAGCATTTGATCTCACCCTTTATATGTTTTCTTTTCCCCAAGATTTAAAGAAATGTTTTAGGTAAGAAAACAAAAGGGTAAGATCTTTATGGGAGATGTTGAAGATCATTCACCACGATTAGAAGATTATATTCCAAGTTTATAAAGACACTAAACTATTACTTCCCTCGCGTGTCTGCTTTTGTTATGTATTAAGTATTCCAAAAAAGTAATTTAATCTCAATGTACGTCAAGATTCGGGTCTCTAAAGTTGGTATAAGAGGAAAGGTTTAGTCAACCTTTGGAAACTAGGATGTGTGAACTTTAGTGAGATCCCTAGATATATTTCCAAGGTATGTCTAGGGATGTCCCTAAGCCTCTCACACTATTCTTTTTGGATTTTAGATGATGGATGGAACCCGAAGGAACTGTGTTTATTAATGTAATGGACAATTCAATGATTTTCCTTATGAACAAACCAATGTTATGAGAGATGGAGTGCAAAATCATATTGCTATACTTACACAAGATATGAATCATTCTGGACTTCCAAATGAGTAGAGAAGGGAACGATATTCTATTGAGTCCTTCATGAGGCAACGTCCACCTTCTTTCAGTGGGTCTTCTGATCCACTTTTTTTTGAACAATGGATTAGTACCCTTGAAAAGATATTTTAAATACTTCGCTGTTCAGAGCATGAAAAAGTCATTTTGGCTGTTTACCGGTTAGAAGGTGAAGCAGACCAGTGGTGGACTCTAGTTAAAAATACAAGGCCCCAAGATGAAATTGAATCCATGGAATGGAACAAGTTCAAGAACTTGTTTTTCAATAAGTACTTCCCTCGTATTCTTCGAAAAAAGATGGAAAATTATTTCATTGAGCTTAAGAAAAAGGATAACGAATCTGTTGGTATATACGAAGTAAATTTTACAAGGCTTGCAAGGTATGCATCTGGATTTATCATCCAACCTGAAAGTAAATTTGATCGATTCTTCAGTGGATTAAAACCAAGTCTTCAAAGGGAATTAGCTATAAGAGACTTTAGTAGCGATGAAGAAATTGTGCGTTGTGCTATCAAGGTAGAACTAGAAGTTGGTGTTACATATCCATCTCATGGTTTTGAAAAAAAACGAAAGATGGAGTTCAAGGAGAAATCTAAGAACCAAGGTGAAAAGAAGATGAATGTTTCTTTATGATCAAAGTGTGGAAAAAAGCATGGTGGATATTGTCTAAAAGGTACTAGAAAATGTTTCAAGTGTGGAAAATAAGGTCATTGAGCAGCTGAGTGTCGAAGTAATAGGAAAAAGGTAGCTAATGATGCGAATAGAGAAAATACTACAAATAACTCTCCACCAACACTTCAATGATTCAAGTGAAAGGAAATGGGGCATTATGATAATAAATGCCCTAATCCAAGGGTTAATGATGATCGATGTGAGAAACCTCTTAAGGCAAGGGACAAAGGGAAGTCACATGCGATCACTATTGGTGATGTTGAGTATGACAATGATGTGGTGGAATGATTATGTGTTTATGTAATGAGATTCCAAAATTTTAGTGTGGAATTTCATTTTAGTATCGTGGAATATTGAAATATATATGTATTGGTTTATTGTGGTTTTCAAAAATTGTATGGTACCAGTAACCATGAAAAGTGATTGAAATATTTTTTGAAAGAAGATGATATGCGCATAATGAAGGGATAAAGATAAAATAATATATTTGATAGTATTCATGAGCTCATGATTGATATAAGGACAAAGTTATATCATGGTTTGAGTATATATAAATTTTGGGATTTTGGTATATGGAAAGAGTTAACTTTTGACAAAATTCATGTTTTCACTAAGGTTCAATGGGTATTCATTTTTCAAGAGAATACATGATTAAGGTATTCACATATTTGGAATGTGACCAACAAGATATATCTTATGATATATGGGAGATAAATGATGGTATTAACATGCTTGGTAGATGACCTTTCTAGTAATAGTTTTCTTTATAATATGAGCTTAGACCGAAGTATTTTGGATAAGCCTAAGGATTGGAATAAATTAAGTTAGACCTAAGATAGTATTGTTTAAGGCTAGAAATTTTTTCGATCTTATTGCATAAATGTTATAATAATGTAGTTTTAGAAAAAGGGACAACTTGTAGGATGGGCGACAACCCGTCGCATCGGACAAGGATGCGAGAATCGAAACCACAACCGAAGTGAGACAGGCCTTTAGCGCCTACCACTGGCCTACACAAAGTTCCTGGTTATTAGAAACTAGTTTTATTATATTAAGCGATATGATAGATGAAGTATAAGTCCATTTTTGGTATCATATACAATTAAACTCACCATAGATGGACTTATGTATATTTGATAACCTTTGCTAACCTTTTGTTTGAGACAGATGGAATGACCCATCATTATATCACATGATATGATAACACTTCACAGAATACAAATTCAACATCATTCCTTTAAGAGATGATGTGAAAATTGTTCAAGGCATAAACAATAGTGAGATTCTACCAAAATCAAGTAAGTATTTCTTTTAATTATTCTTCAACTTTAGGGGAATGATCTTGAAAATAAAAAATGTTGTCCTAATTTCCTCATATCTGATGAATCAGATGGTACCTTATATCATCACAAATTTATGGATTTGTGATTGTTGGCTTTTTCATATCCATGTTCTCTACCACTCTCCATCAGAACTTGATAGTTATATTTCTCTTCCATATCCATATTTTCACCTATGTTCTCCTATGTGGAAACCCAGTGATTAGTTAATTTGGGTAACCATTAAGTTTTATAATTTAGTTTTTAAAGTTCAGTTTTGGTATTCATTTTTATGATGTGGGTTTCTATTAAAGAAACTTTAAAGTAGTAAACCATTTATAACCCCGACGAATTTCGAGGGTGAAATTCATTTTAAGGGGGGTAGAATGTAACACCCTGAGATTTTATGAAAAATATTATTTTAAATTCATTGATGTCTTGTGTTGTACGTTACACCAAAATTATCTTGTGCTATACACAACACCGTATTAGCTTATATTATACGCAATCACTATTCTTGGCTTGCGTTACACGCAATTGCGACCTTCCTCGATAGCGTGTGTAGTATGCAATACCAGGTTTCACTAAACAACGATATATTGTTATAATATTATTATGAACTAGCCGTTATGAATATTATTAACTAAATTTTGAATTTATAACATTATTATTCATCTTACACATTTTGTATAAGATCGTATGATAACAAAATAATTATTTTGAGTAAAATAAGTAATTTTCAAAAAATGCAGTTTTGCCGCCTTTTGATGGCACACCCACTTTAAATATAGTTTTGACATGTTTATAAGTTCAATTTGACAATATAAAATTCTTCTTTTGAATAAGTATATAAAAATTTACTTTGGATAAAATTTTCATATTATTCTGATAACTTTCATATTTTAATGAATAGTAAAAATACGCTATATTTTAATTAAAAACAACTTTTTTCATCGTAATAATTTATATGGTTAAATTATAATATTGAATGGTTTTAAAGTATAAATAGAATATATTTTTACCATTTAATATAATTTATGTCATTATCATTGATTTCAAATTGAATTCATAGGTAAAATCTTTTCAATCTTTTGCAATGTTTTAACTTTTAAAACTCATTTTCTTAACAATGGGAATAATTTTAAATTAATTTCTGAAACTTCTGTTATTTGAATTTGGAAAAATGGATTCCATATTTGGAATCAGTAGGTCCAAATTATTTTAATAAGCTACTTTTTATTTTTAGTCATTATGAATAGTAACTACGGTAAATTTTATTTACCATAGTTAAAGGTAAATCGTGTAATTAAGGGTAAATATAATATTATAAAATTACCATAACACTTTTCCTAATATAATTGGATGATTATATTTTATCCTAAATCATAATTTGGTAGAAATGGAATCTAATGGAACCCACTTGTATTTGATTAAGACCTTTTATTTATTTTATTTAAAGGAAAGTGAAATGTCTCACTCAAACTTTAATAATTAGATTATTTTTAATATAAGTTTATACAGAATATAAATTCAATTATAAATACCCATTTGAAAGCTAAAAAGTTTTTATTTATCATGGTAATTTATTTGTAATTTTTAAGAAATATTTAATTACCTTAATTTCTTATACATTAATGATGAAGAAATTATTTATTTAGTGAAAAATCAATAATATAGTTTTTATTAAAATAACAATACCTATCAAAAGTACCATAAACTTGACAAAAAATTATTGGTCGAGTATATATATATCTAATCACCCAAGGGTCGATTTGTGGACCATTTTGAGCCTTATAAAACCGATTAGGACATTTATATTATTTTATTTAAAATGATGTCAAAGATGTCACCTTCATAATTTAATAAATATAACAATTTAAATTTTGTGATTTTAAGATGATAAATTCGAGTAAAAATATTATTATGAAAGGTATTATATTTATCTTCATAATAGGATTTTAATTTTAATTTTTATGCAACAAATAGGTATATTAAATAATTATACAAAAATGTTGTAGTAATTATTCTATTAAGAGATATACCAAATAAATGGTTTTAAAAATATTAAAAAAAATATTATATGAACAAATTAATGTTCCCCATGAATTTTTTTGATTAATATGAAATTATATGAATCTATTATATATTTTTTTCGAACATATATTTTGTGGGGTTTTTATTTAAATTCAAATAATGAATAGTGTGAAAATTGACACTATTGATATTTTATAAAAATAACATATTATTAAATTATTTAAAAATCACAAAAATATTTAAATACTAAAAATTGAAAATTATATGGTCTAAAAGGTTATAAATTATCCAATTATGGAAAATTTACAACATTTATGTATGTATTTATGACAATTTAAAATTTATAATTTTATTACCACAAATAAAATTAAATAGATTAAATAATGATAAATCAAGTTGATAAGATTTAAAATAAACATAAAACATGTCTAAATTGTGTTGGTTGATTATATTACAACCCTATCTCATCTAATCTTGTAATTGAGTCATTTTTGGTGGTTTTTATGTGGGGTTTCATTTTATTATTAATTAATATTTTTGAGGTTTCCAAAAGTGCCCCTCTCGTATCCTATATAAGGGCATCTCCTTCCCTCTCCTCTTAACACATATTTGAGCCTTCAAGCTCGGCCAAAACCTACCCATTTCACTTATCCAATTCCATAGAAACCTACTATAGGTCATGGTCGTCTTTAAAGACCAACTTTAGTTCCCTAAGAGGAGGATAAGAGGAGCCGCGTCAAAGAAGAGGTAATCTCTTCTACCGATTCTTTCAAGTTTATTTCTTCTTAAAATTATTCTTATTTAGTTGTTTCATTATAAAGTAATAACATCAGTATCAATAATATACTGATACGTTATTATAAATATGAAACAACCCCATTTCACCTTCTATCTATCCTATGGAAAACAAAATCACCGTGTGTGCGTACGTACGGAATACCGTCTCCACGCCATGGTGTAATCTGTTTTTCCACCACCACCTTACTTGGATGGGTATAACAGTGTAAAGAATAACTATATATAATTATTATTACATCATACTTAATCTTAGATATTATATCATCCACTCCAATTATATTAAATAATTATGGGAATGATATCATCGCTCGTGCGTACGTACGGACTACCGTCTCCATGAACGCGATGAGATTCATTTTCCATGATTAACCATTCAATTATGATTATAAAGTATATATAATAAATAATCATGAAATATATTACATAATAATTATACTGGATTTATGTAAATATATTTTTCATTTACTTAATTCCATTTACTTCAATAAATAAACGAAAACAGCGTTCATGCGTACGTACGACCTACCGTCTCCATGAACGATGTATTTCATTCCATTTATCGATCTATTATATATATTTATATTTTGAATATATATTATATATAAATAATGTTTTACATTCTGGAATTATGTAAATTAGGATATAAGTAATAATATCAAGAATAACAAGTCGAAACACGTACGATAAATGAAACGATTTTACCCAAAACGCTGCTTTAACATGGAATTTACCAAAGAACGGGTAATATAAAGTCATAAGTGAACCATATATGATATCATAACAATGAATATGATTCTGTAATAAGTCAATGAAATTATTTAAATCATTATACTGTAGGTTCAGATACATACAAAGCATATCGGACATAAGGTAAGGGATAACTTTTCCAACCTCATTTTTATCCGAGATTGTTTATTCGTAAGTATTTACCGGGGTTATATTATCATCCATGTCCCTGTTTTCTAAAAATGGTTTCATGTATGTTTAAAGTCCTTTTTACCCATTTTTTACTTTTACTACATGGTATGTAAGGAATCTTTCTTTTGTTTACGATACGAGGTACTTTTTGACTTTTCCAGCAAAAGTACGAGGAGAATGTTTTTTTAACTTATACGGCATGAACGGATTTTTACGGTTTCATAACACCTAATTTTCATGAATATTATTCTACAATTTTTCATTACTATTTTCAAAAAAATTGTTTTCTTTTAAAATTGAATGGCATTTTGTGAAAAGAAAATGATTTTGAAGAAGAAAGGATATTTTCCTCAAGAATTCATTTCAAGTGTTTTATCAAAACCATTTTCCATCTAAGATAACATTATTTCATATGTGTATGTTTCAAGTAAAATGTCTCTATGATTTACATGGTTTCACTTTTCTTATGATGAAATTATATCCATTTGTTTTATATGGATTATGTTATGATGGGATGGTGTTTATGAAACCCATTTTATTATTTGGGTTATGATGAATGATTTATGTTTATGTTGTGGTACACTTAAGAATGATTTCATTATGAGATTGGTGGGACCTATATATCGATCCAATTCATTGGGTAAAGATTTATATCTCATGAGATAGACATGGCTGGAACGACAGGATAATCCGGTTTAGTGATACAGGACTGGAACGAGGAGTGAACTCGATTCAGTAAGGGACTTTGTCCACTAAGATAGTCTTGGCAGCAATGCCTTGGCTACTATGGAAATCATATCATGTGATTAATGGTTTCCATAATTACATGTTTTATTTCCATGCTATTTTATCATGATTAATGTTTCTTTATGACCTATTCCTTACATACTTCCATGTTTTATGTCATTGCTCAATATTTTGATGTTTAAACATTATGTTCATGTTTTTTTAAGTTCAAATGTATATGATTTGTTCTATTTTCTCCATGATTACCCTTACTGAGAATTTGAGCTCACCCTTTATATGTTTTCTTTTCCCCAGTATTTAAAGAATGGTTTTAGGTAAGAAAACAAAAGTGGAAGATCTTTATGGGAGATGTTGAAGATCTTTCACCACAATTAGAAGATTATATTCCGAGTTTCCAAAGACACTAAACTATTACGGTCCTTGTGTGTCTTTTTTTTTATGTATTAATTATTCCTTAAAAGTAACGTAATGTCCATGTACGTCAAGATTCGGGTCTCTACATGGCCTGAGGGATGCGAAAATGCCTTTAAGGAGATAAAGAGGTGTTTGACCACATCACTGATTCTAATATTACCTAACCTGGATACGAAGTATAATCTATTTTTTTGATGCATTCAATATTTTTATCAAGGAAGTATTGGTGTAGGTAGATGGAGTCATGGAATATTGATAATGACATTTGATCCCACATGAATGGAACTACCCTATTCATGATCTTGATCTAGTTTTAGTGGTTTATTCTTAAAATGTTGGAAAAATTATCTTTTAGGTGAGAGTTTTATTGTATATAATGATCATACGAACCTCAAATATATATTTTCTCATCATGAATTAAATCTCTAAAAGTGGATATGGGTTGAGTATATTAAATATTTTTATTTCAAGATATCTTATATACCAAGGAAGGGAAACCATGATGCTGATGTTTTGAGCTGGAAGACATAGAATTAGGTGGTCTAGGGGTCTTGTTCCTAGTGGAATATATTAGAGCTATTCACTGAAATGTATATAGGTATTTAGAAGGAGTGGGAGAATATAAACCTCACATCCTTATCTATTGAGCACTCTCTTTTGATCTAGATCAAGATGAGGCAATATGCAGATCTATATTGTCTAGAGTTGATGGATATTTTGATGGTGGAAAGATACCCCTAATTGGACTGTAGATGATGATAAGATTATCCATGTTCATGGTCATGTTATTGTTCTTACTTGTATATTAGAGGATATATTGTGTGAGTTTAATGCTTTGAAGGGGGTAGTGCATCCTGATTTGATAAAATGTATCATGATCTTTGTAGATAGTATTGGTGGACATGAGTGAAGAAATATTTCTCAAGTTTTATGATGCATTTCTACACCTATCATCTTATGAAGGTTGAGAATCAATGAACTGATCCCTACTACAACCATTTCCCATTCCAATGTGGAAGTGGGATGATGTCATTATGGATTTTTGTGTGTGGATTTATTAAAGAATTATTGGAAGAATTATGTGATATGGGTGATTGTGGACTAGTTGAAAATGGTAGCCCATTTATTACTAATTTAGAAGACTTTCATCATGGATCAGTTGGATGATTAGTATGTTCAGAAGATAGTAAGGTTTCTTGGATTTATACAGACTATAGTTTTAGATTGTGATATATGTTTTACATTATTCTTCTAAAAAGGATTGAATAAGTAACTTGAAACTCAGGTATTTTGTAGTACAACTTTTCATCCACATATTGATGGGAAATTGGAACATACTATCCTAGTGTTAGAGGACATGCTAAGAGTTTGATTTCTATATTTCACTGAACTATGAGAGAAACACATAGTGCTTGTTGAGACCACCTATAATAATAGTTATCAGGTGACTATTAAAA
This sequence comes from Viscum album, assembly GCA_963277665.1. Taxonomy (NCBI): domain Eukaryota; kingdom Viridiplantae; phylum Streptophyta; class Magnoliopsida; order Santalales; family Viscaceae; genus Viscum; species Viscum album. The sequence goes on from OY728153.1 coordinate 913,372,611, forward strand.
TGGATCCATATGATGTTTTATATGGTAGGATATGAAAATAACCTGTGTATTGGATGAAAGTGGGAGAATAAGAGTTGTTGGGACCAAGTTTTGTACAGGAGACATCAGATCATGTTTAGTTGATTCATAAGTGTATGGCTGTGTCCTATAGTAGACAAAAGTAATAAACTAGTTGATTCCATCAAACTTTTGAGTTTATAGTGGGGGAAAATGTGTTCCTTTGGGCTTCACTGAGGTTGGTTCACCATAGGATTCAAAAATAGTGAAAGTTAGCGCACATATATATGGGTCCATTTGAGGTTGTGGAGAGAATCAGTCAAGTGGCATGATAGTTGTATCTTCCACAGTGGTATAGTTTTATGAATGATATGTTACATGTATCAAACCTTTAGAAATACCACCCCACCCATCTCATGTGATTGGTGTAGATGATGTTTAGATTGAGGCAGATGTATCCTTATAGGAGCATCCAATTCATGTTGTAGACTGTAGTGAGAAAATTATGTAGGGTAAGGTAGTTCCGATGGTCTGAGTATTATAGAAGAATGTCCATGTTCAAGAGGAAACCTGGGATAGGGAAGCATATATGTATGTATAATGGCCTAATTTTTTCACCATGGAGGCTTAGTGATGCTTGGTATAGTTTCTTGAGGATGATTTGTTATAATGTAGGGAGGTTTTAAGATCTTGAACATTTATTGAGGTATGATTATGTATAATTATTTTAACCCCTTTAAAAATAGTTCATGTTTAAAGACCCAAAATTTCCATGTAATTTTTTTTAAAAAATAAATGGGATTTTTACGAGTCTGTGAAATTTGACGGTGCATGATTCTGAGGCCCGGTGTGCCCGGAATCAATTTATGAAGTTTTTTTCGGGTACGTTCAGTAAACGTAAGAGAGGGTTTTTATAAATTTTGAACCGGTGCTCAGAATTGAAATCAAAGGGCACCGTTGAACTCACAACACCGGTATTCTCTTAAGGAGACTTTCACCTCGATGACAGTGGGTCGAGAGTGAAAGATAGTTTTTGGGTTTTTAGTGAATGTTTAAAATAAAAATAAAGATGTAAAGATTTATTTTTATTTGTTGGTTAAAAAACTCCATGTAGAAGTTGGAGGTGGGGACCACCACACCTCAACCTCCCATGAGAGGTTATGGTGGTGGGGCCCACCTGAGGTCTAAACCTCCTCTTCTTGTTTGTTGTGGTGGGGACCACCCAGGGTTAAACCTCCTTGAAACTCCCCATTAATGGGGAGAAACCATCAATTTTTCCATTAAGTGTAGGGGAGCCTCTTCAACTCCCCTAACACTTAATGTTCTGGATCCTTCTCATTTAATTAATCCACCCATTTTGAATTTTGTGCCAACAACTACATAATAGATAAATCTATTATTTTGTCTGGGATCACTTTCATTTTTGGTGGAACTTGGGAGAGGAGAGAACTTGAGAGAAATCTCCCAAAAAAGATCATATTCCACCAACAAAGAACGCGTTCTTCCAACGAAGAATGCTGGCAAGGAGCGTCTTCGACTTCCTTCCTCAGAACCTCCTTTGACGTAGGACGTGTTCGTCTACAATGAATCGATGTCCGCCTTCTCACACCATCGTCAGTGATCAACGAACAAGTTAGGGGTTTGTTTGATTTGATCAACATTGTTCTTGTATCTCATATGTGGTTTTATTCCCTTGAACTGCTTGCTATCAAACTAATGCAGAGGGACTAGGCCAAACTAACACGACCCGATTTCTCCGCTGTACTTCTTGTGGTGTGTTCTTCGCATTATTCTTGGGTGATGAACAAAGGAATGTTGCGGGTTCGTTGTGTGACGCAACAATCCCAAATTAAAGAACCAACATGATGACGACCTAGCTGAGGTGCGACGATGATAGAGGGCGATGGATCGGACTGGACCGGGAAGACCGTTCTTCGACCGTTCTTCGAGTGGGTGAATCATAAAGTGTTTTCGGAGCTGATCGGAGGCCCAAAAACGCCGATAATGATTTTGGAACTTCGGGGTGACCTAGAGTCTGCAGTTTCGTGGTGATCAGACCGTCAGAATAAAGAACGGTCATCACGGGAGGCATGCTGGCCAGAAGCATCATTTCTGAAAAATTCAAGAATACACGGTGTGTACTTCTGAAGAACACTCCATGTAGTATGGGAATACTACGGTTAGGGTTATGGGCGTCAGACGTGCATCACATGGCATGTGACCCTTGTCACACGACATGTACTCTTCACACAGCTTGGCAGAGGTGGATACAACAGACTCAGCGTGTAACCCATGGATACACAGACACAGGGTGAAGTACACGGGCATGTACTCCACCACACGGCCAGGCAAGGCCAGTGACACGGGCAACCCCGTGTACCAGTTACATGGGTTGGAGAACACGGGTTGAGGCCATGTACAAGCATATGTCCAGCGTACACTGAGTCGACCCCAGTTTCTTGGACATGACGTGTAACCATACCACACGCCATGTACTTACTTTTCTACATGACCGACCTTTCGACATGGGCCATTGTACACGGGCAGTACCCAAGGTATGACTACACAACGTGTACCTTATTCCAACACGCCATGTACTTTTTGGTAAATGGCTTGGTGATCTTGTCCTCTGTGTCTTGGAAATGAATTGTTTGGTTTTTCCCTCAATGAAATGGAGGACCTTCAGGATATTTCTTCGTGAGACATTGTGGAAGTTGATGTATCGACACTTGGCTTGAGGAGTGTACCCTCCCAGAATCAAGCGTGCTTGTGCGGAAACCCTGTGGCTGGCTGCTCTCTGAATACTATTCCTGGATCCTGTGTGGGTTCGACAGCTCTGAATACTATTCCTAGATCCTGTGTGGGTTCGATAGCTCTGACTACTATTCCTGGATCCTGTGTGGGTTTGACAGAAAATATGATTTAGTGGCTACATCTAATAATCTCTAACTCTCTACAAAAGTTGTATACCTGTGTGAGCTGAGTTAGTAACTTTTTTGTTTACCTCATGATTGAGATGGATTACTTGATAAATTAGGTATATGTATGAGCATATACTTAAGTGGGGTTATCTGTTGATTTCATACTTTGTGGTTTATCCTTGTTGGATTTTGTGATACCTTGAGGGTCTCGGGGTCCCTACTGAGTATCGTTATACTCACCCCTACACGTGCTATGCCCGCGCCTCGTTGTATTGGATGAAGATGAAGGACACCACTGGCCGAGGCTGAGAGTACCAGGACTAGACGGTACCTGGAGGTGGGCCATACAGCGTGACGGTACACGGAGGAGACAAACGAACATGGAGTGCTGTGGAGGCTATCTACACCTACCCTTCTTGTAGGAATTTTTGGATGATGACCCAGTATCTGTTTTTACTTTCTATAGTTCCTTGTACTTTATAGTTGGGCTTGTATTTCTGACCCCTTTACTTTCATCACTCCTTTGTTATAAAGTTTACTTAGTGTTTTGTATCCAGCTGTGTACTCTGTTGTGTGCGATTACAGGTTATAAAGGCAATGCCTTCCCAATTATAGAGAATTATGCCTTTGGTGCTAGTCGCTAGCCCATGGCCTATAGAAGGCAGGCTTGGGGTAGTCACAAAATGGGCCCCGAGGGACGGGTCGTGAGAAATTGGTATCAGAGGAGTTGGTTCTATCACAGAACTTAGGATTCTGATCTTTCTTTTCTATGAAGAAATAATGTTAAGTGTAGTGAGTGTGGTTTTAAGTTCAGGGAGTCTAGTGTTGGTGAGGTAGCCAACGTATCCAAACACCAGGACCCTGACTTCTGATTTCCAACTCAGTGCACGAAAACACTGATTACGTGTGTGTTTTCAAAATTTTTCTTTGAGTTAGATCACCAGGTATAATCTATTGACCATGGTGCACCTATTTCTTTTTAGGATGGCCCCACATAGACATCCATCTAGGGTTCTAGGCTTTGTACGAGATGGAAGCCCACCGAGCGACGAGGCCTCGATGCAGGGCCCTATCACAGTGGAGGCACCAGCGGTACCCCTACCCATTGGGCCACCTATGATACCAGCCCCAATAGTAGAGGGTTCACGCCGTCTGAGTGCATTGCACAAGTTCCAGCACCAGAGGCCGCCCAAATTCAGGGGTGAGATGGACTCACAGGCAGCTGAGGGTTGGCTGGAAGCTGTAGTGAGAGTCTTCAGACTGGTAGGGACACCAGCCGGACTTATGGTGATCCTTGCCGCGAGTCTCCTTCAGAAAGTAGCAGGTAGATGGTGGATCCTGATGATCCAGGTTCATGACGAGGTGATACTTCTCTGGGAAGACTTCGAGAGCCTGTTTCGGGCAGAGTTTGTCCCAGCCACCCTACGTGCAGTGCAGATACATGAGCTAATTCATCTGTAGTAGGGCAGCATGGTGGTGGCACAATACTCAGTGAGGTTCACTGACCTCTCACGCTACTCCACAGATATGGTGCGTGGCCCATTCTTTATGGCCTGGACCTTCGAGCAGGGGATCAGGCGAGAGACCAGGGCTTAGATGATCTCACTCAGCATCCCGATGCAGGCGGGGGTGCTAGAGAGAGCCCTCTTAGTGGAGAGTTTCCTTACTGAGCAGTCACCAGCAGCAAGACCCACAACTGGGAGTCATGTAGCAGAGTCTTCTATAGCTGGCAGCAGTAAGATGTCATAGAGATCCAAGCGAACCAGACCATCTGGTGGACGACCTTAGGACACGAGTTCGGTTGTGCAAGGAACACGAGACATATCCAGTCATTCGAGGAACTGGAAGTGTTTCACATGTGGTGGGAAGGGTCACATGGATCATGACTGTCCGACCCGCCATTCAGATGATCAACAGACAGTTGAGTGACCTACTAGAAAGAGGCAAAGGTTTGATCATGGAAATCCGTAGGGCGCAGGTGGGCATGGCAGAGGAGTTGGTCATGCAGCTGGCGGTGGATGACATTACGAGGCGTTACCACCACCACCACCAGGAGGTCCACCCCGACCGCAGGGAGCCGGTGGACATGTGAGAGCTCAGCTCCATGCAGTTGAGGCTTATGATCATGGTGCTCTGGAGATGATTCAAGGTACGATCTGTGTCTACTCCACCTTAGCTGCAGTTCTTATAGACATAGGTTCCAGTCACTCTTTCATTGCCACCACCCTCGTTCGGAGCTTGGAGATTCCGACGGAGCCTTTGGCTTGATCCTTATGACTAGATACTCCTACGGGAGAAGATTTGATGATTAAACACTGGTTCCGGTAGTGTGACCTTACTCTAGGAGGCGAGAGATTCGGCTAATATCTTCTAGTACCGGCGTCGAGGCCTTACAACATCATCTTGGGTATGGACTGATTATCTACAGTCTATGCTCAGATTGACTATATTAGGCACAAAATGTGGTGTGTCTGCACAGATGAGACCCGTTTTACCTTCACCGATGAGAAGAGAGCCTTTGCAGCACATGATGGACTTACCCAGAGGAGGGTGCAACTGATCACTCATCAGTTGGCTTACATTACCCTCAGAGAAGTTTATGCGGAGATTATAAATTATCCTATAGTGGTGGACCAGTAAGTAGATGTTTTTTCTGATGATGTCTCAGGTCTTCCTCATCGTAGAGAGGTGGAATTTTATATAGACTTGTACCCCGGGATGACACCGATATCTACTCCAGCGTATCGGATGGATCTTGCAGAGCTTCTTGAGCTGTGAGTGCAGCTAGAGGACTTACAATGGAAGGGATTCATTCGGCCTAGTGTTTCTCTAAGGGAAGCCCCGATTCTGTTCACTATGAAGGCAGATGAGAGCTTGAGGCTTTGTGTTGACTACCAGCGCCTAAACCAGGTGACCATGAATAACAAGTACCCACTCTTGAAGATTGATGAACTCTTTGATCAGTTGAAGGTAGCATGGTGGTTCTCGAAGATAGACCTTAGATCAAGCTATCACCAGCTCAGAGTTCAAGATGAGGATGTGCATAAGACCGCCTTCAGATGTCTCTACAGCCACTACGAGTTCTTGTTTATGCCATTTGGCGTAACCAATGCTCCAACAGTGTTCATGGGACTCATGAACAGGATTTTCCAGCCATACGTCGATCTCTTTGTCATAGTCTTCATCGACGACATTTTGATCTTCTCAAATACTGAGGAGGAGCATGCCTACCATTTGCAGGTAGTACTAGACACACTCTGAGAGCACTAGCTTTATGGTATGCTCTCGAAGTGCCAGTTCTGGATCCGAGAGGTTCAATTTTGAGGAAATGTCATCTCGGAGGTTAGCGTTGCAGTGGATCAAATGAAGATTGAGGTGGTACTTTCTTGGGAGCCACACAAGAGTGTGACGGAGGTACGGAGTTTCCTGGGTTTGGCCAGATACTACCAGAGATTTGTGATATACTTCTCCAGAGTTTCATCACCACTATCAGCATTGCCGAAGAAGGGGAAACCCTACGTGTGGTCAGAGAGATTCCAACAGAGCTTTCATAATCTGAGGTAGAAGCTGACTAGTGCCCCCATCTTTAGGATTTCAGAGGAAGGAGTAGGGTACATAGTTTACTGCGACGCATCAGGGACTGAACTCGGATGTGTCTTGATGAAGGAGAGAGCAGTGATCACTTATGGTTCACGACAGCTAATACAACACGAGCAGAACTATGCTACCCATGACCTGAAGTTAGCAGAAGTGGTCTTTGCCTTGAAGATGTGGCGACACTATCTGATGGGTGTGCATTTTTCGGTGTATTATGATCACAAGAGTCTCAGGTATATCTTCTCTCAAAAGGACCTGAACCTGAGACATCGACGTTGGTTTGAGTTCCTCCATGAATATGACTTTGAGATAGTCTATACTCTTGGGAAGGGGAACGTTGTTGTAGATGCGCTCAGTAGGAGATCTGGTATACAACTGCTAGGTGAGGTGAAAGAGAAACTGGCTGCTTTATAGATATCCTTTGTAGATAGAGATGGAGCAACCTTCCTTCAGTCTCTTACAGTCACTCCCTAACTTATTCTGTGAGTCAGGGAGGCACAACATGGGGACACTAACTGCGATACACGATGTGCTCAGATATCCACAGGGCAAGCACTTGATGGATTTTCTGAAGGTGGGGAGCACGTCATCCTCTTCAGAGGACGTACCATGGTACCAATTTCACTTTAGGAGGAAGTGTTGAGGGAGTTCCACACATCCCATCTAGTGGTACATCTAGGAGTGGTGATGATGTACCAGGATCTTCGACGACAACAATGGTGGCTAGGTATGGAGAAGTCAGTAGCGGAGTTTGTCTCTCGATGCCTCACTTGTCAGCAAGTGAAGGCATAGAACTAGGTACCAGCAGGCTTAGTTTAGCCTTTATATGTCCCATAGTGGAAGTGGTATGGGATATCCATGGACTTTGTGGCAGGACTTCCACGTACATCCAGGGGTCACGACTCGATTTGGGTGATCGTTGAACGACTTGCTAAGTCGGGCCACTTCTTACCAATCAGAGAACAGGGTTCAATAGAGAGCTTGAGATGCCTCTATGTACAAGAGATTGTGCATCTACATGGAGTACCTTCGATGATTTTCTCTGATCATGATGCACGTTTTACTTCTCGGTTATGGAAGAGGTTGCAGGAGGCTTTCGAGACACAACTTCGTTTGAGCACCGCCTTCCATCCTCAGATGGATGGTCAGAATAAGTGGACCATTTAGACCCTTGATTACATGCTGCATTCTTGTGTCCTCGACTTCGGTCGTAGCTGGAAGGATCACTTACCTTTGGTGGAGTTTTCATACAACAACAGCTATCACTCCACCACTGGGATGACACCTTTTGAGGCGTTATAAGGGTGACCTTACAAATCACCCTTGTAATATCCCAAGTAAGTAATGAGTAATAGATATTTTTATCTATGTCTATTTATGAATTAGATATTGTTTTAGAGGCTTAAAATGAGAATAAATCCAATCTTAAGCATGGAATATGCTAATATTTTTTGTTTTACTGCCTTTTGATGGAAAACCATTTTTAAATCAAAATTTTGACAATTTTATAATCTCTATTTGTCAAAATAAACATATTATTTATGATTGGGACATTGAAATTTACATTGGATAAATTTTTGGTATTTTTCTAATAATGTTCATTTTTTAATGAATAGTGAAAAATACTGCATTTTACATCAAAACTGCTTTTTCATCTAATTTAATTATATGGTTAGATTATCTTTTTAATTGGTCTTAAAGTGTAATATGAATATATTTTTATCATTTAATCCAATTGTGGCCATTAGGATCAATTTCACTTTGGAATTGGGCATAAACTAATGCCAAACTTTTCATAGATATTGTTTCAAAAAACCCGCTATTTGTTTTGACAACGGGAATTATTTTTAAATAAATTATTGCAATTTCTGTGTTTAGAATTTGGTAAAATGGATTACATATTTGTAATCATAAGGTCCAAATTATGTAATCAATACTCTTTTGTTTTTGGACATTATGAATAGTAACAATGATAATTATCTTTAATTATATTGATTAATGAGTAATCGGGTAGTTAAGGATAATAAAATAATATCATAATAATAAAAAATGACACCAACATGTGTCCTAATGCTACTGGTTGTCTCATGGACGACCATGGGATGCCTTGTGCTAATCTTGGGGACCCCATGGAATCACTTTTGTGTGAAAGTGACTTTTTATCTTTTTATTGTTAAAGAAAGTTAAATATAACAAAGAATGTATCACCTGAGTAAAACATTTTTAATTTTGTCTAAATAAATGATATTTTGAACTATAAATATTCATTATAAAGATAAAACTATTTCCTACATCATAGTATTTTTTTAATAATTTTTAGACATTAAATAAATTAAATTATTTACGACATCATGATGATGCAGCGATTACCTCATTATTTAAAGATCTAAATAAAATAAAAAGATAACATAAAATCTAAGACCTAAACTTATCAAAGACCTATTGGATGAGTATATTTCGAACCCTTATCACCTTATCCTCTAAATACATCAATGTGGGACCTTTAAAATCTGAAACTCATTTGAAAATAAAGTAACATTTTTAACTTTCCAAGAGTGCCCCTCCCCTCCTCTTATAAAAGGCCCCCACATCTACCTCTTTACCCACACCTCTCAAGCCTTTGGCTCGGCCAAAACCTGCTCATTTTGTCTCTCCACATCCCTCTATTACTCCTAGAAGCCTCACTTTGGGCAGAAATCTTCCCAAGGAAGCCTTTGAGCTCAAATCAAAAAGAGTTACCCGATTTAAAGGTAGTGTCTTCTCTTGTGTCCTTATGTTTTATTTTGCTTCTCAAACCCCCTAAACTATTTTTATTAATTTCTTTTGTAACAAATCCAGTATATTCAATATAATATTATGTTTTTATCAGAAGCATTCTAGCTACACTTACACACACCTACATCTAATGGTTAAAGAACATACTATTTCTGTGGATGGCGAATTTCTGCCTCACGAAACGATGATTGTTCAATATTCTTCTAACAACTTCAAAGGTGGCCATTAAGATGTCACTATATTTATATATGATATATAATATGTTTATTTTTTCCTTAATATTCTGTATTTTTTCATTTATGGCATACCTTTATGGCTTCCATTATGGGTATACGCGATATCTTCATTTTAAGAAGTGCGGACTACCGCCCCCTCAAAGTGATTTGATTCATTAATACCATATGTGGTACGTATAAAGGATAGATTTAATGATATTATATATGATACCATACTGGAATTATAATAATATTATGTATCATTATGTTTTAATTCCATTAAAGTATGAGATAGAAATGAAAGTAGCGTTCATGCGTACGTACGGCTTACCGTTTCCATGAACGGTGCATTTCATTTCTTATCCCCAAATTCAATGTACTATTATAAGTACATATATATAATGGATATATATTATTTATGTTACATATAAATGATTAATATTATTATGGAATTAAAATATACATATCTCTCATTTAGTTTTAATTCCATTAATATGACATAGAAATGAAAGTAGCGTTCATGCGTACGTACGACTTACCGTCTCCATGAACGGTGCATTTCATTTCTTACCTCTAAATGATTATGTTATATTATAAATGCATGTATATACTGGATATATATGATATATATGATATATATGGAATCTACATCATGAATATCATTCTTGAGATAATGGATATTTGACTACGTGAACAACTTGTAAATATAAGAAGTTCATTTTTGACTCAAGTACCAATGATCGTTAAAACAACCGTTATAAACTTAAATAATAACATAGTGTTAATGACATGGTAATAAATGATATAAAAGAAATAATGAACTTGAAAAAGGTTCTTAAGAAAGTAGAAATTAACTCAAGTTTATTATTCAGGAGATTAAAGAACGATCAAGTCAAGTCGAATACGAGGTAAGGGACTTCGTCTCAATCTCCATTAATTGAGGCATATTTTGTTTTATACACAACTTTCTTTTATACGGTGTATAAACCCCTTTTACTTTCAAACTTATTCAAAAGGAATCTTTTTTTATACGAAGCGTTTACTAAATGACAAAAGGAATGTTTTTTTTGTCGTACGTATGCGGCGACAACGACTTCTCCGCCGCCGTGACCATTATTTGAGTTTCGGCTTCCTCTACAAGCCATAAACTTTTTTGAATGAAAAATAAATCCCATGTTTTACTTTTCTTTTATTTTGGTATTGAAAATGGTTTTCATAATGTTTTTATTATATCAATGTGTTGTATTGATATCTTGTGATTGAAATGTGGAAATGTTATGTTTCCTTTATGAATGTTTTATGTGATATGATTATGTTATGGTTCTTGGGAAATGTTATGAAGACGGGTGGTTCCATGATAAACTAAGGGTGGGTGAGCCCGATATAGCTCTCCAATTCATTGGGTAACGCGAAGGAGTTAAACTTTAAGGTTTCTCCGAAGAGATTTAGGGAATATAGTGTGATGAGTATTCCAAACATAACCAAAAGGGTTACTCCCTACGTAAGAATGTTATGAATGCCTCAAGTTACCTTTATGTATTATGATTTCTATGATTTATTCATGATTTGATGAGGTATGTTAAAGTGCTTATGTTTTATGGGTAAAGTATGATTTCATTCTTATGTATATATGAACTCATGTTTCCTTTCCATATTTTTATAACCCTTAATGAGCTTTTTATGCTCATCCCAAGTTTTTGAAATGATTTTCAGAAGGAAATAACCTTCCGAATCAGCATCTTGAGATGGTTGGAATTGGAACTGAACAGTTTATTGAAGTAATGGCATAGTTGACTCAAGCGATAAATGGTGGTGGTATCCATGCACGAGATCAGCCAGATCAACCGCAGAGGAACATGTCAGTGGTGGAACATTTAATGAGGCAACATCCCCCACCATTCAGAGGATCATCTGACCCTATGCTAGCTGGAGGGTGGATTAAAGCACTGGAGAAGATTTTCGATGTCATGGGGTGTTCAAACAATCAAAATGTTAGTATTTCTATTTACCGTTTGGAGGGTGAAGCAGATCAGTGGTGGTCGATGGTTAAAAATATTAGGGACGCTGATGAGATTGATGCTCTTGACTGAGATGAATTCAAAGGTATGTTTCTTGAGAAGTATTTTCCTAAGGAAGTTCCACTTAGGATGGAAAAACAGTTCTTGGAATTGAGGCAAGAGGAATACTCAGTGGCTGCCTATGAAGAGAGGTTCACTCGATTGGCAAGGTATGCTCCAAATTTTATCCGAGACCTTGATAATAAAATCAATCGTTTTTACTCAGGATTAAAGCCAAAATATCGAAGGGCATTGGCTTATTGTGAGTTCAAAAGTTATGAAAAGCTTGTTCGATGTGCTGAGAAGGTGGAAATGGAGTTTGCTGATGATCAAGTGTTCTATAACAACCAACAGAAGAAGAGACCGTGGTGGAAGGAGAAAGGAAAGAATTCTTCAAAAAGGTTTAACGGTAAGAAAACTAAGTTTCCAGTTTGTGATAAATGTGGTAAAAGGCATGCTGGGGAATGTCTTCTGAATTCTAGAAAGTGCTACCGATGTGGTAAGATGAGACATAAGTCTTGTGATTGCACTGAAAAAGATCAAGGTGATGGTAAGTCCAAATTCGATTTACAGTTAGTGAAATGTTTTAAGTGCAATGAGATGGGTCACTATGCAAATGAGTGTCCGACAAAGAGATTGAGTGATGAGAAGCAGTTAGAATACAAGGAGAAAGGGGTGGTGAAATCCTTTGAAACTACTTCAGCAGATGTCGGGCCATCAAATGAAGTTGTATCAGGTACTTTGTTTGTTTTTTCAGATTATTCCAGTGTGTTGTTTGATTCAAGGTCTACACATTCTTTCATCTCTGAAACCTTTTCTAGTAAAATGGGAATACCATCTTAAGAAATGACTCCTGAACTTGTGGTAAAAACACCTGGGGGAAATGTTGAGGCAAAAAGAATTCATAAGAATCTTCCTATCCTTATCCGTGGAAAGAACCTACTTGCGAACCTTATTGTTTTACCTCTAGTAGAGTTTGATGTTATCCTGGGTATGGATTGGCTCTCTATTTACCATGCTAAGATTGACTATAGGGCTAAAGAAGTTTATTTTTAGAAAGAATTTCAGTTTGTGTACAAGAATGAACCCTTACTGTTGATAACATATCAAGAGGCCGAGAAACTTGTAAAATATAGAAATGAATGTTACCTTGCACACATCGTTGAAAATAATGGACCTGTTCAGATTAATGATGTGCCAGTGGTAAATGAGTATCCTGATGTTTTTCCTGATGAGTTGCCTGGAATAATACCAGATCGGGAAGTTGAATTTACTGCTGACTTAGTTCCTAATGCTAAGCCAATTTCAAAACCCCCTTATCGAATGGCTCAAACTGAACTTTTAGAGTTGAAGGATCAATTTCAAGATTTATTAGAGAAAGGTTTCATTTGACCTAGCACATCACCATGGGGTGCTCCTGTTTTATTTGTTAAAAAGAAAGATGGTTCTATGAGACTTTTCATTGATTATAGAGCCTTGAATAACATCACTGTTAAGAAAAAATATCCTTTTCTTCATATCGATGATTTGTTTGATCAGCTCTAGGGAGCTCAGTATTTTTCAAAGATTGACCTGAGATCGGGGTACCATCAGTTGAAGTTAAAGGAAGCAGATATTCCGAAGACCGCGTTCCGTACAAGATATGGCCATTATTAATTGTAGTAATTCCTTTTGGGCTAACCAATTCACCTACTGTATTCATGGAATTAATGAATAGAATTTTCCATGAGTTCTTGGATAAGTTTGTGGTTGTTTTGATTGATGATATTTTGGTGTTTTCTAAAATTAAAGAGGAGCATGAAAGACATTTAAGGGTTATTTTGAAAACCTTGAATGAAAAGAAATTGTATGGGAAATTCAGCAAGTGTGAGTTTTGGTTGCAACAAATTTCTTTCCTTGGTCACATTGTTTCTAAATATGGGATAACTGTTGATCCTGCAAAAAACAAAGGTTGTTGAATAATGGCCAAGACCCACAAATGTAACTGAGATTCATAGCTTCCTTGGTTTGGCAGGCTATTACCGAAGGTTTGTTAGAAATTTTTCATGGTTATCTAGTCCAATAACTAAGATGACTCGGAAGGGTATTAAGTTTATCTAGACAAAAGAATGTGATGATTGTTTTCAGGAACTGAAAAGAAGATTGGTGAATGATCCAGTTTTGGCACTACCTTCCAGGAATGGGGAGTTTGTTATCTATAGTGATGCTTAATTGAAACGAAATGGTTGTGTCCTAATGAAAAATTATTAGGTAATTGATTATGCTTCACGACAGTTGAAAACTCATGAGGTAAATTACCCTACACATGATTTGGAATTAGTTGCTGTAGTTTTCGCTTTAAAAATTTGGAGGCATCATTTGTATAGAGTAAAGTGTGAAATATATACCAATCACAAAAGTTTAAAGTATATATTCACTCAGAAATAATTGAACATGAGATAGAGGAGATATCTAGAATTAATCAAGGATTATGATTGTACAATCCATTACCATCCGGGAAAAGCAAATAAAGTGGCTGATGCTTTGAGTCGAAAAAGTAATGCTTCATTAACAATGTTGCGTTTGAAACATGATCCTTTGGGTAAGGATTTGATGAACTTTGGCATATAAGTTGTTGGTGCAGGATGTCCTTCTGTTTTGTTTCAGGTATCAGTGAAATATTCTCTATCAGACAGAATCAAGCAAGCACAGAAGCAAGACAGTGAGTTGAAGAAAAAGGTAGAGCTAGTTCAGAAGGGTAAGTTGCCTGAATTCAACATTGATAATGATTGTGTTTTGAGAATTGGGAAGAGATTGTGTGTGCCTTGTGATTCATAGTTGAAGAGAGAGTTGTTATGTGAAGCTCATAGTTATCCGTTTTCAGTTCATCCTGAAAGTACTAAGATGTACAGAGATCTACGGGAGTATTACTGGTGGGATGGAATGAAAAGAGATATTTCGGATTTTACTGTGAAGTGTTTGACATGTCAACAGGTTAAATCAGAGCGGCAGTTACCGAAAGGGATGCTTCAGCCTTTACCAGTGCCAGAGTGGAAATGAGAGAATATATCCATGGACTTTGTTGTGGGATTACCGAAGACATCTCGAGGTAATAATGCAATCTGGGTTATTGTTGATCGCTTGACTAAATCTGATCATTTCCTTTCTATACGAGATACTTTTTCCCTAGATCAAATTTCCCATTTGTATCTTAAAGAGATAGTTAGGTTACATGGAGTTCCTCTCTCCATTGTATCTGACCGTGATCCCAGGTTCACTTCTAACTTTTGGAAAGACCTTCAGAAGTCGTTGGGTACTGAATTAAATTTTAGTACATCTTTTCATCCTCAATCATATGGGAAATTAGAACGAAAAATTCAGACTTTGGAGGATATTCTACATGCTTGTTTGATGGATTATCAGGGAAGTTGGGACCAACATCTTTCTTTGGTTTAGTTTTCATATAATAATAGTTTTCATTCTAGTATACAGATGGCACCATTTGAGGCGTTATATGGGAAGCGGTGTCGAAATCCAGATTTCTGGGATGAAGTGGGTGAAAGGAAGCTGATGGGACCAGAATTGGTAGAAGAGTTGGCAGAAAAAGTTCAGCTGATATAGAAACACATGATAACATCTCAGAGTAGGCAGAAGAGTTATACGACAATAGGAGGAAGGATCTCTCTTTTGAGGTAGGTGATCATGTTTTTCTCAAAGTCTCACCGTGGAAAAGTGTGATGCGATTTGGTAAGAAAGGAAAGATGAGTCCAAGGTTCATTGGACCATATGAAATTCTGGAGAGATTTGGATCAGTTGCATACTGAGTGGATTTACCTCCGAGTTTATCTTAGGTACATAATGTTTTTCATGTTTCAATGTTAAGGAAGTACATGCCAGATCCATCTCATGTTTTGAGTCCAGAGGTAGTTCAGCTGAAAGAGAACCTATCTTATGAGGAACAACCGGTCCCGATTCTTGACCACAGGGAGCAAGTGTTATGGAATAAGGTGATTCATCAGGTAAAGGTTTTGTGGAAAAACCACATGATTGAAGAGGCAACATGGGAATCTAAAAATGCAATGAGGGCTAAATACCCCCACTTATTCGATAAGTAAATAAATTACGGGGACGTAATTTTATAAAGGGGGGAAGGATATAACATCCCAAGTAAGTAATGAGTAATATATATTTTTATCTATATCTATTTATGAATTAGATAGTGTTTTAGAGGCTTAAAATGAGAATAAATCCAATCTTAAGCATGAAATACACTAATATTTTTTGTTTTACTGCCTTTTGATGGCAAACCATTTTTAAATCAAACTTTTGACAATTTTATAATCTATATTTGTCAAAATAAACATATTATTTATTATTGGGACATTTAAATTTAAATTGGATAAATTTTAGGTATTTTTCTAACAATGTTCATTTTTTAATGAATAGTGAAAAATACTGCATTTTACATCAAAACTGCTTTTTCATCTAATTTAATTATATGGTTATATTATCTTTTTAATTGGTCTTAAAGTGTAATATGAATATATTTTTACCATTTAATCCAATTGTGGTCATTATGATTAATTTCACTTTGGAATTGGGCATAAACTAATGCCAAACTTTTCATAGATATTGTTTCAAAAAAACCCGCTATTTGTTTTGACAACAAGAATTATTTTTAAATAAATTATTTCAATTTCTGTGTTTGAAATTTGGTAAAATGGATTACATATTTTTAATCAGAAGGTCCAAATTATGTAATCAAGACTCTTGTTTTTGGACATTATGAATAGTAACGACGGTAATTATCTTTAATTATCTTGATTAATGAGTAATCGGGTAGTTAAGGATAATAAAATAATATAATAATAATAAAAAATGACACCAAAATGTGTCCTAATGACACTGGTTGTCTCATGGACGACCATGGGATGCCTTGTGCCAAACTTGGGGACCCCATGGAATCAATTTTGTGTGAAAGTGACTTTTTATATTTTTATTGTTAAAGAAAGTTAAATATAACAAAGAATGTATCACCTGAGTAAAACATTTTTAATTTTGTCTACATAAATGATATTTTGAACTATAAATATTCATTGGAAAGATAAAAATATTTCCTACATCATAGTATTTTTTTCATAATTTTCATACATTAAATAAATTAAATTATTTATGACATCATGATGTTGCAACGATTACCTCATTATTTAAAGATTTAAATAAAATAAAAAGATAATGTAAAATCTAATACCTAAACTTGTCAAAGACCTATTTGATGAGTATATTTAGAACCCTTATCACCTTATCCTATAAATACATCAATTTAGGACCTTTAAAATCCTAAACCCATTTGAAAATAAAGTAACATTTTGTAACTTTCCAAGAGTGCCCCTCCTCTCCTCTTATAAAAGCCCCCACCTCTACCTCTTTACCCACACCTCTCAAGCCTTTGGATCGGCCAAATCCTGATCATTTTGTCTCTCCATATCCCTATATTACTCCTAGAAGCCTCACTTTCGGAATAAGTCTTCCCAAGGAAGCCTTTGAGCTCAAATCAAAAAGAGTTACCTGATTTAAAGGTAGTGTCTTCTCTTGTGTCCTTATGTTTTATTTTGCTTCTACAACTCCCTAAACTCTTTTTATTCATTTATTTTGTAACAAATCTAGTATCTTAAATATACTAGGATTTTGTTATAAGAATTATTCTAGCTACACTTACACACACCTACATCTAATAGTTAAAGAACATACTATTTCTGTGGATGGTGAATTTCTGCCTCACGAAACGATGATTGTTCAATATTCTTCTAACACCTTCAAAGGTGGCCATTAATATGTCACTATATTTATATATGATATATTATATGTTTATATTTTCCTTAATATTCTGTATTTTTTCATTTATGGAATACCTTTATGGCTTCCATTATGGGTATACGCGATATCTTCATTTTAGGAAGTGCGGACTACCGCCCCCTCAAAGTGATTTGATTCGTTAATACCATATGTGGTATATATAAAGGATAAATTTAATGATATTATATATGATAACATACTGGAATTATAATACTATTATGTATCATTATGTTTTAATTCTATTAAAGTATGAGATAGAAATGAAAGTAGCGTTCATGCGTACGTACGGCTTACCGTCTCCATGAACGATGCATTTCATTTCTTATCCCCAAATGTAATGTAATATTATAAGTACATATATATAATGGATATATATGATTTATGTTACATATAAATGATGAATATAATTCTCTAATTAAAATATACATATATCTCATTTAGTTTTAATTTCATTAATATGACATAGAAATGAAAGTAGCGTTCATGCGTACGTACGACTTACTGTCTCCATGAACGGTGCATTTCATTTATTACCTCTAAATGATTATGTAATATTATAAATGCATGTATATACTGGATATATATGATATATATGTCATCTACATCATGGATATCATTCTTGAGATAATGGATATTTGACTACGTGAACAACTTGTAAATATAAGAAGTTCAATTTTGACTCAAGTACCAATGATCGTTAAAACGACCGTTATAAACTTAAATAATAACATAGTGTTCATGAAATGGTAATAAATGATATAAAAGGAATAATGAACTCGAAAAAGGTTCTTAAGCAAGTAAAAATTAACTCAAGTTTATTATTCAGGAGATTAAATAACGATCAAGTCAAGTCGAATACGAGGTAAGGGACTTCGTCTCAATCTCCATTCATTGAGGCATATTTTATTTTATACACAACTTTATTTTATACGGTGTATAAACCCCTTTTACTTTCACACTTATTCAAAAGGAATCTTTTTTTATACGAAGCGTTTACTAAATGACAAAAGGAATGTTTTTTTTGTCGTACGTATGCGGCGACAACGACTTCTCCGCCTCCGTGACCATTATTTGAGTTTCGACTTCCTCTACAAGCCATAACCTTTTTTGAATGAAAAATAAATTCCATGTTTTACTTTTCTTTTATTTTGGTATTGAAAATGGTTTTCATAATGTTTTTATTATATCAATGTGTTGTATTGATATCTTGTGATTGAAATGTGGAAATGTTATGTTTCCTTTATGCATGTTTTATGTGATATGATTATGTTATGGTTCTTGGGAATTGTTATGAAGACGGATGGTTCCGTGATAAACTAAGGGCGGGTGAGCCCGATATAGCTCTCCAATGCATTGGGTAACGCGAAGGAGTTAAACGTTAATGTTTCTTCGAAGAGATTTAGGGAATATATTGTGATGGGTATTTCAAATGTAACCAAGAGGGTTACTCCCTACGTAAGAATGTTATGAATGCCTTAAGTTACCTTTATATCTTATGATTTCTATGATTTATTCATGATTTGATGAGGTATGTTAAAGTGCCTATGTTTCATGGGTAAAGTATGATTTCATTCTTATGTATATATGAACTCATGTTTCCTTTCCATATTTTTATAACCCTTAATGAGATTTTTATGCTCATCCTAAATTTTTGAAATGATTTTCACAGGTCAAGGGAAAGGTACATGATGTGATGATAGTGTCAAGGAAGTGTCAAGAAAGAATCCATGTTTTATTTTAAATATGTTTCCATTGATGGGAAAAATGAATACTATATTTTATGTAACCACTTTGTTTAAATGTGGAATGTAATGCAAGTTTTATGATTTAATTCTCTAAAACTCTAAACCTGGAAAGATCCTCAAGGTGCATTCTTGTAATAACTCAAGATTAAGTAAGGTTTAAGGCTGGGGCCTTATAAATCTAGTGTTGGATTGACCCAGGGGAGTCAGCACTGGTGGGACCAGAGATGGTATGAGCTACCACAGAGAAGGTGCAGATCATGCAGGAGCAGATGAAGGCTACACAAAGCAGGCAGAAGTCGTATGCCGACAGGAGACAGAGACATCTATAGTTTGAGGATGGCGACCACATTTTTCTACGGGTCTCACCTCGACGAGGTTTACAGAGATTTGTCTGGGGCGACAAGTTATCTCCGAGATTCATCAGAACTTTTTAGGTCCTCAGCAGAGTTGGCGCGGTGGCATACCACTAAGCTCTTCCACCTCAGTTGCACCGGGTGCACGACGTCTTCCATGTATCTCAGCTGAGGAGATACATATAATACCCTTCCTATATCACTGACCATGGTGAGTTGGACGTTGACGATGAGGAAAATTTTACAGAGGTTCTAGTAGAGATTGAGGATCGATTGGAGAAGGTCCTTCATAGATGGTCGATACCTCTGGTGCGCATTTTCTGGCAGCACGGGAACCTCTAAGAGAGCACATGAGAGCGAGAGGCTCAGATGCGTGATCAGTACCCCCACTTGTTCCCATAGTTTGAGTTATAGCTTATAAGTACGTAAATCCTGAGGTGGGTAGAATGTAAAGACATGGAATTTCCATGTAATTTTTTTTAAAAATAAATGGGAATTTTACAATTCTGCAAAATTTGACGGCGTATGATTCTGAGTCCTGGTGTGCCAGGAATCAATTTCTAAAGTTTTTTTTGGTTACGTTTAGTAAATGTACGAGCAGGTTTTTATAAATTTTGAACCGATGCTCGGAATTAAAATCCAAGGGCACCGTTGAACTCGCAGCACTGATATTCTCTTAAGGATACATTCACCTCGACGACAGTGGGTCAAGAGTGAAAGATAGTTAATGGGTTTTTAGTGAATGTTTAAAATAAAAATAAAGATGTGAAGCTTTATTTTTATTTGTTGGTTAAAAACCTTCATGTGGAAGATAAAGGTGGAGACCACCACACCTCAACCTCCCATGAGAGGTTATGGTTGTGGGGCCCACCCGAGGTCTAAACCTTCTATTCTTGTTTATTATGGTGGGGAGCACCTAGGGTTAAACCCCCTTGAAACTCCCCATTAATTGGGAGAAACCCTCAATTTTCCCATTAAGTGTAGGGGAGCCTCTTTAACTCCCCTAACAGTAAATGTGCTGAATCATTCTCATTTAATTAAGCCACCCATTTTAAATTTTGTGCCAACAACTAAAAAATAGATAAATCTATTATTTTGTCTGGGCTCACTTTTATTTTTTGTGGAAATTGGGAGAGAAGAGAACTTGGAAAAAATATCCAAAAGAAGATCTTATTCCACAAACTAAGAACGCATTCTTCCAATGAAAAATGCCGGCGAGAAGTGTCTTCGACTTCCTTCCTCAAAACCTCCTTCGACGTAGGACATGTTAGTCTACAACAAATCGATGTTCTCCTTCTCGTGCCAATGTCGACGATCAACAAACAAGGTAGGGTTGTGTTTGATTTGATCAAAGTTGTTCTTGTTTCTCATATGTTTTTTTCCCTTGAACCTCTTTCTATCAAACTAATGCAGAGGGACCAAGCCAAACTAACACGGCCCGATTTCTCCTCCATACTTCTTGTGGTGTGTTCTTCACATTCTTCTTAGGTGATGAACAAAGGAATGTTGCGGGTTCATTGTGCGACACAACTATACCAAATTGAAGACCCAACATCACGATGACCTAGAGGAGGTGCAATGATGATAGTGGGTGACAGATCAGACTGGACCGGGAAGACCATTCTTCGACCGTTCTTCGAGTGGGTGAATCATAACATGTTTTCGGAGCCAATTGGAGGCCCAAAAACATCGGTAATGATTTTGGAACTTCAGGGAAACCTAGAGTCTGTAGTTTCTTGGTGATTGGACCGATAAAATGAAGAACAGGCATCATGGGAGGCACACTGGCCAGAAGCGTTGTTTCTGGAAAATTTCAGAATACACGACATGTACTTCCGAAGAACACACCGTGTAGTACGAGCGTACTGTGGTTAGGGTTACGGGCGTCAGACGCGAATCACACGACGTGTGACCCCTATCACATGGTGTGTACTCTTCACATAGCTTGGAAGAGGCAGATACGCGAGACTCGGCGTGTATACCGGGGATACATGAACACACGGTGAAGTACACGGGCATGTACTCCACCACACGGCCAGGCAAGGCCAGTGACACGGGCTACCCCGTGTACCAGTTACATGTGTTGGAGAACATGGTTTGAGGCCATGTATGGGCACATGGACAACATACATGGAGTAGTACCGAGTTTCTTGGACATAGCGTGTAACCATACCACACGTTGTGTACTTACTTTTCTACACTACCAGACTTTCGAGACGGGCCGTTGCACACGGGCAGTACCCGAGGTCTGACTACACGGCGTGTACCTTATTCCAACATGCCGTGTACTTTTTGGTAAATGGATTGTTCATCTCGTCCTCTGTGTCTTGGACATGAATTGTTTGGTTTTTTCCTCTATGATGTGGTGGAACTTTGGGATATTTCTCCATGGGACTTCATGGAAGTTGATGTATTGACACTTGTATTGAGGAGTGGACCCTCCCAGAATCAAGCATGCTTATGCCGAAACCCTATGGATGGCTGCTCTCTGACTACTGTTCCTAGATCCTATGTGGGTTCTACAGCTCTGACTACTATTCCTGGATCCTGTGTGGGTTTGACAGCTCTGACTACTGTTCCTGGATCCTGTGTGGGTTCGACAGAAAAGATAATTTAGTGGCTACATCTAATAATCTCTAACTATCTAAAAAATTTGTATACCTATGTGAGCTAAGTAAGTAACTTTTTTGTTTACCTCATGATTGAGATGGATTACTTGATAACTTAGGAATATGTATGGGCAGATACCTAAGTGGGGTTATCTGCTGATTTCATACTTTGTGGTTTATCATTGTTGGATTTTGTGAGACCTTGAGGGCCTTAGGGTCCCTACTGAGTATCGTTATACTCACCCCTACATGGGCTATGCCCGCACCTCGTTGTGTTGGATGCAGACGACAGACAGTGTGGACCGAGGCTGAGAGTACCAGGACTGGACGATACCCGAAGGTGGACCATACGACGTGACGGTACACAGAGGAGATGGACGGACATGGAGTTCTATGGAGGCTATCTGTACCTATCCTTCGGATATGAATTTCTGGAGGATGACCCAAAAATTGTTTTTACTTTCTCCAGTTCCTTGTACTTTACAGTTGGTCTTGTATTTCCGGCCCCTTTACTTTCAGCACTCCTTTGTTATACAATTTACATAGTGTTTTGTATCCAACTATGTGCTCTATTGTGTGCGATTACAGGTTATAAAGGAAATTCCTTCCCAATTATAGAGAATTACACCTTTGGTGATAGTCGCCAGCCCCTGACCTATGGAAGGCGGGCTTGGGGTAGTCACGGCAAGGGCCCCGGGGGACGGGTCATGACATCATGAAATTCCCTCTTAGAATTGGGAAGATATTGGGAGTTCGTCGAGGGTTTAGAACAAGAAAAATGGGAATGAAGGGATATACTATGAATGATGCATGGTTGGTGCATGATTAGTACTAAAAGTGCACTATGAACAGGTGGCATGGAAGAGGGAGGATAATAGTTAACAAACCATTCAAGGAGATACTAGGAGGCTATGTGACTTGATCCCCCTTGGACAGAGGTGACCACATAGCTGCTGCATGGTTTTTCAAACTGTGTGATTATCCTAGACAAGACATATGATTCATTTTCCTCTTGGAAATAGGAGATCACACAGTTAACACACAGTCAGGGAAACCATGAAGCCTAACCACATACCTCATTAAAAGTGGGATTTTTACCAGTTCTCCTCGAGATCTTTATACAATATAAACTAACTTTATTCCTAATTTCACTCCTATAAGTGTTGTGTGAAAATGAAACTCTCCTATATATACCAAGGATCAATATCCTTCATTTATTAGGCATTTGAGGTTGTTTTTAGTGAGAATCAAAGCCCTAGATAAGTCCACTAGTCCTATTTATTCTATTTTCAAGAAGATTCTTTGTGTGGTTTTTTTCCTTTTCCTTTTCTTTGTGTGGTTTTTAATTTTCCTTTTTTGTGAGCATTTGTTTTAGCTTTAATTAATGAAAAAGTTTGAGAAAGTGATTTTCTATGAGAATAAGAATGGTGGACTTTAATATTTCTTCCATAGTATTGACTTTATCCTTATGTACATGGTTATGAAAAGGCACTTAATTAAATTTTTTTTATATATTTTACAAAGAAGAGTAAATTTGGTCCTTTATTTTTTGTGTGAGACCCTTCACAGACCCTATCAGATCCATGGATGATTTTATGACTGGGTTTAGGGATACCCATGGGGTGTTCCAATCCCTTGAAAGTGATTTAATGAAATTTTAAATGATGTAATTGAGAGTTTATGAGATTTTATTGGTTTTTATTTTTGTTTAGAATGTTAACATTACCTAAAGGAATTTTTGGTTTAACTTGGTAAGTAAATGTGTTATGATATGATAAAGAGAGTTATTGGGAAATAGAAAAAGGAGTATGTTAATGCTATTAAATGTCTTGAATAACATTTAAGAGTTGATATAAATGAATAAAAGGTTTAATTTTGGAATTTGGAAAAATAGGTTGAGTATATTTGACCATGGGAATACATGAATTTTATAATGGGTTAACCCTTTATGAAAAGGTAAAGTATTTTAGACCATGGAAGTTTTGAAATTCTGAAATAGTTATAGATGATAAACATGACTATTCAAAACCATGGGTAAGTATGTTGGGCATACCATTCCTTATACTTGATATAGGATGGATATAAATGATGCTTGGAATCCGTAACTTGATATAATAGACATGAAACTCCATATTCTTGGATAGGGTACCAACATGATGATTTGGGAACTAAGAGAATTTGATATGTAATTGGTAAATGGTTTATCTCTCTTTAGTCCAAAAAATTGATATGGTTAATAAACGACTTCTTTTGATTAAATCATTAACCCTAAGATTGATAACTGTTATTGAAAAAAATGTTTCATTTATTGACATATTTATTAGTTCCTTCATACTATCGTATAAATTTATATTTTCATTGGAATGTATATTACTTTATACATTTTTTTTGTGGCCTATTGAGTTGTATTCACACCCTTCTCAGGCTGACATGGGTATCCGAGAAGACTTCATGGTTGCAATACATGATAAGGAAAAAGACTATTTCTAGATGGATGATTTGGGATTGACATGGAGCATGGATGAGGGAACCAAAATTGATTTCAAGGATCAATATTGGGTTTCTAGTTTGTCTTTATTTTTATTATTCCTTTTACATATGAAACTAGTATTATGTAGCATATTTTATGTATCTAGTTTTGGGCATTTTCATAGTTGAGGATTTGATCATGTGATATGTGATTTATATTTATTTATTATTATTTCATGCTATTGTTTATATTTATTTACACTATTGGTTTAATATGATTAAGTTGGTATATTCTCTTCGTGTATCTCATTAGACTCTTACTTCTATTCATAAGCCTTTGGAGTATATAGAGGCACACTTGAGGTCACACAATGAATTGGCTCGAGGAACTAGTTTAGTGGATTCTAACTTTTTATTTACATATAATTGAGGAAATATTATATCCCCCTCTCCCATTTATTCATCCTCCCATTCTTATCTAAATTCAATATGAAATGATTAACGATTTTATTATGATTCCATTGAATCATGGTGGATCTCACATAAATCAAAGGAATTTTATACATAAGGGATATAAGAGGCTTGAGAAAAATAAATCAAGTTGTCTCATTCCATTTCATTAGAGGTAAATCAATTAGTTAATTATTCTAAGAGTTTCAATAATTCTTGGTAAAATTAACTAAAAATTCAATGGTGAATATTGAAAATTTTACTCATACAGTGACCAAGAGTCATTTGAAAACCATCCACGTTTTTAAATGAGGTTTTAATGAGGTTATGTCTTTTAGTAAAATTTTCCTCACTTATGAAATTGTGAAATAATTATGAAAAATAATTATAAATGATTTATAATTAATTAATTTAGCTCTTGAATCAGATAGGGGATAAAAAAATCAGGGTAATTTGAAAATTTTGGATGGGATTTAAGGACATCATTTGATAGGGTATAAATATATATCATCTTATATGGTTATTAATGTCTTCCAATTTTATCTATAATTGCATTTATTGTGTGATATGAAAGAAATGGTAAACATTTATTAATGACTCGAATACAAGTTAGTGGTATTGAGTGAATATGAGGGAATTAACATGAAATTTTATGGCAAATTACGGATGGTCCCCATGATCCCCTATCAGTTTGAGTCACTTTACAACTTAGTATATAAAAAACAAGGGATTAAAATAGTGAGGGACCATAATGAGGGTGTCTAACCTTGGGTAATTGTAACACCCAGTGTCTAGATGTAAAAACATTGTTTTTTATCAAGTGTGTTATGAGTTAAATTAAGTCTTTTATCATATTTTTTTGAACCATTATTTGGTATTGCTATGTTCTGGAGGTTTATGGATGGTTTTGGTGGTATTTTAAAGGGTGAATGGTTCAAGAACAGTTTGTCCAAACCACATAGATTCTCCATAAAAATTATAAAACATGAAATATTGGAACAAGGGGTGGTTCTTGGTTAATGTGAATGGTTTTACAAACTATAAAACCTACCTATTAAACCATGAGACAAGTTCTACTGTCCAACAACATGGTTAGTGCATGAGTTGTCAAACTGTGCAACCAAACCTCTAGAATCCCATAAAGGTAACATGGTTGGCACATAGTTTGACAAACCATGTGGCTAAACCATGTATGTATGAAATTAATGATCTAAAATCCACCTTAATGACCATTTGAAGTCTGTTTTTACCAATTCTTCTTTGTATAGAAATCCCAATAAATTTTTGATACTTTTATGGCCATCCCTAACGAATTCCTATTTTCAAAGATATATTTTGGAAATTCCAAGTGTGATAATGATATGGAATTATGGTATGTGATGTAAGAACCCCTATTATTCTGGTTTTACTTTTTGATATACCTATTTTTTCTCTTTTGATGATTCAGATATCCAGTATACCATTGTTCGATCTATGGGTTCCAATGCCAGCTAATGATGAATTGTTGGATCGTTTCTAGAATGATGTTGGTTTTTATATTTAAACAACATCTACTTTTACGAGATATAGTTCTATCATAAATGATGGATGTTTTTGGGTAATTTATCATATATTTATCATCTTGAGACTCTCTTATTATTGAGTATCACCTTGATTCTATTTTTCATTAATGGAATGATTATAGATCGATGTTTTATAGGTGGAACTAAGACTAACTTATAGAATTGGTAAATAATTCATAGCATGTTCACCGATCCAAAATAAAGCTAGTGAATTAGTTTTCTTTCCTCAACATACCTTAGTTTGGTTTTGTTGATAAACCTCATAAGGTATGCGATTCTAGAAAAACCTTTTTTGACATGGAATCAATCAGGGTATCTTTTGTAAACCTCTTTCATAATGAACCAGAATCCAATTTAGGAATCATTTATGTGTGATATAGTTCTCCATGGGCACACAACATGATTCAACATTTTAACATTTGATGAACCTTGGAGTTCTTCATCAATAACATTGAGGTTGAAAGTTATTTTCCATTTTGGGATCTTGTATACACTTGTTTCCTTGGTATGATACTTTTGTTAGAATAATTTATTGACTGTTCTTGGTTGTGGTCACATGTGGGTGTGTTCATAGCCCATGAGACCTGTTTAGGATACTTAATTCCATGAGCATTCTTATAGCTAGTTTGACCATGTTTAATGTTGATAACATGTTTTATATATTTCTAATATATTTTCATGATGATATTTTTTTCTTTCCTTATACTATCTACCTTATTATGAATGTTACCATACTTTTTGAGGTATTTATAGTAGTTATTGGAATATGTAGACTTTTGTGATATGGTTATCCCTTAAATAGAGAGTACGCATGACTTTTGATGATGAAGATGATGGATCTAAGAACTTGGTAGGGGTATAAAAATTCCCTGCAGATGTCGTATAACACAATTCACTCTATGCCTAGTGGATTACAAGTTTCATTTTCACTCAATTTATTCTAGATACTAAGTATCAACAACACTCAATTCCTAGCGGATGCCGAGTATCATAATTCACTTGATACTTAATGGATACTGAGTAACATGTTCTCATGATGACTTGAGGATTCTGATAAATGTGTTCACTAATCTTGTGGATAGTTTCAATTAATCCTGATATATTATCATTTAACTTTTTGGAATGGAGCCAAGGTTGGTATTATAACGTCCTGGTTCCGGAATCCACCCAGAGGTGCCCCGTACCCGGTTGGTCACATGGCCTCAAGCACATTTCCCCGAACGCCATAGGTTTCCGACTAGCAGTGAGGGCCTTGGATGTGATAGTGGGGAAACTATTCCCTCATTAGAAGAGTAACATAAAGAAATTAAATAAATTACAATAGCAGAAGCAGTAATAATACCATACAACACTAAACAATGGAAGACTAAAAGTAAGAACAACTGAAGCACATATATAAATGATGCATGATATATATGTCTAGGAAAACAACTAAACAAGTCACAATGATGGAATAAAATACTAAACCAAGTACAAAATAAAAACAAGAATCAACTCCTCAGCATCGCAAGCCTTAGCTTGGTCCCCTGCTCTCCATCTCCAAACAGTCAAGTACCTGAAGTAGAAGGGTTCTTTCCCTTGTCTATACCTGCAGTAATATAATTTGTTTGGGCCCAAAAGCATGACCCAAATAGGGTGTGAGACTAATCCTAGTAGGAAACCACCCAAAGATTTGTTCCTAACAGTAAGTGAATATATATGGTAGGCAATAAGTAAAGAAAAGTAGTAACCAAGGAAGTACTCAAAAGTAAACAATCCTACAGTTTCAAATGCATTCAATTATCAGATATCAAGTAAGCAGCTAATCATAAGCAGGGAAACCTCTGGGAAGTACTCACAAACTAACCCCTCTAGTCTAACCAAAAAACACAAGCAACCCTATGGGAAGTACACATAGTCTAACCCCTCTGGTTCATCTTTTTCACAGAATCTATGAGGAAGCACTCACCATCAATCCCCCATATAGTCTCATATCGGTAACTAAAAGATGCTCTAGGGAAGCACTCAACATCCAATTCCCATGTGGCCTACATCAAGGAACTAAAAACACTATGAGGAAGCACTTACGTCTATTCCCCCTATATTCTCGCATCGTAACAGTAAAACAGACACTCTGGGGAAGCCCTCAACATCCATTCCCCCTATAGTCGACTACACCAGGTTCCCACAACCATGTGTAAGTCAATAGAGCACAACGGTATATAACAGCTCAATTATACCTCAATAACTACTTGGATAAACAATCTAAAACATAACAACATGTCAGATTAAAAGATCACTCCATCCTATCAGCACTAGGAATGGAAAGCACATCAGCCTAACAGGCTCAGTGAGACCAAACAGTCATAAACAAAACATGCATGGGAAAACACTTCCAAAGCATAGAAATTAACCCTATTCACATTGAATTAAACTCTACTCAAGCATACAGGAATAACAGACAATCAAAAGGGCTAAAACCGTAACCACTCAATACCCCAAAAAAGGGTATTGGGCACTTTTTCACATATAACTCAAATACTATCTAAGGAAAGGCACAAACCACCTACCGCAGCATTGTATGGTTGATATACTTGAGTCTCAGGCCTCAGATCTACCTAGAACATGGTAGATCTACAAAAACATCTAAAACTTTCAACTGAGGATAACTCACAAGAGAAGAGAAATCAGGAAACGAGGTTCAAGAAGAAGAGAGAACTCATCGATGCGATTCCAATGCAACCGATAGAGTTCGATTCGGAGATCGATGCTCGATCAGGGGCTCGATGAAGATTCATGCTGTACAGATGATCTAGGTCAAAGAAGGCGAAGAAGAAGATAATTCTTACAATTAGACACGACCCTAATCTGTTTAATGAAAAAAAAGAAAGTACACAGTGTGTACTTTAGAAGTACACAGTGTGTACTTTCCCTTACTGGCCCCCGCATTAGGCGGTCTCCAGGTCACCACACACGGCTGTGTGCTCAGCCATTACACGACCAGCACACGGCTATGTGTGATAAAAGAGTACATGATGTGTACTAATAAGTACATGGCGTGTACTTCAAAAATTTATAGAAACACTTATTTTTCTCAAAAACACTAAAAAGGATAAAAGTATACCTAAAAAGAAGATTTGGGTTCTTACAAACTTTCCCCCTTAAAGAAATTCGTCGCTAAATTTCACTAGTGAGGTAGTGTAGAAGAAGAATCCTTGAAAATCTCTGGCCACTGTGATCATACATCGACCTCCCTCTCCCAGGTCTCATTCTGTACTCAACCGTGCTTCCATAGCACTCGTACCAGAGGAACAAACCAGCCACGAATAACTTTCATACTTTGATCAATAATCCAGATTGGATGCTCCTCAATTGAGGCATCCACCTCTAACTCAACCTCCTCAGGTTGAAAAACATGATACAGGTCTGAGAAGTAACATAAAATCTAAGAAACTTAGAAGATGTCATACATAGCTTGGTACCTCTGAGGTAACTGCAACCGATAGGCAACCGGCCCAACTCTCTCCAATACCTAAAACGGCCCGATGTACCTCGGTGAAAGCTTAAACATTCTCCTAATCCTCTTGTGTCCCAACCTTGGTGTGACACATAGGAAAACCTGATCTATGAACTCGATATCCAGAGGTCGTCTCCATCGATCAACATAAGACTTCTGTCAAGACTATGCAATATCCATCCGCTTCTAAATCAACTATATCTACTCTATAGTCTCCTGGACAAGACAAGGTCCCAACATAGCTGCCTCTCCTACCTCCAGCCAACATATGGGTGATCGGCATGGCCTACCGTACAAAGAATCATAAGGTTCCATCTGAATAGTTGCTTGAAAAATATTATTGTAGGAAAACTCCACAAGAGGTATGTGCTTCTACCAAGAACCTCAAAAATCTTAGATGCATGCTCGGAGCATGTCCTCAAGCACCTGAATCATACGCTCAGACTGACCATCTGTCTGGGGATAGTAAGCTGTACTCAGAAGTACCTGTGTACCCAAGGCCTTATGCAGCCCCTTACAGACCCAAGAAGTAAAATGTGAATCCCTGTATGAAACAATGGAGTGTGGAACCCCATGTACACACACAATCTCTCGAATGTACAACCTTCCCAGATAAACAACACTGAAGGTCTCCCTGATCGACAAGAAGTGAGAAACCTTCGTGAGCCTGTCAATGACAACCCAAACAACATCATTCCCTCGAGAAAACCTCGGTAAACCTATAAAAAAATCAATTGCAACCTCATTACACTTCTACTAAAGAATGGGAAACTACTGCAAAAGTCCAGCCAGTCGCTGATGCTCCACCTTCACCTACTGATAGGTGGAACACCTCATGAAAAACCCAGAAACATATCTCTTAATACTTGGCCACCAATACTGTCAGTGTAGATCACAATACATCTTTGTGACACTAGGATTAACTTCCCAAACTGAGGAATGAAAGTCCCGCATCAGCTCCTTGTACATGTCTGCTGACACCCATACACGCCCATGAAAATGCAAGATCTCATCCTCACTTATTGTCTATCCAGGAATAGGGTCTTCTCCTGACACACTCTCTTGTAGGACTAGGCCTTATGAATCTGATAGCTGCCTCATTCAAACTCGATCAAGTAGAGTAGAGGTAACAGCTACAGAAGAAATAAACGTCTTCCCCTATCTATCGTGTACCTCTAAATGCATCTCAGAGAATAGAGCCATAAGCTGCCACTCACTACTGGCCTCCTGAACTACCTGTATCTGAGCCCTCCTGCTCAATGCATCAGCCACAGTGTTTCCCTTCCCTAGCATGTAGGCAAGATCAAAGTCAAAGGACTGAAGGTACTCAACCCACCTTTCCTGTCTCAAATTCAGATCGTGCTAAGTGAAGATATAATTGAGACTCTTGTTGTTGGTGAAAACCACAAAATTCTCTCCCATAGGATAATGTCTCAAACAACGTAATGCATGACCAACTGTAGCCAGTTCGAGATCATGCATTGGGTAATTCCTCTCATGTGGACTCAAATGCCGAGAACCATATGCAACGAATCCTTCTCCCTGTATAAGCACAACACCCAACCCGATACCTAATACATCATAGTATATAATATAGATTTTTCCCAGCTTTGGCAATACTATTATCAGTGCTAAAGTTAACCTCCCTTTTAGCTCCTGAAAGACTGACTCACAATAATCTGACCACATGTACTTCACACCCTTCTTAGTCAGGCCCATCAGTGGTGCTGTTAAGTGTGAAAAGTCCTGTATGAAACATATTTAGTAACCAGCCAGCCCTAGAAAACTCCATACCTCAAAGACATTTTTTAGATGATTCTAGGAAACTACTGCTCTCACTTTATCAGGGTCTACTGATAATCCTATCTCTGAGATAACATGACCCAAGAAGTGAATCTAGTCCATCCAAAAGTGGCATTTTGAGATCTTAGCATATAACTGATGCTCTCTTAGTGTACTCAAAATGATCTCAAGATGGGTATCATGGTCGTGTCGAGTGTGAGGGTACACCAAGATATTTTCCACGAAGACTGCCATGAAAGAATCCATGTATGGATGGAACACTTAGTTCATCAGTTCCATGAAGACTGCAGGTGCGTTCATGAGACCGAACGACATAACCACATACTTGTATAGACCATACCTACCCCGGAAGGATGTAAGAGGTATATCATATTTTCTAATGCGCAACTGATAGTAACTGTATCTCAAGTCAAGTTTTAAGAACACCCAGGATCCTATAAGCTGATCAAAGAGATTATCAATCCTCAACAAGGGATATCAGTTCTTGACTGTCAACTAGTTCAACTTCTGATAATCCACACAAAGTCTGAGGGTACCATCCGCTTTCTTCACAAATAGGACAGGAGAACCCCAAGGAAAAGTACTGGGTCAGATGAAACCCTTTTCCTACAACTCCTCCAACTAATTATTGAGCTCCTGCAACTCTGGTGTAGCCATTCTATAAAGAGGAATAGACACCGGTACCACTCCTGGCACAAGCTCAATAGAAAATTCCACCTCTCGCTCTGGAGAAAAACATGAAAAGTCCTCTGGAAATACATCTCTGAAACAATCCACCATTGGAGGAAATTCCATCTGTGAAGTCCCCTGGTCATCCAGATACAGACTAGAAAATTGGTCTGTAACTCCTTGCAACCCATGATGCTTGGGTCCCACTCTGCTCACCTGGACATCCCATTCTCCCTTATGAAGAAATGATCCACCCTCTGTTGATGTGAAACTCACCCTATGGTGATAGCAGTTGACAACATCCTTGAAGGGAACCAACCATTATATTTCGATAATGACATCATATCCTGTCATCTCTAAGACATAGAGGCCCCATAAGAAGTGACACCCACCAACCTCAAGAGGGAACTCCTTTCATTGGTGTACACTAGTCGTTCTAGTCCCCAACAGAGTGTCTAGCATCAAGATATCAGTAGAAGAAAAGATACAGAGCCCAAGGATCTCTACAACAACAATAGATATAAAGCTATGGGAAGCCTCTGTATCGAAAAGAACAGAAGCTAAAACCGAGGAAACTAGGATTGTACCTCAAACTGTAGAGGGTCCGATATCCTGCTCCTGCTGGGTCTGCTCCACTACAAAAGTCTGACATGCACTGTGGCCCTATGACCCTGCCTGACCACTCTGAGCTGATCCGCCCTGTTGTCGCTAAAATCCTGGAGACTAGCTATGACAGCCATGACCTCCACTTCAGCCTGAACGACCAGAAGAACTCGAGTTTCCAGACTGATGAGAAACTAGTGGTGCTATTCCCGAATGAGGGGTCATAAAAGAACTCCTGTCACCAGATACTGGTGAGAAGGTCTGATAGAAGTGATAAAGATGACCCATATTACCGCATGATCAACACTCCATTAGGTCTATAGGGAAATGTGGCATTGTATGCTTGCTCTTCTCGCATTGGTAGCACACCACCTGGTTACCATAAGAAGTCTCTCATCTCCTTGGATCTCCATGAGAAGACTCCCTGTGGAGCTTCCTACTGTCAGTAGGAGGGATACCAACCCCGTATGTTAAGTCTCCCTATCTCACAACTCCATAATCCCTCAGATTGCGCTTCGTGATCAGTGCCTGGTTGACTATAGAGGTGATGGAAGTCAACCTGAAGATGTTCACTTGAGATCCGATGTTGTTCCTAAGACCATACTCAAACTTACTTGATAGGAATAACTCATCACCTCCTAGGATGGGCGTGAAGCGCTGTAACTCTGTGAAGTGAGAAGAATACTCCATGACTGAAAGAGTACCCTGATCCTAACTCATGAACTCTTGAGCTTGATCGGCCCTCAAAGTCTCAGGGTAGTATTAGTCATAGAAGGCACACAAGAACTCATCCCATGACATAACCTGCTGGCATCCAACCTGTGAGATCACATCCCACCCTCTCTTGGTGGAATCCTGAAGCATGTACGTAGAGAGTTTCACCCTCCTCTATAGAGGCATCTCCAGATGGTCGAAGATAGATAACATGGATTATAACCACAACTCTGTATCCTGGGGTCCTCCTTCCCCTATAAAGGTGGGAGGATGCTGTTGTTGAAAAACCTGTGTCAACTATTCCATAGATGGGGTGGGATGCGGTATTCCACATAAGTTTTTCATGAACCTCATAAATCCCTCTTGGAACTGTGTGTCAGCACCTCTGTCCGGAATGACGGCTACTACTAAGACTAGAACAACTGGAGGATCTGATGGTAGTCCCTGATCAGCCTTATCCAACGTCTAATCACTACCTTGTAACTGGCGGACAACTGAAGGACATCTCGGTGGCATGAATCTACAAGGTCAAGTGAACACCTCATATCACGATTATCAAGGACTGAAAACTAGAAGTGTAAGAAGGGATCAAGAGAAAGAAGTCATTCAAGTTTTTCAAAACATGGATACATGGAGTGTATAATGCCTACACGACATGTTCCCTTAAGCCTTCACATGGGCGTGTAATTCTTCCAAAATTGGTTGTGTAACACCCCATACACATGGTGTGTTTTCATAACACACCACATGTACTTTAATCCTCTTCCCCTGGCTGAGTTCTCTTACATGGCTAAGCTTCACAGTTCTCCTAGAAAAAGACTACACAACTTTTTAATTCCATACAAGATGTGTACTAGATGAACTTCACTAGCTCGTGTTGTTAGTCACGTGGTTGGTTACAAGACTCACTCTACACGACGTGTTCCAAATGTACATGGCATGTACTTGAAGGATTTCACCAACCCATGTTGTTCAATACACGGCCGGATACTCGGGTTACACTACACAGTGTGTTCAAACATGACACAACGTGTATAACTAAGATTTATCCATCCGTGTCATTAGTCACACAGGTGGACACATGGTCTACACCACACGACGTGTACATCCGGTACACGGCATGTTCCACCAAGATTTACCAACCCTATGTTTCTACTCACACTTTCAGTGACATGGTTAGAGACTACACGACGTATACATATAGTACACGACGTGTACTTAAGAAAAATAGTTCCTTCCCGAACAGAAGGACTTAGGGCGTGTATTCATCATTACACACCATGTATTCTGAGTTTTTCCAGACAGTAAGCCTCAGAAACTACTTCAGAGCCCAGAAAACATTGAATGAACGCTTAAGTGACAAATTCCTATCCATGAGGGTCCATACTCCTCGCAAATCAAGCTTGTCATCTTATACATGTCATATACAAGGAAAACAAGGAAATGATCCACCAAATTTCGATCCATGAGGGCCCATAACACCTCAAGAACCAAAGTTTGGCATTCATTCAAAGAAAACCTTTCAAAATTTAATACCCTATCAAATAGTAAGTATTATTATCAAATAATCTATCACAACAACATGCACATCTAGCACAACACCTATCACAACAACATGCAATCACTAAGGCACCCTAAATGGAATGGTAAGAATGCATGACATGTGATATCTAAAACGTGCCTATATGATGAATGAGATGGCATACCATCATCTCGTCAGGTTAAAATAGAAATAGAACCTCAATAACATCAACAATAACAACACAAAACATGTGAATCACCCAATGGTGAAATCAAATCAACTTTAAAATTGAAAAACCAGAATTTTTTTTGCAACAAACGAGGTAGATTGGATTTTCCCTGAACACGAGTTAGCTACTCCCGGGCACAGATTATTACCAAGTACCTATTTGTTCCTATCCCTGGCTATAGGCTCCAAACAGTAAGTCAAGAAGAAAGAAATTCCTTTGATACCACATTGTAACATCCCGGTTCCAAAAGCCACCCAGAGGTGCCCCGTACCTGGTTGGTCACATGGCTTCAAGCACATTTCCTCGAACACCAGAGGCTTCCGACTAGCAGAAAGGGCCTTGGGTGTGATAGTGGGGAAACTATGCCCTCATTGGCAGAGTAACACAGTGGAAGTAAATATATAGAATTAGTAGAATTAGTAATAATACCATACAACAGTAAACAACAGAAGACTAAAAGTAAGAACAACTGGAGCACATATATAAATGATACATGATACATATGTCTAGGAAAATATCCAAACAAGTCACAATGCTGGAATAAAGTACTAAACCAAGTACAAATGAAAAATAAGAATCAAATCCTCAGCATCACATGCCTCAGTTGGGTCCCCAGCTCTCCAGCTCCAAGCAGTCATGTACCTGAAGTAGAAGGGCGCTTGAACTTGTCTATGCTTGCAGTAATATAATCTATTTGGGCCCAAAATCATGACCCAAACAGGGTGTGAGACTAATCCTAGTAGGAAACCACCCAAATATTTGTGCCTAAAAGTCAGTGAATATATATGGAAGGCAATAAGAAAACAGAAGCAGTAACCAAGGAAGTACTCAAAAGTAAAAAATCATACAGTTTAAAATGCATTCAATTATCAGATATCAAGTAAGAAGCTAATCATAATCAGGAAACCTTATGGGAAGTACTCACAGTCTAACCCCTCTGGTATAACCAAAACAAACACAAGAAACCCTCTAGGAAGTACACACAGTCTAACCCCTCTGGTTCATCTTTTGCACAGACTATCTGAGGAAGCACTCACTATTAATTCCCCATATAGTCTTGTATCGTTAATTAAAAGGTGCTTTAGGGAAGCACTCAACATCCAATTCCACCTGTGTCTTGCATCGAAGAACTAAAAAAACTCTGAAAAAGCACTTACATCCATTCCCCCTATGGTCTCGCATCGTAACAATAAAAAAAACACTCTAGGGAAGCCCTCAACATCCATTCACCCTATAGTCTACTACACCAGGTTCCCACATCCCTGTGTAAGTCAACTGAGCACAACGATATATAAGGGACAAATTATACCTCAAGAACTACTTGGCTAAACATTCTATAACATAACAACATGTCAGATAAAAAGATCACTCCATCCTATCAGCACTAGGAATGGAAAGCACAACAACCTAACAGGCTAAGCGAGACCAAACTATCATAAACAGAACACGCATGGGAAAAAACTTCCAAAGCATAGAAATTAACCCTATTTACATTCAATTAACCTCTACTCAAGCATACAGGCATAACAGACAATTAATAGGGCTAAAACCGTAATCACGCAATACCCTAAACAAGGGTATTGAGAACTTTTGCACATATAACTCAAAGATTATCTATGGAAAGGTACAAACCACCTACCTCGGTGTTGTATGATCGATATACATGAGTCTCGGGCCTTGGATCAACCTAGAACATGGTAGATCTACAAAAACTTCTAAAATGTTCAACCGAGGATAACTCACAAGAGAAGAGAAATAAGAAAACGAGTTTCAAGAAGAAGAGAGAACTCACCGATGCAATTCCAATGCAACAGACATAGTTTGATTCGGAGAACGGATGCTCGATTGGGGGCTCAGTAATGATCCGTGCCGTATGAATTCTCTCGGTCGAAGAAGGTGAAGAAGAAGATACTTATGACAATTATATGCGACTCCGGTCCATTTAATGAAAAACAAATTACACGACTTTTACTTTAGAAGTACACGGTGCGTACTTTCCCTTATCGACCCCGGCATTAGGAAGTCTCCAGGTCACCACACACGGTTGTGTGTTCGGCCATTACACATCCAACACATGACTACGTGCAGAAAAAGAGTACACGGTGTGTACAAATGAGTACACGACGTGTACTTAAAAAATTTCCAGAGACTCCTCTTTTTCTCAAAAACACCAGAAAAGAGAAAAAGATTCCTAAAAAGAAGATCTAGGTTCTTACAGGTATGGATGATAGTTTTTAGTGGATTAGTTAATTCAAAACCACTCAGTATGTGATTTTATATTTTTTATGATTGCTTGCGCAATTATTATTATCATATAAAAAACTTGTTATACCCATTAAAACCTTTTAAGGATACATTGGTGGTTTCTTACTAGGTTTTGTTACTCATACTCTGCATGGGAATTCTAATGCACATGTTGACTTCATATATAGGGACCTGATCAAGGGAAAAGGGCCCATAGTAAATAGTTGATATTTTGAGCATATAGTTTCTAGCAGAACCTGAATAGAATCCAAAGGATTTCCATAGAGTTTAAATATAATTTATACCTTGGTTTTAATTTCCACACATGGAGCCTGATTATTTATTAATGAATTTGTATGATCTTATAACGAATATATTCAGTAGAAGAAATCCCAAACATAGGAGATCAATATTCATGAATAATAACACATAAATAATAAACATAAAATAATGTACCTAAAAATCATGAGTAGAAATGGTCACCTTCTTCCTCTGATAGAGTGATATTCGAAAGACCATAAGAAATAGGGAACATAAGAACCCTACCTCTGAGGGGGGACACCATCTAAAGGATCCAAAAATGATTCATGAGGGTACCCGATATCTAAAGGGGTGCTAGGGCCTTCAAAAAATATAAATGATGTTTTGGGAGGAAGATAATAAACCAAGAACTTCACCCATAATATATGAGGATCCTATCCTATTATTAGCTGAATCCCAAGAATACTTGTATTCACGATGCATCAAATTCATTTCTATCTATTGGGTATAATTTATTGGACTGTTTAAATGAATTAATGAAAATCCTTTAATCCACTCATAAATGGATTGTAATTAATGAAACCATTTGGGAGAAATAATAATAATAATATATATATATATATATATTATTCTTATGCATAACATGCACAATAAATATATATCATATATACTTATATTTCATGCATCACATGCATGAAATAATACATGATTCATACACACATATTAAATGTACACTTATATATATATAATATCCAATATATTATATATTAATACATCTCATGAATCACATTCACGTGTACATTAATTCCATTCATGTACATTTGAGTGAACATTCAATAATCTTCCACTTACACTAAAATCCCATAATAACTTTATGAAATACTTAACAACACTCTTTGAATCCATCCAAAAAAATTTTGAATATGAATTTTCATCAAAATATCTTCATTTAAACAAACACTTTGTCTAAAATTTTATCCTTATCCAAGGGCCTAACTATATGACCCTATGGGCCTTAGTAGAATTGAAAACAACTATGAAATCCCAATTTCATATTTGTAAGAAAAGGGTAGCCTCTAACAAAGCATCCATGCTACTCAATATACTAAGGGGTATGGTTTGATCTTTATCAGACATACTCATTTATCTAAAAAAACATATACACCATAAGATGTATCATATACACCATATGTATCCTATATAATCCCTTATTTTATGACATCGAGTAAACACTATACATGGAACATGTTAATTTAGTATTGGCCTATAATAACTTATTGATTCTCTAAAAAATACTAACCAAGAGGATGAATACACCTCAGGCCATTCATCTATTTGATAAGCACATCACAAGTCACCTATACAATTTGTTGAACACATCGTATGGGAAATAGATAAGAATGGACATGAATTTCTTTAGTCTTATTAAATTATGAACTAAATGTCTTTTCATGTCATATAAGTGAAAAAAATCCCATATTGGTTGAAGCCCAACCGATGACATGATAAAAAATATACCCAACCAACCGATGACCCACTAAGTTCATATTTTGACTTGCATAGGTAGGGTATCAAAGTATGAAGGTTCTTATTCTAGGTATCTCTGAAACCCTAGGAAAGACGTATTGATAATAAGAATATATCCCTAACTATATCTATTACCGTATGACATTCCATGAGATATACTTTAGTAGATCAATCCAAGAAATAAGTCTGTACTTATTACCTCCATAATCTATTCTTCATATCTCATGTACAACTATTTTTAATGGATATATGAATCAATTCAATATAACCATTACATATCATCACAACCATTTATACTCCATGATGAAAATTGGATGGGGGAAAATCAAAGTTTTTTACTTTGAGGGTATATTTATCATTCAATCATTCATGTAAAGTAAATTGTAGCACACATGAATGAATGATAAATAGATATTACCTTTATTATAATTACATGATATGTATACAACCATTATAACCAATCACTTAATATATTCTACACAACTCTCATTTTTTTACTATATAAATGGAGTTTTAATAATAAATCCATATATAATTCCTATAACATCCATGCATGACCATCTAATAAAATAATCCCACTATGTGAGTAATGTTTACAATTCATGTTTTTTGAAATAATGGTGAGACTTAGGAATTATATTCCTTAAGTTGAACCTTTTAAAGTTATATTAAAACTTCTTAAATTTATAACATAAAATGTTATAACTTTTTTTCTTGTTAGAACTATTTAATTAGATCATCATCATCCTTGAAAAACTTTCCACAATTTTTTTTAAAATCTTAAATGAGAAAAAAAACTTTACATACTTAAAATTCATCTCCAGCTCGAAGCCATCCATACACTAACCAATTGCTCCATTACTTCAAGCACCATTACTCAATTCTTCAATTCATCTTCTAGAATCTTATATTTTAATAAAATATATAGTTGGTATCATAAACCAATCAGAATCAAATAACTAAATTTTATAATATTAAAACATGGTATAGATTCTCCACTCAGTTTCTTATGATATTGGTATTCATGAAAATTTATCCTCCAATGGAAGTTCTGGACACAATGGTAACACTATCCTTTACTTTTCATTGAATTAACTAATGATATTAACTTTTCGCAAACACTTCTCATAACATTAATTACACAACCTTTACCTTTCTATTTTTTTCACCATCACAATGGCACTTGAGATAGGACAACCCACATATTTTCTAGTGATCCTTAAAATGTTAAGGAGATCATGTAAAGGTATTCAGAATTCATTCATGTTGTAGTCTACTAAAAACTACTATAAACTTTTTGAAAGTGATTGAAAAATGAAATCTTTAGCAAGTTCTAGCTTAATAGGTGAACCCATCCTCTCTAAATAGTTATCATACCCAATAATATTGATTACATGGGTGGATACTGAGGTTACTTCCACCACTTTAATTCAAATAAGGTATTTTGAATCTTCATACCTTTTATGTATTGCTTTTTATTCATAAAGACTCTTTAAATTGTCTATAATTTTGTAAGAATCCATAGATTCATGCGGTTTTTTCAACATGGGTTCTATGGTAACAATATAAGAGTAAACAAACTCTATAAATTATATTAGATTTTTTATACATCTAACTCTGTTTGTGGAAAATTCTTCCAACTATATATATATAAAATTAGATTCTCTATTAAAAAGAATTTATCCTTATTCTTGAAAAAAAAT
Organism: Viscum album; assembly: GCA_963277665.1. Taxonomy (NCBI): domain Eukaryota; kingdom Viridiplantae; phylum Streptophyta; class Magnoliopsida; order Santalales; family Viscaceae; genus Viscum; species Viscum album. Next base: position 913,413,967 of record OY728153.1, read on the forward strand.
TATCAAGTTTCTATACCAGTAAAAAAAATTACTTCCATTTAACTTTTACTTGTCTAGGATAGATCATATGTTTAAAGTGGTGGATGATGCAATTATCTATAATAGAAAATTTTATCATATGAATATAATGCTTATTTATATCTTTTCATAAATGAATTTTATTGAATGTGAGCCCACTAAAAATGATTACCCCATACATAATATCCATTAAGTGAGCTAAGATATATATTTTACTAAGAAATGAGTCTGGATTGGTGTTTCTATCACCAATTGATTATTTAGGTAGAGAATCATCCCAATCACAATAGTTGTGACTTTTGGATTGTTGAGTGGATAACCCTTTATTCAAATACATCATATGAATTTACTCAACTCTATTACTCTAGTAACCTAATGAGTTTTTTATATGTTTTAAATTTTTTTTACAGAAGACGGTTAGGGAAAAAATATTTTTTAAAATGCACTGCAAAGGTGGCATCTGCGATTCCGCCTTTGCATTTCAGGTGCAAGGCGGCATCTCAACTACCACCTTTGCAATGCGGCTGAAAGGCGACACCCACGATGCTGCCTTTCTCCTAACAAAAAAATTGATTTTTTTTTACATTTTGTTTTGTTTTTTTATATATTTATTTTTATATATAATTTATAAAAAATGTTCAGGAGGATGCCGCCTTTCACCTAACAAAAGAAATTATTATTTTTTAAAATTTTGTTTTGATTTTTTGTTTTGTTTTGTTTATATTTTTATTTATATATATAATTCATCAAAAATATAAAAATTATCATTTTTGAAAATTTTGTTTTTATTTTTTGTTTTGTTTTGTTTATATATTTATTTTTATATATAATTCATAAAAATTGTTCAGGAAAAATAATTTATAAGCTTTCAAGACAGTATACTTGAAATTTAAAAATGTTTCAAGTACGTGACTTTGAAAGAATAAAATATAAACCATAAGACCAATATAAACGAAACTTTAATCATTCATTAAACATATAAGAAATTGTTGAAAATAAAAATCATTTCATAAAAAATGTTCCTGAAAAATAATTTATAAGCTTTCAAAAGTGCCTACTTAAAACTTAAAAATGTTTCAAGTATGTGACTTTGAAAGACTATAAAATATAAACCATAAGACCAATATGAACAAAACTTTAATCATTCATTAAAAATAAAATAAATTGTTGAAAACAAAAATAATTTTATAAAAAATTTTCATGAAAAATAATGTATAAGCTTTCAAAACCGCCTACTTGAAACTTAAAAATGTTTCAAGTACGTGACTTTGAAAGACTCTAAAATATAAAACACAAGACCAATATAAACGAAACTTTAAACAATGATTAAACATATAAGAAATTGTTGAAAAAAAATCATTTCATAAAAAATTTTCATTAAAAATAATTTATTAGATTTCAAAAGAGCCTACTTGAAACGTAAAAATGTTTTAAGTACGTGACTTTAAAAGTCTATAAAATATAAACCATAAGACCAATATAAACGAAACTTTAAAATTTGATTAAACATATAGGAGTCAACCCCATATCAATATGATGCACAATGTCACTAGTATCACATACATATATAATCTTTGATGCATGAGAACATGTTATATCTCCTTTCATGGGACAACGAAATACATTCTTCCACCCACCATGTACATATCCATATCAACATCCGGCCACATAAGGGTATGGTGAAAGATATTCCACATGAAATGCTCATTTGTTCCCATTCCAACAAATACCAACCCCCTCAACACCACCATGCATCCAACCATTATAATTTATTCCACAATTGTCACCCCATTTCCCCAGGACCATTTGATCAGATGGAAACACCAAGGATTCCACATAGCCCATAGAAATCTTCATCACCAAATCTTTTTTCCTTTATCATATTTAAAAGGCTACTGTAGGACCTTCTTCATCTATCCATTCCAAACAATCACATACAGGTATACTATAAATATAAAAACTAACAAATTTTCAGGTTTTTATGTTTATAGTATACTTTTATGTGAGTGTTTGGAATAGATAGATAAAGGAGGCCCTACAGTAGAATTTTGAAGATGATAAAGGATAAAGTTTTGGTGATGAAGAGTTTTATGGGCTATGTGGAATCGTTGGTGTTTTCATCTGATCAACTGGGCATGGGGAAATGGGGTGACAATTGTAGAAGAAATTATAAGGGTTGGATGCATGGTGGTGTTGAAGGGGTTGGTATTTGCAGGAATGGGAACAGATGAGCATTTCATGTGGCATATCTTTCACCATACCCTTATGTGGCCGGATGTTGATATGGATATGGACATGGTGGGTGGAAGAATGGATTTCATTGTCCCATGAAAAGAGATATAACATGTTCTCATGCATCAAAGATTATAGATGTATTTGATACTAGAGACACCATGCATCACATTGATGCAGGGTTGACTCCTATATGTTTAATCAAAGTTTAATGTTTCGTTTATATTGTTCTTATGGTTTATATTTTATAGTCTTTCAAAGTCACATAATTGAAACATTTTTAAGTTTCAAGTAGGCGGTTTTGAAAGATTATAAATTATTTTTCATGATCATTTTTCATGAAATGATTTTTGTTTTCAAAAATTTCTTATATGTTTAATCAATGTTTAAAGTTTAGTTTATATTGGTCTTATGGTTTATATTTTATAGTCTTTCAAAGTCACATACTTGAAACATTTTTAAGTTTCACGTAGGTGGTTTTGAAAGCTTATAAATTATTATTTATGAACATTTTTCCTGAAATGATTTTTAAACAATTTATTATATGTTTAATGAATGTTTAAAGTTTCATTTATATTGGTGTTATGGTTTATATTTAATATTATTTCAATGTAATGTACTTGAAAGATTTTTGACTTTCAAGTTAGCGGTTTTGAAAGCTTAAAAATTATTTTTCATTTCCATAGACATAAAACATATAAATTAACATAAGCAATCAATGTCTATGTATACGGTGAGGAGATCCTGTCTCACATGGTGGTCTAATAATAGGATGTCTGTGGAGAGATCTCTGGGGAGTTTGATGACCTGGAGAGGGCTGATACTCGGGCGCTGGAACGTCGACTGTCATATCCTCCACCTTTGTGCCAGTGGGAGAAAATGTCAACTCCACCTCGTACTTCCCTCCTGATACTTCTCCCACTTTGATGGTAGAAGGACCCGACATCATCGCAGTGGGGAACAAATCATGTGGTGGAACTATAACCCAACTCTATGATGGTTATGGACCCCAAGGATGCGATGATTCTAGAACCAAAGGCTGCAATCCATATGGACCCCACGATGGAGAAAAATGAGGATATCAAGTCAAAAAAGATGGATCCCATGACAGCTGAGGCACATCCTCCATCAACTCAGACTGGACTACTAGAGGGCCGACCTCTGCCTGTGGAACTGGTGAGGCCTGACGTGTAGGACAACGCTATATACGTTGTCGTGGTTGTGGCTCCTCAGCACCAGCAACTGCTGCAGGATCTTCCTCTATGGTAGGAACCTGCTGTCTTCATGCCAGACGCTCGAAGAGGCTCTCGGGAAATGCATGGATAAATGACCTCAACTCCAACGCTTCAGCATGAATGGATTCCTGGCTGAAGAATCTATCCTGAGCCTCATCACTCATATGAATAAGACTGTCTGTGTGACTCTTCTGTAAATAGATTAAAAATTAATTAGAAAATAACTCAATAAACATAGTAATATAATTTAATTGACTTACAATCATATGCATCTCTCTGCCATCTTGGGTAAGATATAGTATAGACTTCAGTCTATACCATGGATCATACTCGTGCTGTGCTGAAAGAGAGAACTTCATCATAGGAACTCTCTGGATATGAAACTTTGTGCATCTTCACCAACAGTCGAGAAATACAGCATGTTCTCAACGCGAGTCATCCTCCAGCCTCCCTGTCAGCTTCATCCCATGAAGCTGATCTGTATGAATCGGTGGTAATGGAATCTGCTGTGTCTAGAGAAATTGGCGCATGACTCTGTCAGGCTAGTGCCACTCAACAATATGAAAGTGAATGAGTGACACTACAATCGTAACATCGCCCAGACCAATCGTGCAGTATGGATGCAACTGGTCTATAACAGACCAGTATGGAACCCATGAAAACTGAAATAACATATTACCCTTGTTAGAAATACTCTTAACTAAAAAAATGATGCTATTATTAATTTTTTTAGATAGTTATAGATTGTATATACATACCTGATGGGGTAATATAAAGTCCAACTCGAGCCGATATACTGCCAAATCGTGTCTCGGAACAGCATTGAAATTGTGTCACTGACACCACCTATAAAATAAAACATCGATAGTGATAAATAATGAGAAATTAAAGTCAATAACTTGTATTAGCATCAGAAAATGATAATAATAAGTGATCATACCAACATCCACATGGAGCGTCATGCAGCAGTGCCATCTCGACCAGCGGACCAGCAAGATCATGGCAGAATGCGGGGATATGCTCCCATGCCCACATCTGAATAAGGATGATGCATCCCCTGAGACCTGTACACCGCCTGTCAGATATCTTAAATAATGCTCTGTATGTGTATGCCAAGCAGGCGTATCCCCAACTGTACGTCCCTACCCAATAAAATTCCTCTAACAGGGGTAGATACATCATTTGCACGTGCATCCCTAAATGATCCGTACACATGGTCCCTCCAATAAGTCATAATATATATGCACGTGCATAACACATCACCGCCTTCTTGTCAGCATCATCAGCTAAAAGTGGAATTTGTGACTCCAGCCAAGGCATGGATATCGATGCTCCATTGGTAGCACTATGATCAGACAAAATGTCAATGCCTAACCAGCGCTGAGCAAGGTCGGGCCAAGATGCTCGAGTGGATCCAATAACGGGTCTCCCATGGATAATAAGACCATGAAGAACACCCACATCCTGGAGGGTGATGATCATCTCTCCCTCAGGCAGGTGGAATGTGTGTGTCTCTGGTCTCCAACTCTCTACGAGTGCAGCTAGCAGGTGATGATCTACAAATGTAAAATCTAATACCACAATACCATAGAAGCCAACATGATGGAAGTATGGTATAATGGAAGGAGGAGGCTCCATGTGATGAAAATGGTGTGCTAGATACACCCTGATCAATCGATATGGACCACCATCTATCACAACCTGTGAACAATAGGTAGCCTACTGACTGAGTAGTATGGTGTCATTCATCTGCATATAAACAAATGAAATGAGTTGCAAGTGTAAACTATAAATATAACATCATGAACAGTAAAATATTATGATTTGAGGAATAAAACCTCTCTGGTCCCCGACTGATTCTATATAGAGGCCAACGATAGACAAAAAATCCCACCCGAACACAGCTTACAACTTTCATCGTACTGTGCTCTCCAAAAAGAAACTCTTCTAACCATCTCAACAATAATGTGTGGCAGAGTTGGAATCTCATTCTAAGGATTATTGTTGTTCTGGAGGCTAGCTACAGGATAACCAGGAAGGGATAGCTTTCCCCCCTTTTTTCGGCCCATGGTTTCTTTCCTTTTTCCGCATTTCACTCAAAGGGTAGAAGGGAGATAGTGCATCAAGCTATTCACAAGGGCCCACTTGATCCTCTTCCCCAAGGATCCCATGAGCCCTAGGAGAGTTTCCGACTCCATAACGTCCATGTAAAATCCATAATACTAGATCTGACCATTTTTATTCACAATGTTTTATGAAGTATTTTTTACCAAAATAAATGGGCATGTCTTCATGTTTTTCAAATCATATTACTAAAGTTTATTACGATATGCTTTTACCTAGAATTGGGTGTTTTTTAAGATATGGTTTTATATATTTATATATATAAATCATTTGTCTATGTTATATATATGTTTATTAGAAAAGGATGTGATTTATAATTTATATATGATTGTCCACATGATTGTATGTTTCATGATTATTTTCTCAATCACATAATGTTTTGAAAACTGATGTAAAGGGAAGATGCTTTTGGGTTTACAATTCATCTTTTTAATTTTAGGATTTATAGATTTGGGTTTTACATTTTTCCTTTTGGATCTAGGATTTTGGAATTTTTTTAATGTTTTACTATTTAGGTTAATGATTTGAGAAAATATTTTCTAGATTATGGTTTAGAATGTTAGGATTACGGTATACAAAAGATGTTTTTGGGTTTACTGTTATGATTTTCAGTTTTGGGGGTTAGAAAATAGGGGTAAAATGAAGAGATAACAACATAACATTTACAATATGAGAATCTCCCAATAATGAAAATACATCAGTGTGGGTTAGAGTGTGAACTCGACCCAACAATGTTAGGGCATCATTTTTAATTATGACCTTCTTGATGACATATGGTGCATCTCAAACTCTGTATTTGTTCTTGAGGCTAGTCCATCTCATTTCGCATCCTGCTGGCCTTCGGTCTCCCATGGGGACGCAACTGATTCATATTAGGTACCACTATCGGCTAACCTTCAAGCATTGGGAAATAACAAAACTTTCTAATAGGTGTCCATGGTGCAACATAACAATTAGCAATGGTGTTCATCCGGTACACTGGATCAACATATGTTTCCCATGATATGTTAACAGAGGCACATGATGCGATGGCGTGTGAGCATGGAAACCGTAAGGCCTGAAAGTTTCTACATTGACATTGCCTCGTTTCTAGTAATACCACCATTTTTTCACCAATTCTATTTGTGATGGGGTTCGACTTCTCTTGAACATAAAATCGAGAGTCTTCTCTTCGAAATAGGCAGACTTGATAACCAGAAGCTTCTTCAATATTATTTTCAATCTCTCATTGAAAATGTCTTCCGTACGTTAGCCCCTGATGTATTCCATCCGATGCTAGTTTCTGTCTATCAAAAAAGTACTTCACGCAACGATATAATGTCTCTTGAACTATGGTAGTTATAAGTAGCTTGCGAAGCCCTTTGAAGACACCATTGATTCACTCTATAATGTTGGTGGTCATGTATCCATACCTCTTCCCCCCATCATATTCCAATGTCCATTTTTCCTTTGGAATTCGTATCATATAATCATAAACATCTTCATTAACCTGACGGATTTGTTCAAAACGTTCTTCAAACTGTCATTGATTTGACTCATATGCTACTCAGAATATATGATATTTCACACATTTTGAATTTATCTTTATGTTGATATACAAAAAAATAACAAATACAATGCGTACCAAGTCTGGTGATTTCATTCTTCATCGGTTCGTTCTGGATTTTTTTATTCAAGTTGCTAGCAATGTGTCTAATGCAGAACCAATGATGTGCATTTGGGTAACTCCCTGTATTAGGATCCGCATTTATTGCCTCATTAATTGCTCGATGTCGATCAAATATCAAACAAACACCCCGAATGTTGGGGAAATGGTTGTTGATACATTCCAAAAACGAACTCCATGATTCATAGTTTTCTTTCTCTACAACGACAAAGGCAAGTGGAAGAGGTGAACGATTTCCATCTTGGGTTTCCGCAATCAACAATATGCCCTTGTATTTTCCGTATAGAAACATTCCATCAATCTGAATGAAGTGTTTTCTAAAACGAAATGTAGAGATACATTGGAGGAATGACCAAAACAATCGATGAAATTGAACACGAGATAGATCAAGTCTGTTATCATGAGACACATATTCGTTTGTATCAATATGGAATAAAACTTGGTTATTAGGACTCATTATAGCTAGAAATTGCGACAATACTCGATATGAGTAATCCCAACCACCATAGACCTTCACAATTGTCTTCTGTTTCACCATCCATGCCTTATTATATGAAATATTATAACCAAATGTCTACTGTATCCTCTCTTTCACAAGGGATATCAGAACATCATGACATGTCCTAATCATCTCAACAATAATGGATGACATAAATTCTGCATCCAATGAATTATGATCTTGTGTCAGGCTTGGCTGAACGCAAGTATGATCTTCCTCAATCCTTGAGATTCTCCAACCTCCAAATGCAATGTACAGAATCACCCTCAATCGAAATCTAAAATCATCCCCATACTTATCACACCGTATGACATATTTTCTATAGTCTGATTCATAAACTACAAAGATATAGTGCCTCTCAATGTGAAATCTCTTTAGCGTACTTTTTAATGCATCTTTACTTGGAAAATTCCTTCCAACATATAAAGTTTTGTCCATCTCACTAAACCTATCTTGTATAAATCCGGGAAACTCAGTTGCCGGTGTGAGAACATTATCTTCAAATTCAGGCACACGTGTCATTGCTTCTGACCAAGATGCAAAGAGCGATGGATGATTTATTGTAGGTAGAGCCTACTATACAACTAATGCATTTCTCGAAAATTCCATTGTTCCTTCCTCATCAGTACTATTATCACCATCTTTTTCGTTATTACGAAACTCCTCATCAGATGTCGAGATAACATGTATATCCGGGAGATCATGTAGGTTGTCCTCTTCTGCATCATTTGGAATAGTCTCAACTTCATGGGGCGGACTATCTTCAATGTCTCTTGTAAGTCTATGTCTTTTTACAATTGGATGTTATTGTTGTACAATAGAAACAGAAACATATAACTCCATCATGGTACCATACGACCATTGAGAAAACAAATTAATTGTTTGGATCCATTGCACATCATAAACCAATGGACAAGCTAGATTCCACAATGTTGACGGGAACTAAAAATGTCTATAACTCATTGACTTCATCTTTTGATCGGGTCCTATATTTATTGAGCCATGAATCCTATCTTCAAGGACACTTAGTGTTATACAATTAGTTTCATTAACCACTGTTATTGGTTGTGTACTGTAAGAATCTCCTTTCTCAGTTTTAATAACCTCCCCATAGTAGTACACACATGCAAACATTACGCTCTACGTAAAAAAAGTTTTCTGATCAAGATTTTGATAATGTAAGTGACATTTAGAATGATGGTTACCAATATAATATTTATTAATACAAATTATTTTTAATACATATTTTAATTACATCTTAAAGTATAAAAACTTAACTTTTTAATTTTGAATGATTTTTTGAACGTCAAAAACCATTCAAACTTCAAAAGTTCAGTTTTTATACTTTGAAGATGTAATTAAACTACTTATTAAAAATAAGTTGGATTTTACCTCAAATTTAAATAATAACTATTAATTCTAAACTATACAATCTTTATGATACTTAAATTTTAAAAGATCTTATATCCTAAACTAGGATATTTCTTTGTACACTTTTTAATTATTTAATCATTCTTCAATCATTAGTTATTCCTTACTAAATTATTAATTAGTTATTCAATAACATAGTAGAGTTAAAATATAAATAACATAGAGTTAAAAAATAAATAACACCATGTTTCGATCTTCTCACCTTTATTGTAGTGAATTGGATATCAAAATTTCAAAAAACCCATTGTCACAAGGGTTTTCTGAAATTTTGATTTCCAATTCCCTACAGTAAAGGCCAGAAGCTCGAAACATGCTGTTATTTATTTTTAAACTCTATGTTATTTATATTTTAACTCCATGTTATTTATTTTATCACTTTCACTCCATGTTGTTTTTAAAATCCATGTTGTTTTTTAACTCCATGTTGTTTTTTAACTCCATGTTTTTTTTAACTCCATGTTGTTTTTTAACTCCGTGTTATTTAATATCATTGTTTTTTAACTCCATGTTATTTAATATCATTTGAACTATAGTTTTATTTTTAACTCTATGTTATTTATTAATTAATTTCTAATTAATCATTCCTAATAATAACTATCAACATCACTACAAAATTATCAATTTATCATTTCTTTTATTAGATATTTTAGTAGTTTATAAAGAAATATTCATATCTTAAGCATATCCCCCCGGGAGTGTCAAACTGGAATGTAGCAAGGTCCATTTTCGTTCACCAGTTCCCATTCGAGTCTAGCTCAAATCAGTGTTTCCAGGTCTTACCCCTAGGTACATCTATGCCAGAGCCACATTCACTTGTTTGTATCCAGACAAGGATTTGATTTCTTAGATGACATAGTCTTTATGCTACCAAAATTTCATTAAAATAATCCTAAATTAATTTATAATAATGATAATTATAATTCCTAAATATATATAACTAATTAAACAATCTAATAAAAAAACAATTTAAAACTAACTAAACTACTAAAGAGTTAAAATATTTAACTATAAACAATTCAACTAAATAAAAAAAATTAAATTAAAAAAAATATTTAACTAAAAAAAATTCAAAGAAATAAAAAACATTAAATTAAAAAACATACCTCTAAAAGCTTTCAAAAAATTTCAAACCACAAACTTCGCCGCAAAAGAGAGAAGATGAGAGGTAAATGGGTGTTTGGAAGTGAGGAGAAGGGGAGGGGGGAACTGCCCTTTTATAGGGCACAGAGGTAAAGGTCGCACCCATGGTTCCGCCTTTCGTATGACATCATCTAGAAAGGCAGCACTGTGGGAGCCACCTTCGCCACATCAGCGATCCACGCCGGCAGTGCAAAGGCGACATCCGCGATGCCGTCTTTCACCTGAAATGCAAAGGTGGCATTGCAGATGCCGCCTTTGCGGTGCATTTTGAAAAATATTTTTTCCCTAACCGTTTTCTATAATTTTTTTAAAAACATAAACAAGACTCTAACCTAATCCTACCAAGGTCTCCCAGCTAGTGTAACCCATATAAAATTCTAAAAAAAGCTAACTATCACACCTGTGGTGGTGTTTCCAGATATTTTTCATTTATTTTAGGTCTTACATTTATTATATAGATTTTCTGAGTGTTTCCAAAGAAAAATGGAGGTTTTTTGGGCCTAACAGAGTATAAAACTATGATATTTTAAAAATATTTCTTTTTCAAATAAATTTAATTTCTTCGATATCGTACACTTAATGCAACACTGGGATTTAATGAACCATAATATACTATTTATATTATTATTTAACAATGGCCATTATAACATAGACATTGAAATTTGTGGTACGAATAGGAATAAATACATTTTAAAAATAAATTATAATTTTTTTATATAAAGAAAACAGATTAATAAAAAATCAATTATTTTTTATAAAATTCTTTATATGCTTCAAATATAACTTTTTTCTAAAAAAATGTTTTTATTGATTTTTGTGAACAAATAATCAACTATTTTTTCTAATTTTAAAAAATATATTTGAAAAAAAGAACTTCATTTTTGGAATTAACATGTTGAAATTATCTTTAGGTTAATTTCTGATATTTTTATAAAAAGTTTAAACTATTAATGAATAGTAAAAAATACTGATTTTTATTGAAAACTACATTTTGTTTAAATAATTTTAAAAGTTTCTATTTATTTTAAAATAGTTTTAAAATTATTATTATCTCAATTATATTATAACTAATCCAATTTATATAATTAGAATGAATCTTATATTCAATTTTTATATAAAAAATATTTCATAATTATGAAAACATTTTCTTTGGAAAACCTCTTTTTCATCGCATCTCCGAGTTTTATTTAAATATAAATTTTGAAACTTATGTGAATTAAATTTTATTAAATGGATTAAATATTTTGAATAATAATAATTTAAATTATATAGTAATTTCACATTAATTTTTGTTCATCAATAATAGTAAAAATTTAATACTGTAATTAAGGTTAAAACATGGTTTTGTGCTTTATTTACGCATGTGTTAAAAATAAATTTCAATACACATAAGATAATTATTTTACAAATTTAATTTAATATTTTTAATAATTGGGTGAAAATTATCTAATAATGCTCATTTAATTATTTTCTTAAAGGATAATTTTACTAAGTAAATAAAAAGAGACTAGTTACTGTGGGAAAAATTATAATGATAAAAATGAGAAAACTTAGTCTAAGGGAATAATTTGTTTAAAACATGTGTATTTTATTTTTTGGAGGTTTTTATCAACCATATCATCCATCCAATTTATCATTTATCTATTTTTGAGGTACTTGGGGTGAGAGTGACTTCCCTTTATTGAATAGTTTTGGGTATTTACCAAAATGTCACTCCTCCTCAATTATAAAATGGCACTTCCTCCCTTTACTTATTCACACATATTAAGCCATTTTCTTGACCAAACCCTAAAAATATCCTTCCACAACATCCTTATACACTTTTAGAGATACTTTTTATCCCAAAATACCAACTCTAGGGACCTTAATAAGATATCTAAAGGAGGTTTTTCTAAGAAAAGGTAACTGTCTTCACTAAACTCTTTCTTTTCACTTATTCTCTTAACACCTAATTTCATTTCCTAATAATTAAAATATACTAATAAAATTATCTAATATATAATTATATGTTATTATGTTTATGAAATAACCTATATCCATACCATCTTCCATCAAATGGGGAACGAAACCATTGATTGTGTGAACGGTGGACTACCGCCTCGCGAACTGATGTAATTAATTTTCCATCATCAAATATCACAAAAGAATATAATGATGAATTTAAATTATATATATATATATATATAATAAAATAATTATACTTCTATAATTATAATACCACATATAACTTCTTACTTTCCATTTCGTGGGAGTACAATAACATTGCTCTTGTATATGGAGGTCTATCGCCTCATGAATTGATGTCATTTCGTTTTTCACATAAATTTACATGTAAGATAATTAGGATAAATGTCTTGAATATATATGATATATATGAAATAATAATTAATCTATAAAGGTGATATATAATTTACTTTTATTTCATTCCACCCATCAAGGAAATGTAAATAACATTCACATGTATGTACAACCTACCGTCTCCATAAACGGTGTAATTCATTTTCTATCTATAAATTTTATGAATTTATCTAAATAAATATTTAATGAATATATATGATATTTATATCTTGTTTAAAAATTTTTAGATTATGGAACCATCATGAAAGTATTTGAACCAAAACTACTAAACCAAAACATGTAAGAAAAAAGAAGAAATTATTACCCAAAATGTTATTTTAATAGCCAATTGTTAATAAAAATGTGATAAAATGTTAATAGAAAATAATATATGGTATGATATATATTAATATATTTATTTAATAGATTTATAATAAACCTATATTTATTATATATGAGGTTTGAATGTGTGAAAATAAAGTTGAGTCTTAAGGCAAGAGATTTACATTCTCTCTTTTATTACTTGGTGACTTATACAAAATTAACCAATAATTTATTTAGTTTGGTGTATATACTACTCATTTTACATGTTATATCATTAATCAACTTTATTTAATTATTTTTTAAATTTTCAATTTATGTTATTATTTCACCGGGCTTATGATTCAAAGGTTACCAAAGCGGTAAAGGTTTTCTGTTAGTATCTCTTTATTTATCAAGATTGTTTATGATTATAATCTTAATAATGAAATATTATCATATATATATATAAATAAACTCATGAATTTTATTATAATATGGTTATTTTATAAAAATTCAGTTTTTCCTTTCATTTCCCCCCATTTATGTACTCAAGAGTCTAAAATAACGTTCTTAAGGAAGACTGATTTTACATCCCTCTTCGGTCAAAAATCCTTTTTCTTCTATGTCCATGTTTTATTAAAATGTTTTAAAGAAATTTTTTAATATTATAAAAGGATTTTTTAAATTCATTTTTATTCATTTTTTAATTTTTACAATTTTTTTATAGGAATATTCTTATCATTTTCAGAACGATGTACTTTTGACTTTTACCAAAAATGTGAATGGAATAATTGTTTTAACATTTATGACATGAATTGTATTTTTTTCCACCATAACCACTAAATGTTTTAAATATTTCTTTATAACTTTCCAAGTATATCTTAAAGGAAAATTATTTACACAATTTTATAATAAATTCTAGTTTTTAAAAGGTGATTTCAAAGTGGAAAGGATATTTTTATCAAGAAATGTTCCAAGTGATATTTAAAAATCAATTTCCATCTAAGATGACATACTTTGATGTTGCTTAATATATAAGTGGGATATAATCCAATGATACCATACTTATTATTTCTCTGTATGGTTTATGTTTATGGTGAAAATAAGTTTATGAAACTTGTTCTGTTTTCTATTATGGTATGATGAAATAAAGAAATATTTATGAAACCCATTTATTTTACATGGGTTATGATAAGATAAAATGTTTATAAAATCCATTTATTTTCATCAGTTATTATATAATTAATGTTTTATAATATTTTTTCACACATATGTATGATTTCCATTATGTTATGGTGGTTACATTATAACCAAAGATGGTGGTTAAGTTATAAGCAAGGATGGTGGTTACATTATAATTGAGAACATTGGTAATGTCATAAATAATGATGGGTGGGGCCTAAATATCTCTCCAATTCAGTGAGTAATGATTTATAAATGATGAGATAAATATGTTATGTATAAAACTGATTTCATGTTTACAAGTTCATTAATGAACCTAGATTTCATGTCCATAAGGTTATACAATGACCAAATTTTATGTCCTTATCTTAATTAGTGAACCTATTTCTATTTATACATATTCACTATATTATAGGCTTATGGTTATTCCAAAACTATATGTATTATTTTAATTTTATGTTCTTACCTCTATGATTCATTCCTTATGTACTTCCAAGATTTATGTCGTGACTCAAGTTTATGATATATGATATACATGGTATGGTTTTCAAATGTTATTCTTATTTTCTCATATCCTCATGATCATGTTATTTTTTACCACCCATGTTTACCCATAATGAGAATATGTGATCACCATTTCTTATACTTTCTTTCCCAAGGTTATGAAGAAAGTTTTTAAGTAGGTTATGTCTATACAGTTTACTATATGGGAAGATATTTATGGGGAATATTGAAGATATTTCATGAAATAAGAAGACTATATGGCCCCAACATTAAACATTAATTAATATTGAATTAAGTTAATAATTAAAATTGAGAATCTTTTTAGGTTTATAGATTTAGAGAATTGGGTCATAACTTATACATAACAAATTGAATATTACAAGTAGACACTTCTACTCACTGTCTATTTTTTCATAAAACAAAAACTCTAAAAAAAGAAACATGATTAGTTCCATGTTTTAGACAACATGAGTTTTCCTTGATCCCATCCTTGACCCTATTAATCTTTAAGTCCTGTGAAAAACATTTCAAAAACTTGTTATGAGCATAAAAAACTCAATAAGGGATACATAAACAAATAAAGCTCTTAGTTTTTCAAAACAACATCTGAACCATGAATACTTTAACATAAAGTAATAATTTTCACCTTAAAGAAGTAGAAAACACAATTCAATGAATATAAGCTCATTGATTACCCTTTTTGTAACCAAATTATTTCCATATAGCCCATAGAAAGCAACATATAACATTACAGTTAACTTGGGACATAAACATACATGAATGGAATAACCATACGGTTGACTTCCACACATATCACTAAATGGAATAACTATATGACCAACTTCCATACCCAATGCATTAGAGGTTATAATGTAATCACTAATCCTTGATTTATCACAGAACCACCCATCATTTGGTTTATCACGTAACCACCCATCATTGGTTTATCACGTAACCACCTGTCAAATGTCTAAGTACCATTTGTAATCATAAAACATAAAATATTGCAAATATTAATATTTCACTAATAAAATTTCATTTTCAATCAAAAGAAATAATTTCAAGATATTGAAATAATAAATCCATTTAAAAAACCATTTTCAATTTGAAAACACCCAAAAAGGGAATAAGGGATTTATTTTCCTTTTAAAAACATTAAGGCTTATAGAGGAAGCCAAGTAATGATTACGAAAACGGAGAGGTCATTATCACCGAAAAAGTTAAAAACAATACTTTTGACATTTAGTAAAACCTTCATAGAAAAAATATTCTCTTTGAATGAAATTAAAAGTAAAATGGGTTTATTATACAATGTGTAAAAGCAGGAGGTGTATATTATCAAAATATGCCTCAATGAAAGAAGATTGAGATGAAGTCCCTTACATCGTGTCCGAATTAACTCATTAGTTTTTTAATTTAATGGATAATAAAATTAAGTTAATTTATACTTTATTCAGAACCTTTTTCAAGTTTATTATTCCTTTTATATCACTTATTACCATGTTATAAAAATTACATAATTACTTAAGTTAATATCGGTTGTTTGATCAATATTGGGTACTTGAGTCGAAAAAGATCTTGTAATAATCACAATTTGTACATGTGGTAAAAATTATATTATCTAAACAAAATAATTCATATATATCAAATATATCAAGTTTATAGTTATTTATAATATTCCATAACATTTGGAGATAAGAAATGAAATTCACCGTTCATGTGGACAATAAGTCGTACGTACGCATGAACGCTACTTTCATTTCTATTTTATATTTAAAGGAGTGAAAACTTAATGATACATAGGTATATTATAATTATAGTATAATATCATATTTTATATATGTTACATAAGTTCATTAACTCCATATTTTATACGTTCCATTTATGGCATGAACGATTCATATCACTTAGAGGGGGCGGTAGTCCGCACTTCCTCAAATGAAATTATCGTGTTTACACATCATTAAAAGCATAAAGGTATGTTGTAAATAAAAATTATAGAAGCATAAATACAATATAAAAATAATATATATCATATATAAATACAGTTTTATCATAATGGCCTCCATGAGAGGTGGCAGGGGAAAATCAAACAATCATCATTTTGTAAGGTAGTAGTTCTCTGTTCATAGAAACACTAAGTTCATATACATTAGATGGAGGTGTGTGTAAGTGTAGTTAAAATACTTCTCATAAAAATATCCTAGTATATTGATTACATTGGTGTTTTTATTTAATCAAATAATAATAATAGAATAGGGAGTGAAGAAGTAAAATATTGGAAATGAACTTTAGAGAAGACACTACCTCTTAAAAAAGGAAAATCCATTTGATTTGAGCCAAAAGGCTTTATTGAATTTCCTTATGCCTAATATAAGGCTTATAAGAGTAATATAGGGATGTTGGAAGATTATTGGAGTATATTTTTGATGATCCAAGGGGATTTAGAGGTGTGAGTAAGGGGTTATAGGTGGTGGCCTTTTATAAGAGGGAGGAGGGGTACTTTATGAATGTATTGAAAGATTACTTTGTTATAAACCAAATTTAGATTTTAAAAAAGTCCAAAACTCATTTAATTAGAATATAAGATGATTATTGTTCTAAATAATATCAACCAATAGGTTTAAGACAAGTTTCGGTTTCAAATTTAACCTTATCATTTAGCTTTAACCCTTAGTTTACTAATTTAACTCTTACCATGTCTTCTTGTGTATTCATATTATATGGTCAATATAGTTACCATAAAATTATAATAGAACAAAAAGTTGTTCATTAATGACATTTTAAACCTTATCTAAGTCATTTGGACTAATATTATATTTTTAGTACTATTATATCATTTAATAAAATAGTATTTTTTTAAAAACTAATTTATGTCAATTTATATACTATTCATATCATGACTTATTAAAAATCCATAGAAAATTGATTCTTTAGAAAAAAATTCATTAATTCAAAGATAAAAAGTCATAATAATCCCTGAAATTAGTGGATGGCATAAAAATTTTAAAATAAATTTATTTTAATATTTATAATCTCATTTATTTAAATCATTCATTAATAAGGTAATCACTACTCATCATTGTGTTATAAATATATTTATTTATATTATGTCTAAAAATTATAAATAAAATACCATAATATATGAAATTATTTTATATTTCTAATTATTATTTATTGTTGAATATATCACTTATATAACCCCATATAATTTTTTTTACTAAAAGATACATGTTTATGTTACATTTTTCTTTACTTTAAATTAATTCGTATAAAATGCCATTTTCACATCCAAGTGGATCTATGGGGTCCCTAAATCGACCCAAGGATTACCATGGTCGGAAATATATCATACAATAGTATTAGGACATGTTTTATGGTAGTTTAATATTGTTATAATATTATTTTTACCCTTATTTACCATATTTACCCTCTAACCATGATAAATAAAATATTTTCTAAGGTTACTATTCATAATGTCTAAAAATAAAAGGAAACTATTTACAAAATTTAGACCCCCTAATTACAAATATATAATCCATTTTTACAAATTCAAAACACAGAAATTGCAGAAATTAATTTAAAATTAATTCCTATTGTCAAAACCAAAAACGTGTTTTTAAGAAGTAAAAACTATCAAAATATTGACATGTGTTTATGTCCGACCAAAAAGTAAAATCACTTAGAATGACCAAAATTGGATTAAATGGTAAAAAAAAAATCTAATTACACTTTAAAACCAATTAAAATGAAAATATAACCATATAAATAAATTAGATGAAAATACAGTTTTGACTTAAAAAATGCAGTATTTTCACTATTTATTAAAAAATGAACTTAATCAGAAAAATACCAAAAATTTACCCAAAGTAAATTTTGATGTCTCAATTATAAAGAAAAAATTTATTTTTTCAAATGAAATATATAAAAGTGAAAAAAATTAGATTTAAAATGGGCCACCATCAAAAGTCGGTAAAACTACCTTTTAAAAATATTAGAGTATTTATGCTTAAAATTATATTCATTCTCATTTTAAGCCTCTAAATTTTATTAGATAAATATAAAAAAATTAACAAACATGTTTAATCATAATATGGTTAGTTTTGTTCATTCCCACCAATACAATGGCTAGGCGTTAACTTCCATTTATAATAATAATATTATATTTTTTTCAGTATTACTCAACATTGTGTGCAACATAAGAATTCAGAAAAACCCATTATTTCATGTCAGGTACACCCTAGAATATAGAATCCCCATTAAAGTAAAATTAATATTTCATTCACAAATATTAATAAATATGAAAATGTAATATTCTTTATTTACTCGGGATGTTACATCCTTCCCCCCTTTTGGAAATTGCATCCTCACAATTTTATTTATTTATAAAATAAGTGGGGGTATTTGTCCCTCGTAAAATTTTCAGATTCCCATGTTTCCTCTTCAACCATATGATTTTTCTACAAAACCTTTACCTGATGAATTACCTTATTCCACAACACTTTCTCTCTTCAGTCAAGAATCTAGACTGGTTGTTTCTCATAAGAAAGATTCTTTTCCAACTAAAATACCTATAGACTCAAAACATGAGATGGATCTGGAATATACTTTCTCAACATTGAAACATGGAAAACATTGTGTACCTGGGATAAACTTGGAGGTAAATCCACTTTATAGGTAATTGATCCAACTTTCTCCAGAATTTCATAGGGTCCAATGAACCTCAGACTCATATTTCCCTTCTTACCAAAACACATCACACTTTTCCATGGAAAAACTTTGAGAAATACATGATCACCTAACTTGAAAGAAAAATCCTTCCTCTGGTTATCTGTAAAACTTTTATGCCTACTCTGATCTATTCTCATGTGCTTTTGAATCAACTGAATTTTTTCTACCATCTCTTCTACCAATTCTGGTCCCATCAACTTCCTTTCAACTACTTCATCCAAAAAATCACGATTTCGACAACACTTTACATATAATGCATCAAATGGTGCCATATGTATATTGGAATTGAAACTGTTATTTTAAGAAAATTGAACCAAATAAAGTTATTAGTCCCAACTTCCCTAGTAATCTATTGAACAAACGCGTATCATATCTTCCAATGTCTGAACTGTTCGTTATGATTTCCTATCTGATTGTGGATGAAAAGCTATATTGAAATTTAATTCAGTACCCAATGACTTCTGAAGGACTTTCCAAAAGTTATAAGTGAACCTCAGATCATGCTCATATACAATGAAGAGGGGAAATCCATGTAACCTAACTATCTCTTTAATATACAACCGAGAAAGTTGATCTGGAGACATAATATCTCGAATAGGAATAAAAAGAGTAGATTTAGTCAATCGATCAATAATAACCCAGATTGCATTGTTACCTAGAGAAGTCTTTGTCAATCCATCTAAAAAATCCATTGATACATTTTCCTATTTCCACTCTGGCATTGGAAAAGGCTAAAGCATCCCTTTCAGTAACTACCATTCTACTTTAACCCGTTGAAAAATTAAACACTTCACAGTAAAGCCAGTAATATCTATTTTTATTCCATCTCAGCAGTAATACTCCCAGAGATCTCTATATATCTTAGTATTTTAAGGATGAACTGAAATTGGAGAACTATGAGATTCAAATAACAACTCTTTCTTCAATTGTGAATCATAAGGAATACATACTCTCTTTCCAAACCTCAGAACAATATATTTATCAATGTTAAATTTAGGAAAATTACCCTTCTGAACCAATTATACCTTTTTATGCAACTCATTGTCTTCTTTCTGAACTTGCTTTATTCTATCTGCTAGAAACAATTTCACTGCCACCTGAAACAAAACAGATTAATTCCCTGCACCAACAACTTTAAATCCAAAATTCATTAAATTAAAAACCAAAGGATATCATTTCAAATGTATCATGGTTAATGTAACATTACTTTTTTGACTCAAAGAATCATCTACTTTATTCTATTTTCTTATATGGTAATGAATTGTGTAATCATAATACTTTATTAATTCTAACCATATCATCTATATCATGTTAAATTATTTATGAGTGAAAA
Source organism: Viscum album (assembly GCA_963277665.1). Taxonomy (NCBI): domain Eukaryota; kingdom Viridiplantae; phylum Streptophyta; class Magnoliopsida; order Santalales; family Viscaceae; genus Viscum; species Viscum album. The sequence goes on from OY728153.1 coordinate 913,434,702, forward strand.
TTCACTTCAAACTTTTGTGATCAGTATATATTTCACACTTTACTCCATACAAATGATGCCTCTAAATTTTTAATGCAAAAACAACAACAGCTAATTCTAAATCATGTGTAGGGTAATTTAACTCATGAGGTTTCAACTAACATGAAGTATAAGAAATTACCTGATCATTCTTCATTATGACACAACCAAGTCCTTTCAATGAAGCATCACTATAGATAATAAACTCACTATTTCTGGAAGGTAATGATAATACTGGAGCATCCACCAATATTATTTTCAATTCTTTAAAACAATCATCACATTATTTTGTACAGATAAATTTAACACCTTTTCGATTAACTTAGTCAGTGGGCTAGATAACTGTGAAATTTTTTCAAAAAACCTTCAGTAATAGCCGGCCAAACCAAGAAAACTACGGATCTCTATGATATTGGTAGGTCTTGGACACTCTTCAACAACTTTTGTTTTAGAAGGGTCAACATTTATGCTATCTTTATAAACAATATGACCAAGGAATGAAATTTTCTACAATCAAAACTCACACTTGTTGAATTTCCCATACAATTTCTTTTTATTTTAATGTTTTCAAGACAACCCTTAAACGAATTTAGTGTTCCTATTTACTTTTGGAATATACTAAAATATCATCAATAAACACAACCAAAAACTTATCCAAGAACTCACGAAAAATTATATTAATAAGATCCATGAATATAGAACGTGAATTAGTAAACCCAAAAGTAATAACTAAAAATTCATAATGGCCATATATAGTATGAAACACGGTATTCATAATGTTTTATTCCTTTACTTTCAACTGATGGTACCCTAACCTCAAGTCAATCTTTGAAAAATACTGAGCTCCCTAGAGCTGATAAAACAAATCATCGATATGAGGCAAAGGATACTTGTTCTTAATAGTGATATTACTCAAAGCTCTATAATAAATTCAAAGTCTCATTTAACCATATTTCTTTTTAACAAAAAAACTGGAACACCCCATGGTGATATGCTAGGTTGAATGAAACCTTTATCTAACAACTCATTCAATTGTTTCTTTAACTCTAAAAGTTCAATTTGAGCCATTCGATAAGGGGGTTTTGAAATTGGTTTAGCATCAGAAACTAAGTCAATGATAAATTCAACTTCCTGATCAGGTATAATAACAGGTAAATCATTAGAAAAAACATCAAGACACTCATTTACTACTGGAAGATCATTAATCCAAATAGTTCCTTTGTTTTTAACAATATGTGAAAGGTAACATTTATTTACATCTTTTACTAGTTTCTCAGCTTCCTAATACGTTATCAAAAGTAAGGGTTCATTCTTGTACACAAACCAAAATTATTTTTGAAAGGAAACCTCTTTAGCTATGTAGTCAATATTAGCATGATAAACAAAAATCCAATCCATACCCAAAATAACATCAGAATATACTAGAGAAAAAACAATAAGGTTTGCAAGTAGATTCTTTCCACACATAAGGAAAGGTAGGTTCTTATAATTTCTTTTTGTCTAAATATATACTATAGGTTTTTTACCACAATTTCAGGATTCATATCTTGAGATGGAATTCCCAATTTTCTAGAAAATTTCTTAGAAACGAAAGAATTTTTAGACCCTGAATCAAACAACACATTTTCATCTAAAAAACAAACAAAGTACCAGATATCACTTCATTTGATGGTCCCACATCAATCGTAGTAGTAGAAAAATATTTCTCCACACCCTATTTCTTTTTATCTATCTAGTTTCCACACTGGGTAGTCAACTTTGGACACACATTGGCATAATTCCCAAACTCATTGCAACTAAAACATCTTACCAATGGTTTTTTATTGCGTTCTTGATTATCTTACTTACAGTTACGAGAAATATAACTAGTCTTACCACACTAGAATCACTTTCTAGATTTTGAGATACATTCTCTAGGATGATTTTTACCACACTTCTCACATTGTGGAAATTTAATTTTATTACCTCCAGACTTCTTTGATGAATACTTTTCTTTTTTCTGCCAATTGGACCTCTTCTTTTGATTTCTCTCATGGAACACCTGATCATCAGAAAACCCCATTTCTACTTTCTCAGCACATCTGACATGTTTCTCATAGCTTTTGAATTCACGAGACGCTAATGCATTTTGATATTGCAGCTTCAATACTAAGTAAAACTGATTTATCTTATAATCAAGATCTCAGATAAAATTTGGAGCATACCTTTCCAGTTGAGTAAAATTTTCTTTGTAAGCATCCATTGAGTCATCCTCCTGCCTCAATTCCAAGATTTTTTTCCATCCTAAGTCGAACCACCTTAGGAAAATATTTCTCAGGAAACATACCTTTGAGTTATTCTCAACAAAGAGCATAAATCTCCTCATTTTCCCTGATATTTTTAACCATTAACCACTACTGATTGGATTCTCCTTCAAAATGGTAAATAGTAAGACTAACCTTTTGATTGTTTGTACACCCCATGACATCAAAAATATTTTCCAGTGCTTTGATCCACTCTCCAGCTTTCATAGGGTTAGATGATCCTCTAAATGATGGGGGATGATGACTCATTAAATGCTCCACTACATACATTTTTCCTCTATGGTTGATCTGGTTGATCTCGTGTATGGAAACCACCACCATTCATCTCCTACGTCAACTGAGCCATCACTACAATAAACTGTTCAATTCCGATTCCGACCATCTCAGGATACTGATTTGGAAGGTTAATTTCCCCTGTATTCCTTCCCAACATAGCTTCCATGTTTCCTCTATAGAATACCATTCTAAAAAAACATATCTTAGACAAAAAAACATGAGAATCTTTAAATTCTATATCATTTTAATTTGACCATAATGTACAAATCATTTATGGATATTATGTGAACAAAATTCTAACTCCTAAATTTATCTAAAATGACCTCTGATACCGACTATAAGGCCCTAGACTTAAACATTACTTAATCTTGAATTAAGTTAATAATTCACATTGAGTATATTTTTAGGTTTAGAGCTTTATATAATTAGGTCATAACTTATACATAATAACTTAAATACTACAAGTATACACTTCTATTCACTATTAATTTTTTCATAAAACAAAAACTCTAAAAAAAGAAACATGTTTAGTTCCATGTTTTATACAACATTAATTTTCTCTGATCCGATCCTTGACCCTATTAATCTTTAAGTCTCGTGAAAAACATTTCAAAAACTTGGGATGAACATAAAAAGTGCAGTAAGGGATACATAAATAAGGAAAGTTCTTAGTTTTTCAAAACAACATGTAAACCATGAATACTCTAACATAAATTAATACTTTTCACCTTAAATAAGTAGCAAAAACACTTCACTGAATATAAGCTCATTGCTTACCCTTTTTGTAACCAAAAGATTACCATATATCCCATAGAAAGAAACATATAGCATATATGGTAACTTGGGACATAAACATGCTTGAATTGAATAACCATATGATCTACTTCCACACATATCACTAAATAGAATAGCCATATGGCCAAATTCCATACCCAATGCATTAGAGGTTATAACGTAACCGACCTTCATTGGTTTATCACGGAACCACCCATCATTTGGTTTATGACGTAACCACCTGTCATTGTTTAATCACATAACCACCCATAAAATGTCCAAGTACCATTATATAATAATAAAACATAAAATATTTAAAATATCAATATTTTACTAATAACATTTCATTTGAAATCCCTAGAAATCATTTCAAGATTATGAAACAATCAATCCATTTAAAAAAAAATTCAATATGAAAACACCCAAAAAGGGAATAAGGGATTTCTTTTCCTTTTAAAAACATTAAGGATTATAGAGGAATCTAAATAATGATTACGACAGCAGAGAAGTCATTGTCACCGAAAAAGTTAAAAACATTCCTTTTGTCGTTTAGTAAAACGCTTCGTATAAAAAAATATTCCGTTTGAATTAAATTAAAAATAAAAGGGGTTTATTATACACCATGTAAAATAAGGAGGTTTATATTATCAAAATATGACTCAATGAAAGGATACTAAGATGAAGTCCCTTACCTCATGTCAGACTTGACTCGTTCATTATTTAATTTCCTAGATAATAAACTTAAGTTAATTTCTACTTTCTTCAGAACCTTTTTCAAGTTTATTATTCTTTTTATATCACTTATTACCGTGTTATAAAAATTACATGATAACTTAAGTTAATATAGGTCATTTTTTCGATATTGGGTACTTGAGTTGAAAATGATCTTGTTATAATAATTTTTTTTCTATGTGGTCAAAAGTCTATTATCTCTAGAATATAATTCATATATATGACATATATCTAGTTTATATGTATTTATAATATTACATAACATTTGTAGATAAGAAATGAAATGCACCGTTCATGGAGACAGTAAGCCATACGTAGGCATGAACGCTACTTTCATTTCTATTACATATTTAAAGGAATGAAAAAATAATGACACATAAGTATATTATAATTCTATTATAATATAATATTTTATATATGTTACATAATTTCATTAAATCCATCTTTTATATGTTCTATATATGTCTTGAACGAGTCATAGCACTTCGAGGGGGAGGTAGTCCGCACTTCCTCAAATGAAATTATCGTGTTTACACATCATGAAAATCATAAAGGTATGTTGTAAATAAAAATTAGGGAAGCATAAAGACAATATAAACATAATATATATCATATATAAATATAGTTCCATAATAATGGCCACCATGAGATGTGGTAGGGGAAAATCGAATAATCATCGTTTCGTGAGGCAGTAGTTCATCATTCACAGAAACAATATGTTCGTTTCCATTAGATGGAGGTGTGTATAGGTGTAGTTTGAATAATTCTCAAATAAATATCCTAGTATATTTAGGATATTGGTTTTGTTATTTAATAAAATAATAAGAATATAATAATGAGCGAAGAAGTAAAATATTGGAAGGAAACTTTAGAGAAGACACTACCTCTTAAAACGGGTAACTCCTTTTGATTTGAGCCAAAATGCTTTCTTGAATTGCCTTATTCCAAAGGTAAGGATTAAAGAAGGAATAGAGATATGTTGGGAGATTATTGGATCAAAGTTTGGATGAAACAAGGGGATTGAGAGGTGTGAGTAAGGGGTTAGAGGTGGTGGCCTTTTATAGGAGGGATGAGGGGTACTTTAGGAATGTCTTGAAATATTATTTTATTATAAACTGAATTTCAATTTTCAAAAGGTAAAAAAATAATTTAATTTGAAGTTAAGATGAGGAGTTTTAGAAATCCTCTTAACTTATAGATTTTAGAAATTTTTTGGTTTCAAATTTAACCTTATCATTTAGCTTTAACCCTTATTTAACTAATTTGACTCTTACCATGTCTTCTTGTGTATTCATAATATATGGTTAATATAGTTACCATAAAATTCCAATAGAACCAAAAGTGGTTAATTAATGACATTATAAGAATTATCTAAGTCATTTGGCCTAATCTTAAATTTTTAGTACTATAATATCATTTAATAAAATAGTATTTGTTTTAAAAACTCATTTATATCAATTTATATACTATTCATACCATGACTTATTGAAAATCCATAAAAACTTGATTATTTTAAAAAAAATTCATTAATTCAAAGATAAAAAAGTCATAATCATCCCTAAAATTCATGGATGGCTTAAAAAGTTTCAAAATAAATTTATTTTAATATTTATAATCTCATTTATTTAAATCAGTCATTAATAAGGTAATCACTACATCATCATTGTGTCATAAATATATTTATTTATTTTATGTCTAAAAATTATAAATAAAATACCATGATGTAGGAAATATTTTTATCTTTTTAATTACTATTTATAGTAGAAAATATCACTTATATAACCCCATATAAAAATTGTTTTAGTAAAAGATACATGTTTATGTTACATTTTTCTTTACATAAAATTAATTTTATAAGATGTCATTTTCACATCCAAGTGGATGAATGGGGTCCTAAAATCGACTCAAGGATTCCCATGGTCTAACATATATCATCTAATAATATTAATACATATTTTAGGGTAGTTTAATATTATTATATTTTTTTTACCCTTATTTACCCGATTTACCTTTAACCATAGTAAATAAAATATTTACTAAAATTACTGTTCATAATGTCTAAAAATAAAAGGTACATATTTACAAAATTTGGACCTCCTTATTCCAAATATGGAATCCATTTTTCTAAATTCAAAACATAGAAATTTAAGAAATTAATTTAAAATTAATTCTCATTGTCAAAACCAAAAGTGTGTTATTAAGAAGTGAAAACTACCAAAATATTGATAGGTGTTTATGTCCGATCAAAAAGTAAAATCCCTTACAATGACCAAAATTGGATTAAAATTTAAAAACATATTCTAAATAAAATTTAAATCTAATTAAAAATATAATCTAACCATATAAATAAATTAGATGAAAAGACAGTTTTGACTTAAAATGTAGTATTTTTCGCTATTCATTATAAAATTAACTTTATCAGAAAAATACCAAATATTTACCCAAATTAAATTTTGATGTCTCTCTTCTAAAGAAGAAGTTTATTTTGTCAAATTTAATATATAAAAGTGACAAAAACTATATTTAAAAAGGGTTCTTCATCAAAATGCGGGAAAACTACATTTTAAAAATATTAGAGTATTTATGCTTAAAATTGGATTCATTCTCATTTTAAGACTCTAAATTTTATTGGATAAATGTAAAAATATTTAACAAAAATGTTTAATCATAATATGATTAGTTCTATTGATTTCTTCCAATACAACAGCTAGACATTAACTTCCATTTAAAATAATAATATTATATTATTTTTTTCAATATGACTTAGCATTGTGTGAAACATAAAATTTTGGAGAAACCCATTATTTTGTATCGGGTATTCCATCGAACATAGAATCTCATTTAATGTAAAATTAATATTTAATTCAAAAATACTAATAAATATGAAAATTCCATATTCTTTATTTACTTGGGATGTTACAAAGAGAGTGTAGTTAATCTCCAAATACACAAAATCTTAATGGTCCTAAAGTGTGAAATTGTGAAATATATTTATTATTAATCTAAAAAAATATATAATATTTTTGTTTGAAAATCTTGTGTCATTATATAGAGGGTGACACATGGTTGGAACATTGAAACTATACACCATCCCTCAACAAAACGTGTGTCTTTATAGGATAAATAGATAGCTTCATGGATATATATTAGGGACCAAAAACTATGTGTCCTCCAACCCTTTAGAATATAGGAACCCATATGGTTGGAACACGGTCTGGTAGACCGTGCAAAAAAACTATGTGGCCTACCTAAATATTATATTTTTTGAAATTCCTACTTTTCCCCTCCCCATTTTTAACCCTACTAGCCCCATTTATTACCCCAATTTGATACCCAAAACCTTAGTAACGTAATCCCCTCTACTCCACTTTTATTTGGATCAAGTCCTTGAGCGATTCAAGCCTGTTTATTTAAGTTTTATTTAAGTAAGTCCCTCTTTTCTTCCTCATTTTGTCTCTTCTTCCCTCTTTCTTGAGTTCTCTCTTATCCAATGGTTGTGATAACCTAAATTGGGTTCAAACTCCTATGTTTGGAATATATATTTATGGTTTTTGTGTGTTATTTCTTCCATAGGGTCTTATCTCACCTTGGATTGTGGTTTCCAACCAGATTGTGGTGATTTCAAAGAAGAAAGGTAGGCAGTTCTATGTTTTATATTTTATTATCTAAATATTCCTTACCTAATTTATAATGGTTTTATAAATTTTGTTTAGTGTGAAAATGGTTGTTTTCAAGGGTTTTGGTGTGTTTAAATCTTTGTAAATGGTTAATTTCCCTTTGAAATGCTTATAAATGGTATGATTGGGTATTGATAAACATGGTTTTTTATAAAAGGGGATTAGTTTAGCTTATGAAATAAAAAAAGAACTTTGTAACCTTGTAAACCTAGGAGGGAAGGCTCATACTAGTAGATAGGTGAGATATTAGGGTCCTATATCATGTATCCCTAGTTAGATTATTATGTGACTCCAACTAAATGATGTGACATGAAATGTTATAGTTGGACCTTGGGTGTGTCCCCTCCAAAAACTTGTGCATAGGAATTAACATATCTGATCATTGAGATACGATGTACCTAGTCCCCAATAACCTAGATACATTGATGATCCCCATATTTCTTATCTCATGTTTTCATTTGTCTTCACTTTCTAGCATTGTGCATTTTCCTTTAAAATCTAAAACAAGGTTTCAAATAAAATTATTTATTTTAAAAAAAACAATCACTTTTATTTATCATATAATGGTTATACATGGAACACTTGGTGATATCCTAATAAGAAAGAGAGCTCACACCCCACATATACCCCTTTGGGTGTTTGTAGACCTTATTTTGTCTCATCTAGGTAAACTCAATACCTCATTTAGAGGTAGTGGTTACTCTTGATTGGTTATATTCCTCTTTGAGTCGAGTGTTAGCGGTGGCTTGGTGGAGGAAATTATTTATGTCATGAGGAGGTTTTTTATGTCATTGGTCCCCTCCCTTTTTTTTATTTTGGGGTTTTGGTTAGAATGAGAATTTTAAGTACAACTTGTACATGCTTCCATTGTATAGATTTTCATTTTATGGTTGATCATTGTGCTTTGTGGAAATTTCATTTATATTTTTGGATTATATTTTTATTATAGTTTAATGGGAAAATAATTACCAAAGGTGTTATTTGATTTACATTCACTAGTTTCCAGCCTATAGGGATCGAGAACACCATTTGAGCCAGGCCACATTCCGGGTTAGGTGTCAGATCAAATGTTATCCTGGATCAGTTCTTGAAAAAGTTGTATCATAGGGATGTTTTCCCTTTATTTGGGTCATGTTATTGGTAAGTATATATAGATATGAGTTGGTAATGTAAGGGATTGAGGTTCTAGTTATTAATGAGGTGTTTGGCCAACACACCTTGTGACATGCCTTGGGTCACGTGGGATATCCAAAATTTTGTTTGAATCAAACTTCAGGTGTAATGAACATGTTACAGACTGGGCATGGAAACCAAGGTAGGGTAGTGTGGTTTGAGTTATGGTTTGAGTTATTATGGTTATGTTGATATTTATGTGAATTTTTATTATGTTTTTATTGATTTTATGTGGGTGATGTATTGATGGTTTCCCTCTTGGGTTGTTTTGACCTGTGTAGCATTATTCCTCAATGGGGACCTCCTATTCAGCCATAGGAGGTGGCCTAAGAGAATTATACCTCACCAGTTTATCAAAGATTAGTATAGGAAGTGGTTTGGGCTATCTAAGCCTGGGATTAGGGAGAAGGCCCTGGTCATACTCAAGCCAAAGAAGTCAAACTAAAGCATCAAGTTCAAGAGTTTCTCAAGAACAAAACCACTTCATTCTAGGGAAGAACGGATCACCAGGAAGTGGAAGGTTATATTGAGAATGTTGAGAAAATATTTGAGTTCCTTGAGACTCCTTTGGTTTTCAAGGTGAAATTTATCATGTTTATATGGGAATACCCTAGTCATAGGTGGTGGGAGTTATTTTTACAAGAAAGGAAGCATAAACAATTCAGATGGAATGTCTTAAAGGTAATCTTCAATGAGAAGTATTACCATGATACTTTGGTCCTTTCTAAGACTTGTGAATTACTATATGTCCACTAGGGATAACGCTCAATATTGGAATATGGAAACTACTTCATAGAGTTAGTCAATTTCTTTATTGAGGTAGTTTCTATTGAACAACTAAAATATCAGTTGTTTGAAATGGGGTTATGATCAAACATTTGATCTTAGGTATTCCTATTTATGTTTAAGACATATGGTGAAGTGTTTGATTGATATTTAATGGTAGATATTGATTGGGTAGGTAAGATATGTTTGTCTAGGATTCTTCTAGTACTGGGCTAGATCATAGGTTGATTGTAATGCCCCAGACCCAAATTCCACTCAATAGTGCCCCGAGCCTAGTTGACTACATGGCCTGAAGCATACCTCCCCAAACAACAAAGGTTACTGACTAGCAGTGAGGTCCTAGGTGTGTCTGTGAGGAGACTGTTCCCTCATAACTAGAGTGTAACATAGAATAAATAAAATTAAATACAAGTATTAAAACTAGTAATTATAATCAGACAATAGATAAACAACAAGAATAGATAATTATATCAAAATGAATCTCGAAAATAATGATCATGATGATATATGTAATATGTCCCTCAAAAAATCCAAAATAGGTATACATGCGATTAGTACATTACATGGAACACAAGTACAAAAAAGTGAAAAAACTATCCATCTAGCATCACAAGCCTCATCTCAGTCCCATGATACCCTTCTCTTAAGTAGCAATCAAGAACTTGTATTAGGGAGATTACCCTTATCCATACCTACAATCATATAATCTATTCGGGTACCCAAGGTGGCCTAAATTGGGTGTGATACATAATATGAGTAGGCAAACACCCAAAGTCAAGTTACATCCAATCAATGAATATATATAAAAAAAGTATGGAGGCATCAATTTAGTATGTAAACAAAGTAATGAATTCAAACATCCTATAAAGACCAATTTCTCATTTTAATCAAATCATTTAACTAATAAACTCGGTTAAATTTATAAGTCTTGAGACCTAGTGCATAGCCCAGTGCCCCCATGAAAATAGGTAAACAAAGGATGCCTAAATGATCCATCCATAAATTATAAACAAATACTTAATCCAAGATTGTGAATTGGCTTGGCAGATGCATCATATAACTCATCTAATTTTTTTTATTCAATTTAGAACTTGAGATCATCCATGAAATTCATAAGTTGGAATCTAGGTATCTCTCTAGGTACATCATAAACCAAGAACCTTATAATCCCATCTAGGGTGATCTTCACAAAAACCCAGGTATCTCTCTAGGTGTGGTATAACGTCACTTCCATTTAAGTTTATCCTAGGTGGTCCATGAAGGGAGCCCAAGTATCACCCATGGAATAATGATAAAATTTCTCTTTGAGTCCATCCTCAGAAATCCACATGGAATTCCAAGTATCACTCGACATATAATAGTCATCCCCTAAGTCTGTCCTTGGCAGTCCACTAGGGAGTCTAAGTATCACTCATGTATAAGAAATGTACAAGCCAATTGATTCCATCTAGGGAATTCATCATTGAATCTATGGAACACCTAAGGAATATTCAAAATCATTGAATAACATTTAATCAACTTCATTTAAACAATTCCATTCAACTATGTCAAGGTCAAAACCAAGAACAATAAATTTACACCTCACCTAAAAAGGTGTCTAAAGGAATGGGCTAAGCTTATAAGGCTTACCAATCAATTTCTCATGTAGGTAAAACAATATTAAAAGAATATAATGATTAAAAAATCCATTACATGGAAAGGGCCAAGGTTCATGGTCATCTAATCCCTTCCCATTAACCAATTCAATTTAGAATTCATATCACCATTCCAATTATAAATCATATCAATTATAATTGTCAACTCAACATTAACATACCATAAAAAAGGGTAAAGGGAACACCTCAAAGGGGGTCCAACCTTATATTCCATTAAAATGGTCCATTTAATTAAACAACACACCCAATGGGGTGGTTCCAATTTCATGTTCATTAACCTATAATCAGTCATTAACATGCCTCTTTAATTATATAGGCTATAACTATCAATTCAAGGATTAAATTAATTTCAACTCATCACCCAATAATTGTGAGCATGGTATAACAACAAATATAAACACTTGAACTTTTAACGAAATGCATGATACCACCTAGTGTAGGTCTATAGTGAACAAATCATCTAGTAGTAGCTTCTAATTTTACTTGGATCGAGAGAAAATAGAATAACAAATGAATAACCTAATAACATTGAAAATTAGGTTGAAACTAAATAGAATATCTAATACCAAACCAAACAAGGAACAACTCAAAATGAATCAATAAATCACCAATTAATATCTAATGAGATGATCAATGCTTGAATTCGAGCTCAGATGAAGAAGATACCTCAATGATTACTTTAGGCATCAAGAGAGATCTCAAAATATCAAGGATGTTGTGTAGGAGAAGAATATATTTTTAGGTTAAAAATAGATATAATTAGGTAAAAAATGTTATAATCACCCAAAATTGAGCATCACATGGTTTGAAAGCATAGTTTCAAAACCACACATCAACTGTGCATGCTTAGCTGTAGGTTAGGGAACATTGCACGATTTCTTTGTAGGGTTTGATTAACCATAAGAAAAAAGGGAAAAACTCAACTATCAAAATTGTAGAGATTGTTGCATGGTCATGCACCCAAAATCACATAGTTTAGTCTAACCATGTGGGCTCTCCCTACTCTCTAACCTACCCTTGCATGATTTTTCAGATTGTGTATTTTTCCCCACATTGTTTCTTATAACCGTGATCTAAGACATTTTCACATAAAAGGTCAGGTTTTGGGCTCTGAACTAGCCCTAGAAACCAACGACACCTCCATGACCTAGAAAATAATTCATATTAGTTCATTTTAAAAAATTAAATTGAAAATTAAAATAAATTAACGTTTCTGTACCTCAAAGAAGAACTAGGTTTTTACATTGATTGTATGAGAAGAAGAGGAAGCATGGGGATTTGGTAAAGAAGAGTGATGGAGGCTCTAGATATCCATACAAGTATACTTCTTTATCATCTATAGGTAGTGGGTATATTATGTACCATTAGTGTGGGAAATATTTTCACATGAGGTCCACTTTATCGACTCCAGCCAAACCATGTTATCTTTATAGATGCATGGGCCATCTATAAATGTTTTTCAAGGTTTAACCTCATTCCCATAGTGGTGTAGGCTATACAGTACCCAGGGGATCAACATATCAGTACGATTCATTCAAGGCCATGAGTTATCATTTATGTGGATGTGGTGGAAAGGTTGGATCTTCATATAGGTAGAGTCAGTTCAAGGAAAATTCTTAAGTTAATAGTTGAGCACATGTAAAGTCAAAGATGAAGTACCTTCAAGATATAGACTCAGAACCAGTGTAATCAGATGCAAGACCCATAGAATTTTGAGGAACTATTATTATTACATCATCAATGGAAATTATTTTTTTTATACATGTGATTTTAATCCATTAATTTCTATATTCATTATTGATTTATTGAAATTTCTGATCTAGATTATTCCATATTCCATGGAGTTGGTTACACCTCATGGAAAGAGGAAGGAGAAAATATTAAAGTGTATTTCTTGTGTTATAAACTTTTCATAAGTAGAGTTGAAATGGGATTTAATTATTTTAGAAATAAAAATCTTTGACATGAACCTAGGAATCAATTGGATGATTTTCTTTAAGGATTATATCAATTTATTTCATTTTCAGGTGATATTTACAGCTCCAATGGGAGAACATGACTTTTCAAAGGTGAATGTGACCCATGGTCAGGATGAGATGGAACCCCACTTCCATAGTTAGGTATAATATATTTTTAGCTATAATTTCTCTTGTTATCTGAATTTAGGAACGAAATAGAGAGTGGGTTTCATTAAGTGGTAGATGAGTTCCATGAGGTGTTTCTAGAGGATTTATCAGGTTTTTCTCTAGAGTGGGACATAGAGTTCACCATAGATTTGGAACTTGGGAAATAGACGATATCTCTTCCCTCATATCATATATCCCCCACTTAGTTGAGATAATTAAAGATATAGATAGATAATTTATAATCCAAAGAATTCATTCGATTGAGCATCACTTCATGGGCTGCTCTAGTGCTTTTTCCTAAGAAAGATGATGGATACCTCTGATTTTATATCAAATACTAGAAGTTAAAATAGGTAAAAATCAAGAAAAAATACCCCTTTCCCACATTTATTATCTTTTTTAACATCTCAAACGATCAAGGTGGTTTTCAAAGATCGAACTCTACTCTAGATATCACCAAGTTAGGTTAAGAGAAACAATTGTTCACAAAACTACTTTACAAAGAAGGTATGACCATTTTGAGTATTTGGTAATGATTTTTAGATTGAAAAAAACTTATATAGTTTTTATGTCCCTTATGATATGAGTATTCCATAAATACCTCGACTCCTTTATCGTGGTGTTTGTGGATAAAATTTTTGTCTACTTGAGGATAAATGCGGAGCATGAGTAGTATTTGAGAGTTGTTTTGGGAATGATGTGTGACCATAATATTTATTCCAAGATCTCAAAACACAATTTATGGATTTGAGAATTTATGTTTCTTGTTCATGTGATCTCTAAAAATGGGGTTTTAGTTTATTTGGAGAAATTTGGGGCAATATTGTCGTGGAAGGAGTTGAGTAATATTTTTAAGATTGGGAGTTTCCTAGTCCTAGTAGGGTATTAAAATATCCATTTTAGATATTTCTATCAACTTGAATCATCAATGAAAACCCTCAACTAGAACAGGGAGATGTTTTTTGGAGTTTAGAATGCCAGGATTCATTCAGGGATCTTTAGAATCGGTTGACCAATGCACCTTTTTCGATATTACTTATGGATAAGAAGGGATACATGGTCTATTGCGACACTTTAGGTATAGGTCTATAATGTGTGATTATATAGGGTGATAATGTTGTGGAATATATCTCTTTACAACTCTAACCAAACTAAAATAATTACCCAATCCATGAAGTCGAGCATTCATTAGTGATGCAAGCCCTAAAATATTGGCATCACTATCTCTTTTAGAAAAAATTTATGGTATACTCGAACCAAAAAAAACCAAGCTACATTATCTCCCAGAGGTATTTTAAATTAAGGTAGTGATTATGTATTGAATACCTTTAAGGGTTCAAATTTGATATTTTCTACACCCTAGGCAGAGATAATACAGTTTTTGATGCCTTGAGAAGAAATTTACTAACCCAGGCTGTAAAGGATTCCAGTTATGAGTGGGACTTAATGGGGATTTTCACTTATCTTCACTTGGAATCTAAAGAAAAGAGTGAAGGTGTGTTCTTATCTAGAACACATCTGATTACATCTCTAATAAAGATGATTTGTGATAAGAATCCTAAATATTAGATGTTCCATCATTCTCTGTAGTTTCTAAATGATGAGAAGGTGCCTAGAGAATGGTCAATGACTTATGGGGGGATTATCCAATTTAAGGGATGATATATTATTTTGTAATATCTAAGGAACATGGTGATTTAGAACTATCATCTTTCTTAGTGGGATTTCCATCCTGGTTCCCCAGTATGTTTTATGATGCGTGACACTGATTTTGGAGGCCAGATATGAGGCTTGATAAAACTGACTTCATATATTATTGATATACTTTATAGTTAGTTAAAGACGAGAGCAAGAGACCCTTAGGGTTTATTTATCCTCTCCCAATTCCTACTTTTAATTGGTATGAGGTATCCTTGGATTTGATTATTGAGTTTTCCCATACACCCTAGGAGAGGAATGTGATTTGGGAGGTTATTTATCATCTAAAACAATAATCTATTTTCATCCCAATAAAGGATTCAACCAAAGAAGAGTAGTTTGACTATTTGTATGTCTTGGAGATCATGAGACTTTATGGGGTTTCATCTACTATCATCTATGATAGAGACCTCCATTTTTCATCCCAATAATAAAAAGGATTTCAGAAGGTATTAAAATCACAATTTATGATTGGTGCAAAATAACATCCTCAAACGGATGGTTAGATAGAGTGGTAAAACTATATTCTGAAAGATATGCTCCACAATATGTACTAAAATTCATAGGATCATGAGATATTCATCTTGGATTTATGTAATCGTATTATAATAATATTCATAAATCCATAACCATAATATCCCCTTTTGAAGCACTATATTCCCAACTATATCGGTCTCCTCTATACTTGATGGAAGTATGAGAGACTTCCTTACCAGGACCAATAATTATATTTGAGATGACCAATAATATTTAGATGATTAGGCAGTGTTTTATGACTACTCATAGACTCTATAAATATTATTCCAATGAGAAACTCTAAGCCTTAGAATTCTTAGTGGGTGATCAGGTGTTTCTAAAGGTGAAACCTTGTTTGGGCCATCACCATCTTGGTAAGTAGGGGAAGCTTACACTAAGTTATGTCATAACTTTTAAGATCTCTGAGTGGTTCAGTAAGGTGGAATACCAAATATATTTTCCTTCTCAGTTAATGCCTATTAATGATGTTTTCCATATCTCACAGTTGAAAAATTTTAATCCAGACCCTTACCGCATGTTGAGTTGGGAAAAGCTTGACGTGGAACCTGATTTGTTAGTGAATGAGAAACCAGTGTGGATTACAGATTCCCAATTGAAAGTTATTTAGGGAAAATCCATTATGTTAGTTAGAGTCTTGTGGAAACATGGGAATGATGAGCATGAAACATGGGAGTGGATTTCTTGGGTAGGGAAATAGTACCATCGTTATTCTTTAGTCAGACTACATGTTTAATTTTTGAGGGTGTAAAGTATTCATGGGGGGAAGAATTTTCACACCCATGGTGTTTTTTCTTAGTATTTTTATTTATTTTTGGGATTTAATTTCTTTCAAAATATTTTTGGGTATTTTATTAGAAAAATGGAGGTTTTTGGGCTAGAAAGATGGTGGTGAATAGTTAGTACACGATTAGTAGAAACCCTGCACAATCCGTATAAAAACTGTGTGGCCCATACAGTGGGTTTTTGATGGCTACATGACTATCCACATGGATATTCACCAGGGCCTAGAAACCATGAAACCTTACAAGGCTTTCAATATTTTGAAATTTCAAATTTTCTACTACCTATTTTTAACCCTCCTAACCCCATTTCTTCCACCATTAAATACCCACATTCCTATTCATGTCTTCCCATATCTTCCATTCTTCTTTGGATCAAATCCATGAGAGACTCAATCTTGTTCCTTTAATATTTATTTAATTAAGTCCCTATTGTCTTCCTCCTTTGGTCTATTCTTACCTCTTTCTTGAGTTATATCTTATCCATTGGTTGTGTTGATCCAAATTGGGTTGAACCTAAATTTTTTGGCATAGATATTGATGGTTATGGAGGGTTCTTACTTTAGTATGGTCTTATCTTGACTTGGATTGTGGTTTTCAACCAGATTGTGGTGATTTAAAAGAAGAAAAACAGGTGGTTCTATGTTGTGTCATTATTTAATGATTTAAATGTGATTTACATAATTTATAATGAGTTTTTAAATTATATTAAGTGTAAAACTAGGTGTTTTCAAGGGTGGTAGTGTGTGTAAATATTTATAAATTGTTAATTCCCCTTTAAAATGCTTTGAAATGGTACGTTTGGATAATGATAAAAATGGTTTATGATAAAAGGGGATTGGTTTGGTTATGATATAAAAAATAGTGATCTGAAATCTTGGGTACCTTGGTAAATAGGCTATGACTAGTAGTTAAGTGAGCTGGCTAAGTCCTGGCCTAGGTATCCATAGAAGGATTATGATGCAACACAGACTAAAAAATGTGACATGGATTATAACCATTGGAATTTGGGTACATCCCCTCCAACAAATCATTCATGAGAAGGAATATCTTAGATCGTTGAGGTAAAATTAACCTGGTACACACTAACCTATCTAAATTGAGTATTCCAATAACACTAATCTCAAGTTTTCATTTATTTTTTTGTTTCCGTCATTTTGTATTTTTCTTTGAAATCTAAAACATGTTTTTAAACTAAATTATTTATTTTATTAAAATAACCATTCCTTTTATTTATATTATAATATATATTCATAGAAAAATTGGTGGGATCTTACTGTGAAAGTGAGATCACACCCTATATACACCCCTTTTGGTTTATGTAGACCTTTCTTTGTCTGATATAGGTAAAGGAAAGGCCTTGTTTGGAGTTGATGGTTACTCTTTCTAGGTTTAATTCTTCTCTGAGTTGGGTGTTGGTGGTGGCATGGTGAAGGATAGTCCTCATGTCACGAGGAGTTTTTTATGCTATTTGTTACCTACCCTTTGTCTATTTTGGGGTTTTGGTTATAATTGTAATTGTAAATATAAATTGTACATGCTTTTTTGGTATATATTTTTCATTATATAGTTGATCATTATACCTTTTGGAAATGTTGTTTGTCTTTTTAGATTGGATTTTGATTATAGTTCATTGGGGAAAATATTCCCAAATTTGTTCTTTGATTCCCAAACACTAGTTTCTAGCCTGTGGGGATCAAGAATTCCCTTCAGGACATGCCATGGGTCGGGTCAAGTGTTAGATCAGATAACATCTTGGACTAGTTCATGACACTAAAAAAGGTTAATCTAAGTGAACCTAGCTATGACATAACCTAAACAAGGATATTCAAGTGTCACCCATTACTTGGTTTCCTTACATAATATAATCCATGGTCACCCAGCTATGGAATGACCTACTTGGTTGGGTGATTAAGGTATTGAAAAATGTTTCTTTAGAAGTAATATATCACTTAGTATTTTAGGGATTTGAATCTCATCAATATAATACAAATAATTTTCTTATTAAACACATAACTATTACATCATACGTAATCCTTAACCTTTTCATCTTTTATTTCCTTTTGTGTATGTAGTCTTCTAGTTATTTAGTTTTGAAATCCCTATTCCAACCACCAAATTAATGTGTTCACACCACATTAATGTGTAAATATTTACACAACCCACAAGTTTGTGTCAATCGCCCAAAAATAGAGGTCAAGTATATTCATACATATACAAATACATCATATGAATAAGGTACATGAAAGTTTCATATAAAGGCATAGAGTTATATGATATTGGAAAACTCCACATGAGTAATCATAGAGTGACAGATATCCATTTCCATTAAATTTCTTAGTTAAGGAAAGCCTTCAGGAAAGTGGGTGGTATGACTCCAAGTCCCTCTACCTAAGGAGACTTTACTCAAGTGATAATTCAATTAATGAAAAATCTAATTCCTAATATGCATACACTTAGACCAAAAACTATTCTCAAGCTCATAACTCAAAATACACATTAAGGACAAGGTAGTTGAAAAATACATTTTAAGATATCAAACCTAACATGTTATGAAAGGCTCCTAACTAGAATAAAATTATCATATTAATGGGAATAATTTTTTTAATATTTCATAATTTTTTTACTAAACATGAATATTAATGAAATTTAGCACATAAATAAAAAAATTATTTATTTTTCAAAACATTGGATATTTATGAACCATTCAAAAATAAATCCAAATTATAAAAATTATATAATTTATCAAGAATATAAAATTTTTATATTAATTTCAATACGAAACCGTTCATATTTTATAATAAATGGAATTTATATGATATTTCATGAATTATAAACATTTTATAATTAAATATATATTATATAAATATTTTATATTATCTAAATATCATATATATTATAATTTATATACACTTTATAAATCAATTATTATGATTTCTAAATAAACCATTTATTTCTATGTTATATGTTATTCCATTTAATTTTTCAAGAGTTATTTTAAAATATTAACTGTTAATATTTTTTAAAAATGTTTCATAAACATTTATTTAATTAATTATAAACAATTTATAATTAATTAATTTATTTATAAAATTACTATACAATAAATATTCCCAAAATACCTTTTAACATGACTTATAAACAATTTATAAACCATCATGAATATTAAATATGTTAAAAATAATTTTCAATAATATTATACTTACCCTTATTTAGCACCCTTGCTATACATAAGGGTATGCCCTTTTTACCCTTATATAAAAACTCTGCATAAGGGTAAGTGATTTTTTAATAGACTTCATAAAGGCAACTTTTACCTTTACACATCTCAATACCATTGTGTAAAGGTAATATAAAAATTACCTTTACTCATTCCCCTTAGGTAAAGGTATTACCATTACACAACTCCATTAAGTAAGGGTACTCAAATTTTTTTATTCATTTCATAATGGTAAACATAAAATACCTTCACAATGATTCTTTTATACCTTTAATAATAAAGGTAAAGTGCTAATCTACCTTTACGCAATTACTTGCATAAGGGTAAAACATTTTTCTACCTTTACACAACGTCTTGTGTAAGGGTAAATCACTGATATACCTTTATGCAATAGCTTGAATAAGATTAAAGCACTAATATACATTTATTAAATGGATTATGTAAGGGTATAATGTAGAGGTTACCCTAAAATATAACATCTACATAATGGTATGTCCTTTAAGTAACTATCATGAATAAGGAAAATCATATTTACTCTTACACAACTCATTTAAGGGTCTGTAACAATATTACAATTTTATGAAGTGGTTGTTTTTCATTTTCCTTCAAAAACCAATTATTTAAACATGTTAAAATCTTTAATAGACTCAATCTAATACCACTGATGTGTGGTAGATTCTCTATTCCTTAGATGAATACATCCAACATGAGATCCATTTGAACCTATCAAAGGACTCCATTTCCCGAACTCTTTGGCAATGTAATTATTTACATCACAACGGAGCTCCTGGGTGGTGATCCAAACTTCATCATTGTTCATGTGTGATAGTTCCTAGGAATTAGTTAACTATTTAACCACCCTTTTATACCATTGATGGGACTCATATGATAATATAATGACCATATGCAATGGAAGAAAACCCAAACATAGGAGATATATATTCAAGAATAATAATGTGTTAATAATAAACATAAAATGGAGTACCTATAAATATTGAGTAGAAACAGTTGCCTTCTTCCTCAAATGGAGTGTGCTTGAGGAAGACCACATGGAGAAGTAAACAGAAGCACATTACCTCTGAGGGGGGGGGGGGGCACCATCCAAAGGATCCATGAACATTTTTGTGAGGATAATCGATATCCAAAGGGGTGTTAGTTATTTCTCAAAATATGAATAATGTTTTTAGAGGAAGTGAATGTACCAGGAACTTCACCTAAAATAGAAGAGGATACCATCCTCTTATATAGCCAGAGCCTAAGGCTCCTTGTATTTACAATGCATTATAAGTGTTCCTGTATGTTGGTTATAATTCATTGCATAATTTCAATGAAGTAATGAAAAAACATTAATAATATCATAAATGGATTGTAACAAATGAAACCGTTTGGGAATAATAATAATAATATTATTATATATATATATTATATGCATTATTCTTATGCATCACATGCATAATAAATATACAACATATAAAATTCTATTTCATGCATCACATTCATGAAATAATACATGAATCATATGCACATATTAAATGTACAATCATATATATAATATCCAATATATTATATATTAATATATCTCATGCATCATATGTGTGTGTACATACATCTCATGCATATAAATTTTAGTTCACATCAAACAATTTATTTTTATGACTTGTGTGTCATCTATTATTAAATTATGATACATAGTTTTCTTCATGTTAATTTATTATAATATTTATATTTTATTTATGTTTATTTTTTATGGATATGATACTGAGGGTATAGTATCTCAATTGATGATGTTCAAACCCTCACAACTGGTCGATAAACTCTTCCATATGGGGAGGTGCACATGAGATATTGTGATTCTCTGGTGTGAACCCTGTGGTTTGGGTTGGAGTGTTAAAAAATGGTATTGAAGAAAATTTTTATTCTTTTCTTTTGCCTAACCTGGGATATGGTAGAAAGTAGATAGGCTGTGTGAGACTTAGGTAGGGAAGTTTCTATATCCCTGTCTAGATCATGTGTAATAGACCTCCATGTTATCATTGATGATATTATTATTACAATTTTATAGGATTTTGGGTGTGTTCATGCATCATGAGTAGGCATGTAGGATCACATGCCTATTTATACCTGTATTTTTATTCATACTTATTATTTAACTTAATTCCTTGAATTGTTCTATTTTTTCAGGATAGACTCATGTTATCTATTGACTGATATATCTATTTTCCATATTGTTGTGAGATATCTATAATGGAATTAATTAGTTCAGCCTGAGGATGCCATTATTTTAGATATATATATATATATATATGATCATTACTAACATGCAGGGATGGAGAACATTGGTTAGTGATAGGAGAGATATGCCTTGGGTTGCCGGCTGCCTCCTAGAATAACCTTTGTGTGATCCCATAGACTGATTATATTTTTTTATAATTAATTTAGATGTTATTAATGTTTCCTTCATTTTACTGATGATTCTTCCTTGAATAAGACTATTGAGAGCACAAGATGATGTGGTTCAGGGTGCTTCTTCTATGGAGGATTACCATGTTCTACGACTTAGTGTGTAGGAGGGTGTAACAGATAATGTTCTCACATATGCTATTATAGCATAGGCAGTAGGCCTGCCTTAGCTATAATTCCTTATGCTTATTCTTATCTAGGGTGGTGGGCACCAAGGTCTATGGTCATTTATTCCTGGGACTTCCATCTCTAGAATCCACATTCCTTTTAGGGAACTTAAGGCCTTGAGTATATAGAGGAATGGATATAGACCATCGAGGGAATCATTAAAATAATAGAGATCCTTGAGGATTGATGAGTAAAAACAACTAATTTTAAGTTATAGGGACACACCATGAGGTAGTGGGGTGTTGTGAACTGGGAAGGAATATATAAAGGTTTGACTTGGATAACCTTTAAGGAACTTTTATTTGAAGAGTTATTTCAGGGTACACTAAAGTCGGACCATGCTCAGGGATTCATAGAGCTTCAGAAGAGTTGGATGGAAATGCCTAATTTTTTAACACAATTCATTGAGGTTTTTCTCAAGGTCATGATGATCAATAAGGGTTTATAGGAGGATTGATTTTTGTGTCATCTTTTAACTTTCAGTGTAATTTCTAGTGATACTTTTGAAACTAGGAATATAAAGGATGAGGGTTTGAGATAGGGTGACAATATATGGTTACAGAAAATCATGTCTTATTATTTATCCTCAAGAAGAGTTCCATTGTTCTTTAACCATGTGAAGTTTATACTTACCAAAAGTTATACTCAGTACCTATGGACAAGGGTCAGTAGTGTGGAAAGATGGTGAATCTATAATAGTTCTACTCAATGGATTTTATCTAGGGATTGAGGTAGATGTGATCAGGGAACCAAAGATCTAGATGGGGTCCTCAATAGATGGAACAAATAAAACTTACTCAGGTGAGTCATGTTCCTTGGAGATAGGGTTTTAAAGATAAGATAGACTAAGTATATGTAGTATACTAGACTCCAGAAGATAGTACCGGGGGACTATCTACTATTCAAGATTAGTATTTATATATTCTACTTCTTCTACTTATTTTTTTGAATATAGTGCTTCCCATTACTTCATATCTACACAATATGTTTCTATAAATGACTTACTAATCATATTTTCTTCTGATTTTCTTTCCCTCAATACACCATGGTTTGTGAAAGTGGACCATCTTTAGCGATTCCCAGAGATTACTATAGTCATTTCTAGTTATGGACATATGTGGTATTTCATGATTATAGAGATGATAAGATTTAATGTGGTTCTTATAATCGAATTATTGATAAATTTTAAATCTCATATTGATTTATATCATATATAGAATCATTAATAATCACCAAGGGTGTTGGGAAAAAATCCCTCAAGGTATCACTGAATAATTTTTTAGGTGATTGTGTTTGTTGAAAAAGCGGACCTCCATGTCGTGTTTGTTGACAAAGCAGACCAAAATATACAAGTTTGTTGACAAAAGGGGTTTACATGGTGATTTGTCAGGTTCAATAGATATTATTGGCTATCCAAGTTAGACAGAAGAACCTCGACAAAGTAATGGATGATCTAGAGGTGGTATAAAAAGAGTAGATACAAGGTGGCACTATTTTCTAGTGTGCCAATTTTTTGGGCCTGAAAATCAGAAAATGGAGAGATGTGTTTTTGGAAAAGGGAGGTGTGTGCAAAATTAGAGTGGTGCGCGAAAAATAACGTGGTGCACGAAATAGTGATGGGAAGTTTTTCGTGCAAGATGTGTTTCGAGATTAGAAGCTAAAAAATTGGAAAATTCATGAGGTGCATGAAAAATTGAAGCAGTGCGCGAAATAAGGTGTTGCGTAGATAATGTGTTTTTCACTCTCAAAGAGGATTATGCGTGGAAGGAGGGTTTTTCGCACATGGGTCGATTTTTCCTATAAATATAAAGTGACCACCCTCATTCTCAGAAGCTCAAGACTTAGAGAGTATCTGAGCTTCGACATGAGGAATTAGAATACACAAGGGATTTTCATGTAAACGTCATCTTTGCGTGAAATTTCAGGTGTTTTCAAGGAAATAAAATGTTGCGTGTAAAAAGAAAGTTGCACGTAAAGCTCATGCTGTGCATAAAAAGGTTTTTGCACATGAAGAAAAGCTACGCGTAAAAGAAGGATGTTGTGTGTAAAATAATTGGTTATGTGTAAAATAGGTGTTGCAAAAAAATTGGATTTTGTGAAAAAGTAGGGCATTAAGCGCAAGGCCCAGTGAAGGCTGCGCGAAAAAATTGGGGTTGCCCGGTACACCCGGTGCAAAGTGAGACTCATTTGTGGGTGAAATTTGGATGTCAACAGAGCATCTACATATAGTGGAGGATGCATTCATTAGTGATAATTAAGAGTCCTACAAGTCTATAAACTGTGAGTGGATCTTCTGAAGAAGCAGCGAGCTCACTTCAGTTGAGAGAGCAGTGTTTTCACAAATTGTAAATGGTTGTAAACCAAGAGGGATAGTGAGTCTGCTTCAAACTTGTAAACAGCAGTGCACTTATAGTGTATTTGGTACATAGGCACACCGCTGGTGTATGATCCTTGGATATAGCCCATTGAGTGTAAACCAAGTAAAATTGTTGTGTCCTATTCATGCATTAAGATTCATTCATACTCTGCAACGGGAAGGAGAGAGAGAAGAGGGTTTTGTCTAACAATAAAACAAGATCAAAAGGGGAAGTTGTTTTAATAAGTCATACCCTGATTCACCCCCCATCTCAAGGTATCTACCCTAGTGGACCTAAAAAAGGGAGAGAAGTTCATGATAAATAGTGAATGGGAGTTTGGAGTAGGTAGAGTTATTCTAAATTTCATCCATCTTGGGATGATTATGGAACCTATTTTAGGCTTGTCTCTTTCATCTGAGATTAGTGTTAGGCCCCTTATCTTTTCCTCTAATTATGTATCTATATCAATACATATTCCTAGATGACGTCATATGAATTCCCTCAGATAGATGAGTTGATTTTTAGATAGAAATCATTTAGGTGTGCAACCAATTTCAATACCCTATTAACATATGACATCAGATGAGTTGAAGGAACTAAAGATACTGATCAAGGAATTGGAATATAATGCCTTTATCAGTATGAGAACGTCATCATGGGGTGAACATGTTATGTTCACTAAGAACATAGATAGTATTCTTTGACTCTATGTAGATTACTAGAAGTTGAATTGGGTGACAATGAATAATAGGAAACCATATCCTAGGATTGATGATATCCTTAATCAATTATGGGGATCCTGATAGTTCTCCAATATTTATCTCTGATCATACTATCACTAGTTATGGTTTAAAGATGATGATATCATAAATATGAATTTTAGGAGTAGGAACGAGATGTATGAGTACTTGGTGATTCCATTTGGACCAATGAATGTTCCGATTGTGTTCATGTTTCTCATGAATAAGATCATATACCCATATCTTGAATCTTTAATCATGGTGTTCATTGAATAGATCCTCATATACTCACCAACCCTAGCATAGTATGTCTGGTATCTCGAGATAATCCTAAGTAAACTTTTATCATACCACCATTATGCTAAGATATTAAAGTGTTACTTTTGGATAAAGGGTAGGATATTATTAGGTCATGTGGTTTTTGAGACCAATATATTATTGAATGTAGAGAATGTAAAGGTAGTAATGTCTTGGAAATGTCTTTATAAAATATTTGAGATCAGGAGAATTATGGGTTTAGTAGGATACTATGAATGTTTTATCTAGGAATTATCATATTTATCAGCACACATGACTATATAGAAAAACAAGTGAGTGAAGTTTCAATGGTTGGAATAGCATGAGAAGGCATTTATTGAGATAAATAAGTGGTTGAATACAACTACAATGTTGCTTCTTCATGAGCCAATGGTTGGTTATTCAATTTATTATGATTCTTCAAAAGTTGGTTTGTGGGAAGTTATGATGCAGATGGACTAGTTAATAGCTTATATATAACGAAAACTATGACCCCTTGAGTGGAAATATCCTACCCCTGACTTGGAGATAATAGATATGGTCCACTCTTTGAAGTATTTGTGACACTATATCTTTGGTGAGTGGTTTGTTTCTATAAAAACCACAAGAGGCTCTGTTATATATATTCACAAAGTGATACCTCAACATGAGAAAGTGGTGATGGGTGAGTACCTATAGACATTCGACTTTGAGATGGCCTAAACACTAGTTAAAAGTAAAATCATTTCAGATAATCTTATCCTTAAGAAAAAAGTATCACAAGATCTTGATGTATATACTTGACAAGAATAGTGGAACAATGTGTTTTTTGGATGATTGGGGGAAAAATGGTTATGAGGAATACGGGTCAATGACATGTTCCCCATTAGTGATAAAATCTTCTTTAGTAGACTAGGTGAAGGCTAGTCAGGAATCCAAACCTGAGTGTGTTGTGATGTTATAATAACTAGTAGGTGGTGACCTGATATATGGGTGGTCATTGGATGATGAAAATATGATCATAGTACATGGGAGAGCTATAGTCCATAATTCCATTAGGGAATAGATAATGAGGTAATTTAACAACTCTAAGTGGGTGGTGAATCCTAAAGAAATAAATATGTACTTTGATGAAGATAGAAATTTATGGATTTATTTCCTGATACCTTACCTGCCTGAGGATAAAAGCCAAGAACCATCATCCTGTTGGTTTAATCCACCCACTTTATGTGGATTTTGGAAGTAGTAGGAAATCATGATGAACTTTTTAGTAGTTTTACCTAGGACCCTAAGGATTCATGACACATTCTAATTTATTATTAACTAGTTTAATTTTTTTTCTTATTTATTACCGATTCACAAGACTCACTCAGTAGAAAAGATGAGAAAATTGTATTTTTGTGAGATTATTCACTTTCATGGAGTTCCCTTGGTAATTTTATCTGATATTGATGCATGTTTTATGTTGTGGTTTTGGAAGGGATTATAGGATGACTTAGAGATTCAATTGAGATTGAGAACAACATACTATCCCTAGACAAACAGACAGTCAGAGAAGATGATCCATATACTGAAGGATTTTCTACAAGATTGTTTCCTAGACTTTAGTGGAGCATGAGATGATCATACAGACTTGATTAAGTTCACATAAAACAACAATTAACTATATTCAATTCATATGGAACTTTTTGAGTCTCTATATGATGGGCCATGTCCTTGACCACTTTTTTGGCATGTGGCTTGTGAGGCAGTAATTATGGGGCCCAATATAGTACATGAGACCTAATAAAGAGAACATATGATTTAGAAAATACTAATCACTACTCAGATTAGGAAAATATATTATTCAAAAAATAATAGGATACATATAGTTTTTAATACAGGTGACGCGGTTTTACTGAGAGTGAATCCTCTATTAGGACACCAATGCTTGAGGATGGGATTCTATCCCCATGTTAGGTTGGACCTTTTGAGATCACTGAATAGGTAAGGAAAGTGGCATACCATTTGGATCATCCTTCACATTATTTATGTATACATGACGTGTTTCATGTGTCTTAGCTCTAGAGGTACATTCCTGACCCCACAGATGTCATTGACTACGATAATATTGAGATAGATCCTTAAGTGTCATACATAGAGAACTCGGTGTGGATAGAGAAATAAAGTCCTATGAGGGAATATGATACCTATTGTTTAAATTTTTTTACATCATGGTTAAATATAGGAGGGGATTTTTTGGTAGGAGGTAGATGTTCGGGCTTAGTGTCCTAAAATTTTCAAGAAGGATGCTTAGAGATTCATGTCAAGGATGAGAAGTCTTTAGAGGGGTAGATTGTAATAACCTTGGATTTTTCTAGTGTATTATGAGTTAAATTTATCCTTTAATTCTATTTTTAAACCATGGATTGATTAGGATGAGTTTTGGTGGATTTAGGATGGCTTCAAAAATATTTTGTGTCCTTTTAGAGGGTGTATGATTTAAGTAATTTTTTTCCAAACCATGATCATACTCTAGTAAACTGTGCAACTTGAAATGGTGGCTCAAGGAGTGGGATATGGTTAAGGTGAATGGTTTTCAAAACCATGTGGCCTTGAATTTTAAATTGTGAGGAAATATCTAGTGTTCAATAAAACAGTTGTTTCATAGTTTTTCAAATCATGATTATAAACTATGGAACTTGTCTATAGTCCCAAAAGGGAACGTGGTTGGTGTATGGTTTGTCAAACAGTGTTTCTAAACCATAAACACATGAAATTAATGATACGAAATCCTCTGTAATGACTATTTATGTTACATTTGGACCCACAATTATTTTTATAGTAATACCACTCAATTTATAAGTTTCCTATGGCCTACCCTAATGAATTCCACTCCTCTAAAGTTATATTTTAGCAAGTCCAAGTGGGTTGAAGATCTGAAATTGAGGTATGTGATGTAATAACTTCTATTCTTAATATTTTTCTTCCTAATATACCTCTATTATCTTCATAATATTCATATATCCAGTATGAGAGTACTTTATCTATGGAGTTTAGTGCCAACTAATGATGAATTGTTGGTTTATTGGTATAATGGTGGTGGTTTTGATGTGTCAATGACATCCACTTTGACCAAAGTTAGATCTCTCATGAACAAAGAATGTTTCTAGGTAAGTCATAATATATTGATCATCATGAGACTATTATTCTTAAATATCACATTGAATCTCCTTTATATTTACAAATTGATGATGTATTTATGTTCATTGGTTATACATAAGGTTCACTTTTAGAATTGGAAAGGAGTTATTGATCCATTATTCAATCAAAAATAGATCTGGTGAATTGGAATCCCATCCTTTGACATAACTCAGAATTAGTTATGTTGATGGACTCTATATGGTATGATATTACAGTACCACATTTCTTAACATGTAATCTCTCTAAGTATCTTTTATAAAACTGTTTCTTTATGAATTTAAATTTGAGTTATTCATCATTGATAAGTGAGATAGTTCTTCATGGTTGTGCAATGTGACTTGGTCTTTGATCCTTTATCAAACCTTTGATTGCTTCATAAAAAACATTGAGGTAAGAATTTCCCTACCATTTGGGGATCTCATATACACATGTTTTCTTATTATGATTCTTATGTTGGTATACTTTCTCAATCATTCTTGATTGTGATTTCAAGTGGGTGTGGGTGTAGCCCTTGAGTCCCGTTTATGATTATTAATACCATGAGTATGCTTGTATCTTGTTTGACCATGTTTTTTGTTGATCAATTTTAATATATGTTTCAAAAATATTATCATGATAATACTATACGATTGTCTTGTATTCTCTCCCCTATTATGTGGGTTACTATTTCTTTGGAGGTGTTATTCTTGGTACTTAGAATCAGTGGACCATTATGATATACTTATTCTTGAGAGTGGGAGTGTGCATGACTTGCGATGATGGTGATGATGGACCTAGGACATGATAGGGTTATGGAAACACTTCATGGATTCTGTGTAACATGATTCACTCAATTCAAAGTGGATTCCAGGTACCATGATCACTCAATGACTAGTGTCTGCTGAGTATCATGAACAATCAATGCCTAGTGGATGCTGAGCAACAAGATTTACTTGATGCCTATTGAATGTTGAGTAGCATGTTCACATGATTCATTGAGGATTTTAAGCAATGTGTTCACTATCCATATGATTTTTTTGATTACTACTGACATATTATAGTTTATCCTTTAAGTATGGAGCTGAAGTAGGTATCCCTGAGGGTTTTTGGTATCTTGGTTAGCACAATACCATTTAGTACATGATTGTATATTTTGTAATATTTATTGAGAAATTGTTGTTATCATGGAATAAACTTATTGTAATTATTTAGACTTATTAAGGACACATTGGTGGTGTCATTATAAGTTTTATTACTCACTCCCTAAATAAGAATCTCAATGTGCATATAGAATTCATGTATAGGAACCCAAGAAAGGGAAAAGGGACCATGTTAGTTAGTGATATTTGGAGCATAGAGTTGGAATACCATCCTGAGTTATAAGGCTCTTGGAATAAAAATTTATTTGTGAGTGAGTAATTATACTTTATAAACCAATTTTTATTACCACATTAAGGGATCAATTATTTATTTGTATGACCTATGTGTTTTTAATTATTAAATTTTGATACATAGTTTCACACATATTAATATTATTATTATATTTATATTTTATTTATGTTTATTTGTGTATAGATATGATACTAAGGATATAGTCTCCCCACTGATGGTGTTCATCCCCTCACTGCTAGCCAGTATGCACTTTTATACGGGGTGGTGCACATGAGTTCTTATAGTTCTATAACATAAACCAAGTGGTTTTCTTTAGGTTGTTACATCTAAAAAGTTGAGAAAATTTAGAATGAATTTGAATTTTCAATTTAGTGGATGTTTTATTTTGAGAATTGGAACTCAAAATGAGATTCCAAGAGTTTGAGGGTCTTACAAAGGTTATTTCAGATGATAAACAAGGTCGATTTGGTTTCAAGGATGATCAGGCGAGTGATAGAGAAGAGGCTAGGATGTCCAGACTACTATAGTATCCATTAACCATCTAGTGGGGATTTTGGTGATTTTTAGTGGGGGTGATTTGGTCTTTTTAGTGGTTAACCCCTTAGAAATTAGTAGGTAATGGAGTCTTGAGGAGATCCATTTGTCCTATACACCCCTATCCTTTATAATTTGATTCCCATTGATCTAGGGGTGATCTTAGGTGTGTTTTCATGGTAGATTCAAGGTACGATCTTTGTTTCTCTTTTGTTCTTGATCCCTCCTTTACACCCATTTAATTTTTAGGCAATTTCCATTAGGAAATTGATGAATATTTTACCCATTGTAGTTTTAGAGGATGAAAAGTGACTTTAAATGAGGTTTTGGTCATTTTACGGTTTAATAGGGGCTAGACCATGTCATGTTCTAATTCATTATGCTCATAAGGATTTCCTTTTAAAAATAGGGAGTTCAACACACCCTATCTGGGTATGGTCATGGGTGTGGAGTGTGGGGATTATCCCTATTGATCATGGATAAGATGGATTCCCAACACTATGGTTCAATGATTTTTGGGTCTAAAATTACCATGTTTATTCCTAAATTTCATGGAGTGTATCGATGGTTAATCTCCTAGTAACGATGTGATTTATTCCCCCATGGCTCTGGTGAATACTTCCATGCCGTGGTGTCATTAGTTTTGGATTAAAAAAAACCAAATTCATTTCATAGTCTTCTAATAGAGTCAAAAAAATTGATTAATTTGTGTTACATATTCATGATAAATGTTTATATGCATTCTTGACACATTTTCCTTATATTTACCCTCTATTTTCCCCTCATTTTTAAGGATATCTAATCTAGTTGATTATAGGGTGAACCATGACTCCCTCATTCTTCTTTATGTAGAATAGATATATATATATATATAAATACTTACTTGATAATATTGGACCTCCCTGCTTCCCTCTCTCTCCCTCTATCTACCTCAATTCTTATGTTTTTGATACATCTTTGATTTCATTTGATCTCTACAAGTAATCCTAACCTTGATTACATCATATATTATTATTTATTATTAGATTATTATTTTGGAACTATAAAATGATAAATTTAAATCTAATATAGGTTCCTTGGATCATTAGGAATAATTAATGTGGCGATCCTTGTCAATTTAAGATTTTCATGCTTGAGGTAGGTGTCCCCTAAGCTTTCCTTATGGTTTAGGAAGTTAATTTTGCATTTTATATGTTGTGTGATATATGGTATTTCCATTCAGGTGATGAAACCTTTGATTAAATAATTATTTTATTAAAATTAAATTTTTTATAATTTAGTAGAATTTTCATACATAGAGTGAACAAAGAGTCAGGGTAAATGGTGGACCTTTTGCACTAGTTGTACATTTTGACCACTGATGGCCAGAATTATAATTTTAATCTTATACCCTATGTTATGTGAAAACCATGTGATGTAGTAAATAAATAATTATGAGGATATAGTGAAATTGATAGGTTCTCTTTGGAATCTTGAGTAGGGATAAGATATGAATTAGGATAATTGTTTTCGGTTGGACATATGGAATTGTGTAGTGCCCTAGATCCTTCAGGTTAGATGACATGAGATAGAAATGAGTAAACATAGAGGACCTATATAGGGTAGTTATTATTTATCCTTGGGGGAGTGGTGGGAGACTTATTAGGGCCATCCTTGGTTGTCAACTTAGACTCAAGCACATCACATGGTGAGACTTGGGAGACTAGAACTATATCATTGTGTTTGGGTTGATACATAGGGATGTATTACTCCCCAAAGTGAAAATATTTTCCCATGGAAAATGTGTTTGTTAATGATTAATTTATTTTTAAGTGATTCTTAGGAAATTACCTAAGATTCAAGACATGATTTTAACATTGAAAACATAATTAATAAGATTTATTAAATGTGATTTTTATTTTTATTATTTTTGGTTGGGGACCATGATGTGATTACAAGGATCTGGTATTCCCATTATTATTATTATTATTATCAGGGGGACTTGATGTGATTCTAAGGATCTAGTGTTCTAATTATAATTAATATTATTTGGGGACTATGTTTTGATTCCAAGTATCTTTTATTCTAATTATTATTATTATTAATGGGGTATCTTGATGTGATTCATAGAATCTAGTGTGCCCATTATTATTATGATATGGTTGGAGGAACTTTATGTGATTCCAAGGATCTGATGGGCCTATCATTATGATATGGTTGGGGGAACTTGATGTGAAGGATCCTATATTCCCATTATTATTATATTTTTGAGGGACCTTGTAATTATTACTTGGATATGGTGTTCCCATATTTCTATAAACATGATTATAGTTCTATTGAAAGAGACGTCCAACACTAACCAAAATATGTATAGTCCATCCTAGGTGTCACAATTCACCCTATGATCATTGATGATTATATATTTATTTATTTTATGATTCAAGGGTATTATATTTATATATTTAGATAATTATGTAATATTCATAAACTTTTCATTTAACATATATGTATATGACCTCGTTAGTGGTTCCCAACTAAGTTATGTACTCAAAGCTTGCTCAATCAGCCATTACACTTGGGTACCTGAGCAGCCTTTACTATTTGTAGGTTCAGGTTGGGTAGAGACCTAATATTGGATTGATTGAGAAGGATATCTTGAATGGGATTAATAGTGGGATGTGGTGAGGCTCAAGGGTGTAGTATAAACTCATCACACTTTACAAATTTATTTTACCTTGTATGTGTGTGTGTTTATTTTTGTTCCATGAGTAACCAGTTGATTTACTGTCAATATGAATGAATCCATTTATTATTGATGGCTTTTGTTTTTTATTTTTTCTATATATTCTGATGTTTATTTAAAATTTTATATGATATTTGGTTATTTACACTATTATTTCAACTCTGATATGAGGGTATAGTCACTCCACTACCACAACTTAGACTCTCACTACTAGTAGGAAACCTATAGCATATAGGGAGGTGCTCTTGAGGTTACACAGTTCCATTGGTATAATTAATATTCATAGTGATTTGGGTCAATATTTTTCAAAGTCTTATAAGAGTATTCCTTTACTTATTTAACTATTTTGGGAGTTGGTAGACATGTGATATATGAATGTTTTAGATATTATGAAGGATATTAGACTGGTGCATCATAAAAAAATTTTCTAGTAAAAATTATATGTTACTAGTGGATTGGGATTAATTTTATAGTTTTTTAGTTTTATAGTTGACTAATTTCATCTTTTATAACACACATGATGTTCAGATTTACGATTTTTTATATATATTTTTTTGGATCTTGGCCTATTGAAAAGAGATTAGTTACTCTTCATTTGAATCTTAGACCATTGTAAAGAGGTGTCTAATGCATCATATTTGGCACATAGGATCCACATGAAATATGATTTATTTGGATGGTTATCGCTAATATTCTTTATAATGATAATCTATGTGTATTCTGTATTGAGGTGCTCAATGATGGTGACCAAGCAATCCATCAGTGTACAAATTCATAGATACCCTAATAAGCCAATATAGGTACTTTATGCCTTAGTAATAGACCCTTTTAGGGTGGTTACTAAATAATTTTAGTCACTTAAAGTGTCATTAATAACTTATAAGGTGTTTTTCCCATATATCTTGGTGATTAAATTATAATTATCCAAACAATGGGTTGTGGTCACTCGATACATATTATATAGGATTATGTTGTTACACACACACACACACATTCTAATAAGGTTGAGATTCATGAGGGAGTAGTCCCATACGTGTATGCCCTATGAGAATCAACATTGTGTGTAGGAAGATGACTTAGAATGTGATATTTGATGAATTTACGATTCGAGAGGCCCTAGAGTGGGTATTTTGATTGTTGGTTATCATGTTATGCTATATATGAGAGCATAGAGGTGTTACCCATGAGATATAACTTACATGATATGTGGTCTATGGATTAGGTAAGAGAGAGATTAGTTCCATGAGACAGATCTTAGGACTTAGGGGTGAGCTGAACATTATAATTAGGAAGCATGATGTTTTTCTCATATAGTTTTTTAGATGTGAACTGAAAAGGTAACCTGAGAGAGGGGATATCTTAATAATTCAAGTGAATTATTGGTGTAAATAATGGGAAGGTACCTCAAGTTATGATAATAGTATATGTGGGGTGATACTATTATAGACATGTGATGCCTAGAAATTCTTTAAATGATAAGTACTTAAAGTACGACTACTTTTGATATTTAAGAATAAATTTAAGGGTTGGATTATTTAAATTCCTGGTCATGTATAATTAAAAAGAACCTTTAGGATCCTAGAAGAAGTATAGGTTGATGCTTGTGATTGACTAAATAATACCTAGATTGATGGGTGATCATGTGATAGACATAGAATAGGTTAAATGATTAGTTTGAACTTGATGAGACTAACATGCCATAAATAATAACTAGTGAATTATGTGCCTAAGGAAACATAACACCATCAGTCTAGTTACTATTCATAGTGATCCGATCCAGGATGTTACAAAGTCATATCAAAGGGAGGTTTTATAGGGATATACTAGAGCATAAACCTATTGGGGTTGTATGAGATCAAGATGGAGTGGTTCGTTGTTGCGCGGTGCTGATTAGATTTCTAATCAGTGAGAAACCATGTATAGAATGATGACTAGTGGAATTTATAAGATACTTTGGGGAATGTTTTCCCAAGGGACCATGGATGAAAATGAAAAGTTCCCTGAGGAAAGGGATGTCCATGGGAATGGATTTATTATTTGATGATAAATAGGAATTAATCCTGTATGATGATGATGAAAATATGGATGATGTGGTGTTAGGAGATGATAGCGGATGATGATGGACAAGGAAGAGTGATACACATATATGTTTGAACATGATGAGGTTTCTATCAAGGATATGTATAAGGGTAACCATATGGAATAGAGAAAACATTTGACTACTTGAGGGTGTGACTCCCATTGTAGAAAAGTATTTAGCAGATTCTGATGATAATGTTTCTATGAATTGGAAATTAGAGTAATTGATAATTCATGTTAGTGCTCAGGTATGAGTGAGATAACCATATCTAGACTGTATGTTTGATAATGGACGAAGCATGGTAAGTGGTGATCAATAATTTATTTCGATGGGGGTAAAAATGGATATAATTCCATGAAAAAGATTATTATATCAGTCATAGAAGATTGAACCTTGTGCTGGAAGGGTTGTTGACATAATTAGACTAATTTGATATTATAATGTGGTTATGGATTAAGTTTGAGAATTGGTGTCTAGATCAGGATGGATTAAGGTGATTTGATAGTGTGTTAGATCAATACTATGTCAGTGCTCCAAATGAGATCATGGAATTTATTAGGGATGGGGGTGATTCCACCATAAAAATTTACCAAATGTCATCTCTATACTTTAGTGAAAGATTTAAATGATATCAAGACTCTCTAAGGTTTAAGGAATCTAGATCGAATGGGTTAATTATATGTTAGTATCTAAAGTTAAAATTTTTTAGGAAGTTCAGATAGAGGTGGTCTAACTTACACTTTTGTGTGTAGTTGGACACTGTAAGTTGGAAATTATGAGAGGTGCATTGAATTGGATACAAAAAACTTATTTGAAGAATTGACTGGGTATTTTGATGAAAATAAAATTAATAGATCCATGTGATTTCAAGGTAGAGACAAATATAATTTGGTTGGATTTAGGGTGAGGAACAATATCATCCTTTTACCAATGTTTTAGTATAAATCTAACTACAAGTATTTAGGGACCATACTAAGTTAGTCATTGGACCACATAAATGAATTTCAACCGGAAATTTCGATGGTGACGAATGTCATGGCTTAAAATTTTATATATGGGAAAATGAATATGGAATGGAGAGACAATGTAATAGTGATAAATAGAATAAATACATAATGATGTCTTATAATATCTTAGTATGAGTAATCATTGACTCGGTGCTTCAATGATGGTAAAAAGTGGTGTCTCATGTTTTGATGTTTGAGCGCCTTATAATAGGAGTAGTATAGTGGAAGTGAATTTGGTGTTATGTGATAGAACAAAGCCTGTTGGGAGTTATGATTTAAATCCAATTAGACTTATCAAGGATGATAATTTTCATGGTAGTGATATTTCAACACCCTATTTCCCAAAAATTTGAGAAAATTAAAAAGGAATTTGACTTTTCAATTTAATGGATGGTATTTTTTGAGAATCAGAACTCAGAATGATATTATAATAGTTTTATAATCTTAAAAATGTTATTTTGGATGAGTAAATCAGTCATGTTTTCATTTATGATACTTGAGAGAGTGTTGGAGAAGTGGTTAGGGTTGATTAGATACTTCAACATCCACCAGTCTATTAATGGGGATTCTGGGTTTTTTTTACAAGTATGATTTTTTCTTTTTTGGTGGAGATACCTAATTTAGAAATAATGGGTGAATTAATGAGGTATATTATTTTATCTTCACCCCTCCCCTAAATCCTTTTTTCCCCACGTGTGTGTGTGTGTGTGTGGGGGGGGGGGGTATCTCAGGGTTATTTTCATGGTGGAATCAAAGTGTGATCTCTATTTTTTCTTTGTTATTGATCCCTCTATCATATCCCTCTTGTTTTAGGTGATTTCATTTAGGAAATGAGGAATATTTTACCAAATGAAGTGTTATAGAGTGAATTGTGACTTTAAATGGCATTTTGGTCATTTTATGATACAATAGGGGTTTTATCACATCATTTCCCAAGCCATGTTTCACATGGAGGCCCCTTGTGTAAAATGGGGATATCAGCACATTGAGGTTGGGTGTGGTCACAAGTGAGGAGAGTGAAGAGTATCCCTATAGACCATAGACATGATGGCATAACTATTCCATGGTTTAAGGAATAGTGGAACTAAAACAGACAAGGATTTTCATCCACACCTTGGTGTGTCACCATAGTTGGTATCTTAGGCATGGTGTGATCAAATCCAGCATAGTTATGAAAGATAGATCCACACAGTGGTGTTGGTAGTTTTGGATTTTTGAAACATCCAAATGGATTGTTTGGTCTTTTAGGGGAGTTATGACCATTGATGAGGATGTGTGTGATATTTTTGGGAATGTGTTTAAATGCATTCTTAACTCGTTCCCCCTCTATTTAACCTATATTCTTTCTTACCATTCCAGGATTTATAATCCAAACGATTCTAGGGGGATCATGACTCCCTTATTCTCCACATCCAAGACTCAATATATATAGATATGGAGTGCATTCCTTAGTGATTTTGGACTTATCTCTCCCCCTTTCTCAATTATTGTTCATTTAAAGAGTAATTGATTGTGTTTGATTCCTATGAGTAATCCTAACCCTATTTATGCCTTAGATAACTTCGTCTTCTTAGTTTCTTGATCCAAAACTCTAAACCATAGAATTTGGGGATGATCTTGGGTCCTTTTCTTTCCAAGATCAATTTGTGTAGTGACCCTTGAGAATTGTGGATTATTATTATAGAGGTAAGTGGTCTATAATCTTTCCCTATGGTTTATGTAGTTAAGTATGATTTTGACATGAAATGTGTTATATGGTCTCTCTACCATGGGAAACTGACCCTTAAATCAAATGAAAATTTAATTTAAAATGAAAAATTTCTAATTAAATAGAGTTCCCATACATAGAATGCACAAAGTATGAAAAGAGATGTTGGACCCTCATGCATTGGATATAAATTTCTTCTACTGACGACCAGGAGTATAATTGTAACTGTATACCATGTGTTATGTGAAACCCATTTGTGGCACTAAATAAATAATTATGAGAATATAGTTAACCCGATAGGTTCTCTTATAACTATTGAGTAGGGATGATATATGAATTATAATAACTGGCCTCGGTTGGATATATATAATTGTGTGATACTTTAATGCCTTCAGGCTAGATGAAATAATAAATAAATTAATGAATGTAGAGGACCTTGATAAGTGCCTTAGTATTTACCTTCATTTGAGATTGGTGAAAAACGTTTTAGGGGAAACCTTAGGTGTCACCTTAAACCCAAAGGAAAAACCTTGCGAGTCTTGGGAGGCCAGAACATTTGCATTATGTTTCTGTTGATACCTAGAGATTTATTATATTGCAACCCAACTTTTTCTTACATTAATATTACATCATTAAAAAAAAAACATAATAGTTATACATTCAAAGATATAAAGGTTTAGTTTCTTGGGAAAATTCAGACCATACATCACTTTTACATAAACAAATTAAACATTTATTTAATTTATTCTTAATTATCCTTAAAAAATATCACATTATTCTTAGTACATGTAGTCACCTATGGATATAAATCAAAGAAAGGAGTGTGGTAAAAGCCTAGTAAGAGCATAAATAAGAGACACAAGTCATTATAACATGGGTGAGCATAGTCAACATAATCATATAATAAGAAAATGATCATCATCATAACAATGAGGGAAACATTTTATTAAAGCGTGGAATGTGGAAATTCATAAAATGAAATATCATCTCGTAGTGTTAAAATACCACACATAGTTATGAACAATTATAACATCATGTTCACACACAACATATGTGAATAATCATAATAACATCATTGTGAACAAATATGGAATACTATTCATTAATAATACACATAATATCATGAGATACGTCACATTAACCAATGAATTAGAGGGATATATAATTCTAGGACCACCCATTACATCATAACATTTACATTATCATGCATACCATGTAGAACATATAACTATCATAGTCATGAAATAACCCATGGAATGGAATTAATTTTAAAAGGATTTAATTGAAAATAATTTCATGAATAAAATTTTGGGGTTCTAAAATGAATAAGTAAAATAATAATTGGTATAAACATCATCATTATTGAGTGATGAATAAACAAATAAAGAGGATTCAAAGATGTCTTTTGGAAAGAAAATTATTTTTTTGGAAAATCTCTATAGTTGGATTAAAAATTAAGGTGGAAACATGTATATCCCCGAAATGAAAAGTGGAGAATAATGGAACAATAGTTCAAGAACATTATAGGAATATCCATACTAAATATGCCATGAAATAGGGATAACCCAAAGAAAGGAAATTGGGTTCGAGAATACCCTTATATTAAATCCCACTTTATTTTATTGATTTTTCACCTATTGAATAATAGAAAAATATTTATTAAAAAATTGATATAGAAGTGAATTATTTTTATTTTACCACTATTTATCATTTTTAATCATTTTATTATATTTTTTTTTAATTTTCATGGTTATAGGGTAGTAATTTTAATATCATGTTTTCCTTAAAAACTTCCCATTCTGCTTCAGTTTTTCTATTTTGTTAAAAGTCATTTATACATAAGTATAATTAATTCTAGAAGCTTTTAATACACATTATAAAATTTATATATATAATTTTCAATTCATACTATTCATCCATGAATATGGTTATATGTGTTGACATAGAAATGTTTCCGTAGGTAGTTAACTGACCTTTGATGAGACATTATCAGAAGAGCAGGAATGGGAAGTTTAAAATTTATATATGTTATAATTATGATACTTATAGTATGTTAAAATAATTAATATAATTTTTAAACATTGCCCAAATTATTTTATAATATTTATTTTTGAAAGGGGTGGTGAAAAAAGAAAAATAAAAATAAAATGAGAGTATAGTTGAAAGATACTTACTCTTTTTTGTTGTATCTTCCCTTGTATGAAATTATAAATCCCTTGATGTTTAGAGTTAGTTTACACTAGAATATCCCTAGGTATTATTAGGGTCTTGAGAAGGATTATTTTGATATATAATTGGTTTTTTAAGATAGGTATGAGTGATTTTCCAAGGGAAGGACGAGGGGTTATTTATACTTGAGGAGAGGGGAATTTTGAGAATAAAATATTAATTAAAATAATATATCAATGGTAAAACTTATAACCGTAAATTTATTAAAATATAAATCATATATAAATATAATATAATGGGTTTTAATAATTTAAACCTATTTATAATTTTAATTCATTATTTTACAAAAAAGAAAAGTGGAAAAAATGAAAAAATGTTATTTTAAGCGATCACTTCTAACTTTAGGTTTTAGAAAATGATTTTTAGGTTTTGAATTTTAGTTTATTTTATTTTAATGAATCATTTATGAAATTAAATATTTTTTTCCAAACATAAAGTTATAAAATTAGTTGGACATTATTATATCATGAATTATGTAATTAAAGATACTCTGGTTTTTGTGAAAAA
Organism: Viscum album; assembly: GCA_963277665.1. Classification (NCBI taxonomy): domain Eukaryota; kingdom Viridiplantae; phylum Streptophyta; class Magnoliopsida; order Santalales; family Viscaceae; genus Viscum; species Viscum album. The sequence goes on from OY728153.1 coordinate 913,475,798, forward strand.
CTATATTTTTATTATTCACCTAAAAATTAAAGTATTTCAGAAAATTACCAATAAATAAACCTTGGACAATTTCAACATGTTTATTTCAAGAATTATATTAATTTTATCAAAATAAATTTCTAAAATTGGTAGTTTTAATTTTTAATATAAAAATTATTATTTTTACAAAATACTTTAATATATAATTTATTAAAAATGTGCTTATATTTTCTTTTAGTTTTTTAATTTTGATATTTATTTTTTTGAATTATAATATTTATATATACCTAATTAATCATGATAAATATTATTTATATCAAAATTTATTTTTTAGGTTAAATTACTATTTCAATAGTCAGGTTACTATTTCCAAAGATCAGATTATATTTCCAATAATCAAGTAGCTATTCCAATGGAAACATTAAAATTTCAACAGTCACATTACTATTTAAATGGTCATATTAGACATTATAAATAGCACTTTACTCTTTCACACAATATTCAGATCAATTCCTCCAAAGGTTATATATTTCCATTTTATATAATTTTGATTGGTTTACTAATATTTTGTTTAATTTCAATAGATTTATTCATGGGAGGGATGATTATAATGGATTGGGGTGATCCATATTTTCCAATTTTAGTATTTTTCATTTTTCTATTTTTCCCTTATAATAATTGGAATTTTAAAGGGGCTATTCATTGACTAATGTAACAATTTTCAATAATGGAATAATGTTTTTTTGGTTTCTTTTTATTTTATATGTGTATAATATTGTATAATATAATATAATACACATTTATTTTAAGAAAAAAAGATCACTTATAAACTATGGGTTCTTATATTCTTCCCCTATTTATAAATTTCAACCCCAAAATCATAAATCATATTATCAGTTGAGAATATGTGAGGGTTCTTCAGTTTTATTGTTTCCTCTAGTTCCCATGTAACTTCTTCATACTTATGGTTCCTCTACAACAATTTTACAAGGTGAGTTGTCTTGTTATGTATAAATTTTTCTTTGTGGTCCAAGATATTTACCAGCTGATCCTTATACTAGAGGTAATTCTCAATTTGTACCACGTTTGGATTTAGTACACGTGAGGGATCAAGTATGCACTTTCTCAAGAGATATACAAGGAATATATCATGAACTTTAGAAATATTTGGTGGAAGTGAAATATGATAGTCTACTGCTCCTATGCTTCTAAGGATATCCAAGGGGCCATTGTACCTAGGGATTAGATTCCATTTCTTTCAAAACTGCATGACTCTCTTACACAGTGATATTCAATGAAAAAAATTTGTCTCCAATTTCGAACTCTAAGTCACTTCATCAGTTTTAAGAATAGATCTGTTTCTGAATCTGAGTAGATTTTATATATTGTTGGGTAACATGAACCTTCTATATCATCTCTTTCACAAGGTCAGTTCCTAGTACATTTTATTTTCCAACTTCATCCCAACATATTGGAGTTATACATATCTACCCAATATATCTTTATATATATCCATTTGAGTAATTTTATAAATTATATTTTTGTATGAGAACTCACCTAATGAGAGATTTTTATCCCATCCTACTTTTACTTCCATTGAGTTATCTCTTAGAATATCATTGATTGTCTGAATAGTCCTTTCAGATTGGCCATCAGTTTTGGGGTGATTGGACGTATTGAAGTTCAATTCAGTACTCAAATCATGTTGAATACTTCTCTAGAATTTATATGTGAACCTTGGATAATGATCAGAGATGATAAAAAGTGAAACCCAATGAAGCCTCACTACTTCCTTCACATATATGTTGGATTTTGTAAGTGGAAATATTCTAAAATAGAAATTAAGTGGGTAGTATTCGTGAGTTGATTCACCACAACCCATATCACATTGTTTTATTTGGATGTATTTGGGAGACCGGTGAAAAATTCCATAGTGACATTCTCTCATTTCCACATGTGTACAAGAAAATTTTTCATCATCTCTTTGGACCTCTGTCACTTTGCATTAACTTGATGACATGCCAATAATCATGAGATATACTCAGTAATGTCCTTCTTCATGTTATCCCACCAAAAGTGTTCTTGGAGATCATGATATATCTTAGTACTTCCAGGATGAATAGAGAAAGGTGATCTATGTGCATTATTCAATAGATCCTCCTTTATCTCATATTATGAAGGCACACAAAGCCTTGTTCCAAACTAAATCAAACAATCATCATTGATGTATAACTCATGTGGCTCCCCTTCATTTACTGTTTTTACCCTCTTTTGTAGCTCCCAATCATCCCTTTGTGCCTCCTTGATCTTCTCTTGGATAAATGGTTGGGAAATAATTTGAGAAAGGTGGGATTTATTCCTTACTATTATGATTTCTAGATCCATCCTTTTCATATCCATGATGATAGGGTCTTTCTCAATCTATATCATAGATAGAGTATCAAGTTATTTTTTAATAAAAGCATCAACCACCCTATTCTCCTTTCCTGAATGATAGTGAATAGAGAAATCATATTTATATATTAGATCTAACCATACTATTTGATTCATGTTGATCTCCTTTTATGTGAATATATACTTTATTCTCTTATGGTTGGTATATATGTCACACTTCTCACCATAGATATAGTTCCACTAAATATTTAGGGATAAAATAATAGCTTCTAACCCTAGGTCATGAGTATGGCAGTTTTTCTCATGGATCTTTAACTGTCATAAGGAAGAAGTTATTAATTTATCATTATGTATGAGTAAACAACCCAATAATTTCTTTGAATCATCGATTTATATCATAAAACCTTCTCCACTTATTGGAAGTGTGAGTACATGAATAGTTATCACCCTCTTTTGATCTCCTTAAAGCTTTCCTCACATTATTATTTCCAGAATACTTTACCAATTTCCATATTAACTTAGTTAGAGGGATAGAAAATTGTGAAAAATTTCTCATAAAACATAAATAGAACCCTACTCATCCAATAAAACTATGGATACATATGAAACTAGTGGTTTTAAGCCATTCCTCAGTTGTGTTTTTCTTGGAAGGTTCGACAGATATTCCCTCACTTGTGATCATGTGACCCAAAAATGTGACTTTATATATCCAAAATTACCACTTTTTGAACATAGAATACATTTTATACTTCTTTAATGATTCCAAAAAAATCCTTAGATTCCCTTAAAGTTTTTATTTTCTCATGAATTAAATGAGAATATCGTTAATAAAAACTATAAAAAATTTGTTGAGTTAATATCTAAAGAATCTATTCATCAAATCTATGAATATTTTAGTGGAATTAGTAAGTCTGAAGGGAATCCCAACAAACTCATAGTTCCCATACCTTGTATTGAAGGATATATCCTGAATATATTCCTTCATTACCTTTAGTTGATGATATCCAGAATGAATATCCACCTTTGAGAAGTATTGAGATCCTTGTAGTTGATCAAATAAGTCATCAATCATTGGTAGGGTATGTTTTTTATTTATGGTGATCTTATTGAGCTCCCGATAATCTATATACAACCACATTGATCCATTCTTCTTCTTGAAAAATAGAACCAGTGCACCCCAGAAAGATGCACTTGGGTGTATGAACCCTTTGTCTAAATGCTCCTGCAACTGCTTCTTTAAATCCTCCAATTCGATCTGGGCCATGCTATATGGGAATTTGTACTTAAGAGTGGCATAATGTATATGTTGTATTGATAACTATAACTCATGATCTGGGGGAAGTCTGGGTAACTCTTCTATAAATACATCAGTGTATTCCCTCACAATGGGAATTTTCTCTAGGTTGATACACTCCTTTGACTCAAACATTTGGGAAAGGGATGCTTCTTTACAGGCCATCAACACTGAAACCATTGAGGGATTTTCTGAAGGAGATTCATAATCTTCCTTGAATTTGTATAAGAGCATTTGATGGTTGAAAATATGAAAATATACTTCCTTTTATCGACAGTTGATGCGTTATCTATATAATTAGAGCCAATCCCTACCTAGTATAGCATCAAATTCCACCAAAGGAAGGACTATGAGATTTTCTAGAAGAATATTACCATATACGATAACAATAGAAGATTCAAATACACGGGTTTCATTGATCTTACCAATATATTATTTTATAGATATATCTAATTCAAGGTATCAGGGCTTCGATTCGATAGTTCTAGAAGACTTTCAAGATATAAAGGAATGCATATAACCAACATGAAATAAATTTTTTCCCAATATGTTGTGAATAGTAAGTGTACCTTGTAGAAATTCATTTTTACACCCTACTATAGTAATAGTTATGGAATAATATTTCCCTCTATTATTTTTATTTTGTGGTTACTAATAATGATTACCCTAAAAGAACCATGGTTTAGTGTACTAGCTTACATAGTGTCCTTTCTCCCTACAATTTAAGCATTGGACCATGGGTGGTGCATTAGGAGTTTAGTTCCTTTCCTCCATCAAGTTTGATGAATTCTTCATGTTAATTAAATGTTCATGAGCTTGGTGGAATTCTATCTTGTACTTAAAGCATTTATTTTCCCCTTTAAGACAATACCCATGATGTTTCTTCCCACATTTTTGACATGTGGGTAGTTGGATCCTCTTTCCTCCTATTTCATTTGACCCACCATATTGAAACTCCATCCTTCAATTATTATATCTATAACCATGGGTCCATTATCCAAAATCCATTTCTATTTTGAGAGAACATTGAACCAGTTATTTATAAACTCTAAAGTCTTGTATAGCTAGATCTTTTAAAATGTTTGGTTCTAAACCACTAAAGAATATAACTATTTTCTATCATTTCTGATAATAAAAACCAAGATGTATCTTACAGGACTTGCTAAGGTTTCCTCATAAGCTATAATATATTAACCTTCCTTTTTCTTTAGATATATGAATTCTCTCTATATATTTTTTCAAAGAGTTTGTCAGAAATAGTTGTTAAGAAATATTTTCATAAAGTCTTACCACTTCATATTTTCTATTTCATCCTTCACCTTGGTTTTCTTAATCAATGAAAAACATTTATCGAGTTCTCCATATAAAATATTGATGTCTAGAGTCACCTTCTCCTTCTCAAAATAGTGGATCATAGAAAATATCTTCTCCATTGAGTTAACCCAATGTTCCACAACAAGAGGATCATAAGATCCACTAAATGTCAATGATCATTACTTCATAAAGGACTCAATGTCTAATTGATCCTTCTTGGGTGAAGGTGGAGATTATACATGGTTCAAGTTATTATTCATAGGTCGGGACAACTCGGTAAGCATCTCTATGAAGTTTTGAACTCCACTGCCCATGACATTAGGGATGTCATTTTTCAAATCGTTGCATTTTCCCTCACATGGGTTGTTGTCTTGGTTTCTCCTGGTTCCTATCATTTCTAATATAGAAAAGGTTTGAACAAAATATAAGTCAACAAATATTTAATAATTTATTCTTTTATGTAATTGACACTAAAGGTATATATTATGGGATCTTTATTTTTAGCCTTTTTCTAAAATTATTCTTACAGGATGTTTTACTTATAAAAAGTCTTACACTTATAGTTTTCACTAATTTTTTATAAACCTAATTCCAAAATTAACTAAATCGTGTTGTGATACCAATTATAGTGACCATAATTCATATTACATGACCATTACATCATTTTAAAGAAAAAAACAAAATAATTATACATCTAAGGATCAAAAGGTTTAATATATTAGGAAAATTATGACCATACATCACTTTTACATAATAACACTTAAACATTTATTTTATCCATTCTTCTTTATCCTTATAAAACCTAACGTTCTCCTTGAACATTTAGTCACCTGAGGATATACATCAAATAAAGGGGTGAGATAAAAGGAAAGTAAGAGGAGGAATACGGGGCATGAATATTTATAATATGGGTGACCGTAATCATAATCATCATTGTATCATAAGTTCAGGATCATCATCATAATCCCAGGGGAAACATTTGATAAAGGTATGGAATATGGAAATGCATAAAAATGAAACATCATGTCATAGTGGTCGAATACCACACATAGTTGTGAACAAATCTAGTGTCATGTTCACACATAACATATGTGGATAACAATAACATCATAATTGTGAACAAATATAACATCATTTTCATGAATAATACACATAATCTCATAAAATACATCATATTACCAATGCATTTGAGGGATCTATAATCCTAGTCCCACTGATCACATCATAAAATTAACACAATCATTCATTCCACATATAAATCATAACAATTATAGTCATCAAATAACCCACAAAATGAAATGGGTTTCATAATAATTTTATAATGAATAATTTAATGAATAAAATTTTGGTTTCAATACTGAGTAAAATAAATCAATTTTACTATCATGGTCTTGAATAAAATTTGGTTTATACTTGGCCAATCTAGTAAAATTTTCTTCATAGGAGGCAACAAAGTCTTACACTTTTTACTTCAATTATTTCATTTAAATTCTCAGTCAAACAACATTATTAAATGATGATTATTATTATTTATAATAAATAGATAACCAATAAATGTGTTTAAATAATATATTTTCATAATTTAGTTAATCCTATTCATACCCACAATTCTAATGGCTAGGTAATAACTATAATATTAAATAATAATATTAATAGTATATTGTTGTTTTAAAAACATTTTTCTTGTGTGTAACTCAAGCTATTGAAGAAACTCATTGTTGTGTGTATCATAAGATATCAAAGAAATTAAATTTATTATAAAAGAAATATATTTTAAATCCTCAGGGTATTATATTATATTATAATATAGGTGTTTCATATTATATACATTATTCAGTAAAATGTTATTCTTTTATAATTTCATGGTGTTGCACTCTCCCCACCTTAAATATTTTCCTTCCTCACAATATAAACTTGATTCTGGAAACCAAGTGTTTGATATTTGAAAATTATTTTATTGAAAAACCCACATCATAAAAGGTTTAATAAAACATACACTTAATAAGAGAGTAATTAAGTAATAAACTCATATGGAATAACATATAGATAGTTTTCCAATTAGGAGAACATTGGTGGCGAGTGAAGATTTAGAACTAGAGGAAAAATGAAAATATTTTAAGGGAGTTATAGTGGTCATTGATCATAAGAAGGTGGATGATTGATGGAATGTTAAGGGGATCAAAACCATAAATATTATATGATTTAAAACACTATATAATTCATCATATATAAATGTTATAGGGTAACATTATTTTTCATTTCAATATCATTTTCCTAATGTTGATAAATTATTTTACTGTCTAAGAATATAAATAAATATAATTTCTTAATAAATTTTTATAAACACAATTTAATAATTTTTTGAGCTCAAAACATCATTTAATAAATCTTGAAATCAATTTCAAATCCCCAAGTTTTCATAAACATTTATTATCAAGGATAAAGGTAAAATAACAACCATGGTAGTTTTATGTGAAAACATACAAACTCGTGAAAACAATTTCCCTAAACCACAAAACCTTTTACCTTTATAAGGTCAATTTTTTTTTATAAAACCATTAACTTACTTAATAAAATTAATTTTCTTTATTAAAAACTCATATAAATAATCTTAAAAAACATATAGGCATCTTGAAACATTATCCTTATAATCACCCTTAAAAGATCACTTACAAAGTAATAACCTTTATAGTTAATTCCACATGTCTCTTCTCAAGAAACTATCAATACCCAATGCATAAGACGGATATATTAGACCCACCTATCATAATATAAAATTTACAAGTACCATATCATGAATCAAACACACATTTTTTTTATTTCCATCATGAAAATCCTATGAATTGGAATTTGATACCATAAGAAAAATCACATTCATTTATCTCTAAAAAATGAGAAGAAATTTCCCTTTCTCTTGAAATTTTTTTAAAATGTACAAATTCATAAAAAATTGGAATAATATTCATTGAAAAAATATACAAACTTTTATAGGGATCTTGAGAATTAATAACTACTATGATGGTGGAAAAATCTATTCATGATGTATATATTAAAAAACATTCTATTTTCACTTTTAAAAAAGTACGTTAAAAATTAATCATACATAAATAATTAAAATTATTTATTTTAATTTTTTTAAAATAAATTAAAAAATATTTTAAATGAAATTTTAAAAATATTTTATGTATAAATAACAAAATTCTTGAAACATTTAAAATAACAAGGATATGGAGGAAAAATAGTTTAAAACATTTAAAACAATGTTTTAAAGAAAAATCTATTTCCTAAAGTCCTGAATCACTTCATTCAGCTTATAAATTCATAAATAATAAACTTATACAATTATATATTTTATTAATAACACTTTTAAAGTTCATTTTATTATAATTATTTGTTTCATTTCTTTTTTTACCATGTTCTATTTATTTACCAAATTAGTTAGGCTTATTTGAGACTTTTTGAGGTTATTTGGTGCATAATCTCCAAAATAACTTTTGTGCATTAACCATGGTCAAAGGGAACATGGTCACATCATCTCAAAAATATAAAATATGTTATAATTAAAAATTTTATACATTAAATACACTATTAACACTATCTATCTAAGGTGGTAATGAAAAATGAAATATGTTATTCATAGTGGTGGTAGTCTGAACACATACATGATTGATGTTTTAATTTTTCTAATGAATGAAAATGAAATAAATAAGATGAATTTTTTACTTTATATAATAATAATAATAATAATATAAAAATCATATTTATTTATTAAATATATCTTTACGACTAGCCACATGAGTTAGAAATAAAAAACAAATTACATCGGTTTGTGGAGGTGGTAGACCACACATACACCTGAGCGATGTTTCCATTTTTCAATAGATGGGTGGTTAAGAAGGTAGATAATATTTTATATTTATATATTCATAATAATTTCATACAAATAATATATATACATTAAATCCATCATTATAACCATCCATACAAGGCAATGATGAAAAATTAAAACAAATTGCTCTGTGTAGGTGACATTCCATGCATATGGATAAGTAGAGTTTTTATTTTTAATAGGATGGATAAGAGATAGAAAAAAGTTATTAAATATTCATAATAAAATTTAATTATATTCAAGATACTGATTTATTTATTTTACTATGTTTATACCTCCTACTTGGATATATTACATTGGATTACACATTAAGTATTATAGGATTTTTTTGTGTAACCGGTATTGTTTCCCTATGGAAGTGGGGATGACCACATTGGTTTAAGGTTTAAACATTCCAATTGGTTTCTAACAGCATTGTTCATAGATCCGGAAACATCCAATGATTCTATATCCATTTAGACCTACTTTCCAAAGGTAGGTGATCATTAGTTGTGAACCAATGAGGCTTAAGAATTTGCATTGGTCGAGAGGATGGGAGGTCGGACTCATCACACCTTTTTAGGGGGAATTATTGTCTACTCTGGGACTCTCTTTATAGATTTTAGTTATGTTCATGAATCCTTATTAAATTACCAAGTATGAAAATGATCCTTCCTTTAGATATGAAAATCAATGATTAGTATGTAGAATGATTTAGAGAATCTTTTATATGTATTCGAGGTTCTTCATCGATATAGAATCATCTGTATTTGTTAAAGATTCTTAGTTAATGGTATCCTTAAACACATTATATAGAAATCTCTTGGTCATTATGATAACCATACTAGTTTTAAAGCCACTCAGTGGGGCACTTGAAGTTTATTGTCGTTCAAAAGGATATGGATTATTTCAGAGTTGGGATCATACCCGCAAATGGGCTACCTACGTATCCTTGTTTAGAAAAGGAATTAGAACCCACGTAGTTCGAGTTGGGAAGTATGAGGTTTATGCATGGTTGATGGATCAAAGAAATATGTCATAATTACTTTTACGCTCTAAGCTCACGTGAGTCATGATCCGTGTGAGAAACAAGAGGTATTGGTAAAACCTGACAATTGTGCCCCGAAAAGATGCAATTATAAGAAATAATGTGGGACTTTTGTGTGTATGACTTTCTAGATAGATGAGGATTGGGATTTACTTCAGGGAAGAAACCCGAGAACAAGGTACATAATAGAATATGTGCTTTATGGAGATTTGGATACTTAACTTAGGGCTTACTCCTGAGAAGGATGCCCAAATTAGAGGGGAATTATGATTGGGTTTTTGTAACAGCCCAAGATTTTATAAAAAATATTCTTTTTAATTTTATTAATGTCTTGTGTTGTACGCTACACCAAAAGGATCTTGCACAACACGCATCCTTGACTTGCCTTGCATTACACGCAATCGCGACCTTCCTCGATAGTGTGTGTAATACGCAATACCGAGTTTCACTAAACAACGATATGCTATTAAAATATTATTAAAACTAGCCATTATGAATAGTAATAACCACTTTTTAAAATTCTGTAAATCTTATTTTTCAAAATGAACTTCATTTTTGGATTCGGAATACCGAAATTAGCCTAGGGTGAAATTTTGGTATTTTTCTGAAAACTTTCAATTTTTGATGAATAGTGAAACCACTAAGTGGTAGGTTAAAAACTGAATTTTGTATAAAACTTAATTTTACCGCTTCTGTGAATGGAATTTCGAAAATCCGAGAGACACGGTTAATATCAAGGACTAAAATGTGGTTCAATGAGATGAAAATAATTTTTTTGTGAATAGTAACTTTTTACGTTTGTTACCGCGGTTAATAGTAAATAGGGTAACTAAGGGTAAATATGATATTACTATTACCCTAACACATGTCCTAATTCTATTGGACAAGTGTAATTCGACCAAAAACAACCTTATGAATAAAATATGACCATTTAGGCCCACTTGGGTTAGATTAGGACATTTATTATTAATTTATTTAAAGAAAGGTTAAAATAGTTAAAATCAAAGTTTAATAAGTAAATCATTTTTAATATGGGGTTATACATAAGATAAATTCGATTGTAAATATTCATTAGAAAGATAAAAAGATTTCCTACATGATGGTATTTTAATTTTAATTTTTAGACATCAAATAATTTAATTTATTTATGACACAACGATGATGCAGTAATTATATTATTAATGAAATATTGACATAATTGATGTTATAAACACCAAAATAAATGTAATTTGAAAATTTTTATGAATTACACTAATTTTCTAGGTTACTATGATATATTAATGTTGATTTAATCAACTTGGTTCGAACATTTAATTCTGTTATGACTTTCACAAAAATCATATATCAAATAGTGTCAAAATTGACACAAAATAGTTTTTAAATGAAATATTATATTATTAATTGTTATTTTATTCCTAAAAATCTAAGGTTAGGCCAAATGACTTAGATAAGGATATATATATTAATAATAAACAATTTGGGGTTCGTTTGGCATGTTATAGTAAGTGTATTAACCATATAGTGAAAGAAAACAAAAAGACACGGTAAATGTTAAATTATTTAACTTAGAGTTAAATCTAATTGATAAGGTTAAAATAATATCCTAAACTTGTCTAAATTCTATTGGTTGATAGGATTTCGACCCATCCCCACTTTAGCTTCGAAATAAGACCCTTTGGAACCATTATAAACCGATTTTTACTTTAATATAAAATAATATTTTGAGATATTCCTAAGGTGCCCCTCTCCTCCCCTATAAAAGAACACCTCCTCCCCCTCCTCCTCACACCAATTTGAGCACTCAAGCTCGGCCAACCCCTACCAAAATCTCTTCTCCACTTCCCTAGAAACATCCTAGAGGTTCTGGTCTTCCTCAAAGACCAATTCTAGTGCCCTAAGAGGAGGTCTCAAAGAGGCACTTCAAAGAAGAGGTAATTACCGTTACCAATTCTTTCATCTTTATTTCTTCTTCCACTTCTTCTTCTTAGGTTGTTTCATTATGAAGTAATAACATAAGTATCACTCATATACTGATATGTTATTATAAGTATGAAACAACCCTATTTCACCATCTATCCATCCTACGGAAAAAGAAATCACTGCGCGTGCGTACGTACGGAATACCGTCTCCACGCCGTGGTGTAATCTATTTTCCACCACCACCTTACATGGATGGGTATAATGGTGTAAAGAATAACTATACATAGTTATTACAACATAATATTTATTCTGATATATTTTATAATCCACTCCAATTCAATTCAATATTTATAGAATTGATATCATCGCTCGTGCGTACGTACGGACTACCGTCTCCACGACGCGATGAGATTCATTCTCCATGTTAACCATTTAAGAATGATTATAATGTATATATAAGAAATAATAATGAAATATATGAAATTATAAAGCTACTGGATTTATGTATATATATACATATGTATGTCATCTACTTACTTCCATTTCAAGACAATAAGGAAAGGAAAACAGCGTTCATGCGTACGTACGGACTACCGTCTCCATGAACGGTGTTTTTCATTTTATTTATCTACCTATTATATATATATATATATACTGAATATATATGATATATAAATCATATTTTATATTCTGGAAGTGAGTAAATCATGATATAAGTAATAATGATGTCAAGAACAACAAGTCAAAACACCTACGATAAATGAAACGATTTTACCCAAAAACGCTTCTTTAACATGGAATTTACAAAAGAACGGGTTATATAATGTCATAAGTGAACCATATATGATATCATAACAATTAATATGATTCTGTAATAAGTCAATAACATGATTTAAACCATTATACAGGAGCTTCGGACACGTACAAAGCAAATCGGACCTAAGGTAAGGGAAATATCACAATCTCATTTTTATCCGAGATTGTTTATACTTTGGTATTTACTGGGGTGTATTTTATCATCCACATCCATGTTTCCTCAACATGTAATATTTATAAAATAGTTTATATCCAATTTTACCCTTTGGTGAGTTTTTAGTAAAATATATGAAAGGAATATTTTGTCGTTATTCGTACGAGGTACTTTTTGACTTTTTCGACAAAAGTACGAAGAATGTTTTTAACTTATACGGCACGAACGGATTTTTACGGTTTTATAAATCATTATTTTCATGAAGCTTCCTCCAAAAGATTTCATGACTATTTTCAATAAAATATATTTCTTTTAAAATTGCATGATGTTTTGTGAAAAGAAATTGATTTTGAAGAAGAAAGGATATTTTCCTCAAGAATTCAATTCAAGTGTTTTATCAAAATTACATTCCATCTAAGATAATAAAGGGTTCTGTTTCTATCCATATTTTTCCATTGATTTGACTATGTTGTGATGGAATTATGTTTATGAATTCCTTTATCTTATATGAATGGTTTTATGATGTCATGTTGTTTAAGAATCCCATTTTTATTACATGGGTTATGCAATGATGTATGATTTATGATTTTGTGGCACACATAAGAATGGTATCATTATGAGATGGGTGGGACCTATATCTCCCTCCAATGCATTGGGTAAAGATTTTATATCTCATGAGATAGACATGGATGAAATGGTAGGTTATACCGGTTCAGTGAAACAGGACTGAAACGAGGGTTACTCGATTCAGAAAGGGACTTTGTCCACTAAGATAGTCTTGGCATTGAGTCTTGACTAACAAGAAATGATTATCTATGATTATGTGTGTATGCCACAAAGTTTCATGTTTTAAGTTATGATTATTGGGATTACATTTCACTTCTATGATTTATCCCATGTTATGATATTATGAGCTTTTTTGCAGGTTAAGATTTCCAAAAGCTATGTTCTTATATATATGATGTGATTGATATTACTTTTGTTTACCCTTACTGAGCATTTGAGCTCACCCTTTTATGTTTTCTTTTCCCCAGGATATAAAGAAAGGTTTTAGGTAAAAAAAAGGGATGACCTTTATGGGAGATATTGAAGAACTTTCACCACGATTAGAAGATTACGTTCCGAGTTTCCAAAGACACTAAACTATTACGATCCTTTAGTGTGTGTTTTTGTTATGTACTAAGTATTCCGCAAATGTAATGTAATGTCCATGTATGTCAAGCTTCGGGTCTCTACAGTTGGTATCATAGTAAAGGTTTAGTCAACCTTTGGAAACTAGGATGCGAAAACGTTAGTGAGATCCCTAGAGATATTTCTAAGGTATGTCTAGGGATGTCTCTAAGGTTAAGTATATGTATAGGTTATAGTCCTAGAATTGCGCTAACGATCTTAGAATTTAACCTAAGATGTTAGATATTGAGGGTACTACCCCTTTATTATGTTGTTTTCCCTAGCATGATTTTTTCCTCTCATACTATTCTTTTGGGGTTTTAGACGATGGCTGGAACCCGAAGGAACCGTGTTAATGCGGAATGTGATGGGAAATGCAATGATTGTCCCCCTGAGCAACCAAACGATATGGGAGCCGGAATGCAAAATCTTGTAGCCATGCTCACACAACTTTCTCAAGCTATGAATCATGCAGGACTTCCAAACGAGCAAAGGAAGGAGCAACATTCTGTTGAATCCTTCATGAGGCAGCGTCCACCTTCTTTCAGTGGGTCTACTGATCCATTAGTTGCTGAACAATGGATTAGTACTACTGAAAAGATATTTTCAGTTCTTCAATGTTCTGAACATGATAAAGTCATCCTAGCAGTGTATCGTGTGGAAGGAGATGCTGATCAATGGTGGAATCTTATTAAGAATACGAGGCAAAGGGATGAAATTGAGTCTATGGAATGGGACGAGTTCAAGAACTTATTTTTCAATAAGTACTTCCCTCGTATTCTCCGAACAAAGATGGAGAAAGAGTTTCTTGAACTGAAGCAAAGGGATGATGAATCTGTTGGTACCTATGAAGCGAATTTTACAAGACTTGCAAGGTACGCTTCTGGTATTATCATCCAACCTGAAAGTAAAGTTGATCGATTTTTCAGTGGCTTAAAACCAAGTCTTCGAAGGGCATTAGCTATAAGAGACTTCAGTAGCTATGAAGAAATTGTGCATTGTGCTATCAAGGTAGAAATGGAAGTTGGTGTTACATATCCATCTCATGGGTTTGACAAGAAACGAAAGATGGAGTTCAAGGAGAAAACTCAGAATAATGGTGAAAAGAAGATGAATGTTTCCTTATGCACAAAGTGTGGAAAGAAGCATGGTGGAGATTGTCTTAAAGGGACTAGAAAATGTTTTAAGTGTGGAAAAGAAGGTCATCGAGCAGCTGAGTGTCGAAGTAATGGAAAATGGGATTCTAATGATGTGAATAAAGCAAACACTGCAGAGAACGTACAACCAACACTTCAATGCTTCAAGTGCAAGGAAATGGGGCATTATGCTAATAAATGCCCTAATCCAAGGGTTAGTGATGATCGACATGAACAACTGCTTAAGGCAAAGGACAAAGGGAAGTCACATGCGATCACTATTGGCAATATTGAATATGACAACGATGTGGTGGAATGATTAAGTGTTTATGTAATGGGATTCCAAAATAATGTTGTATCTTGGAATATTGGAATATTTATGTATTGGTCTAATGTGGTATTCAAAGTGATTGAGATATTATGCGCATAATGAAGGGAAAACGAGAAAATGAAATGTTTAACAGTATTCATGAGCTCATGATTGATATAAGGACTAAGTGATATCATGGTTTGAGTATATAGAATTTTGAGGATTTTAGTATGTGGAAGGTGTTAACTTTTAACTGCATTCATGTTTTCACTAAGGTATTCAAGAGAATACACGATTAAGGACTTTGAATGTTTGGAATGTGACCAACAAAACATATCTTATGATATATGGGGATCGATGATGGTGTTAAATCGCTGGTAATCATTTTCACTATATTATGAGAGTCGACTGCAGTATTATGGATAAGCCTAAAAGATTGGAATGGATTATGTTGGACATAAGTTAGTATTGTTTGATGGGATGTTATAGTAATATAGTTTTATAAAAAGGACAACCTGCAGGACGGGCGACAGCCCATCGCTTCGGACAAGGCTGTAGGAATCGAACCCACAACCGAAGTGCGACTGGCCTTTATCCCCTACCACTGGCCTACAGGAAGTCCCTGTTTAGTAGAAACAAGTTTTATTATATTAAGCAGTATGATATATGAAGTATAAGTCCATTATAGGAACCATATATAATTAATCCCACTATAGATCGACTTATGTATATAAATTTTGCTAACCTTTTGAGACAGATGGAATGACCCGTCATTCTATCACATGATCTGCTAACACTTCACGAATAACAAATTCAACTTCATTTATTTAAGAGATGAAGTGGATATTGTTAAAGGCACGAACAACAGTGAGATTGTACCAAAATAAAGTAAGTATTTATTCTAATTCAAATTTTCAACTTTAGGGGAAATGATCTTGAAAACCAAAAATGTTGTCCTAGTGATCTTATACCTGATGAATCAGATGGTACCTTATATCATCACAAATATATGGATTTGTGATTACTGGCTTTTCCATAGCCATGTTCTCTACCACTCTCCATCAGAACATGATGGTTAGATTTCTCTTCCATATCCATATTTTCACCTATGTGGAAACCCAATGATTAGTTTATTTGGGTAACCGTTACGTTTCATACTTTTGTTTTTAAAGATTGGTTTTGACTTTCCTTTTTACGATGTGGGTTTCTATTAAAGAAACTTTCGAATAGTAAACCATTTATAACCCCGACGAATTTCGAGGGCGAAATTCATTTTAAGGGGGGTAGAATGTAACAGCCCAAGATTTTATAAAAAATATTCTTTTTAATTTTATTAATGTCTTGTGTTGTACGCTACACCAAAAGGAGCTTGCACAACACGCATCCTTGACTTGCCTTGCATTACACGCAATCACGACCTTCCTCGATAGTGTGTGTAATACGCAATACCGAGTTTCACTAAACAACGATATGCTATTAAAATATTATTAAAACTAGCCGTTATGAATATTAATAACCACTTTTTAAAATTCTGTAAATCTTATTTTTCAAAATGAACTTCATTTTTGGATTCGGAATACCGAAATTAGCCTAGGGTGAAATTTTGGTATTTTTCTGAAAACTTTCAATTTTTGATGAATAGTGAAACCACTAAGTGGTAGGTTAAAAACTGAATTTTGTATAAAACTTAATTTTACCGCTTCTGTGAATGGAATTTCGAAAATCCGAGAGACACGGTTAATATCAAGGACTAAAATGTGGTTCAATGAGATGAAAATAATTTTTTGGTGAATAGTAACTTTTTACGTTTGTTACCGCGGTTAATAGTAAATAGGGTAACTAAGGGTAAATATGATATTACTATTACCCTAACACATATCCTAATTCTATTGGACAAGTTTAATTCGACCAAAAACAACCTTATGAATAAAATATGACCATTTAGGCCCACTTGGGTTAGATTAGGACATTTATTATTAATTTATTTAAAGAAAGGTTAAAATAGTTAAAATCAAAGTTTAATAAGTAAATCATTTTTAATATGGGGTTATACATAAGATAAATTCGATTGTAAATATTCATTAAAAGCTAAAAAGATTTCCTACATGATGGTATTTTATTTGTAATTTTTAGACATCAAATAATTTAATTTATTTATGACACAACGATGATGCAGTAATTATCTTATTAATGAAATATTGACATAATTGATGTTATAAACACCAAAATAAATGTAATTTGAAAATTTTTATGAATTACACTAATTTTCTAGGTTACTATGATATATTAATGTTGATTTAATCAACTTGGTTCGAACATTTAATTCTGTTATGACTTTCACAAAAATCATATATCAAATAGTGTCAAAATTGACACAAAATAGTTTTTAAATAAAATATTATATTATTAATTGTTATTTTATTCCTAAAAATCTAAGGTTCGGCCAAATGACTTAGATAAGGATATATATATTAATAATAAACAATTTGGGGTTCGTTTGACATGTTATAGTAAGTGTATTAACCATATAGTGAAAGAAAACAAAAAGACACGGTAAATGTTAAATTATTTAACTTAGAGTTAAATCTAATTGATAAGGTTAAAATAATATCCTAAACTTGTCTAAATTCTATTGGTTGATAGGATTTCGACCCATCCCCACTTTAGATTCGAAATAAGACCCTTTGGAACCATTATAAACCGATTTTGACTTTAATATAAAATAATATTTTGAGATATTCCTAAGGTGCCCCTCTCCTCCCCTATAAAAGGACACCTCCTCCCCCTCCTCCTCACACCAATTTGAGCACTCAAGCTCGGCCAAACCCTGCCAAAATCTCTTCTCCACTTCCCTAGAAACATCCTAGAGGTTCTGGTCTTCCTCAAAGACCAATTCTAGTGCCCTAAGAGGAGGTCTCAAAGAGGCACTTCAAAGAAGAGGTAATTACCGTTACCAATTCTTTCATCTTTATTTCTTCTTCCACTTCTTCTTCTTAGGTTGTTTCATTATGAAGTAATAACATCAGTATCACTCATATACTGATATGTTATTATAAGTATGAAACAACCCTATTTCACCATCTATCCATCCTACGGAAAAATAAATCACCGCGCGTGCGTACGTACGGAATACCGTCTCCACGCCGTGGTGTAATCTATTTTCCACCACCACCTTACATGGATGGGTATAATGGTGTAAAGAATAACTATACATAGTTATTACAACATCATATTTATTCTGATATATTGTATAATCCACTCCAATTCAATTCAATATTTATAGAATTGATATCATCGCTCGTGCGTACGTACGGACTACCGTCTCCACGACGCGATGAGATTCATTCTCCATGTTAACCATTTAAGAATGATTATAATGTATATATAAGAAATAATAATGAAATATATGACATTATAAAGCTACTGGATTTATGTATATATATACATATGTATGTCATCTACTTACTTCCATTTCAAGACAATAAGGAATGGAAAACAGCGTTCATGCGTACGTACGGACTACCGTCTCCATGAACGGTGTTTTTCATTTTATTTATCTACCTATTATATATATATATATACTGAATATATATGATATATAAATCATATTTTATATTCTGGAAGTGAGTAAATCATGATATAAGTAATAATGATGTCAAGAACAACAAGTCAAAACACCTACGATAAATGAAACGATTTTACCCAAAAACGCTTCTTTAACATGGAATTTACAAAAGAACGGGTTATATAATGTCATAAGTGAACCATATATGATATCATAACAATGAATATGATTCTTTAATAAGTCAATAACATGATTTAAACCATTATACAGGAGCTTCGGACACGTACAAAGCAAATCGGACATAAGGTAAGGGAAATATCACAATCTCATTTTTATCCGAGATTGTTTATACTTTGGTATTTACTGGGGTGTATTTTATCATCCACATCCATGTTTCCTCAACATGTAATATTTATAAAATAGTTTATATCCAATTTTACCCTTTGGTGAGTTTTTAGTAAAATATATGAAAGGAATATTTTGTCGTTATTCGTACGAGGTACTTTTTGACTTTTTCGACAAAAGTACGAAGAATGTTTTTAACTTATACGGCACGAACGGATTTTTACGGTTTTATAAATCCTTATTTTCATGAAGCTTCCTCCAAAAGATTTCATGACTATTTTCAATAAAATATATTTCTTTTAAAATTGCATGATGTTTTGTGAAAAGAAATTGATTTTGAAGAAGAAAGGATATTTTCCTCAAGAATTCAATTCAAGTGTTTTATCAAAATTACTTTCCATCTAAGATAATAAAGGGTTCTGTTTCTATCCATATTTTTCCATTGATTTGACTATGTTGTGATGGAATTATGTTTATGAATTCCTTTATCTTATATGAATGGTTTTATGATGTCATGTTGTTTAAGAATCCCATTTTTATTACATGGGTTATGCAATGATGTATGATTTATGATTTTGTGGCACACATAAGAATGGTATCATTATGAGATGGGTGGGACCTATATCTCCCTCCAATGCATTGGGTAAAGATTTTATATCTCATGAGATAGACATGGCTGAAATGGTAGGTTATACCGGTTCGGTGAAACAGGACTGAAACGAGGGTTACTCGATTCAGAAAGGGACTTTGTCCACTAAGATAGTCTTGGCATTGAGTCTTGACTAACAAGAAA
Source organism: Viscum album (assembly GCA_963277665.1). Taxonomy (NCBI): domain Eukaryota; kingdom Viridiplantae; phylum Streptophyta; class Magnoliopsida; order Santalales; family Viscaceae; genus Viscum; species Viscum album. Next base: position 913,495,904 of record OY728153.1, read on the forward strand.
TGATTATCTATGATTATGTGTGTATGCCACAAAGTTTCATGTTTTAAGTTATGATTATTGGGATTACATTTCACTTCTATGATTTATCCCATGTTATGATATTATGAGCTTTTTTGCAGGTTAAGATTTACAAAAGCTATGTTCTTATATATATGATGTGATTGATATTACTTTTGTTTACCCTTACTGAGCATTTGAGCTCACCCTTTTATGTTTTATTTTCCCCAGGATATAAAGAAAGGTTTTAGGTAAAAAAAAGGGATGACCTTTATGGGAGATATTGAAGAACTTTCACCACGATTAGAAGATTACGTTCCGAGTTTCCAAAGACACTAAACTATTACGATCCTTTAGGGTGTGTTTTTGTTATGTACTAAGTATTCCGCAAATGTAATGTAATGTCCATGTACGTCAAGCTTCAGGTCTCTACAGTTTTACTCCTGAGAAGGATGCCCAAATCAAAATTAAATTAAGACTGGTTAAGAGAAATTATGACTGGGGCTTATTCTTGAGAAGGAGGCCCATGTTAAAGGGACTTGAGAACTAGGGCTTATTCCTGAGAAGGAGGCCCATATTAAACGAAATTATGACTGGGGCTTACTCCTAAGGTTGATTCCCATATTAAGGAGAATTTGGAATTTGGGGCTTAATCTTGAGTAGGATTCCCATATTTGAAAACATGGGGCTTAATCCTAAGGAGGATGCCCAAATTAAAATATCTTGGACTGGGGCTTACTTTTGAAAAGGAATCCCAGGTTAGGGGACTTGTGACTAGGGCTTACTCTTATGGAGGATTCCCAGGTTAAGATCTTATCATATTAAAGGATGAGGTTGAATGAAATGAAATCTCTCACCTTAGTGATATGAAGATATGTAAATCACTAGGTTTTGAGAGATGTTCCACAGAATTCCTTTCAGATAAGGAATCCAACCAAGGAATCATGCCATAAATGGATTTGAAGAGGATTCTGAAGGCCAAATCTTGAAGAGGAGAGGTGGATTTGAAGAATAAAGTTGAATAGGTAGGAGGGGCACCCAAAAAGAGGCAGGCGCACATGTCCTGTTTGGGCGTGTTGGTCCTGGTCACGCAGGTATACCTGTGCGGCACAAGTATACTTTTGCGCCTGTCAACCCATAGAGTAATACTTGGGAGAAACATGGCTCAATCCCTTAGTATTATCCCTAAAAGCTTATAAAAGGGTGGCGTATAGGTTCTGTTGAAGGAATAAGGCAGCGCACAAGTGTGCCCATTTCCCTTAAGGGTTAGGCACTTATGCGCGTAGGTGTTGGTGAATTTCAACACTTAGGCCTTGTTCCACCTCTTTAGATCTTCCATTATAGGTATGAAATTACCTTAGAAGTGTTCATAAGACTTGAAAAATAGACTTGGGAATCGAGAGTTGAAATCTGAGTTTCTGGATTTTTCATCCCTGAAATGGGGGGCCCACAAGGGGTATTTATTGGCTGTTGAATACCTTGGGAGAAAATTAGATAGGGCGCGCAGGTCACCTGCGTGCCCAATATGTGGCGCGCAGGTATACCTGCGTGACCATGATGAAACCTGCACGACCCATTCTTAACCAAATCCTTCTTCATGCCTTTGTCAATTTTTGATGTTTCTTCAAAGGATGAATCTCTTTATGCTAAGGTATTCCCCGTTTTCAGTCGTTAGACTCTATGATGGAAAGAAGAATAAAAAAAAGTCCCCCCTAAGAGTTGGATCCGAAAGGAATGAGGATGTGACTTTGAGGTAAAGAAGAAAAGCAAGGAAGGGCGGTGTGCAAGTTTTGAGCACGCAGATAGCGGCGCGCAGGTGAGAGGTGCGCAAGGGTGAGGCCTGACATATAAATATGCGGCCATTCTCGTGCAAAGGACCGGGATTTTAACAGTTCAAGCTCTCGCCGCACAGGTTTCTCTCATCGCGTAGGTTTCTGATTTTCTGTGGTTTCATTGCTTTTGTTCATGTCACGCTGCTGTAGAGGTATTTTGACCTGCGCGGTGATACCTGTGCGCCAAAAATCTGCGTGACACAGTTACACCTACGCACCAAAATTGGACTTGCATGCCTTATTTCCTTAGCCATTTTTTCACTTTTATTCACAAATTTTATGAAAAATCAACTCAATTAAGAGTTAATTATTCGACCTTTATGCAGATTCAATAGCTCCTAGAAGAATCAGAACGGCTGATGAACTAGATAGCAAGCGGATTGATGACATGATGAACATTGTTGGCCATGATTACTATGATATCTGTGATATCACTCTCCCAGATCTAGAAAAGTACTTGAAGAAGTATCATTGTAATTTTCCATAGAGCATCTACTTGCCTCTATATGGGCATGGTCATCTGCAAGAAGTTAATATTCCAGAGGCAAAGAACTATCTCCCACATTCTTGGTTTCAGAATTACACTAATTTTTCTTCAGCAAATATTTCAAGTGGAGGAGAATTTTTTAATACTAGAACAGTGGATAAGGCCTAGATAATGCATCATATCCCTTGTGTCGCAGATCTGAAACCTCGCAAGCCTGAGCTGCAACCCCATTGTTATCCTTCAATCTTCTGAAATTCTCAGATGGATCAATCCAAAGGCTAGAAGAAGAGTTGGGACTTCCTTCTAGAGGAGGTGTGAAGCCAACTTGGATGTGGGAATATTGGGTGTGACAAACCTATACAGAGTTTTTCTAGGATCTGAAAGGTGCTATAATATATGAAGTCGTCTGGGCTGGGCAGACATATGTCTACATGAATGATGAGTTTGCGCCGGATCTAATCAGCCACTGGAGCCCATAAACCAATTCTTTCCATCTGAATCAGGGAGAAGTAGGCATCAATTTATGGGATGTCTACAAGATCTCCGGGTCTCCAATTTTGGGAGATATGTATGATGAATTCATCCCCCCCAAGGCGGCTTGGAATGATTCAGAGAAGACTCCGGATTTGGATTGGGAATTATTGAAAATATTCTACAAGCTCAAGAATTCCATGACCTCCAGAACTCATTCCAGAAAGGATATTCATCCAGAGGAGTGGGTGGATATGTTTCTTACCAGGAAGAAGGGAGAGTGGACTAACTATACTCGTCCTACTATTTGGCCCAAAATAGAGAATAGGGGTGCTTGTGGCACATTCTGGCTAACTCTAGAAGCAGAATAATTTGAGAAGTGGGGGTACGAAGTGGATCATAGAATCCCAAAAAAGACCCGTCTGGAGAGATTATTAGCCTTGTGGATCAGTGTTTATCTTCTTCCAGTCAGGGATTCGAAGGGAGGCATCAAGCCAGGGACCTTCATTGTGGCAGCCAAGTTGGCTAAGAAGAAAATGGTTGGGTTGGCCACCCCCATTTTGGCGAAGATTCATTGGAGTTTACTCCATGTCTTTATGGGTAAGTCTCCCTTGAGAATAGTGGGACCACACCAAGTTTTTTGGGGATGGATAACCACTCGTTTCAAGACATATAATGTATAGAACGGAGTACAGGTTCTTGGAAGCTCTTTCAGACCATCAGTGCAGGCATTTTTTGGAGTTTCTCTGTTAGCTCTCAATATCTATGATATGAAGGTGAGGCTGAGAATGTACAAGGAATTAAATTTATTTCTTTATGGAAACCCTCCAACCGGGCGGTTTTTTGATGATGGAACAACCGTCTTGGAATTAGGGTCATACATGCTGGCTTGCAGAGATGGTGTATTGGCCACCATGATTGATGGAGAGATTATATGAGAGGCCTATGCTCCATACAGATTTTCATGCCAATTCAGGTGCCTGCAGCAGAGTGTTGTATCCCCTCCCATTCATGTTAGGTCAGAGCAGCATCCGATGGTTTCCTGACAACTATGGTTGCTGACATCTATGGAGAATACCGGGGCAGTGTTTGATTTACCAGTTGATAAAGTGGCGATTAACTTGACTACATGGTATGCTGAGAACTGGATAGCATCATACCCTAATGGGGTGTCAAATCGTCTAGTTTATCAGGTGGGGAAAAAGAAAATAACTATAGAGAAAGAAACCCTTCATCGATAAGGTGACACTTCCCCACATGGAGATGATTCACCGGGTTCCTCACCTGGGGCTAACTCGCTCGATTCTCAAGATGGGGATGATGAGGCACAACATGCGGAAAAAAATCCTCGTGCCAGATATAATCCTCCTCTCAGAATCAAGAGACCAACTCCATCAACTCCTAGTGAGTTACTTCATTGGGGCAATTTAATCATCATTACTTTATAGAGAAACAAGTCTTATTTTCTTATCCTTTATCTGTAGTTGTAGGATTTGGGAAGAAGCTAAAGTCTAAGATTGTAGGACCCTCCTCACAGCCTTATGGTATACACGCTGAATATCTATGACTAGAGGCTATCTAGACATGGCAGAGTTTATATTGTGATGCTGAAACTGCCTGGCTGGATCTGTGCGAGGGGCTACACATCCCTGGAATAGGGAATCTTCGGGCCTCCACTGATATCCGTTTCAAGGATACCCCCAATGAAGTTCGGTCTTACATCAGAGAGTTGGAGATGCTCATATATACCACTGATGATTCTATTCCTGTCACTAAGCGGGTGAAGGAAATGATAGATCATGGCATCACTGAGGGGACTGGTGATTACGAAGATGAGGAGTGGCACGATTACGTGGATCCTGAATATGTAAGTCTCTTTCCTTATTTGATTTGTAACTTGATTTCAATTAAATATTTTTTACTCAAGGAAATTACTTTCTTCATCCTGCATCTTGCAAAGAAAGGAACTACTGAGGTTCCTTCACCACAGTATAGCCCTGGTGGTACTACCATCGGGGCTAATGAATCTCCTCATGATCTGGGCGAGATATCTCCAAGCCAGCAGGCCATGGAGGAGGAGTTAAACATCGAATTTCATTCTCCAATTCCTATATTTGGAGATGATGATGTCATCACTCCAAAAAAGCTGAAGAAACAAAGACATCGAAGGAATAAGTATACAACTCAACTCTTCATTATTAGTGGTAAGTCCTTCAGATAGTCATGATTATTAACCCATGAAAAGATTTATCATACTTTTTGGGATTGCAGGGGATTCTTCAGTTTCCCCTTTGAGGGAGAGTACTGACCCTCCTCTAAGAACAATGGAGGGTGCTGGTGAACAATCAGAAGTTCATGTTGGTTTGGATGCTCCTGAAGAGGAACTAGCGTCTGTTCCCAGTACCACTCCTGCTGCTACTACAAGGAGAGAAGAGCTTTATTCTAGTAATTTAACAATGCTTCATAAGATGTTGAATGAAAACATCAACTGAATTTTATTCTGTGATACTTTAGGTTCAACCCTAGCACCGGAACATTTAGCGGTCACTACAACTGATGCTGCAGTATTATCTGAAGAAGATGTCCAGGGTCATAGGCCACAGAATGAGGGTCAGTAAGAAAATGTATCGAATGCTATCACTAGTGAGACTAACCAGGAATCTGAGATATCATTAGATTAAATGATGAAACTCGGTGCATATTTTGAAGATATTTTAGATCAAGCTAAATTACCATGTAATTTAGAGGATTTTGGATGTGATTGTTATCCTTCATCCTGTTAAAATAAATTCTTATTACATCTCTGACCATGATTGGTTAAAATATACAGTTCCATCTGAGCAAGCTGCTGAACTAACAATGCCTAAAGGGGGTACAGACAACCCTACTATTGCAGAGACATTAGCTCAAGTGGAGCTTAACCCAGCAGAGCTTCCTGAAATTTATCCTAAAAATCCTATTGAAGCTAGGAAAGCCGGGGAGGAGCCTTCTCATGTTGGTGATCTACTGTTGGGTAAAGGATAACAATATTTTCAACTATACTTAATATTCAAGACAACCAATCAACTTTTTTATCCTTTGAAACTAACCAAATATTTCAATTGATTATGCAGGGCCATCAATTTCAGTGTCTAGATCTAGAGGTGAAGCCTCAGCCTCTTCCCCAACGGGAATAGAAAGTGAAGTAACATGGGTCAGGGGGGAAGGAGCAGAACAGGGCACTTCCCTAAGTGTATTAATCCCAGATTACATTCCCCCTTGTGACAGTGATACTGAGTCAGACCCGGAGGTACAAAAGGTGCTCCAATTTTCACGACGCAAGTCATGGAAAAACATATTGAAAATCATATATGGAGTGTCTCTTGAAGAGATGTCATCAAAGATCCACCGACTGTCATCCCTGTTCGTCATGTTGGGACTTGGTGGTTTTGGATATCAATAGATCCATGCCGTGTTGAAACAATTCATCTTAAGAAGGGAGCAGGAGCAAAAGTACCGTCATGATTTGACCAGGGTGAGGTTGTTGACCAATGTCAGTGAATTTGAGGCTGCGGTGTCCCGAGCTGAGGCTGATCATGCTGCCAAGTTAAAGGAGATGATGCATAAGATCAAAGAGAAAGTCATCCAACAGATGCACCTTCATCAATAGTTAGATGCTGTTACTAGGGAACTTGATCAGCTTAATAATTCACCGAAAGGAGTTCAAATGAATGGTATGAAATCCATTGCAGATTCCAAGAAATCACACTATCAATCTGAAAAGAGTGAAGCTGTTCGAGTGCATGAGCTTCAAGTGGCTGCTGATGAAGCTCGAGATGCCGTGAATCAAGTGAAGAGATATGTTGACAGCATTTTGTAATTATTAGAAAATAAAAGAGACTACAGTCTATGGATGTCCTTCTAACTCTTGTGCATCAATGAATAATACTTTCATCTTCAATCATTTGTGCCTGCATTTTCTTTTTCTACCTAATTTAAATTTTTACCTAAGCCAATGGGTCTAGTAAGCATAGTTTGATTTTTACTAGGATTATAAAAATAACCCTACAAACCTTGAATATTTTTAATTTCTCAATATTACCTAAATCATATGAAATGTATGTTTAGTGAGAAAGGACTTGAATTTTGTTCAAAGTTCCCTTGTCTTTTGTGGGCAGTTTGAAGTCATGCACGTCGGACATAAAAAGGCTAATGTTTAAGGTCGAAATAGCTTTGATCAAATAAATTAAAATTAACTCAATTCCTTGATAATTTCTATGAAAACATATTACCATATTCAAGTATGAGGGAAAAAATGTAAACTATGACTTAAGAAATTTTGAATCTGAGGAATGATATCAAAAAGGGATAAAAGGAATTAGAAGAAGTATTTTCCAATAATGAAGTTACCACTATTTAACAAACCCGTTAGGGGGTTGAATTATGCAGGGCCACTTAAGGGCATTGGCTGTATAGTCAAATAATAGCATCTTTTGGCTGAAAGGTCCGTTATTTAGATTAATTATGCAAGGCCGCCTAAGGGAACGTTCTATATAGTCAGGAAAAAGAACTCTCATAAATTTTACTTTTCTACTGATAAAAACCTCGTGGAAGTTTATGGAGATTCAAATTTTCCAAAGCATAGAGTTTGCTGTATGGAGAAAGATACTTGAACATGGAGAGTATATTTCTAATAAATATTGTCTAAGAACTAGATGAATGTCACTCCTATGAAGGTCTTCCCCAGACGTAGGCAAAGAAAATATAAACTATAGACTTGAATACTTTCAGATCATGAAAAAGAGTATGGGACAAATATGTTAAGGATGACTATTTTTGCGGATCCCTACATATTTTCATTAAGACAACTAAGGAAAAAAGAGGTTTTCTTACCAAGAATGAAGTTACCGCTATTTGAAAAACCCGTTAGGGGGTTGAATTATGCAGGTCCACCTAAGGGCATTGGCTGCATAGTCAAATAATAGTATCTTTTTGCTGACAGGTCTGTTATGTAGACTACTTATGTAAGGCCACCTAAGGGAACATGATGCATAGTCAGGTAAAAGAACTCTTGGGAATCATACATTTTGTGACTAGAAGTCAAGAAAAGGGTTATGGAGATCTGGAAGTATTTAAGGTTAGGAGTATTACACATGAAAATGAGTATTATTCAATGCATGAAGGAGATACACAGACCAATGCTAACCATAATCATGTTGTGGCTGGGTCCTGAATTGAGATGTTGGACTTCACTACATATCTCATTAGAATGAGAATCAAGCCAAGTGTAGTTCTTGAAATACAGTTTAACATCATGTGGGATGAGATTATAGAAGACCTTAGTTTAGGGTCATAGAGCTCGAACCATAATAATGAATACACCGTGTGTGTTTTATAAACTTGATGTGAATGAAGACCAGGGTTTTCATACCACATTCATGTTTTCACAGGGGGAATTTTCAGACAAGGGACTGAAAGTGAAATTTGGGGTTAGGCCGAAAGACTTGGGGCTAGATTCAAGGGATTCTCGAATGTTTCTATGCATCCCATAAGGATGGAAATCAAGCCGCACGTAGTTCTTGAAATACCCTCTGTACAAATTTGGCTCGTACATATGAAGGGTGAAATGGGACTTTAGTGCAATGATGGATTGACCCAAGATAAAAGGTTTGGTAATTTCCATGTATGCACGTAGTCTTTAGAATAAAACATGATTGGAGATCAATGTGAATAATGATTCCCTCTCAGGTGAGGGTGTCAAAGAATGTTGTAGTTTGTTGTCGTACAAGACAAAAGTGCTGTATAGTTTAAAGTCATATAGCAAGGAAAAAGGTGAACCAATGTGAAGAGATTGGTTTTGGGATTATACCTCAAGAGGTTGCCTACGTACCCATCCTAGAAGGAAAGGATCAAAGTCCGCGTAGTGCAATTGAAGAATGAATTGGTGACCAAGTTGTTTTTGATCACAACGACCCAAAAATGGTGTTGGGACTTATGCATGGATAGCAGCCCAGAGAGGATGTTATGGTTGAAGTTTACTCTAAGCTCATGTGAGTCATACTCGGTGTGAGAAACAAGAGGTAGAAAAAACCCTAACGATGCACAGTTTAATGTCATGTAGGACATAATAAGGGGCTGTGAATTTTAATGTCATGCATTAAGAACTCAAAGAAGGGCTGTATAGTTTAACGTCATATAGCAAGGAAGGGTGTTGTACAGTTTAGCATCATGTAGCTAGGACATATGGCTATGCAGTTTAATGTCTTGCAGTGAGGACAATGGGAGACTATGCAGTTTAATGCCATGCATTAAGGACAACATAGTTTAACGTCATGTTTGGACGATGGAGTACTGTACAATTTAACGTCATGTAGATAAGACGTATTAGGGAATTTTTTCACAGTTTAACATCATATGGGATGAAGAGGTGCACAGTTTAACGTCGTATAGCTAGGACGATGGTTATAAAGTTTAATGTCTTGCTGGACGTAAGGGGAAAATACAGTTTAATGTCATGTTGGACGATGGCATAGTTTAATGTCATGTTGGACGATGATGCGAATAGTTTAAGGTCGTATGCATAGACCGATATGATGTATTTGTGTTATAAAAAATAATTCTTCAGAAATCTGGCATTGGTTGGAGTCGTGATGAGTTCTCCATCCATTGAGATTAAAGAATAAGCTCCATTGGAGTAGACCTTTTGTATTGAGTAAAGTCCTTACCACTTTGGCTCAAGCTTGGGAGGTTTCTTTCCTAGTATCATTGGAGTTCTGAGAACCAATACCAATTCTCCTTGAATGAATGAACAAAGATGAAATTTTTTGTTGAAAGATCATGCTATTCGATTCTGATAGACTTCCAAGTGATGCAGGGTGCACAATATTTTCTCATCTAATAATTCCAATTCATCCAATCGCTTTTGAGATTGTTCATATGTAGATGAATAATCCCAAATGGATACCCTAAGCGAAGGTAATTGAACTTCAATGGGCAAGACTAATTCTATTCCATATACCAATTAATATGGATTTGACCGCGTTGCAGTACGGGTGGTGGTCCGATAATCCCATAAAACATGAAAGAGTTTATCGGGCCATGATTTATTATCTTTATCCACCATGTTTTTCAGTATGTTTGAAAGAGTCTTGTTGAAGGCTTCTATCTGGAAATTGGTCATTGCATGATACCGAGATGAATGATTGGACTTGATGCTGTATTATTTATACAACTTCCTTACCTCGGATGAACAAAAGTTGGTGCCATTGTCTATCAATATGGTATGAGGGACACCCAATCTTGTAATGATGTTAGACTTGATGAAGCTAACAATGCATTTAGAACTAACTTATTTGATAGGTATTGCCTCTGACCATTTGGAAAAGAAGTCAGTAGTAGTAAGAATATACTTAAACTTCTTGGCTGTAGCTGAAGGGTAAGGTACCACTACATCCATTCCCCATGTGGAAAATGGCCATGAGTATTTAGCTGTATGAAGGAACTCTAGAGGTTGATGAATGAAGTTGGAACATACTTGGCATGAATGAAACTTCTTTGTGAAATCAACACAATATTGTATCATTGAAGGCCAAAAGTATCCAAGCCCTCGAATTTGATCCGATAGTCTATGTCCAAACTGGTGGGCACCACAGACTCCTGCATGTACTTATTTCATGAAAACCATTGTCTCTTCACCATCAATGCATCTGAAGAGAACTCCATCAAAGCCACTTTTCTAGAGAAATTTTTCTAGGTGAAATGGGCTGTCAGAAAGAGTAAAATTGACCACACGTTGCCAGATTTGTTCTTTCTCGGCTCTATCAGGTTGAAGTGTTCCATTTTGAAGGTATTCCATGATAGGTTTCATCTATCCTGTAGTATGACCATATGGTTCAGGAATGGGACTAATTTAATTAATTTCCTCTATTCTTATTTGAACATAAGGTAAAATTGTACGACGGTGGGAAATACTGATGATTGTCTCGTCCCGATTTGGATCTGCCAGATCTGTGGCTATATTAGCTAGTGCATCATCTTGGGCATTTTGTGATTGCGGGATATAAGAAACTGTCAGTTCTGAAGAAAATTCTGCCATTAACTCTCTGAAATAATCATACAAAGGGATTAACTCTTCTTTTCTGATAGCATAATCCCCATTGACTTGTTTGATTACCAGGTCCGAATCACCTTTCACCTTTAAGTGATTCACTTGTTCCTGAAGCGCCAACTCCAATCCTACGATAAGAGCTTGGTATTTTGCTTCATTATTTGTACCAACTTCCCACAATAAGAAGGAAAAGGGTAGAACTGCCTTTTCCAGGGAAATAAGTACAATTCCTAACCCAACTTTGTTGAATTTAGGATCTTCCATTTTCTTCCCTGTTGGACTTCTGGAAGCTCCATCAAAGTATATTTCCCATGTTTGAATACTATCTTGAATAGAAAATACTTCTTTATTAGGAAGTTCAATATCTAAAGATGTATCTTCTACTGAAGGGTGTTTAGCTAGGAAATAATCCAGAGCTTGGCCCTTTATTTCCTTTTGAGACACATACTGGATATCAAATTGCTACAAAATAACTTCCCACCTTTCCAGACGTTCTGCAAGCATTAGACGACTAAGGATGAATTTAAGAGGGTTTATTAACGAGATATGAATTGGACCTCTTGATGTTTCAAGAAGTGTCTCAACTTCTGAACTGCAAATATTAATTCTAGGAAGCACTTCTCAATACTTGAATATTGGGTTTCTACTTCAAGCATAGTCTGACTGAGATAGTAGAGGTTGTTTTCATTCCCAACATCATTCTTTTGGGCAAGGAAGGCACCCAGTGATCGCTCTAAAGCTGTCACATAAAGAGTAAGTGGCCTTCCTTCAACAGGTGGCATTAATACCGGTGGACTCAAGAGATATTTCTTGAGAATATTGAATGCTTCTTGACATTCTTCAGTTCACTAGTAAGTGACTCCCTTCTTCATCAATTTGGTGAAGGGTAAACTTTTTCCAGCCAAATTGTCAATGAAATGCCGAATATAGGATATGTGTCCTTAAAGTCCTCTTAATTATTTCAAATTTAGAGGAGGTGACATACCAAGGATTGAATTTATATTCTTAGGATCTACTTTGATACCAAGATGGAATACAACAAAGTCAAGAAATTTTCTTGAGGTTACCCAAAAGCACATTTTAAGGGGTTCATCTTCAAATTGTGTTGTTGAAGTTTGTGGATTATGATTTCCAAATCAGCCAAGTGATTAGAACTTTGCCTGGATTTAACCACCAAATCATCCACATAACATTCAACAAATTTCCCTAAAAAGTGTTTGAAGATACGATGCATGGCACGCTGATATGTTGCGCCTTCATTCTTCAAGACAAAGGGCATTACCCGATAGCAAAACACACCCTGAGGGGATCTGAAAGCTGTATATTATTAATGTTATGGAGCCATTAGGATTTGATTATACCTTGAATATCCATCCATGAAGGAAAGTTCTTCCTAGCTAGTTGTTGCATCAATTAAGAGCTCTGTGATCGGAATTGGAAAATCATCCTTGGGACAATGCCGATTAAGATCTCTGAAATCAATGAAAACTCTAATTTTTCCATTATTATTTTTCATAGTGACAATATTATCCAACCACTTGGGATATTGAACTTCTCTAATGAAGTTATATTTTATAAGATTATCCACTTCAATTTCAATTTTGGAATCATAAGTTGGGTGTGTTCTTCTTGAGGCTTGCTTAAATCCTCGATGTTCTTCTAGAAAACCCAAATGATCAGTAGCAACATCAGGATCAAGCCCTGGCATTTCTATATAGTTCCAAGCAATTATATCTCAATTTTTCTTCAAAAATGAAATATACATTTTCTGCTCTGCTCTTCAAGTGTCATGGATGCACTAATTAAAGTGGGTCGTGGATCTTCTTTTGTACCCAGATTTATTTATCTGAGTTCATCCACAGTGGTAGAGATACCCTCTTCAAAAGCTGGAGGAGCATCCCTGAGATCTTCCTCTTCTTCTTTAACATGTGTTATCTCTTTTGATTCTAGTTTCATAGTAGATGATGAAATATAATTTCCAGGATCAAGAGAGATGTTAAAATTTGAACATCCTGAAGAAGAGGCTTCCATTTTTTACCCTATTGACGATGAAGGGTATTCCCTTGGGTAATAAAGAGGATATGATGGATTGAGAATCGACATCATCGTTCACCTCTGATATTGATATAACTTTTTCTGGCCTAGTTGGAAAATTATAGACTTGCTGGATTTTAGTGGATGAAATGAAGACATCTCCATTTGAGCTTTCATCATTTCTTGGTGAATCACCACTTTCTCACATGCAGTCTGGATTGATTGTCATAATTGACATTATGGAAGTTTTCCATAAGGAGTATTTGGATTTGGGTCTATCTTGTCAATTTGACTGATAGGCAACACATAATCTGTACTCACATGTATGAATGGTTTACTGGAATCTTTTCCAAACCATATGGAGCATTAACTTTGGTAACCTCACTTGTTGTGGATTTCTCCTTACCCTTCATGTGATAAAATTATGCCTCAATGTATTGAGATTCACATGTTTTTAAGGGGGATTTATCACCATACAATGTCCCAATTTGACCATTGAAAGAATATTTGAGACATTGATGGTATGATGAGGGGATAACCGCATGCTGATGTAGCTAAGGTCTTCCAAGAAAAATATTGAAGGCTGTATCGTGATCAACAACCATGAAATCTGATTTGGATACAAGGTATCCAAAATGAGTTCTGAGTGTAATCTCACCCAATGGCTCTTGTTCATTTTTATCATATCCTTACAAAATCAAATTAGAAGGATATAAATCAAATTATATGAGGCCCAATCGATGAAGTGTACGAATGGGGATGAGGTTGACTCCTGAACCATTATCAATGAAAGCTCTTCAGATGTCTACACCATTGACCTTTCCAGATAAGTACAAAGGTCTAATATGTCCATGTATGACATCATCTTCATCTTCATCTGTAAAAGATTTCACTGCATGGAATTCTGTAGGACCATTCTCAACATGGTAGACTTCAGCCGCAACAATTTCACTTTTGAATTCCTGAGGACTTGAAAAATCCTCAATGAGTGGATCCTGAAGATCCTTTGATAGATTCAAGGAATCCAAAATTGATAACTTGTTTGGTACTTGGGCCAAATGTTTCAAGACATCATATTTTTGATCCAAAGGTCTGTGTTTCCCAATAGGAACATGTGGTTTCGCAGGTACCTTAGAAGTTGATGCTTTGGATGTAGATGCTTCTTATATCGTGGGTAAGAGTTGGAAATACTTCTAAATTTGGAATATTAGACCGATTAGGTCTATTTACTTGCTGAGAGGAAGAAGGTGGAACCTCTAAATGATCATCCAGAATAATTGTGCCAGGACTGAATCTGCTATTGGTGGAAGAATTTTCTTGTTCTTGTTGAGCCTGCTGAAGGGCTCTGCCATGAGTTTCTGCTGCATATACATTTCTAGAAGGGGTAGAATTGGAATAGTGGATTCTAGGATATCCACATCTTCCTCTGTATCCCAAACCTCTAGAACTCCCTCTAATCCCTCCGTTTGATATAGATAACTCAGGCTCATCAAGCCCGAAACTGTGATTGGCACAAGGATCTGTTAAGTGAATCATATTTACAGAACCAAATATCAACTCTTCTTCTAAGGAAGACTCTGCCTGATTATCCAGTTTAGGCTATTCCGTTTGGTGGGGCGGTGCTCGTGGCTTCGAAGTATATGAAATAAAATCTTCCAGAGTCAAAGACAACTTGGGCTATGACACGATTTTATCTTCTTCTGATTGTTCCTCTTTCTTTGAATTATGCCATTTCTTTGAGGATTTTCCCTCTGATGAAGGGATTTTTTCTATGAAATTCATAGCATAAGGCACAATTGGTTTCTTTAATTTCATTTGCAAAATGGCATGAGTTAGGTTGATCGTTTTCTTGACCATCCAATCATCATGTTTCTGCGCATTTGTGTTTTTGACTTCCTGCCACTCGCCTTATTCCTCTAGATCTGTAGCAGTAAAACATGCTAACTCAGCTGAAGAACCTTTCAATTTGACTTATCCCGAGTACACCATTTTTTGCAGGAGGTATTTGAAGACAAAACACTCATGAATGGGATGACCCAACATCTGATGAAATGGGCAATAGTTGGGATGATCTTCATCTCCCTTGTTCAGCCTTTTGGGCCTTGGAAATTGAACCAAATTATTTTCCAGAGCCGAAATTAAGTAACCAGGAACTTGTTCATTTTGGAAAGAGTTAACTTTGGTCTTTAGATCCTCAATTTTTTTCTGTATTTGATCTCTTTGATCATCTTGATGAAACAACCTATGTTGTTGATGCTCAGGAGGTGGAGCCCTTCGATAAGATGAAGGTTTTGAAGTAGAAGCAGGTACAAGTGCTTGTTTAAGCGTAACTGTAGCAGTCTCTTCTCTACCCATTCTCCTTCTTGGAGCTGATGGAATTACATGAGTTTTATCCTTAGTCTTCAAAAGAGAGTCTTCAATCTGCTGAGCGATCTAAGTAAGGTCTTGAAACCCTCCTTTGTATTTCATAGGGATCAACGGTGTGTGTAATTCATCAGGAAAATTTTCCACACTGATTGGAAAAAATTCCTCTTGAGGGAGTGCTAAGATTAGGGAATATCTTAATCCACTCTAGTGAGCAATGAAATCTTAAACCCTTTCATTATCCCTTTTATTACAATTTTTAAGATCAAAAACTGTTGTCTTTTGCAAAGTTGAGCTGAATTGAAGAAGGAATCGTTGACGGAGATCCTTCCACCCGGTAATTGACCTGGATTGCAAGCTTGTATACCAAACAAAAGAAGGCCCTTGTAATGACTGTACAAAACACCCGAGCTTAACTTCTTCTTGTTGTTGAGGGGTTCCCATCATAGGATCACAAAGAGAAACAAAACATGTCAAGTGTTGCTCTGGGTCTCTCAAACCATTAAATATTGGGAATGTGGTACTTGAAAAATTTGATGGGGGAGGAATTCCATCAACCCATTCAGGGTAAGATCTCTTTTCTGGTTGAATTTGAGCACATTTTCCCTCCATATCTTCCAACCAAGTTGTTAATGACTCAATAATAGTTATTAACTTTTTAGAAACATCTGGTTGAGCTTGGACCTGAGCAGGTGCAATAACTGGAGCTTGGAAAGATGTGGTGGATGGTACTGCAACTGATGATAACACCACCAATTGTTGTTGTTCCTAACCCATAGGGTTAGAACTGTGAGGGTGTACTGATAAAGGAGGATATTCTTGATCCATCTCAGTAGCCGCAAAAAATTCCCTTGTATGACTAACTCCAGCACGCTTAGGAGGAAGACTACCTTGAAGTAGTTCTGCATTCAACCTCCTCAATTCCTTCATTTTTTCATCCTGTTGTGAAAATCTTTTCTCTAGTGAGAGTGATTGGACTTCTCTAGAGGAAGGGTGGAATGCAACCTGATTCTTTCCTTTCCCCTTTTTGGATGCCTTTTGGAGAGGGGGAAGTCGGTTACTTGAAGGAATAACTAGATTCTGGGTAAGCCTTTGATTTTGTGTACGCACACCTTCTTCATTTGTGTTTGTGTGTACAAATTCTTGAGCAGGAACTTCTTCATATGATCCCTCTAAATGAGCCTCATCTAGGGGATC
This sequence comes from Viscum album, assembly GCA_963277665.1. Lineage (NCBI taxonomy): Eukaryota > Viridiplantae > Streptophyta > Magnoliopsida > Santalales > Viscaceae > Viscum > Viscum album. The sequence continues at coordinate 913,512,372 of OY728153.1, forward strand.
ATCAAAAACAAAATTGATGACATTAATTGATGCATAACGCATTGCATCCCTTCTATCGACATTTCTTCGATACTGTCTTTTTCCATGACCTTGATGAGACATTGCCTTTTGTTGATTTGATCCCTCAGGAACTTCTTGATGAACCATAATTTGGAGGGAATATCCTGATAATTCGGCTTTGCATTCCTCTTGTGGATTCTTCCCTAAAAGATAGAAGACCGACTTTCTCTGATGAAGAGATTGAGGATTTGAAAAGGTCCCCAGTCTGGTGGACTGGGTCTGTTCCTATTGTTTCTGCTAAACTCCTTGAATACTATTTGTTGATTATGAGGGTTGGGTTAAAAGGGTCCCCAGTCTGGAAAGCTGGGGTTGTTCTTTAGCTGCTATATCTGAGACTTTCTTAAAAGCTCTCCTGATCTTGTGGACTTTAGTCCAGAAATTGGCTGGATGCATCAACCTGCATCCACTCAAATCACTTGGCTCAAATGAACGCTGGATGATTTATGACACTTCTGTCACTTGATGATGCACTCGCTCTAAACTAGAAGCCTATTAAATATTCTCATTTTCTTGATGAAAAAGTAATTCAACAATTTGTTCTTTGTATGCATGACTTTGGGAAGAACTAGTTGAATCTTGTTCCTAAGAAAGCCTTTTATTACAAACAAAGCCAATTGGTTGTGGCCAGCCATGGGCAATAACATTGCATGAGACCATTTTTGGCGGTCTTTGTTGGTTGGAGAGTACAGTGAAATGTAGTGCTCAATGAAAACGCCATCCTCTGATATGAATACCAGATGGGGCATTGGAAATTAACTAGCGCAGTCTTCTTAGTGCACTAAGGCATGAACACTGAAGGGCTCTCTGCTGATTTTCAGCCTTCAGATATCAAGAAACTGAGAGAGAGGCCAAGTCAATTTGGCATTGTAACCCTTCTATTATCTTGACATGATTTTCATATTCATCATAAGATAATATTTTCTTTTTCAATTGACAAAGAGTTTTCCACATGTTGAGACGAATATCTTGAATACAATCTTCCATCAACATCTCTAGAATGTCATACTGAGATTTAGCCAAAGGCCAAAACATTACTGGAACTTCACCTTTTTCCAGTTGTTTTTTTCATATTCAACACTTTCTCTTTATCATTCAATGAAGATTATTCTACCTGATTAGACCATAGCTGGTGCTTCCTTGTTGCTTCATCAGATTCAACAAGATTGGTAGAGAATTAACTTATTAAACTAGAAGATGAATGACCCAGGGGTGGTTCGGAGAATGACATACACCCCGAGCTATCTTCTGATTGAGAAAGTATTTCACCTGCTAGCAGTAAAGCATCATACATGACTGGCTTCACATTTTCAAGTGCCTCACGATAAGAGGGCTTTCTCGTCACTACATTTTCTATTGGAGAATTTTCCAGGAAATGTGAATTACTACTGCAGAGAGTACTTTCATATATAAATTCATCATCATGGGGAGGACCACCATGGTGGGTTACAACAAAAGATGAAACATTTTTCTTCTTGGTCTTCTGGCCACACAGAGGGTTCTTGTGGCTCTTATATGAAGATGAAACTTCGATATTGACCGAACTTTCATGAATGAATCCTTCATGAAGAAGTTTCTAATGAAGACATTCGGAATTAATGTTACCACTATTGGGAAACGAGAGAGTAGAATCTTGAGTTGCAACAGATAATTGTCTGAGTGCATTAAGAACTCCATCATCAAGTAAGGCCTTATTACAGATTAGCCCTTGATTTCATGACTGTGTTGGACAGATCTTCTTCTTATATGCCTTCTTACTCAATTTAGGAACCAATTGTTGACGAATGTGATTATTATGGGTAGGTGTATGTTCCTGCTTAAAAGAAATAGTCAGGTTAGGCTGATTATCGCCACTCAAATCAGGTGTATGTGCCTGACTTGGTTGTCCGTATTATATGGAGGAGTATGCCCCACAACCCTCTTGGACTGGAACAAAGGTGTGTATCTATTCCGGAGTGATATGTTGATGTTTCAATCCACTGGTAGGGATATATTTTCATTTCTTTCCCTGTGATGCTGCTAAAGCTATTATAATATTCTGACAGGCATCCAGAATATGACCAGGGATTGGCTTCTTCTCTTTCACCACTAACAGAATATGCTTGGTGACTCCAGCTGTCGGAACGGGGATATACATCCATTCTATGCTTTGATTAGTTGTTTGTTCCTGCTCCTGTCCTCCTTTTCCTTTCAGTGAATTCTGACAATACTCATGTGTGGGGGTAGAGAGTTGAGTCTGCCTCCTGTTTGTCATTAGGGATTTCCAGTTGACTTCTCCGGGTGCTGCCAAACGAGACTGTTGGCAGGCTTGATCAATACTAGCAGGTGTATGTGCCTGCTAATTGCACTCCACCAAACGTGGTTGATGAACTTCCTTCAATACTGGCAAATGAGGCTGCTGGCAGGATTGATGAGTGTAAGCAGGTGTATGTGCCTGTTTACCAGTTTTCAACACATTGAGTTGGCGAGCTTTATCATATGTAGTCAGACGATCCTGATGACTAGCTGATGATTTACAAATAGGTGTATGTTCCTTTCTATAGTACTCCACCAGAATTTTCTGGTAGGAATGGCCTGTTGCTGCCAGGTGAGTCTGCTGGACAGCGGAATTAAAACAGATGGGTGTGTGTGCCCGCTCATTACTTTCCACCAAGTTAGGTTGGTGGACTTCTCCGGAAATGGCAGAGATAAGAACCTTCTCACTATTGAACAGTCGTCGCCTCTGGTGGTTCGTCCTGCCTGCTCAGGTTCGAGGAACCTGAGCCGAATGCTTGGAGACGACACCCTCATCATGTTGAGGGTGCACTACCGCACGAGTCTAGCAGCGATTGTTAGTGGGAGACTTCGAAAAGGACTCCTATATCCTTGAATTAAGGCCTTCAGTGACCTTATCATTTACCTCCACATAATATGGGAGGGACTGGTGGTTGAGTTCCAGGGATAATGACCTAAAATAGTTGGAGACGGTGGTTGGCACCACCTGTTTCTTGATTGCTGGTCGTCACTATCCGAACGACCAGGGTGAATTATTTACTTGGAGGGCTTGTCGAGCGGCCTCCAGAGTCAGAATAGTACCATGTTGACAATATTATTTAACTAGCGCATTTGATACCCAGCTTTGAAGACGCTGATTAGGTGATGTCATCCTTAGAGCGGACGAAGATCCAGTAGGAGTAGCAGCAGAGGTATTCATAGTAAAGGCATTCACATGTGTGAACTTTAGAGAAGCCATTTCTGTAATGAAAAAGAACTTGGAAACGAGTGTCTGTTTGATATAACAGACATAATCAAGATAATTTCTGCCACTACATCTTTTGGATGAGAATATATGTTATTGATTATTTTGTTGGACCTCTCATTGAGTTTAAATAGGGGCCTAACAAATAAGTAAAACATCATTTTAACTTGGTTTAGGATTCAGGTCAGGTTCACTATTTTTTGTTTTCCTATGGAAATGGGAATGACCTCATTGGTTTAAGGTTCAAACATTCCAATAGGTTTATAATGGGTTTTTTCGTAGAACCGGAAACATCCAATGTTTCTATATCTATTTGGACCCACTTTCCAAAGGTAGGTGCTCATTGGTTGTGAACCAATGATGCTGAAAAAGTTTCATTGGTCGAGAGGATGGGTGGTCGGACTCATCACACGTTTTTGGGGGGAATTATTATCTACTCCAGGACTCTATTTATAGATTTAAGTTATGTTCATGAATCCTTATTAAATTACCAAGTATGAAAATGGACTTTCCTTTATATTTGACAATCAATGATTAATATGTAGGAGATTTAGAGAATCTTTTATATGTATTAGAGGTTCTTCATCGATGGAGCATCATCTGTATTTGTTAGAGATTCTTAGTCATTGGTATCCTTTAACAAATTATATAGAAATATCTTGGTCATTATGATAACCATACTAGTTTTAAAGCCACTCAGTGGGGAACTTGAAGTTTATTATTGTTTAGAAGGACACAGATTATATCAGAGTTGGGATCATATCCACAAATGGGCTACCTATGTATCCTTGTTTAGAAAAGGAATTAGAACCCACATAGTTTGAGTCGGGAAGTATGAGGTTTATGCATGGTTGATGGCTCAAAGAAAGATATCATAATTACTTTTACGCTCTAAGCTCACGTGAGTCATGGTCGGTGTGAGAAACAAGAGGTATTGGTAAAACCTGACAATTGTGCCATGAAAAGATGAAATCATAAGAAATAATGTGGGACTTATGTATGTATGAATGCCCAGATAGATGAGGATTGGGATTTACTTCATGGAAGAAACCCGGGAACAAGGTCCATAAAGGTATATGTGATTTATGGAGATTTGGATACTTAACTTAGGGCTTACTCTTGAGAAGGATTCCCAAATTAGAGGGGACTTATGATTGGGGTTTACTCCTGAGAAGGATGCCCAAATCAAAAGTAAATTAAGACTGGTTAAAAGAAATTATGACTGGGGCTTATTCCTAAGAAGGAGGCCCAGGTTAAATTGACTTGAGAACTGGGGCTTATTCCTAAGAAGGAGGCCCAGATTAAAGGGAATTATGACTGAGGCATACTCCTAAGGAGGATGACCATATTAAGGGGAATTTGGAATTTGGGGTTTAATCCTGAGGAGGATGCCCATATTTGGGAACTTGGGGCTTACTCCTAAAGAGGATTCCTGAATTAAAATATCTTGGACTCAGGATTACTCTTGAAAAAGAAGCCCAAGTTAAGCGGCTTGTGACTGGGGCTTACTCCTAAGGAGGATGACCAAGTTAAGATCTTCTCATCTTGAAGGATGAGGTTGAATGAAATGAAATATCTCACCTTAGTGATATGAAGATATGTAAATCACTAGGTTTTGAGAGATGTTCTAGAGAATTCCTTTCAAATAAGGAAGCCAACCAAGGAATCATGCCATAAATGGATTTGAAGAGGATTCTAAAGGATAAATCTTGAAGAGGAGAGGTGTATTTGAAGAAGAAATTTGAATAGGCCGGAGGGGCACCCAAAAAGAGGTAGGCGCACAAGTCCTGTTTGGGAACGCAGGTCCTGGTCACGTAGGTATACCTGCGCGGCACAAGTATACTTGCGCACCTATCAACCCATAGAGTAATACTTGGGTGAAACTTGGCTCAAGCCCTTTGTATTATCCCTAAAGGATTATAAAAGGGTGGTGCACAGGTTCTGTTGAAGGAATAAGGCAGTACGCAAGTGTGACCATTTCCCTTAAGGGTAAGACACTTAGGCGCACAGGTGTTGGTGAATTTCAACACTTAGGCCTTGTTAAACCTCTTTAGATCTTCTATTCTAGGTAAGAAATTACCTTAGAAGTGTTCAAGAGACATCAAGAAGAGACTAGGGCATTGAGAGCTGAAATCTGAGTTTCTGGATTTTTCGTCCTTGAAATGGGGGACCCACAAGGGGTATTTATAGGCTGTTGATGACCTTGGTCAAAAATCAGATAGGGTGCACAGGTCACCTACACACCCAATATGTGGCGCGCAGGTATACCTGCATGACCATGATGAAACCTGCATGACCCATTCTTAACCAAATCCTTCTTCATGCCTTTTTCAATTTTTGACATTTCTTCAAAGGATGAATCTCTTTATGCTAAGGTATTCCCCTTTTTCAGTCGTTAGAATCTGTGACGGAAAAGAGTGTTAACAGGTATCTCTATGAAATGTGTAAGATATTTTATAATGGAATTATTTTATATTTGTCAATATAGAGTGCTAAATGTGTGTGTATAAGTGAGGATATGATATTCCTTTTTATAAGTGAGGGTAGTGACACTCTTGTAAATATTCAAAATTTTAAAATAATATAAATTCAATTTTTAGGGAAAAGTGCCTCCATAGAAACAAAAAATATAACATGAGACAAGTTAAGGTAAATAAACACTCAACAAAGCAAATTTATACAAGTTCAAAAGAAATTTGAAACCTTATCTCTTAGTTTAACCCCACCCGTTTTCCCTTTCAACCCTTACTGTGGTGAGAAACTTTTACCATGGTTGATATTCATTATGAATAAAATTAAAATAGACCTAATTAAAAAATATGAATATTATGATTTCATATATGTTATAAATTTCCATAATTACTAATAATTACTTTTAATATAAGTCTCTTAGAACGCAATGATTTTTTTTAAAATTTATTTTTTAATAATAAAAATGATTTTACACTAAAATAAAGTATAATGTTTATTCCTGTGAATTATTATGATTTATTATTAAGAAAATAATTTTTTTGGAATTTATATCAAACCAACATAGAATTAATTCATTGGACCACCTCATTAAAGGTAAAAAATCAAAAGAATATTTTATTAGATTAAAAAATAAAATAGGTTTCAAAATGTCAAGAATGGGTTTGAAAATTCAGAATAATAATTTTAAATATTTATTTTACTCCTTAAATTTATATTTGGAGGATAAAATAATTTATATATTTTTAATTCATGATTACATCATAATTATGTAAAAAAAAGTACGGTTTTTTTAAAATTAATATTTTTCAATATTCACCCAAAAATCATCTCTTTTAGAAACAATTTAAAAAAAATTATCCTAATATAATTTTTATATGGTGATATAAATAAATAAGTTCCTTTCATTAAAATAAAAAATCAATAATTTTGGAATTTAAATTTTAATTAAAACCATATAATTCATGGAAAACAATTTAACTCGAAAAAAACTATTTATTTTTTGATTAAAAAATTACATAAAATTATTATATTGAATATGAGTATATAAAATATAATTATGAATATTAATAAGACATGTAATTTATTTATTGTTAACATTAAATGGGTTATTATATAAAAACATGTTTTCATGGTTCTCAGCGACATGCTTTCCCTTTTTTCACAACATGTCGACACATTATTTAAGAAAAAGGAAAGGGAAAGAAATTAATATTATCAAAAAATGATCTAACATAGTCAAGTGTCTTAAAATAAAGATTAATACCTAATATATAATAATATATTTAAAAAATAAGTAGGCTATAATTGGTGAAATAATTTTAAAAATTCATGCATGATTAATTATTTTTTTATAATTATTATAAAATAATTCATTAAATAACTAAATATTTTATTAATCATTGAATGTTTCAATGATTAATGAAACATGTAAAAAATGTTTTAAAAACATCATATCATAATATAAAAACTTATTACTGATTGGTTACATGGAATAAAAAATATTTATTAGTGTAATAATATTAATCTAATCTTAACACACATGAGACATGACGTATAATATGATATGTATTTTGTATGTTGTATAGTAAGTAACATATCATATAATATGATTTGTTGAATTTTAGGGATATATATTTTAATAACAAAATTATACTAAAACCTAAAGTAATTTATATATATTTAACAATAACTTTTGAAACCATATAAAAACTACATTGGATAAATTTATCATCAAATATCTTTCAAATTTTAGTGAAAAATGTGATCCAAAATGAACCCTTATTCACATAACCTTATTTATTATCATGTAGGCGTTTATTCTATTGAAAATGATTATAAATTTATAATTCATAACTACTAAAAAATATTATATCTAGATTCATATCATTTATAATTAAGATACAAAGGGTTTTGGCATGATTATCGTTAAATAAATTTACCTCTATACAAATTCATTCACAACATGTATCTTGATACATCACATTTATAATAATGAAATCACTTTGTCTTATACATTAAGTATATTCATGAATCATGTATCATGTTGATCTCAAATATAACAGATCAATTATTCTTGTTTATTAGAGTATGATAAATAAAATAGATGAATATATCTCATGTGAATAATATAAGTAAATAAAAACTTCACATGTCACTCAAATATGTATGAACATGAATTTAATTAATTGTACTCAATCAAGAGCCTCAATTTCATGCCCTTAATACCGATTAAAAATTCATTCATAGTTAAGAAAATCCTTTCTTCTAGATAAAAAACATACCCAAACACCATTTGATTATATCAATCTAATGAATAACATTAGATATGTAACAATGTATGAAATTTCATATATATGAATTTTTTTAACCTTATGAATTATTGTTATTATAAATTATATAACTCAAGTATACTAATAAAATATTTGTATTAGATTCTATATGATATGATCAATTATGATTGTTCTAAATAAAAAGTCACACCCATGATAATTGAGTGAACTCTATATATCTATATAATTTCATAGATAATATAGAAACTAGAGGTCAAGATGGATAATATTTTTTTTAATAATCCTTAGGGTCTCTAATGATGTGATAATTCTCCTTTCTTATTGATATAGAAAACAAATGAAAAGAAATAAAATGGAAATAGGGAAATACTAACATTGATCTCTGATGAATTTTTAAATATTGAATGTGACCTAAAAGATAGAGAGAGATAGAGAGTAGAGGTACATGGTTTCATTTGAATGGAAGCATAAGACTAAAATTTTTTCAGAAAAAGATGGATGCATAGTGGTTCAAAAATAGAAAATCAAGAACTTATCACATGATTAATTATTTCCAGATTTTTTGATTCTATAAAATGATATTAGAATCATTTTTTGGGTTTATATTAGATAAAAATATATAATTACTATTGAAATATATTTTACATTGGTAGTAAATATTACATGAATAGGCTGATACATTATGTATCACATCACTGCCTAGTTTTTCTATGTTTTCATACTTCATGTTATTATCCCATCCAGTATCATGATATGAAACAATCCAAGAATATACACCATTAAAAATTAGGAATATTATAATATATCAAGTTGAATATGCATTTCTTATCTTCTAGTTTTGAGTAGTAATATGTATAAAATAATCAACACATGTCGTGTTTGAAAATCCAACACTTCCTTGTAAAACAAAACATAACATAATAAATATTTTCCCTATTTATTGAGATGACAAACATAAATTAAAAAATATTTCACTATATAAAACACCAACACTCAAATCATCCAATAATTTCTCCATATTGATCTCCAACATACAAAATGATATTTTATTTGCACCTTCTTAGGTAAAAATTATACAACATTGTTTTTCTGATGCTAAAAAATTTAAAAAACTTCAAAACTCATATAAAACTATAAAATTACAATTATTTATATAAAAAATTAATTTCCTTCATATATAAATCAATATAATTTTTACTTTAATGATAAAAAATTTATGTTATTTTAGGTGATTCATGAAAATTCTTTCATCCAATTTTTGGTAGGAATGAACTCTAAAATCATGCCACCTTTTTTCATACAGTCTCTTATAAAGTTGTGTATTACTTCAATATTCTTGGTCCTATAATTAAATATAGGATTATTTAAAATTTATATTTTAGTGGAATAGTCATAAATGATAGGAATTATATCCTAGAAAATTTAAAAGTTTAATAAAGTCTCTATAACCCACAAGGTTTGAGAACAATAACATATAACAACCACATATTTGGATTTTGTAGTTGATAATGAAACTAAGTATTGATTATTTTAAATCCATGAAACTAAAATCATTATAATTAAGTGACATATGCCACTTGTATTTTTACTTTTAGTATTTCATACAAAAAATTTGAGTTTGAATAACTCATCAATTCAAAATAGGCTCTGCAAGGGGTAAACAACTGGAGATTCATAGTATCATTGACATATTTAATGATTCACATAAAAGTAGTCATGTTTTATTCCTTTGGATATTCTTAGTATCTTATGCACATTCACACACTAAACATAAAATCTATAATAATTTTAGTTTAATACTAGATACTTAAAATCATCCCTTGATATATCTTTTGATCAACAAACTTATCTACAATGTTTTAATATAACTTAAAGCCTATAAAGACAGAGGTTCTCATGATATTGATTGAGTCCAAAATAAATATTTTGAGATTTTCCTTAAATTACTTATTTTTATTTATAAATATATCATTATTAATTTAGTATAATTGAAACATTTATACATAAGTTCAATTCTCACAGGAGGATTATCTCAAAATAATTAACCATAATATTTGAAAATTCATTATAAGGATAATGACCAAATGATTGAAATATAATATCATCCATATATTCATACATAATTTGAATATTATTTTAATAATTATTAATAAACAAGTTAGTATCCCCTATAACTCTATCAAATTGTTTCTATAAAAAAAGAAAAACCTTTCATATTTGTTCAATGGGGATTACTTTATTTCATACAAAGATTTTGTAAGATTGTAAACACAATTTTTCTTATGATCACATTAAAATATAGGTGATTGTATAAAAAAATTCTATAAAATAAAATCATTTAGAAATTGACTCTTTTAATATATCTAGTAAAGGTTAAATCCAATGTGAAATACATATTCTAATATAATTATAATAAATTAAAATATTTCAACCGAAGAAAATGTCTCACCATGGTCAATTCCTTATTATTTCCCATAATATTGAATCACAATCCATGACTTATTTCTTAAAATCTATCCAAATTCATCTAAATTGTTTTTAATGTTTTACTAGGCGATGATGAGTTATTGATCATATAGAGGGATTAATATCTCCCAAACCTTATTTCTTGAAAACTAATTTAATTATTTTTTCATTTCCAAAACCCAACTGGGATCCACTAAAGTTTCATACACACCACTAGGTATAATATATGAAATAAAATGAGACTTATCACATAATTTTATTACTCACTTTTTCAATATAGTTTTATAAGAGAGTCTATTACCCTTAGGGTTGAGATATTTCAAGATCCCCATTAACCAATGCATATTATTTATCTATAAATCATCCAATAGGTTTGAATTTGTATAGATTAATTTATATGAATTATCCATAAAGTTTTTTCGATGTTTATAGTCTTATTTAATAGATATTTTGAAGATACTGGGGAACACAATAAAAGATTGTGGGCTGAGGATTTGTTTTAAAAAAATTTAATCATTGGGATGACAATACTTATCATCGTCGAGGATCTGAGCCCCAATGTAGTCTAAGTATCTCGCATAAATTAAACAAAGCATAAAAATAAAATAAAAAACATACCTTTTTCTGATATGAATCCGTGATCAAAATCTTATTTTCACCCGTGATCATTGCCCAAAATATCCAAATAATAATCCCTCTAGATCATGCACACATTCTTCAAAAATCCTAATGAGTGTCAGTTATTGAATTCCGGGTGCTAGCACGAAGATCCGAAGACTCCTTCAATGCCCCAATGATCACCGCATCAACATACTTTAGATGCATATAGATAAAATCAATCTGTTCACTTGGATTAAAATATTCTCTCTCTAGATAGAGGGATAAGAAATAAAGTATCTAGAAATCATACAGTGAATAATCCATGGCAAGATCCCCTCTCCTCCTTTAAATAGTGGATGCTCAAATACCCGAAAATGGTTCCCCAACCCCCATATATTTAACACCCACTAAATAAATAATTAGGATGAACAAAAATGTGACATAGATATTATATATATTTTATCACATACCTTTAATAGATATTAAATATTTTACATGATAAAACTTTGTCATTAAAACAACTCATAATTCATGCTAATATTAAATGAACATAAAATATTAAAATAATATTTATTTGATTAATATTATTATTAATATTTACTTAAATTGGAAATAATTTTCATAAATAAATTCTATGAAATTATTATTTACTTGAATAATAATGAATTTATTTATTATTTGGTTATCGAGAACTTAGACAACACTCTATCCCCATGGTGGGGTCTACCATGTCCAATATACCTATACACCATAATATGGAGGATTCTTGAATACACTATTGTGTGTGACCCTCTAGGCCCTTATCTATATAGCGGTGAATAATATCCAGAGAACAAGAGTGGATTCTAGAAACCCATCAAGATGCCTAAAGAGATAAAGATATCCATAGTAATGAAAACAAACCTACGAACATGTACTATGTAATATAATATTTTTATTTTTAAATATATTATAAAGTAGGATGCACATCGTTTCATCTTATTTTTCTTGATTTATTATTTGTTTATTAATCCATAGTATTTTACCTTTTGACTACCTTGTCCAAGGATTTATGAAGTTACTACCATCCTGGTCAACCAGGCCTGAGATATACTAATTCCTTAACTTAAAAGAAACAAATACTTTCTTAACCATTAAAATAATGTCATACCACCAATTATGCACCCAACATAAGGGAACACTCCATGATTTCAAGATCATGGATTTTTTGTGTTCATAAAACTATGTGATAAAATGAAACACATTGATAATGATCTCAAGTCAGAAGACCAATATACATATCCACAGATAGGAACAACCAATGAAACCCAAAAAATGTGGTGTTCCTATTGGCGGGTCTGTCCTCATGATATCATTACTAGATATCACCAAGTGAAAATATCATGAGAAGAAGTCTCAATTCTTATGATCCCCCATAACCTGATAGTCATATACAAATTGTGTCTAGTTAGTATGATGTATCTAGACCATATAACTTTTTTATATTAATTTTATAGTTTCTCATGGTTCTTATTATATCTTAGGATATAATATAACCTTTATATATGAAAATTAATCTATACAAATTACCATTAAATATTAGACAAAAAAATATCTACACTATAATGGTATGTTTAGATCATGTATATCTAATTGTACACACATTATGGTAATCAAAAGTATAGTTCAAGTTTGGTATAGGGATAACACTATTAATAAACTCCAACTTGAACTAGATACAACATTATAACCAACCTTTCTATATATCACATGGTAAAAATCATGTTTCTGCTAAGTCATGACATTAGTTGCTGGGTCCACCACATTTATACTACTTGGCTATTCTACTATATATGACCTTATCTTGTTAAGTAAAACTTCTCAAGATATGGTATCCCTGAGTATATAATTTTTGCCCACTATCAAAACTTGACATCATGGCTAGTAATAGTAATAGAATTATCATAATGATAAAACTTTACTTGTTAGGTGTGATCCCATGAACTGGAACAAATAGTTTCATTTAATAACTACTTCTTAGCTACCTTATAAGCTGCAACATACATGGTATTTATAGGTATGGATACGAATAGATTTTATGATCTTATCTCTCACATTACCATAACCTAACTGTGATATTAGATAAAATTAATCTAAGGAATAATAGTTGGTGTCCCCTTAAAAATAATATCCCTTTTTATCCACATGCCAAGTACATATCATTTATACTTTCCCAAGTACAACCAGATAGTTCTCAATTCTTTCCTTGCAGTTATTCTGAAAATAAATGATATTTTACCACTATAAAGTATATGTTGGCAGTAACATATCATGTACATACCATAGAATATATTATTTATCCATCACTAAGGCATATGAAATTTAAACTTACCACATCAATCTCCTCAAAAAACCATGCAAGTCTAGTTGGAGGGATTTTTTCCATGTGACATTGGTAAAAATTCTCTTTTGAGCTATTCTAACTTGTATTTTTCAATACCATGTCAGTATATGTATGATTGAATAGGTCAAAGAAACCATTAGATATACCTCAGTAGATCTTTTTCCATAGAAATTAGGTTTTCAATTTAAGTCAATCACTTGAGTATTTCTTTTATTCTAGTCTTAACTAACTATAAGAACTATTTTCCATATGTTACCGAACATATTATACTTGGAAAATAATAGTACTCCCAATAACCTCTGGTGTACACATGGAAAAAATTCATTCAAATGAATATTATATGATATTTTTGCTTAAATACATCCCATGATGGATTTTAGTAACCTTCAACCCTATTGGTATTCTATGATGCCACCATTCCTGTCTGGTTGGGTTGTATTGACACTTTCCATGATAGGTAGTTTTAATATCCAATGCTCAATAATATGATCATAAAAAATATCTATGATATGTAAAATTATAATGTATTTAGGTACAATGACACGGTATAACCAATATAACCTTATTAGTACCACACTTGTACCATTCATGTATTGTACCATTTTAATACCTACAATAGTATTAAAAATAATAAGACCATTTTCACTTTGATACATAGAATCCATTGTTGAAATTTAATTGAACTTTTCAATATTATCTAATTTCCAAATACTTCTAAATTGTAGAAATATTTATTCATAGTGAATAAATTATCACCAGTCATGGTGAATGCAAAACCATCATTATGGTTTTAAACTTCTTAAATAGTATGAATCTCTAGAACATTCCTATTCTACATGCACATATTGAACTTTTTCCTATGCCAACTATTTTTACATCTATAACATTAGCCCAACCCTAGTCAATCTTGATCCCACTATCTCAAGTATAAATGTGAACCCTTGTCTAGAAATGTACATTATAACTTGACTACATGTTTTTTATCATATAGATTTCTGTAATATTCGAAATAACTTTTATGATTATTACTTTAGATGGACATTGTGTTTTTATTGATGCATGTTTTTTACATCCAAACAAATTTTTTGTATCTAAACACATTACTTATATAAATGTATTTCCAAAATAATATAACTATTATGATATCCATTTTTCATGATAGTCATCATATGTTTATGATATTTCTCCATTATTTGAATAGTAAAACTTGAAATATATGAATGTTTCCAAAAGTTGAAACATTGATACTCCTTACATAATGACTATAATGTATAAAATATACATTTGGGAATTTCTCCATGCTAAATTTTATTGATCAATGTTAACATGTAAGACTCATCATCGATCCTCATAATAGAAATCATTGATGTGATGTGGATAAGGTAATGTGCGTTGAGGAATTACTCCATACTATATTATATTGATCAATGAATGCTTGATCAAGAAATTATTTAGCATGCCATCCTAAAGAAAATCATATATTTTGATCATGTGTATTCCATAACTCACTTTACTATTCTTTAATGACTTAAAATAATCTTATGAATTATATTTACCACTAGCTTACCATTCAAATAGTTCACACTCACAAAGACGAACTAATTCAAAAAATATTTGTAGCGTACCTTCATTTCTAAATATTTCTTTGTCCAAAACTAAATAATTATATACATAGATAATACTAAAGGTTTTTATCTCTACTTAATATAAATACCATACTGGGTATATTCTTAACACCCATTTTAGTTTTTCTTGATAAATAATTATCTTTCCATAACTAGATAAATAAGTCTAACATTTTATATTCATCATGTATTGCCTATGATTCGAGTATTACTGAACTATAGGTTGAGTATGAAACACCAGAAATGAAATTCATTAATGAAATTAGAATAATGTCTCCTTATGTATAAAGGATATATAAGATAATTTTTTTTGTTATACCCAAAAAAAGTTCTACTAGAATAAATTACTTGGAAATTAGAATTAATGTGATTCTCATCGCTGACTTAAGAATCACCCTTTCTCAGCCACTTGGAGAACACACATTAATTATAGTAATGTTTCCATACTTACCTAGTTTTTATATTTAGATACACATATTTTATTGGAATATTGTTTATAATACCTAAGAAATATGTTGGAAATATTACATTGATGAATATTCAAGAAGAAGAAGTGAGTACTTTCTTCATTGTTTCAGTTCATTGAATTTAAACTTCCATAGTTTTATTTCATAATATACAATGAAAGTGACCTCCTATTTAATATCCAGCCTCATTTCCTTTTAGGATGTTGCAAATTTGTATTTGGAATTAATCATTCCATAGGCCTTATCTCCTTTCCTTTTAAATTTTTTCTCCATAATAATTAATGATTAATATTTATTTAGTGTTCTTATTTGCTTAGTGAACATTACCTAAAAAGGTAATGACAATTTTACTCAATCATATTCATTTTTTAACCTAAAATGATACCAGAGTAAGTTGGTGAAAATGATATGAAAAAGGGATCCATTGAATCATTTTGATCCATATTACAATTTACAAATTCATATCTAGATTCACTTTCTCCTCATAAACTTCTTGGAGATGATACTACATGTTATATCATACATGCCATGATGTAGTGACCACAAATGAAATCATAAATTGATGATAGATTTATGGAATAAAAATCATATGATTCATACACGAGTCTATAATAATAATTTTTACACCGTAGCTCTATGAGGTAGTTTATCAGGTATTAGGGACACCAATAGCTTGAATTTATGATATCGTAGTATTGTGCGCAACTTCCTATACTACACTTAGAAATTCATGCTAGTTTGGACATTTTTTTGTCAAGTATTTATTATAATGTGTTTATGGTATTACTTTCCATTTTTCTAGAAAATAAAATCTAGAAGATTAGTACTTTTATACCGATTACCAATTTAGACATTATTGATTGATTAATTAAAGTGTTAAATGTCTCCCACTATTTTATCAAATTATAGGAACCCTATATACTAGAATCGGAATAATATATCGCTTGAGTATTCTAGTGGCAATGACCCTTGAGCCTCCCCTCATAGTCTACATGCTTTGCCTACACCTCTACCTAGAGAGTTAAAGGTAGGTGTTTGACTGGACAACCACATTAAATCATGGTTACTTGATCTATTGAGTGAATTTAAAGCATATATTATCAAAAATTTGATTTTCTCAACACTTACCTCTAAAATTACAACATGTTAACTTTGGTCACTTATTTGTTGTAACTTTTGTTAAGTCAACCCATCACTCTCGTAAGAACTACATGGTAGTAAGAGGCACCCCCAATTTTGGCTGATGAGCACCCCGAACACCCAATTTTTTCTCAAATTCAAATGATGAAAGGTGTTTAATGACTTTATATTTCTTTGAAGATTTTGAGTTTTTCCTGATAAACATAATCCATTTATATTAATTTGGTTTATTATATGCTATTATTATCACAACAGAACATTAATAGAAAAACATTCATTGCTTCTTGATGCATTTTACTGTTTATCATTTTATATATTTTTATGGTATTATAAAATGCATAAAATAATAAATAAATGAATAAAGTAAGTAAAATATCTGAGTAGTCTTGAGCATCTACCATGACCAAGAGGTATCAGACCCAAGTCATAGCTTGACTCACAATGAAGCTTGTCCCCTGTATAGTGTATCAACTACTCATTTAGATTTCAACTCAAATAGGATTTTTTTTGTGTCTTATACCATCCTCATTATAGAATACTGTCTCATGTTGGTGGGGTCCACACCGTGCATCATCTTTATCAAAAGTACAAAAATACTCTTGCGCAGGTGATGAGAACTCGGGAGTGAAATATACATTTGAAAAATTAGAAATGAATGACCTTATACATTTTTTTCAAAAATAAGACGATGCGTATACCATTAATAAATAATTGATTATTTAAAATCATCACACACAGTTAAATAATTAATTGAAATAAAAATGCAGACATACACAAGTTTTTCCTTTTGTCAAGACCAGTCAGTTCGATGGAATTTTAATTAAATTAAATGAATTGATTAAATTAAAATAATTTAATTATATTAGGTCCCTTAATTAATTTAATTTAATAAATAAATAAATAAATAAATAAATTTAATTTGATTCAAAAATTAAATTAATTTTTTCCTGGTATTAAAATTATTTTTTTAAACCAAAAATTATTATTTTAATAAATTTAATTTAGGTCTAAAATTGAATTAATTTATTATATTAATTTTATTATCCCGATCCCCAAAAACTCGAGCAGGCCCAAAGAGGGTCACGAAAAACCTGTGTAAATCCATTTTAGGCCGTGAAAAGCCCATTTTAGGCTATTCTAGGCCAGATTAGTCCTCCCAAACATGTACTTGGTTGGGAAGACCTTCTTGAACCCATTTTGGGGTGGGTTGGGTCAAACTGGACCCACAATAAAGGTTACCTCATGCTGGGATCTGCGTAAGGGTGGTCTGAGGGGTTGGTTGGCATAAGGTGGTCCGTTCGTGAGGTTGTGACACCGATAAGGCATCTCTCGAGCTGTGGAACTACTTAAAACTACTAGTGGGAGGTAGGGAGTCCTTTACTTGAAAGGATATAGGGTGTTTGACCAAAGGAGGGAGACACCACCAGATTTGGGTGGCAGCGCGGGCATCCGATTGGAGGGAGGTGGCACCTAAATCTGGAACACAGTGCAACAATAGGTAGGCATCCACTTAGATTGGTGAAGTGGAAGAATAATGGGGTTGGAAAATGATTCTATGGATTTTAGAGAGGAGAAAGACATGGCCTCCATTTGGCTTGATGACCAGAGGCTGAGTAGGTGGCGAGTGGTGGAATCCTTGAGCTAGAGGAGCTGCCATGGATTCATGTGGTTGGGCTGTCTAGGAGGACCATTGAATGCCATACTGATATGGTTTTTTAGCCATGAGCTGGATGGTCTGGTCTTGTTGGGAGAAGAACCCCACATTAATTGATCCTGGAGAGAGTGCCCTCAGAAGGGGAGGAAGGGAGGCTAAGTGTCACCCCTGGGTTTCACCTGTGGTGGTGGTGCGATTTGTTGGAGCAGCTAGGATGTGGCACACATGGTGAGAAAATGTTGTCTTGAGGAGGATCCGACATGGGGGGATCCAAAGCCTTATTACTTTTTATTTTTTTGTTGACTCGAACAAATAGGCCGCCCCCATTATTTTCCTTCTTTTGTTTGTTTATGGACTAGCAATTCCACCCAATTTTTTCTTCAAAATAATTTTTATGTTTTTTTAAATATTATAATAAATAATAAATATTATAATATAATATTATATTATTATATTATAATATATAAATTATGTAGAAATAAGTAATGTCAAATATTAACGTTCCGGCTGTCATCGGACAACCTGAAAATACCTTTGTAAAATTTAATACCCATAAAACGATCGATCGATTTTGATCCATAATGTTTTTTTTCAGATGGTTGTAACCTAGAAATCTGACCTTGGATTAAATCATAGTAAAATCCATTAGATCCAATATCAAACCCCCTACTTAAATTTAATGTAAATTATTTTTTCTTGGCTTAGATAATTTACTTGATTCCTCTCATACCAATTAAAGGTATTGGGGCAAGCAGTGGAAGATGGTGTGCTGGGGATTTCTTTAAAAAAATCATCATTGGGACGATGAGACTTTTCTTCACCGATGATTATAGATTTGTTACGGTTAGAGGATCTCTCATAAATTATACATTTTTTTTGAAAACATACCTTTTTCCGATATGAAGTTTCCCTCGATATCTGCTTATCGCTAGTGATCACTACTCGATGGATCCAAATAAGAATCCCTCCAGATCATCCAAACATGCTTAAAAAATCCACAGGAGTGTCGATCATCGAATTCGGAGTGCTAGTGTGGATATTCGATGACACCTTTGACATTCTGAAGATCGCAGCATTGGCCTACCATCGATTCATAGAGATGAACTCAGTCTATTTGACCGGATTGAGAGTTTATCTCTCTAAAAAGCGGGAGAGGAGTGAGAGGCTCTAGAAATATCACAATGAATATTCATTGGTGAGCGCCTCTCTCCTCCTTTAAATAGTGGATTCTCAAATACCCATAAATGGTTCCCCGAACCCCATATATTTAACGTCTAATAAATAAATAATTATGAAGAACTAAATTATATCATAAATATTATTTATATTTCATCGCATATCAGTAATATATATTAAAATTTATTACATGATACAACTGAGTCATTAAATCAACTCATAATTCCCACTAATATTAAATGAACATAGAATATTAAAATAATATTCATTCGATTAATATGTTTCCGAATATTTACTTAACTTGAAAATAATTTTAATAAATAAATTCAACCAAATTATTATTTACTTGAATAATAATGAATTTATTTATTTTTTGGTGATTGAGAACTTGGAAAACACTTTGACCTCATGGTGTGTCCCACCATGTGCAATATAACTATTCATCATAATAAAGTGGATTCTTGAATACGCTATTTTGTGTGACCCTTTAAGACCTTATCTTGATAGCATAAATAATATTCATAGACCAAGAGTGGAGTCTAGTAACCCATAAAGGCCCCTAAAGAAATAAGAATATTCATAACAATGGAAACTAACCTATGAACCCACACTATTCAATATAATCTCTTTTTCTATAAATATATCATAAATAAGGATGCACACCTGTGTCATCATCATTTTAGTGATTAATTATTTGTTGATATATATAGATGGTTTTACCTTTTGACTACCTTATCCAAGTATTTATGAATGTACTACCATCCTAATCAACTAGGACCGAGGTATATTACATCCTTAACTTGGAAGCAACAAATCATATCTTGACCATTAAACCAATGTCATACCACCAATGACACATCCAATAAAATCTACCTCACCATGATTTAATTATCACGATTTTTACCTTTCATCAAAATACATGATCAAATGGAACACATTGATAATGATCTAAAGTCAATAGACCAATACACATGTCCGTAGATAGGAACAACCAATGAATCCTAAAACATATAGCATTCCTACTAGAGAGTTTGTCCTCATGATCTCAATACTAGAGATCACCGAGTGTTAAACTCATAAGAAGAAGTCTCAATGCTTATGAGTTACCAACATAAAATAGTCATACATCAACTATGTCCAATCAGTATGATGTATCTATAACATAAGACCATTTATTAAGATTAATTTCATAGTGTCTCTAGGTTCTCCTTATAGCCTCATATCTACTATCACCTTTTTATACAAAAATTAATCTGTGGAAGTTACTATTAAATAGTAGATGTAGAAATATTTGCACTATAATGATAAGTGTACATCATGTATATCTTACTATATACTCGATATGGTAATCAAAATTACTGTTCAGGTTGGGTCTAGGGAACCCACTATTATAATAACTTCCCATCAAACTTGACATGATGAAATTATTTAACTACCACAGTCCCTTTGTTATAGACTTTGTATTATTTTTTTTGTGGGTATAATATTCTGAGAATATACCTTCATATAAATTAGAATGAAATTTATCAATACTATATTTAGTGTTGAGAATAAATACCTTGAAGTGAAATGCATGAAATTATCCAACCTTAGGCCTAATTCTGTTTTATAGTATATATAGAGACTTCTTGATAATTAGCCTTGACAGAATATTAAGGATTACATAGCAGACCATGTTAATATATTATAACAAAATGTACTTAGGTAACTTGTACTCATTCAACATGGACCTTCCCATATCTTGGATAATCTTGTTTTTTCTATCAACTACTCTATTCTATTACTGAGTCATTAGAGTAGACAAATTATGAGAATAACCATTTGTAACTACCTAGACTCCAGTAACCCCTAGTCGATACCTACTTTATTACATTTAGATAGATGAAAAGGGTCAAATACTAAACGACCGATAAGTTTAGAAGTTTTGGAGAACTATATACTTACATGATACCCATTTTACTTATGGAAATAAGATACAAATCATAGTAATGGAAAAAATTTGGCATCTTTGAATTCATTCCAAGAATGCTTCTTTATATCATGGGGAAAGGGAAAAAAATAAGGGTGAGATCAAATTCTTAGTAAGGGTTAAATAAAATAGAATCTATCATAAATCAATAATCATAATGAACAAGGAAAGGTAAATAACTAAAAGTACATTCCATTTAATTAATAAAGTGAGAATGAAATGTGTCTAGGTATAATATCATTGTGAAAATATCATGGATAAAAATAAATAAACTCTTAATGAAATAAATTCTTAATTATTTGATTCCATGTTCTCAAGAACATGATACCTATACCTTCAATTAATTTTTAAAGATTATTTAAAACTCTAGGTAAAAACCCATTGATTTTGGCCAACTGATTTTTCTAATGAGACCTACTGATGCATTGAGGGGCTATATAATTTTAGGCCCCACCCATAACTACAAGTCCAAATCATTCCTCAAATATTGAATTATTTATTTAATTAATGAAATAATATTCATTTTAATCAAATAATTAAATTTATCAAAGGATACATATTTGTCAATATTACCCTAGATAATCAAATAAATTTCAAAGTACATACTGTATGTAAAAATGGTATACAATTTTGGAAATAATCATATACATCAAACAAAAATATGGATAAAATTGAATTGAAACATTAAATATCATTAATAAATAGGTATTATTGTTAAATACATCAAACTATTAGTATATTAACCACATAAAATAGAATATGTTAAAATTAATAAATAGGCCTCAATGAAATGGAAATCGATACAAAATCCCATATAATGATCATAACATTGATGTGAGAATTAATAAATGAGTGGATTATGTGTATAAAATGTAAATACACATAAAAAAATTGTAAATAAAACATAAAATAATAAAAATTCATTATACACATAATCTTAAAACATCAAAGGAAAATGAAGAAGTAATATAATGTAAATAATGAAATCAAGTTATGAAATTATTTACCACTTGGTAATATTCATGTAAAATCTACTTGGATGAAATAATTTAAATTAAAACTTAAAATTCCATGAACTGTTAATTATTCATGATATTACATGTAAAAGGGTTGGTGTATAAAATTTATAAAATAAATTATGATCAAAAAAATAGAAAATGCCTCAATGAAAGGGAATTGAGGCGAAGTACCTTACATCACACTTTAATTTTTTTTAACATGATCTAAAATTATGTATAATGTTTTAATCATGTTATTAATTTATAAAAGAACCATATTAATACTTTTAATGTCATATATGATCCTATTATTACATTTTACCACTTTTTTGTTAATAATATTTCATTATTTTCATTGTTTCAGGTGTTAATTTCTTGATTTTCTCATGAGCGTCTTGTTATGAAGATTATTGTTCTTGTGAATAGTATATATATTCATATTCCAATTAATTATATTAATTTTATAAATATAATATTTACTTATTATATATATATTTTATAACCATTTATTAATGTTGTATATGGGAAATTAATCACATTGTTTCGTGGAGACGGTCGGCCGTACATATGCACGACTGACGAAATCATTCCGTCAACGAGTGAAAGGGTAAGAAAGTGGGTGATTTATTAATTTTATAGCGTAAATATAATCTCATATATATCAAATATATTAATTAATTTTATCCTTATTATATTACATATAATTCATAAGTGAAAAATGAATTTCATTGCTTTACAAGGTGGTAGTCTTCTATACACACGAGTGACATTATCATATTTTAAACAAAATGGAACATAAAAAGTTACACGTGATATTAAAATTACAGACGTATAATAAAATAATAAATATCATATAAATGTGGTAAATCCATCATTATATCCAAACTTTAATGGTGGTGATGAAAAATGAACTACACCAGTTCGCAAGGCGGTAGTCCACCGTATATATGAAAGTTGATTTTGTTTCCCATTTGATAGAAGAGGAGATGGATAAATATTTTTCAATAAAAATAATAACTTTTATATATATGGTATACACTAATTTTATTATATTTTAAGTGTTAAAAAATAATATAAGGATGAAAAATAAGAAAGAAAATAAAATAGCTTTGTTATGATAATTACCTTCTCTAAGAGTAACCTTCTTTGGATGTCCTCTTAAGGACCCTAGAGATGGTATTTTGGGAGGAAAATAAGATCTAGAAAATTTATAAGGATTTTGGTGAGGTATTATGTTAGGTTTTGGTCAATAAAAATTTATTGGGAGGTGTGAAGGACTGAAGGGATGGAGTGCACTTTTATAAGTGGGGAAAGGGGACCCTCTTGGAAATTACTTTGAAATTTCCCAAAAGAATCCAAATTGATAAAGTTATTCCCATGAAAAAAGATTCTAAATGATGTTAGATTATAAATATGGATGGATAATATTTATATATGGCAATAAAATAGGATTTATACATGTGTTGGGTTATTTTTAACCTATATCATCCTTGATTAACCCCTTAGTGAACCCATTTTTACCTTAACCATGGTAAATAATTTTTACTATTTTTACAATTTATTACAGTCAAAAATTAAGTTTAAATTATTAGATATTATAAATAACAATTATTAAAAATATGTAATCCATTTTTCCAAAATTATATTCTCATTAGTGGAAAATTTTAATTTAAAATTAATCATGCAAACACAATGGGAAAACGAGTTTCAAAGAGAAAATGTTCTAAAGTTTAAAAAGTTTTTATATCAAAATTTAGTATAAAAACAATTCTAATGAACTAAATTGGATTAATATATATATATTTCAACTAATTTTACTTTAATACCAATTTAAAATATAATTTATCTTTATAAATAATTTAAACAAAAAGGCAAATTTCAATTAATATTCAGTATTTTTCACTATTCATGAGAAAATGAAGCTTTTCAGAAAAATACCAAATATTATAGGTAAGAAAAATTTGGAATGATTATTTAAAAAATGAAAATTATTTTTAAAATAATTTTTTCAAAAATTTTCAAAATTAATTATCAATTATGTGCATAAAACGCGACTAAACAACCTTTTAGAAAAGTAAAGTTTTTTATAAAAAAATTCTTTTTTTATTTCAAATGGTTCTTATTTATTTTATAATATATAGATATCAATTAATTTTTTATACAAGTTTAAACCATAAAATAAAAATTATTCATTTATTACTATTACCTGAATAGCCCGAAGGCCTTCATTGTTTATTGATTTTTTGATAACCCCCCTTTCAAGGGATGAGGGGGAACCCTTACAAGGCCCATAGGCTCAGAGATTACATGGACCATAGGCTTAGGAGATTACATGACCCGAAGGTCTTAGGGAATTCAACTAGACGATCTACAAGGAACTACCCCTCCCTAGCATTTTCATCCTGATAGTAGCTCTCCACCTTTGTATGACCGTCTGGCTAGGCTTCCCGTGCAAGAACAGGATGGTACCGATGGCATAACCATACCCTCTCATTACAATCCATTTGTGTGTCATACACTCTATTGAAGATGATGTTCCTATTTTAAAATCTCAGGACATTACATTATACCACCTTTAAATAAATCAAATCCTCAAAATTTAATATTGATCTTAATAATTAAGGGATTGAAAATTGAAAATACCTTTCATGAAATCAAACATCACAAGAAGAGTTAATAAAACATCGTCCTGATAAGAAATAATGGGAAGTACGAAGATAGTATAGAATAATCACATAACTAGGTTTTCAAGTAGGAGAACAAAGGTGGGAAATGAAAACATGGAAATGGAAGAGAATATTAATGCCCAAGGATTAATTGGGAGTGATATAGATAATTGATCACAAGAAATTGGAAAATAGAAAGATGGTTAATGACCATAAAACTGTAAATCTATGATGAGTGAAGGGGCTATTTGATTCATCAAAAATTAAGTTACTAGGATGATCTTTTTCACAATCCTTTCTTAATGTTGAGTAATTCCTTTACCACATAGACTAAGATCATTTAAAAATATAATTTATATATTTTTATTCCATAGTAACAATTTCATATTTTTATTGTGATTCCATCATTTTCTAATTCATTTATTAAAATACAAAATAAATATCCATGATAATTTTTTTATGTACGAAGCAGTAAAATTCCCTTTTAACGGATCATAAGATACATAAAAGTGTAACAAGATATTCATCCCATCTTTAATAAAACCAAAATGGTTAGTAGAATTTATCCAATAACACCCAAAGTTAAAATTAATCCATTACATATATAGATGACCTTAGTACTCTTCAAAAATGTGTATTTCCAAATTCAAAGTCTGAATTTTTATGGAATTTCACTAACTCAACATTATATTCCCCATATAATATAAAGTGGATCTTAATATTACATTATAAATATGTGAATACCACTATTACTACAAAACCTTAATGAAAACATGCATGCTTGCAAGTATGAAATGTCAGGTTGTCGAATATATTCTATAAATTAATACTTGTAATAAAATCTAGAAAAGAGTTCATAAAATATTAAACTTATCCCCAATTTATTGCTTACAAACACTATACCATAAAAATATAATTATTATCTAAACCTTGAGAATATATCAAGATTTATCCTCCCTCAATAATGTGTTTTCCAAGAGGTTTAAATTGTCACTAAAATAAATTTTATTGGTTATTAGTACCATTTAACATATGCTATAAAATCCATTAATAAGCAGTACTGTAGTACAATTCTTATACATTAAATGATTATTATAACTATAATATCATTGATAAAATACTCCTATACCAAAATTATTTAATCAAAACACAAGAACTTTAATCATTCCACTTTATTGATGATAATATCATTAGATTGACCATGACACCTTAACTTCTTTTGTGGTATATTCCCTTGATGCTTGGGGAATTCATTTTCATAGTTCCCCATGTCCTCATAGTTGAAGCATTGAATATTTGTAATTTCTTTCTTTCCCTTACAATCCCAAGCATGGTGTCCTTTCTCTTTACACTTGTAAACAACCCCCAATCCTTTCAAGAAAGTAATCGAGTGTTTCTCTACACAATTATGACATATGGGAATAGCCTTCTCTCCCTTCTTCCCCTTATAATTTTTTTCACTATCATCCACTTATTCTCTAGATTCCCTTCAAATCCATAATAATTATATAATTTTTCTCTTTCATGATATTACATGATACCTTGTATTCATATGATGAGGATTTTTTGGAGATTCGTTCATTTTGAAATATTGTCTTAAGCCTATTAAAGAAATGACCATTCTTAATATTTAGAACACGATCATTTATATGTTTCCATTATTTTCACTACATGCCATTTTTAAATAATAGAATAAACTAGATTAGATAATAAGATTACAAAACATATTATATAATCCCTAAACTAGTGAAACACTTAACCTAAATTTAAAAATTGATGCATAACCAATCTCATAATCATAAATATGGTTTATTTGGGGATATATTTATTTTAAAATACTTAATAATGATTTGTAAATAAAATGTGAATTATCCTAAGTATATCCCCTATGAGTTTCAAACCAGGTACACATTAAGACCTATTGGCCATCACCAGGTGAAAAGCGGGTCAAGACCAATGAACATTTTTAAGAGTTATTACTCCTAGTTACTTCTATTCTAGAACTACATCCACTTGTAGTATCCATAGAGGGATGTATTTATAGGAAAGCCCACATATAATTTCCTTACCAAAACTCTAGGATGTTCATCTATACTTATCCTGAAATTATATCATTGGGTTAGGTTCCCTAATACCTGTTTTCCTTAATATAGTTCCCAATGATTATATTAAACTTATTTTGATACCAATAGTAACAACCCATACTCCAGTAACCCATATTCGGTTCATACTTTATTACATTTTTATAGATTCGAAGGGTAAAATCCTAAAGGAGTGACCAGTTTATTAGTTTTGGAGAACCATATACCTACATGAAACACATTTTACATAGGTAAATAAGATACAAATCATATTAATGGATTTTTTTTACATCTTTGAACTCTTTACAAGAAATCTTCATCATATCCTGGGGAAAGGAAAAAAATAAGGGTGGGTTAAATTTTTTAATAATTGTTAAGTATAGTAGAATCTATAATGAAACAAGAAGAATAATCAACATGGAAAGGTAAATAACTGAAAACACTCAACAATTAATCATTAAAATGAGAATAAAATTAATATAGAGATAATATCATTGTGAAAATATCATGGATAATAACAACTGAATTCATAATGAAGGAAATGATTAATTATTGGACATCATGTTTTTATGCACATGATACCTCTACCATCAAGACCTTTTACAAAATGTTTTAAAACTATAGGTGTTAATTTTTTTTTAATTTTTTCTAATAATTTGTCTCATGAGACCTATAGATTCATCGAGGGGTTATATAATTCTGAGCCCCACACATCACTATAGTTTTATATAATTCCTCACATATCGAATAAATGATTTAATTAAGAAATCAATAAACCTTTTCATAAAATCTTTTTATTGGGTAAAGGATAAAGGTTTATCAATATTTACCTAGTTAACCAAATAACTTTTATCATGACCCGTCCTAGTGGGTCCCATTTTATGACTCCCCAATCCCACCTCCAATAGGCCAGGGGATGGTGACTAGCACCGAGTAGGAATATCAATAACATTGGAGGCATTGCCTATGTACCTGTACACACACACACACATATCCAAGACCACAAAATGATGAAA
Source organism: Viscum album (assembly GCA_963277665.1). Lineage (NCBI taxonomy): Eukaryota > Viridiplantae > Streptophyta > Magnoliopsida > Santalales > Viscaceae > Viscum > Viscum album. The sequence goes on from OY728153.1 coordinate 913,540,671, forward strand.
TGTAAAAAACACTAAGAACCATTGCATGCATACATATATACCCCACAATGGAGTATTAAAGGCAGTAAAGTAAGGTAAAATAAGGCCAAATACAAGAACACCAAAAAGAGTTTGTAAACACAAGTCTAACTAGTAAGTTAAAGGTACTGGGGATGCTATCTGTATCCATAGGAACACACATCGGTATGTCTAGTCTCACAAAAAACCATCTAGTTTTGGTCGACCTAGGACTCTGTCAGAAGGTCAATTATCTGCACAAGACACGAAACATGTGGGAAAAGACCGTACATGGGTGAGTATAACAGTACTCAGTAGGAAACCTCAAAACCACACATCAATACAAAAAGGAAAGATATATTCAGCTCTACATATATATATATATATATATAGCATATAAAAAGAATATCCATAAATAATCAATCCAACCCAAATAGTCTAGAGGAATGTCACAACCACTATATACCAGTACTAGGATTTTCGGCTCAGAGATTCCATAATGCACTCACCCAGAAGAATAGAACTGATGATGTTCATACGAGAGGTATTTATCATTGGTTCTAGCCATGATAAGGATATAATGATATATCTAAGGAGAGATACGATACAACATATGAGGATAAAAACTAGGGCTATGAGGTAATACCAATAACTCAATCTGGATTAACCTTCTAATTAAAGGATTGGTTACCATGTAGTTTTAGTCACATTGATACCATGAACTCTACCTAGGGTGTGAAGAAAATAATAGAGGATCCTAATCTGGGCCTCTCAGGGTATTCCAAAAACTCTATCAAAGAATTCCTACTGAAGGGATCACAGTCCTAGGATTAAGAAATGATTTTTTACAACCTTTAGGGAACCAAATATAAGGATTCACCCTAACAAAAATCTTCCAAGATATAGAGTACAAGTGGACCAAGCCATGTAGAAATGGGTAAAAGACGTGTAGTGGGGTCACACGCTGTGTCCCTTGACCTCAGATACATCCCATGTTCAACGACCCATGTAATTACAAACCGTTTCATGTAGAATATGAGTATACGATGTGTATAAGGGATTACACATCATGAAATTACATCTGGGGTATGACTATGTACTCTGTCTTTGTGTCTTTATGCCATGTCAACCCGTGTATCCCCTCTTGTGTACTAGTACACAGGGTATTCTGTGTAACTGGTATAGACCAAGCCATGTGGGGGAGTACACACCATGTAGGAAACCCGTTTACTTCACCTCATGTCCATGTACTTCCCATGTACACACCAAGTTCTTCCAAGGGGTACTGCACACCATGTAGTCAAGGACTACACAACTAATGGATCATGTTTTTCCATAAACCCATCTTCTTCCTCCCAATCGCACCTTTGTTCACCCGGATTCTGTTCTGGTAGTTTGTTCACATTAAAACTCCAAATCTAAGCTATATTTTACACTCTAACACTGAATAAATAGGATTTAGGCCTTCAATTGACTTAGAAAACACAATATTAGGCATTGTTTTTTTATCACCGAAGAATGAAAATTCAACACCCAACGTCGTTCGATCCACCTCCACACCCACTGTCACACATCCTTCAAGTTTCCCTGATGTCATATCTATAGTTTCAGATCATTTCACTAAGAATAAAAGGCGCAATGATCTATTTTTCACAAAGGGGTTCAAATATAGGGAAGAAAGAAGAACCGAAACTAGAAAAGAAATCTACTGCCACATACCTATAGCCACGGTTTTAAAATCGTGTCTATAGGTGGATATGACCATGATTATGTGGCCTATAGCCACGATTCTATAACCATGGCTATAGTTAATTTTACTATGGGCTATAGCCATAGTTATGTGGCCTATATCCACTATTTTGAAAACCGTGGCTATAGGCTTTCCACCATTATGCGGGAGAAAAAATTTCCCGCCAATAAAATGGTGGGAAGAACTATTTCCATGGTTTTCAGGATTTTTCCAAAGTTTTTAATAATATATATAACATAATATATATATATATATATACACACAAATTAAAGACTTTGTGGTGTAGTGGTTAGGGTACTGAAACATGAAGTGAAGGTGTAAGGATCGAATCTAGATAGAAACACATTATTTTTTGGCTATTACCCCAGTTTTAACCATGGCTATAACCATAAAAAACCATGGAAATATAACACCTATTTCCATAGTTAAAATAGTGGCCATAGGTTAACTAACATGGTTGAAAATCGAGACACATATTTCCATGGTTTTGAACTATGGAAATAACCCATTTTTGTAGTTGTGAACACATAATGAAGAAAAAAAATTGGGGGACAAAATGCAAAAAAAATTGAGAGAAAAGAACCTTGATCGTTGTTCTTATCATTCCTGGGTTTTCACCCTTAGAATTTTAGTCAAATATAAAAATATCAAGAATTAAATCCTAATAAATGCCATAAAATAACTCACCCTGCAAATACGGTAGACCCTCAGGCTAATCTGTTCGTGGATTAGTCTGCGTTCATAATAGGAATCAATAATGAGGAAAAGAAATAAAAATAACACATCTTACCAGGATCAGGATCACTCACTGATGAAGAATGATCATCACATCATTTCCATTAGTGAGATACATAAATATTAGCATTCATCAATCACTAATTCTAAGTTCCTTTATCGCATGCTCGTGAGAATTCTCTTGATCTCTCTCTTTAGGGTCTCCAGAGGAATCCATGGTTATGAGACTAACCCTAGATCACTAAAAAATGGTTTATTAAAATATATACCTATCTCTATGTCATCATGTCAAAAAAATAAAATAAATAAAATTTGATTAATTTATTTTATTCATTTAAGAACCCGTGATGACTTTCCATAATCGGCCCGCACTAACCAATGTTAGGTCACACCTAGGGTAAAGAAACTATTCCCAAATCAAACGTTCCCTTAGTTTTATGATATTATGACCCATTTAGATGTTATTTCACTTTTTCAGGAAAACTGCATGCACGTTCTGTTTAATATTTTAATATTTTTTAAATATTTGTTTCGAGCCCACCAGCCCTCAGAATTGCACGCCATCTCAATGACTGGTCTTAAAATCAATCCATATAATATTTAAAAATAATTCATGGAAAATATGAGTCATTACATTCTCTCCACCTTAAGGTTTTATATCCTTTAAAATCCAAAACAAGGGATACACAAAAAGATGACGGTACTGATCAGAAATATGAGCCTTCCACTCCCATGTTCTCTCCTAGATATCCCCATGCTTCCACCAAACACACACCAAAGGATTTGATCACCCAAGAATAATCCTCTCCTGTTGATCCTCAATCTCCATTGGGTACTCAGAAAAAGTCATTCCATCCTCGATGTTCAGCTCTTCCCAGTCAATGACATGTGATGGGTCATGCATGTACCTCACGTGGAAGAAATTGTGCACTTGATATAACTATGGGGGTATATCTAAGTGGTATTACACCTTTTTAACTCTATATAGTATCTAAAAATGTATGATAAACCTTAGAGATAGATTTCTACTCCACCCAAATCTCTGTAATCCGTGTTGAGGTGAAACTCATAAGAACACATGGTCACCTTAACTAAAGTCTAAAAGCATCTGTAGCCTATTAGAATAATATTTATTACAACTCTGTGTAGTATTCATCTACTCCTAAATGATCTAAACCTTCTCAATTATAGCTTGAAATAAATCCGGGCCTATGAGTACTGACTCTCCTAGGTCATTCCAGCAAAGTGGTGACCTATAGGGTCACTCATACAAAGCCTCGAATGAGGAAATACTAATGGTAGAATAGTATCTATTACTATACATGAAATTCACCAATGGTAGGTGATCTTCCCAAATATGACCAGAATCTATCATGAAAGATTGCAACATGTCCTCTAAAACCTGAATGGTCTGCTCAATCTGGCCACAAGTTTGTGGGTGAAACACTATGTTCAAGCATAATTGGATCTGAAATTCCTCTTGTAATCCCTTACAAAACCGAGATGTAAAGTGAGAATCATGATCTAAAACAATCTTCAATGGAGCTCCAATGTGTCAAACTATCTCCTACACATAGAGGTGTCCCAATATCTCTACTGAAATATACTCTCAGATAGATAGGATGTGGGCTGACTTGGTGAGTCATTCAATGATCACCTAGATGGCATCATGTCACTTAAAAGTACATGGTAAACCCTTCATGAAGTCAATCGATATACCATAAAACTTTCATTCTGGAACCTCAAGGGGTTGATCTAAACATACTAGAACCTGGTGCTCAGTCTTCACTTGCTGACCAGTAAGGCATTGAGAAACAAACTATGCAACTCTTTTTTTTTCTTCCATGGCTACAAAAATAGACATCGAATGTCCTAGTACATCCTTTCCCCACCTGGATGTACCACCAAAGGGGATGTATGAAACTCCCTCAGAACCTCCTCCCACAACATCATTGGTACTAATGTGAATATTCTTAAAAGAACAATGTGCTCCCCACCATTTGAATATCCATCTAGAGCATTGTTTATGGATATCTGAGCATGTAGAGTCCTGTAGATGGTAGCCCTAAGTTGTGCCTCCCTAAATCACTATAAGAGGGAGGGGTGAAAACCATCGACTGGAGGTAAGACACTCCATCTCCATCCACTAAGGATAAATGCAACGAGGAAACTGTTTATATTCCCCATTTAAAAATCACAGACTAGATCTCTTGCTGAGATCATCTGCTACCACATTCACCTTCCCAGGATTATAGACAATCTTAAAGTCACAATCCTTGAGGAACTCTAGACATTTACTATGTCTCAAGTTGAGATCCTTATGAGAGAATATATATCTAATACTCTTAAGGTCGAAGTAGATGATAAACTACTCACCCATCAGGTAGTGTCTCCAGATGTTCAACATGAAGTCTACCACTAATAACTCAAGATCAGGGGTCTCGTAGTTCTACTCATTTGGTCTCAAATGTCAAGAACCATAGGCAATCACCACTTTCCTCTGCATTAGGACACAACCAATCCTGGTTCCTGATGCATCGCAGAACACTACGTACTTGAAACCCTCCTCTAGAAATATCAATATCAGAGTGTTTTTCAAACTCTACCTCAACTACTTAAAAGACTTCTAACACTTTTCTATCCACATGAAAGGATTACCCTTTTGAGTCAAATCTGTCATAGGTGATGATATCATGGGGAAATCAGGTATGAATCTCTGGTAATATATTTATATCCTAAGGAAGCTCCAAAACTCCGTTATGCTCTAAGGTGGCTCCCACACTAACACTACCTCGACCTTGGATGGGTCCACTACTACTCCATCCATTGAGATAATGTGTCCCAGAAAGTGGAACACTTGAATTTAGAACTAGAACTTCAAGAGTTTTCCATAAAGTAGTTTCTCTTGGAGTACTTTAAGAACAATCTTTAACAGTCTCATGTGATCCTCCTTGGACACCGAGTACTCAAGGATATCATTAAGGAAGACTACCACTAAACGGTCTAAGTAAGACTGAAAGATATAGTTCATGAGTCCCATGAACACTTTTGGGGAGTTAATCACGCCAAAGGGAATCACCAAGTACTCATAATGATAGTAACGATATATGAAGGTCGTATACAATATATCTTCATCCCGTACTCGCAGTTGGTGATTATAGGTCAACCTTCTAGAAAAATCTCACTCCTCTTAAATGATCAAAGAGGTCATCAATCATTGTTAGTGGAAACTTCTTATTCACGGTCACCTGATTCAAGTGATGGTAGTCCACAAAAAACCTTGAGCCCCCTTATGCCTTTTTGGTAAACAAAATTGAGGCTGACCAGGGTGAAACAATGGGTATCACAAAGCCCATCCTCTGCAAGTCCTCCAACTGCACCCTCAGCTCACGAAGCTCTGCAAGAGCCATCCGATATGCTGGTGAAAATATTGGTGTCATATCAAGGTGTAAATAAATGCAGAAGTCTATCCCTTGGTGAGGAGGTAAAACTGTAACATATTTAGAAAATTTGTCTTCATACTCCACCACCACTGTAGGAAACTGGAAACTCATAACATACACTACATCATGGTTTAATCTATCCAACTAACGAGTAATCGATTTCACCCTCCTTTTCCTGAGTCAATCATAAGCTACTTGAGTTGATTTTTTCCCAATAAAGGAAAAACTCATTCCATCACTAAGGAAACACCACACCCTTTGCCTAAAACAGTGAATCTCGGTGTGGACAGTAGATAAATAATCCATACCAATAATGACATTGTAAGGCCTCGACGCTACTACCAATAGGTTCCAACCAAAACTCTCATCTCTAAGGGTCAGGTCACACTATTAGTATAAGTGTGTGACAACTGAGACTTCTCCTGTAGGTGTATATAAGTGTAAGAGTCAAGTCAATGGTTCGACTAGAATATCAAGGTCTCGTACAAGATATGTAGTGAGAATGGATTGACTAGAACCCATGTCTATCAGTACTATAACTAAAGTAGAAAAGACATAGATCATACCTAGAATCATTCATAGATCCCCTAGGTCATAATCCTTGATCACATGCATCTGTACCTGCCCTTGTCCTCTATCTTACTGAGCCTAGCACGAACCACCTGGGGGTGGTGGTGGTAATAAGTCAAAACATCAACCACCTACTGTTTCTCTCCCAGCTCCTCTACCATATCTACCACCCTACAGAACTGCCTGCTCCTGTTGCTGTCTCTGCCTCGATGGTCCATCCATAGGCTCCCAGTCAATCGTACAACGAGTCAAACAATCTCGACCGGGATGTCCCCTACTACCACATGAATAATACCGCCTATCTCTAGGATGAATGGACCCACTCTACCCTTAACTATAGATCCTCTATCAGGGGACCTCATCCTGAAATGTCTCCCACATCCAGGTCCGTAGGGCTGACGTTGACTACCTGATTCCAATGTCTTTGCTTCTACCTATCCACTGCTGACTAACATTGGCTGTATTTGCTCAGGAAAAAAGCATTAAACCAAAAATACAATGTAAGTACCCCAACATAAGTATGAATGAACAAAGGGATAACACCATATCAGATGTCTCTACATAGACCTAACTCAAAGGTCCGAGTCCTAAAGTACTGATCTTGAACCATATCAACCGAGTACCTAGAAAAGTTTGGGAACCTCCATAAATAATCATCCACTAACATGCTACCCTGCTGGAGCTAAAGAAGCTCCTGAAAATGCATAGCCCTCAACATAACTGGTGAGAAATCATCTCTGAAGAGGTGCTCAAACTCTATCCATGAAAGAGTATCTTTTTTATGAGTCTGTATAGCCAAACTCCCACCATTATCCCGCTGAGCCGTATAGAATACTTACCTCTAGGACCACCATCAGATCTATTGGTGTCATGACTAGATGGAAAACTCAAGTCACCACCTCAAGCCAGTCCTCATCCATCTATAGGTCAGGCTCTCCTCGAAACTTGAGGGGTCTCTTCCATTGAAACTTGTGAAGCGTACTCATCCTGGGATCACTACTATAAAACCGGTGTTTAACATCACTAGTATTTATCAGCGCTAAAGAAAGTAATAATAAATTTAACTATTTTTTAGTGCTTTATTTTTAGCACTAATAAAGGCTACCCTTTATCAACGAGTTATTTTTTGCACTAATAAAAGATACCCTTTATCAGTGATTTATTTTTAGCGCTCATAAAGGGTACGCTTTAACAATGATATTTTTTTAGCACTCATAAAGGAGTTATTTATCTGTGATTTTTAGCACTGATAAAGGTCTGAATAAAGAAAACAAAATAATTAAATAAGTAAAAAAAATAAAAAATGAGTTTAAAATATTACAAATTTTATTAAAGAAAGAATTATTGTTAAAAATGAATAAATTTATTATACTATATATAAATTATTAATACTAATAACTAGTATGTATTAAATATAGAGATATGAAAAATAAAAAATAAAGAAATTAAAATTAAAAATCAGTAAATTGAGAAAAATATTAAAAATTCAATTAATTAGATAATTATTGATAATGTTAATAAATAGTATATATTAAATATATAGATATATATATATCAATGTATATAAATATGATTTATATATTACAAAATATTAATGATATTTATCTTAAATAGTCATATATTTAGCAAATTCTGGTTTATAATTAAAGATTAATATAAATTAAAAATACAGACTAATCGCATAGAGTAATGGACATATAATTGAATGTCGTTTGATTTTTCAATTTAACATCGATCAAATGTGTGTTATATTTATTTCATATATACTAAATTAATGTATTTATATATATAAGGATGATTACATCCGTCACCGTGGAACACAACATAAGGAAAGAAATTACAGTAAACATGTAGGGCTGGGGACTTAACCCCACAACTTCCCCTCACCACTAAACCCTTACCACCCCGCCACCAATGACAGGGCATAATGAGTTTTTATATAAAATGTACACACACAAAACTTATCCATTTTTTCAATATTACTAAAGTGTACTTATTTTTAATTAATTTAATTTCACTCATTTTAAACATGCATGCACTTAAAATTAGATATTCATTAATAATGTTAAAAAATATTTGTAAAAAAATATCTATAAAAAATATTTATAAATAAATATATTCATAAATAAATATATTTAAAAATTTATATTATATATTTATAAAATTATATATTTATAATTATAAATAAATAAATATTTTTTAAAAAGTATTTATATAATTATAAATAAATAATTATATATATTTAAATAATTATTAAATTTATAATAAATTTACTTAAATAATGAATATATTTACTATATATATATATTTATTAAATATATATATATATAATTATATAAATATATAAAATGATATAAATATTATTTATTAAAATATTTACATAATTATAAATAAATAATTATATATTTAAATAATTATAAAATTATAATAAATATATTTAAATAGGGAATATATTTAGTATATTTACATATATATATATATATATTAAGTATATATATAGATTTTAAAAAAAATTATTTATAATTATAATTATAAATCCTTTATCAGTGCTTATGTAATAAGTGCTGATAAAAGAAATCTTTATCAACATTTTATTTAGTGCTAATAAATGTCATATTTATCAGTGCTAAAAGAGAACTGATAAATATGCCTTTTATCAATGCTTAAATAATAAATACTGATAAAAGTGTCCCAATCTAATTAAAAAAACCTAGCCTATTGCAAACCTGTTGCAATATCAGAAGATTTCTATGGAAGCCACTTATTTTCGGCACTCCTCCTTGGTTAATCTAAGATCAAATCACACAAACCCACTCAAATCACACAAAACCACTGCTGCCAGTTGCTCAAATATTTTCCAATATTCAATGTTCACTTGTAGTTAGGGTTTCTGAAGAAAACATCTAGATTTGGATCTGAGGGTCTTAGATTTTATTCAACCTAGGGTGGTAGGACTTTGTTATCCTTTTTATTTTCTGATTTTCTTTCTGTATTTTTCATTTTGAAATCTTGATATAAGGGTTTCCAATTTTCCTTTATAGGTTCCAATTTTTGTTCTATATTTTTTCTTCAGTTGTTGTATTCTGTTTTTATTTTGTTTATGATATGTTGTTTCATTAACTATTATATTGGATATCCTATTTTGTTAATTTTAAATTATTTTTTAAACAATTTGTTTCACTATATACATCTACACACCTACTTACTTCATTGTTTTGAATCAATTTTCTTTGTTGGTTCTGATCAAATTGATTTAACAAACCAATTCTCATCCTGAAGATAGTCTGAAGTAGAAACCGACGTTGATTTTATGCAATTCATGTAAGGGATTTTTTTATTTAAATTACGTTTTAATATTCTGATGTAACATTTTTTCCTTAGAAATTTATTTTCTTAGAGTTGTGTTGTTTTATTTTAAGAGAAATATTAGTAAGTTTGGTACCATATTTATTTATTTTTAATAGATATCTATTTTCAAAATTAGTATGGTGTTGTATTTATTTTCCTATGTTGTGATATTCTCTTATAAGGGTTATATATATTTTTATCACTTTATGTTTATTTTATAAAGATATACATATATATATGTAAATATATATCTTTCTATCTATTTATATTCATTTTCAAAACATATATTTTAAGGGTGATTCTATAATTCTTTACTCACAAATTATAATTATGGATTTCTAAATTTGGAAGGGATTATATTTATTTTCATTATTTTTTTTAATGTGCATTTGATTTTCAATTATGTGTATTATAAATTCCATAATATATATATATATTTATATATATGTTTAAATGTGTATGAGATAGACATTTCAAGGGTTGGGGTGTTTTAATCCTTTGTTTCTGATATATTCTGTTGATGTGCATTATTTCTTTATGCCAACTTCTTTTATGACCTCCCTATAATCTCAAGGATGGGTCAATGTGTATTAGATGGTCTCTATAGAATCCTTAGGTTGATACATCATTTGTTCCAAAAAATTGAATAAAAGTAATCAAATTCTATATATTAGAAACTATTTTAGGTATTCATCATTTTAGGTCTATATATAAATTTTAGGTCTATATATAGATTTAATTAACAGTTGTATAATTTATAATTAAATAAACAATAAAATATTATAAAATCATGTTACTTTAAAAATAATAAAATTCGGTAACTATAAATACATTTTTTTGAAATAATTAAACTTTCCAAAATTTAAATAATAATATTTTATACACAATTACCCAATAATTATTTATAAATAATATAAATTAAAAACTATTATTAATAGTATTTTTTTAGTTTCAATAGAAAAATTTTATTATATATATATACATCGAATAATATATTGTACATTTAAATAAATTTAAATATGATAAATAATATACATATACATATAATTATATTAAAATTAAGTTACTAATATAACACACACACACACACACATATATATATATATATGTAACACATATATATATATATAATATATAGGTAGATTCACTTTATTTGTCTATGTATTGAATGAGGAGAAACCTCCATTTTATAGTTTTTGATGGTGGAAGGAGTGAACCCCATTCAGGTTTATTTCCTATTGAGGTAATTTTGAATGAAGTACACACCTCCATCAACCTCCTTTTCCAATCATACAAAACCGTATAATTTTTTAATAAAATAAAACCTATTAAAAAACAAAGTTTTATCAAAAATCAATAAAAAATATTCAACCAATTATTTTATCAAAGTTTTATTCAGATCATTGTGGATAAATTCAATGATAAAAATGAAAGTAATTCATCATTAACTCTATCTCATATCAAATAAAATAAATTAATTTTAGTAACATACACTCATCAGCTCAAATTACACTACTACAACCCAAGAACCTTGGGCTGCACATTATTATAGTTGCATATTCTGATTCTTCAGTCTCCTCCCCCTCCATTTCTTTCTGCCTTTAACTCTATCATTTCTCTAGTTATGTGGATATTTTCTCTGGAAGGAGTTGGTGGAAATGGATACATTAAGTTAATAACTAGTTTTAATGTTGTAATTATCATAAATGAGAGGAATTTATCATTTTAGAAAACATAATGAAGTAAATGGGAGGCATTGCCCCTTGTACTTCATTATGTTCCCTAAAAGGGGAAATGCCTTCCATTTGTAAGAATTACACCATTGAAACTAGTTATTAACTCTATGCCTCCATTACAACTAAATCATTCTAGAGAAAATCTCCACACAACCAGAGAAAACTATAGAGTAAAGTGAAATAATGAAATGGAGAGGGTGGAGATTAAAGAATCAGAATACGCACCTACAGTGTTGCAAAACCCAAGGGTCTTGGGTTGCTACAGTGTAATTTCAGTTGATGAGTGTATGTTACTGAAATTAATTTATTTGATTTTACATGGAGGTAGAGTTACTTATGAATTAATTTTACTTTTATCCTCAAATTTATCCAAAAGGATCTGAATAAAACTTTAAAAAAATAATTGGTTGAGGATTTTTTTTATATTTTTTATAAAACATTGTTTTTTAATAGGTTTTATTTTGTTTAAAAAAATAATGGGGTTTTATATGATTGTAAAAAGAGTTCTATGGAGGTGTCTACTTCATTAAAACTTAGGGAAATAATCCATAACTCATTTGAGATGTGTATGAATCAGGAGTACCTCAATCTGATGAACAATGTGACCGGTATGACTCAAAGTTCGTCATTTTATTTAAAAATGAAATCAATTTTAATAAAAAGTAAAACTAACCTACTAAAAACCAAGAAAAAAAATTAGATTGTTTTGATATGTAGCGACTCGGGTTTTTGGTCCTGTCAGACTTTGGAATATTTCTACGAATAATTCCAGATCTAGGAGAGAAGACGACGTGCGATTCCGAGACCCGGTGTGCCCAGAATTAATTTTATAAAAATATTAAGTATTTTTATACTATGCACGTGGCGGGGGTGTGATATCTCCTAAACGGTAGCTCAGAACGGGAATCTGAGGGCACGGTTGCCTCCGGAATGTGCCGTTTACCCTAGGCGGGCTGTAAACTTTGCGGGCGCGAGCCTGTGGTGAGAAACGCCACCAGGGGCGTTTCCGTAAATAAGTAGCAAGTTAGTGTGCGAACGTCAGCTCAAATAACTTCTGAACGGAGTCTCGGATGGAAAATCTGAGTCCGTCGTTGTGTTCAGAACGACGCGTTTACCCTAGGGGTGACCTTACTTTTGTTCGAATCGGGTGTCGGGTCAGAGGCGGGTTTGGCGCTGGCGGGCGGCTGATATAAATATCAGTGCCCCCCCTTTTATCGTTCCTCTCGGCGTTCTTTGCCGTTCTTCACCGCCGCTCCGCCGAATCGAGCAAACGAAGCTCTCACGAGCTCGGAATTCGACGGCAGACGTTCCAGGAGCGCGCAACGGAAGCTCTGGAGCGCGGATCTGAGGCAGAATGTCGGCGTTTCGCCCGCGAGGTAGGCAGTTTGAGTTTTACAATCCCGGATCCCGTTTTTGTGTTGTTTTTCTTCAAATTTTCATAAGATTTGTATAGTTCGGGTCCCGAGCTTTCCGAAACATGTTTCGGATCTGAATTTAGAGCACCGGGGTGCTCCCGGTGGCTCCTGGAAGTTTTCCGGCGAAAAACCCAGTTTTCGGGCGAGACCCGCGGCGACCATGGCGGATTTCGGCGAGTTCCGCGGTGGCGCGGCGGCGACGCGGTGGTTTCCGGCTCCGGCACGGCGGAGTCCGGCGGCGGCGCGGTGGTTTCCGGCGACCCTGCGGTGGTCCAACCAGAATGTTCCGGGGGTTCTTTAAACCCCCGTAACTCGCAAACCGTAATTCCGATTTGCGAGCCGTTTGCGGCAACGCGCTCCTTGCGTCGAGACGGACCTTTTGAACTCACTTTGAGGGTTTAACGGTTCGGGATCGTGGCCCGGGAGCTAGAAACGTCGTATAAAATAATAATATTTTATTATTTTACGACTACGGGCCGTTGTAACTTCTACCCGGAGCGTCTGATTGACTTGCCGTCAGTGGCGTTGAGACCCTGATGGTACGACAGACTTTTGAGATGGTTTCCGGGTGTTGGGACTGAGAACGGGGTGCGGGCCCCACGAGGCCGGGTTTTGGCGTTTGCGGAGAAACGCAACTTTTGCACCAGGAGTCCGATTTTGACGGATGAATAGTCGATCCTGTGTGTTTTTCCGAGAGGATCGCAATGGTGCATTCCGTTCGATGAGTTTCGGAATCCAGGCGTGGGCCCCACTCGAGCTGGCCTTCGGTGAATAGTACCTTTTTCACCGGGTGTCCGTTTTGGACGAGCGAGTAGTCGATTCCGCTTGTTTTTCCGAGGGGATCGTCGTGGTATGGTCCGCTCGATGAGTTTCGGGATCGTTGTGTAGGCCCTGCACGAGCTAGCTACGGTGAATAGTGCCTTTTTCACCGGTGCTCTGTTTCGGGAGAGTAAACAGCCTATCCTGCGTGTTTTTTCGCATGGAACGCGATGGTGGCCTCGGTTTTGGCCTAGGAGATGCGCAGTGTGGTGTTGTGGAGGGTCGCTCGGGTTAGCGACGTTTGGACCAGCAGTGGTTGATGGTTCTCCCTTGGTTCATACCTACGAGTGTTCGTGTGGCATCACAACCTTCGTATGGGTTTGTGATCCTCTCGATGGGATGTTTAAACTGTTAGAGTTGTGGTATCCCTCCGGAGGGCCCGAAGTGGATCCTCTAGCATCTTTACCTAGATCGGGTTCTTGGTATCGCTGTGACCGCTTATTTACGGGCGGCGATGCCCTATCTAGCAGGTTAAACCCGTAGGGTTTGTGGCATCATCGGGAATATGATCCCCTACATGGTGGGTCGTGCACAGTAGGGTTGTGGTATCGTCGGGTTTGAGATCCCCTACTCAGTGTGTGGTTTCGGTAGGGTTGCGGCATCGTCAGTTCGATCCCCTACATCGCGAGTTGTACCAGATAGGGTTTAGGTATCGTCGTGACCATCTTTTTATGGACGATGATCCTCTATCTGAGTGTGGAGTTTCTATCGAGCACCAGATCGGGTTGTGGTATCCCCCAGAAGATCCTGGGTGAGATCCCCTATCTGTGAGAACTACGTATGCCAGATCGGGTCGTGGTATCCCCCAGTGGACCCTGGGAGTGATCCCCTATCTGTAAGCTATGTATACCGGAGTGGGTCTTGGTATCCCCTAGCGGACCCTAGCGGCGATCCCCTATCCGAGGAGTTTGGTGGTTTTGTTGTTTTAGCGAGTTTTCCTCAGTGATGTTATCCGACGAGCGTGGTCTCTCGGGTGAGCGTCTGAGATGTTTGTTTGGGACCCGATGGAGTGTATCTCTCGGATGAGTGTCATCTGGTATGACAGTGTGCGTGGTGTACTCTCCTGGTTGTGGATAGTTGCTTGTGATGAGGTCGGTACCTCTTGTGTCTATGTGGCGTGAGCTGAGTATATATGGATTGTTCAAGGTGTATGTATGGGCATACACCTGAGCTGAGTTGAGCTGAGCTGACTTGTTGTGTTTAGCCGAGGATGGTCACGAGATGGAGATTCTCTCTCGTCTGGGTTCCCTCTGGCTGGGTTGAGCGGACTGTTGCCTTTCAGTTTCTCCCTTGGGTTTTGGGTTTTTGGGGTGCCTACTGAGTATGTTTATACTCACCCATGCACGGGCTTTGCCCGCACATGTTTGTGTCTTGTGCAGACCACAGGCCTTTTGACGGAGTCCTAGGAGGACCTGGAGCAGGCGGAGCTTAGTGAGCGAGTGGACCGGGGTGTTTACCGGAGCTGTGCCGAGGGAGCTTTCCGGCGGGTGTTTGTGGCAGCGTTCCCCTTCTTCAGAGCAGGTTGGACGCGCTTTGTAGTTTTCTTTTTGTGGGCCCCATTTTGCCCTTTGTACTTTTGTTGTTGCTCTCTGGTTGTGGGATAGTGTATGCATGCATTTACTTTCCAGTTTCTTTATCTCTGCACTGTTGCATGGAGGTGTTTGTGGGTGCGTGTGTACAGGTACCTTAGGCTAATGCCTCCCATGTGTGTGATAGCATACTCGACACTGGTCACCAGCCCCTGGCCTATTGGAGGCGGGCTTGGGGAGTCGCGGCTCGAGCCCCGTTGGGTCGGGTCGTGACATGATACTTTATGAAAAAAAAATCCATAAGTCATTTTGGACATGTATGAATCAACCACACCTCAATCCGATGCATGGAGTGCTCGATTTGATTCAATTGGTCCCTTATCAGTTTAAAATCTCCTTTTTAGTTTAAAAAAATATGACTCATTTAAAATAAAGAAAATGCACTTGGATTTTCTTGATACTTTATCACATTGATTCATAAGTAATTTGTGACGTGTAGGAATTTGTCTCACATGAAACCAATACATGATGTGATCGATATGAGTCAAAGTGCGTGTTTCAAGTTTAAAATGTCATTTTAGTAAAAAAGACAACTGACATACTCAAAATCGAGTAAATTCATTTTATTTTTTTGATAATTTATAAAAATTATCCATAAGACATTTTGGATTTGTAGAAATTAGTTTCACCTCAATCAAATGCACGGTGTGACCAATATGACTCAAAGTTCATCGTTTCATTGAAAATTGACATCAATTTTAGTTAAAAGGAAAACTTACCTACTCAAAACTGAGAAAACACATTTAGATTGTTTTGATACTCTAAGAAAACAATTCATAAGTAATTTGTGATGTGTAGGAATCAGATGAACCTCAATACGATCCATGGTGTGACCAATATGACTATGAGTGAACTTTTTTAACATATAAGTATCATTTTAGTTTAAAACACGCATTACACTTCCAAAACTGAGAAAATGATCCTAGATTGTTTTCTCTTTATTTAATTTCTGTATTCAATTGAGGATGACCCTTTCATTATTACATCACAATCAGTTCATTTTAGACCCAATGCAGACAATGTCTTGTATGTTTTAGTGGACCAAAAAGAGGAGATTTGGAATCTCGATAGAGGAACCAAATCCATGAAACATTTAAAAAAAGAAAGAGAGTTCAATAAGAAGATAAAAATGTTTTTAATATATTATGTTTTTACTGATATTATTATATGTTCTATACTATATTAACATAATCTAAATTAAATGTTTGACTACTCACGCAGACAATGTTTTCCACACATGATGATATTACCAATCCCTCAAAAGAAAAAACTATAATGAAGGAAACCCATTGGAAATATGTTAAAGTAATTTTATGATATAATTTCACTATTTTACCAAAAATATATATAATTAAATGTTGATTTAATTTTCATTATTACTTGTAGATTTTATTTATTTTAGAATTTTTTTTTCAATGTGTCATGCCTTTGCAGGAAGAGAAACAATGCTGCCTCTGTTCAATTATAGATGTAATCTTGATGTTTTCATAGTAAAATCACAGTATATAGAATTAATTTATTGTTTCACATTTATGTTTAATTTATTTATTTTTAGTATTACCCACATAATAATTTTTTTTCTTATATAGGTGGTTTATTTTGTTTTAGTTGGGGTGCTCTATCCATCTTTCAGGCATTTGTACAACAAAAATTCCACAGACTTCTTATCCTTGAAAACCTTTTCACCCCTACAGTGGTGAATTTATCACTTTATTTCAAGTTACCTACACTGCCTCTGTAGTAAGATCAATGATACCACCTCTACTAAATTACATATGCAATATTGATGTTTGAAAATTAATATAATTATCTATATAATTAATGTATTTTTTCATATTTATGTTTAATTTATTTCTTTTTAATATTAATCACATAATAATTGTTTCCTTATATAGGTAGACTCACTAAAATATATTTAACTTTTTCCAATGGGGGTATATCTGTTGGTAAAATTACATTTTCTAATGGTAAAATGTTTCACCAACATATATGTCCCTGTCACTAAACTGTCGGTAAAAACTCTATCTCTAAATGTTTTTACAATAGATAAAAGAATTATGTTACAATTATAATAATACCAATAGATAATATATGTTTTGGTTAAAATGTTTAGAAATAGATTCTAAGGACAAATTTTTCTGTTGGTAATAATATTATGAACATATAATTTCTATTTATAAATTAATTTTGAATACAAATTATAAATTTTTATTTCTCATAAAATTTCAGATTACATTTATTAATTTATCATATATGATATTTTCACACATGTTAATAATTTGGAAAAAATTGATTATATTAATAATTAAATTTAATAGAAAATGAATCAATACAAAAATAAAAAACCATCCACCCAACAAGATCCATCACACACCCCACCAACCTACATCAGCTCCCCCATGTCAGTGATCCCAAAGTAGCCCATCCATGCCACATGAGAGACCAATAAACACCCTAGGACCAATGAGCCAACAACAACCCATCCATGCTAGTGATCCAGCTGCAGGCCATCCGTGACACACCGGGGACAAGAGATCCAATAACAACCCATCCATTCCCTAGGACCAGCATACTAGCTCTAGGAAATCCATGCCACCTTAAAGACTAGTGAGAACCAACAACTCATCCATTCCATGGGACTAGTGAGCCAACTCTAACTCAAATCAGTGAAAAATATCTACATAAACCATGGTTATTCCAAAGTTAACAAACCCAGAAATTATTAGGCTATGTTTGGAATAAGAATTAATTTTCAATAGAAATGGAAAATACAAACAATAAAGAATTTTCAATAGTTTATTTGGTATACATGGGAAATGTGTGATGAAATATGTTATTTTAAAGACATAAAAAATAAATAAAAAACACACATTGTAATAAAACTATCCAAAATGGTGTGCATTCTTCCTAAAAGTCATCAGAATAAAAAATGACCACGTCTCCATGTGGAGTAAAACCCCTCATAAGCATGGTCCTACCGTCATCCATATTCATGTCACCTAGAATGATGAAATGCATTCACCATAATGTAAAGAACATCAAGGAGAAAAAGGATGTGACAACCCCCCAAGTATAAGATTCCAATGTTCTGAGAGTCAAGAATCACTTTAAAGAGAAAAAAAGAACAAAATGAGGTTCATGTCAGAATATATTTCATTATCTCCATGAATTGAACCATATTAGTCTAGTTGAATCATTGGAGTTCCCTCAGAATTTGTAAAAGAATAACACAAAACAAGATTGACCATGGAACTTTCCAACAGAAAAGACATAATCACATCGAAACTGTTCAATTTGTTGCATATTATGTAAATAGTTGTTATTGTAGTGCTTAAAAGTATGAAAACCAGATCCTAGAATAAAATTATGTGGGATATAGAAAAAACTTTAGAATCATAACAAGTATAGCATTAACATTAGAGTCTCCAGAAAAAATATCAACAGACTATCATTCAAGTACATTAAATGAAGTGAAAATTATCACACAATCTACAAAAAATGGAACTTTGAGCCCCAATTTTCAATTAATTATCCAGAACCAGAGTTACAAAACATATTCTAGTCAATAATAAAGGAAAATTGTGGGAATAAAAGCCAAATAAAAAGAGGATACCTGGTGAAAACCAGTAACCTTCATCCTAAATCAGATAGAAAGCACTTTATTCTTCACTAGGATTGGACAGCAACATCAGCTCCCTTAGATAGTAAATAGATCCCATCATACCTGAAATATAAAACATGATAGCCATACATGAAAACATCAAGGAAAAACATCCTTATATTTATGTCCCATATTAATATAATCATCATCTCAAGGCCTCTATGCAAAGTATCAAACATAAAAATACTTTAGAGGAGTCCATTCTTAAACAAGTGAGGATCCAAGAATTGATTGACTTGATAAAGTCCAATGTAATCCATTGGGACCAACATAAAAACCAATAAACTTCAAGGTGATCATTAAGGATGAAAATTTCAAGGTGAAGTCAGCCGTGATTAAAACATTATGACATGAGGAAGAAAAGTAAACCTTTAAGTGATGCTCAATTGGTTAGTTTCGAGATGAAAGACCAAAAGAACTCAAAAATCACCTATAATTTTATAACCATATTTCTTATAAATCTAATCTAGGATTTAAATAAATATAGTTATTTCCAAGTTACTAAAATCATCCTGATTAGGTTATGAAATCACCATGTTAATACCCATTCCAAGTAAATTTGAAAGTAATAAACCTTCATCCCATGTAAAATCATAATTTAACAATTCCTTGTGGACTCATGAGAATAAAATACTAAATGGATAGATATGAAAAGACTAGACCATAAAAAATTTGATATTGTGAAGTAAAGAATAATGATTGTTTTTTTATTGGTGATGTGTGGATTTAATGATCAAACCACTAGAGTGAAAATATATTAAATAACCAATTCACTTTTTCATGTGATTGTTAGTGAATTGTTGATGTGTAGATTTAATGATCCCCTCAATGAAATAATATTTTCTCCATCACATTAACCCATTTTCTAAAAGTATCTTTATAAAACATATGTAACATGGATATTTCTAAAAATCATAAACATAATACCCAAATAAGCTAAGATTTTATCTTGGGACGTTTTTATAAACATATATTACTTGTATATGTCCAAAAATCATAAGAAAAAACCCGACATAATATAGACACCCACATTCACATCATATTTTATAGCACCTTATAAAAAGTTTATTCAGTTAAATACAACTAATTAAAAAGTTAATTAAAACACACCTACTTAAAAAAATAAAATGAATTTTAAAAATACATATAAAAAATAAGAAATAATTAGAAAAACATGAAAATACATTATATATCTAGGAAGTATGCTCAATGATGAAGTGAAATACAAAATTGAGGAACATACATAGGTCATATCAAAGTCCCTAAAACAAAAAACCAAAGATAATATTAATAATCAATCATAAATCAAAAACACGATAAAACTATATCATTTTCACATGGAATGTGAAATAAAAACTAAATAAAACAAAACAAAAAATGAGAATATTTTTTCTCATCATGAATTTCTAATCCAAATTAATTCAAATTTTAAAAATTAGTATTTCATGGTATTTTTTAGAATTTTATGTAGGATTAATAACTATCATTGAATAAAATAAAAATAATAATAAAGTGAAATAATATATATTTGAAAACAGTGAACCAGTCTAAACTAAAACACTTAATCAATCCCCTATAAACTGATGTTGTTGATGGGTCCTATGTCTGGAACTGACATTTAAAATTATTATTATTTAATGATAAAAAATTTGACCTCAAAATAAAATATTTACATTACAATAAACATGAAATATTAACTGTGATATTCCTTAAATAAGTAAATTTATAAAAAAAATTAATTAGTTTCATTACCCAAAGTATTCTCATAATCATCATCATTGAAACCATTTTCACTAGAGAATAGACCACACCAATAGGATATCTATGGAATTCCCACCAAACTAGTACCACTACATGAACACATTAAATCCAAAACCATTGGGAATAGATCACCAAAAAGTTGAAGATCTAGGAAGTAATATAATATCAACATCATATTTAAAATTCATATAAAACCACAAAAATAGTACAACAACCAAAAAACTGGACATTTATGTGGAAGAAACACCTATAAACAAAAAAGTCTAAGATATTTAAAATAAGAACAAAAAAATCAACACCTTGAACCAAAAAAAACCCAAACCAGAAGCATAAACCAACTTTTATTTTCCTCAAATCTTCACCATGATCAGCATTTACTCTATAAGAGGGTGCCACCAAGATGGATGTGTTACCTCTCTAGAGTAAAACCATTGATTAAAATTGGTAGAAAAATAACCTATAATTATTTTGTAAAATCATAAACAATTATCTGAGAGAAATATTTTATAGAATTAAAAATATAAACAACATCTAGAGCATGACCAAGAACCAGTAAGAAACTAGGAAGAGTATATCACAGATGAAAACCAACAAACAATGAACACCTACCTATTACAATCCCAAATTAGTCAAAACTACAACATGTTTGATTGGTCTAAAACACTATAGACGATGATGGTCGAGTGCAGGGATGACGACTAAAACACCAGGGATGGAAAGGTCCAATGAGGAGTTTCATGCGAGGATGATGGATGGGAACATGGAGGGGGTTCCTACAATGATGCTGGAGGGGGACTCTAGAGGGGAACGAGGGGGGTGGTTCGCGCGATGATGTTAGAGGGGGTTGCTATATGGGAACATGGAGGGGGTTCAAGTGATGATTTTTACAGGGAATTCTAGTGAGGAACATGGTGGTAGGGTTAGTGGAGGCAGGTCGTGGGGTACAGGTCATTTGGGGGGGGGGGGGGGGGTCTCACTTTAGGGGTTTTTTGTTTTTGTTTTTGTTTTTTATTCGTATATGGGTATATATATATTCATAACTTTTTTCCCATATATATGTTGGTGTGTGTATATATATATAAGCATAAATATTATATATTCATAAATACATAGCTATCTTTATTATATATATATTATTAATAAATATTACTAAATTATGGATATTTTAATTAATCATATATTTTTATTATCAAAACGATATGTTTGTAATTGGTAATATATATATATATATATATATATTCTTTTTTTGGTAAAATATTTGATATTGATGAATAATTTATTGCTACAAATTTTAATAATGGTAAATGATTTATTAGTAATAATAATTAATAACAACTAATTAATTTATCAGTAAATTAGTTGTTTGTATTATTATGATTGGATAACAGATATAAATGT
Organism: Viscum album; assembly: GCA_963277665.1. Lineage (NCBI taxonomy): Eukaryota > Viridiplantae > Streptophyta > Magnoliopsida > Santalales > Viscaceae > Viscum > Viscum album. The sequence continues at coordinate 913,562,893 of OY728153.1, forward strand.
TAGTAAAATATTTTTTTCTATTGAAATAATAATATTAATAGATATATCTACTGGTAAAAAAAAACTATTGGTACCTATAGTTAATGTCAACATAATTTAATATTTATTGGAATTAATCATTTTTAACAACAACTATACTATATTTTTGTTATTTTCTATTGGTAAAGGTCACTTTTTTTATAGGGATTCTTTTGTTCGATTTGGGGTGCTCTGTCACTCTTTCATTCCTTTATTCACCAAAACATTCATAGACTTATTTTCCCTCAAAACCTTTTCACCCCTACAGTGGTGCATTTATCACTTTCTTTCAAGTTACCTCTGCTTCCTTTGTATGAAGAGAAACAACATTACCTATACTCAAATAAAGAGGTAATCTTGATGTTTTCATAGTAAAATCATTGTCCATAGAATTAATGTATTATTTCATATTTATGTTTAATTTATTTCATTTTAGTAATAGTCACATAATAATTTTTTCTTATACACGTGGATTCTTTTGTCTGAGTTGGGGTGCACTGTCCATCTTTCATGCCTTTCTACACAAAAAACATCCACAAACTTCTTCTCCATCCAAACATTTTCACCCCTATAGTGGTTCATTTATCACTTTATTTCCAGTTACCTCTACCTTCATTGTAGGAAAAGCAATGATGCTGCCTCTTCTCAATCATAGAGGTAATCTTGATCTTTTCATAGTAAAATAATTGAACATAGAATTAATGCATTATTTCATATTTATTTTTAATTTATTTATTTTTAATATTACTCATAATAATTGTTTTCTTATAAAGGTGGATTATTTTTTCGGGATGATGTGGTCTTTTAGAAGATTCTCATGGATTGTTGGAAGGTCAAGAAATAAAGTCAATGGAAATCGTGGTAACATTGACATTTAAGATTGTTTTGAGACTTTGGGACATTTAGGAATAAAATGCACCTCAATTCAACACATGATGTTAATGGTATGACTCTAAGTAATTTTTTATATTTAAAATTTACATTAATTTTAGTAAAAAATACAACTGACTCAATGTGTATGTTATCAGTTTAAAATCGACATTTGACTTTAATTAGTATTACTCGCTAAAAATCTAATAAATGCACTATGATTTTCTTAATAATTTAGGGAATCGATTCATAAATCATTTTTGACATGTAGGAATCTATATCACATCAAACTGATATACGATGTGATCCACATGAGTCAAAGTGATTGTTTCAAGTTTAAAATGGCATTTTAGTAAATAAGATAATTGATGTAATCAAAACCAAGAAAAAACATTCAGATTGTTTTGATACTTTAGAAAATAATCCATAAGGTATTTAGAATGTGTTGGAATTAGATTCACCTCAATCTGATGCACAAAGTGACTGGTATGACTCTAAGTGCATCTTTATTTAAAATTGTCATCAATATTAGTAAAAAAAATGAACCACTAAAAACATAACAAACACATTCATATTGATTTGATAATTTATTACAACGATCGATATTTTATTTGAGATGTGTATGAATAAACTGAACCTCAATCCGATGCACGTTTTAACCAATATGACTCTAAGTGCGTGTTTTTATTTAAAATTGACATATATTATAGTTTATGTCCAAATGACGTACTAAAAATTGAGAAAACACCCCCCTTTTTTTAAAGGTTGGGGATGAAGCCTCATTTTTATTATTAAAACAAAGAAAAGACCTCTTTAACTGGGTAGAGGGAGACCCATTACATAGCCCCTAGCCCTAGTGGGCATTTAGCCCATTACATAGCCCGTAGGCCCAAGACCCATTTTGTGAATAGTACTACTAGAGTACCCGCGCTGCTACAGTACCGCACAGTACCCATCACCGCTACAGTCCCCCCCGCCACTACAGTTCCCCTGCTTCCGCTATAGTGTCTCCATTTCAACAGTATCTCGGCCGCTACAGTAGTGCCACAGTATTGCTACAGTACCTGCGCCCCATGGGTTTTGAACCCCCATTTTTCATGTAGAATTATGGGGTACTTACCACTAAGACAAACCCCAACTACAAAAATCAAGAAAACACATTAAAATTGTTTAAATACTTTAAGACAATGATCCATAAGTCATTTGTGATGTGTAATAATCAATTGTACTTCAATCTGATACACAATGTGATCGGTATGAGTCAAAGTATATGTTTCAATTTTAAAATGACACTTTAGTAAAATAGACAAGTGAATTACTCAAAACCAAGAAAACTCATTCAGATTGTTTTGATAATTTAGGAAAATGATCTATAAGTCACTCTGGACATGTAATAATCTACCATACCTCAATCCAATGAAGGATGTGACTGGTATGACTCAAAGTGCCTCTTTTTATTTAAAATTGTCATCAATTTTAGTAAAATTGATGACTTTCCTACTCAAAATTGAGAAAACACAAGCATATTGTTTTGATACTTTACGAAAATGATCCACAAGTCATTTTTGACATGTGGTAATCATCTTCACCTCAATAAAATACATGATGTTCCCGGTTTGGCTCATTATGTCCGATATAAGTTTAAAATCAACATTTTAGTTCAAAACGTTTCACTCACTAAAAAATGATCAAACATGCTCGTATTTTCTTGATAATTTAGGATAATGATTCATAATTCATTTATGATGTGTTGGAGTCTATTTCACATCAAAATGATACACAATGTGATCCGAATGAGTCAAAAGTGTGTGTTTCTAGTTTAAATCTACATTTTAGTAAAAAATGACTACTAAAAACCAAGAAAAACCATTCATATTGTTTTGATACTTTAGGAAAATGATCCAAAAATCATTTAATACATTTTGAAATCAGCCGTACCTCAATCTGATGCATGGTGTGACCAGTATGACTCAAATTGCGTCATTTTATTTAAAATTGACATCAATTTTCATAAAATTAACAATTTATTTTAATTTATTTCTTTATATAATTACTAACATTAAAAGTTTTTTCTTATACGGGTGCGTTCTTTTTTTTGATTAGTGATGGTTTTTTATACAATAGCATTAGTCAAATCAAGATTAAAAGACAATGGAACATTGATCTTTTTGAATGTACATAATAATTTGTATTTATGTAATTGTATAAACCAATGTTTGAAATATCTATAACATTGTGTTTTTTTCTTGTGTTTGTGTTGTAAATTTTATTTCATTTAAATCCTATATTGGGGCGTGCTTTTATTAATATCTAGTGTCTTTATGGACCTATGATGTGCTATTACATCACACTATAGTGTGACCCTTTTTCAGCTCTTTTAAAAGCACTAAAAAAGGTCTACTTTATCAATGAATCTATGAGAACTAATAAAAGGTCCTTTATTAGGGCGTTTATAAATAAATATAATGGTATAATTTATCAGCACTTCTATAAGAGATGATAAAGACCCTTTATCAGTTCTTTTAAAAGCGCTGATAAAAGACCAGGGCTTTTAACCTTACTCATATAGTCAGCACTTTTCTAGCAATGATTAAGACCATTTACAGTGCAATCAATAGCCTATTTTATAGTAGCAGATCCTCATCTACTGGTACTATGGGTACCACATGTTTCTCTACATGTGGCAGTATAGATGGTGCACCACCTAGAGGTAACATCTGGGGAACTGGTGCCTATACCGAAGCCTCATCACTAAGAAAGTCATCCTTGTGATCAATCTGTTGAAACCTAGATGGTATGTGTCATGGAGGCATCCTAATAGAAAAAAATATGTACCATGGTCATTGACTATATCTGTAGGGATGACACAAGGAGGAAATAGAAACCACAACACATTCCTATATAATTATTATACTATTATTTTCTCTGTAACCAGTACTATCATGTACTGAGTCAAAAAGAAGGTTATTAGAGTCCTGGTGTATGGATACATTGGTTGCCACAAAAACACTGGAGTCCCTAACATAAAATCCGAACTCAAAACACATAACACATTTTCCCCAAACCAATCTCACAGCCTCACAATCCTAAGGTAGAACTTACTCCTCTGATACCACTCTATCACGACCGGTCCTAGTGGGGCCCATTTTAGGACTCCCTAAGCCCGCCTCTAATAGGCCATAGGCTGGTTACTAGCACTGAGTAGGAATATCACTAACATGAGAGGCATTTCCTATGTACCTCTACACACACACACACACACATCTCCGTGCCCACAAAATGATGAAATGTAAAAACCACTAAGAACCAATGCATAATACATCTATATCCCACAACCAGATTATGAAAAGAAGTAAAGTAAGGTAAAACATATCCAAATATGATCCCACCACAGAGTCTGTAAAAAAAGTCCAACCTGTAAGTAAATCATACTGGGACTACTGTCCATAGACATAGGAACACAACCCAATTTTTTCAGTCTCACACATCACCATCTAGTCCTGGTCTTCCTAGGACTTTGTCAAAAGGTCAATCGTGTGCATAAGACACAACACATGTAGAAAAATCCCGTACAAGGGTGAGTATAACAATACTTAGTAGGGCACCCCAAAACCACAAATAAATATAACAGATGAAAGACAAAGTCATATCAAAATAGGTATATGTATACAACACATATAATAAAAATTTTCAGATATACTCAAGCCATGACCCACAGTCTAGAGGTAAATCATAACCATTATATACCAGCACAATTATTTCCAGCTCAAAGATTCCACAAAGAAATCATCCAGGAGAACATACTCATGAGTCTAATAGCAATGATGACATTCCTCCGAGAGGTACTGCTCATCGTGTCTCTCTATGAGAAGGATACACTGATAGATCTAAAGAGAGATACAATACTACAAATGAGGATCATATCCATGACCATGGGGTGATACCAACAACTCAATCTGAATTAACCCACTAGTAGAGGATCATCGCCCTCATAGTGTTGGTCATGTTGATACCAAGAACTCCACCTAGGGCATGAAGAAATGAATATAGGATTCTACTCTGGGCTTCTCGAGGGATTCTAATAACTTTATCTAGGAATTCCTACTGAAAGGATCACAGTCCTAGGAGTAAGAAACAATTCATACCAACCTTTTGGGAAAAAAATAATGGGACACACCCTAATGAAACATGTACATGATATAGAGGATAAGTTTCTCAAGCCATGTAGAATGGGGTACATGCTGTGTAGTGGGATCACACATTGCGTCACTTGACCCCGATTACTTCCCATGTTCAACGACCTATTTAATTCCTATCTATGTTATGTAGAAGATGGGTACATTCCATGTAGAATAGATTACACGCCGTTTCCTTGCATCAGGGGTCTGCCCCATGTACTCCAGTCAGGTGCTATTACACGACATGAACTCATGTATCCCTACCCATGTAATAGTACATGGGGTAGTCTGTGAAACTGTTACATGCCAATCCATGTGAGGGAATACAAACCATGTAGGTAACCCGTGTACTCCATCCTATGTCTATGTACTTCCCACGTACACACTAAGTTCATCCCTGGGGGACTACATTCCGATTAGTCAGGGACTACATGCTGTGTGGATTTGGGTTTTCCAGAAACTCGTCTTCTTCCTCCCACTCATGTGGTTTATCACATGAATTCTATTATGGTGGTCTGTTCGCCTCATAACTCTAGATTTGAGTTTATTTTTCCACTCTAAAACCAAATTTAAAATATTCAGGATTTCAATCAGCTCAGAAAATGAAATCGTAGGCATTCTTCATTATCACTAAAGAATGAAGATTTGACACCCACCGTTATTTGATCCTCCCCCACATCCACCGTCTCACCTCTGTCAAGTCATCTCGATGTTGGATCTATGGTTTTAATCATTTTTCAAATAATCAAAGGCGAAACAATAAATTGTTCACAAAGGGGTTCAAATCTAGGGAAAAACGAAGAACACACAATGAAGAGCGTAAGAATCAAAGGAGAAAAGAACCACAAATCAATAGGGACATACCTTGATTAATGTTTGTGTCAATATTTGTTCTTTACCATTAGAACAATAGATTAATCCAACAAAATATCTATAATAAACTCCTGATAAATCCCACAAAATAACCCATCCCACAAATATGATCGATCCTCAGGATAATCTATTCATGGATTAGTCTGCGTTCATCATAGGAATCAATAATGTGGAAAGAAAATAAAAATAACATATCCTACCAAGATTCAGATTAGTTACTATTGACGAACGATCACTGCATCATTGACGTTTGTGAGATTCACCAAGATCGGAATTCTTCAATCACCGATTTGAAGTTCCTTCATCACCTGACTAAGATAATTCTCTAGATCTCTCTCTCTTGGGTCTCTAAAAGATTCTTGGGTTATGAGACTAACCTTGGATCTATGATAAAGGGTTTATTTAAATATAAACCTATCTCTATTGGATTGTAATATTATGTGGATGTATATTATAGGGAACAATGGATGAGGGGGTGAATTTTAGGTTTAAAAACTTTGTATTTAAACTCTTAAGAATGAACTTAGTTTAAGAGGTATTAAACTAATATAACTCACAACTAATACAAATGACTGAACATGTATCGGATCCGATGGATATGATATGATGCAATACAACAAGTAATGAAAAAAATTCTATTTGAATTGAATAAAATGATTAGAGTAATAAAAATGAAATTGATTCTACCATATAGTGTATATAATCTTTTAATACAATATGTAATGAATGAATCTTAATTGAAACAATTACAATAGAAAAGATTATGAATATAAAGAATAAACAAAATGATTCCCTTTATATTAAAAAATAGCAGTGGAAAAGTAATGGTATTACAATTATTTTATCCCAAAGAGTAGGGTATCCTTTCACCTAGGATAAAAGTTTTTTCTTACCACCACCCTTGTAAGCCCTCAATACAATGATTAGCACAATTTTCTTCCTATCCTTGGAAGCTCTAGATTAAGAAGGTAATCAACATATCTATCTTTCAAATAGTTGAAATCCCTTTATACAATGATCAATAACACGTCTTCCTATCTCTAGAATCCTTCCATAATTATCACAATGATCAGACACACAAAGTAGGAACAAATCACATATAGAAATACAAGAACTTGGAACAATCTGTTCACTTCTTGTATCTTCAATTCTTTCACACGAAGGAAGATAGAAGTCACAACGTCCCTCTCTAGAACTTGTAAGATCCAAAAGTTGTGTATTTTGGTTCAAATGACATTCTATTTATAGGCATCAGGTTTCAACGGTCATATGTCTTGCAATGTTCATATTTCTCTGAAAAATTCAGAGGGACTTGGACACCTGGAATTACAATGGTCAAAACAAACAGAATACACAACATCATTTTGATTAGTGTAATAATAATTCAATGACATCACTTTAGTTAGAAAATAGTAAGTACCAAAGTATAAAACAATGAGTATGAGAAACATGTATGTGATAATGGAGTAAAATAAGAGTACAATGCATTACATGAGTACAATTAATAATATGGTCACAGTGCTTGTCATGATTATGATTCATATAGTGGTTATGATACAAAAAAGGTTATGATTCTTAACATGGATAAGATGCATATTTTGGTTATGATTTATATCATGGTTATGATTCATATCATGGTTAATATAAATGATATAAAATCTGGTTTCAATGGATATTTATGATACACTACTTATACTGATTCCGATATGTGATTTCTATACAATACTTAACCTCATTACAATTATTGTTTACAATTCATATGGTTACGATGCATATGGTTACGATGCATATGGTTACGATGTATATGGATACGATGCATATGGTTATGATGCAGAGCAATAACATGTGTGGTTATAATTGAAGACAAAATACTTGATTATGATTGTAAAACAATATAAGTGATTGAGATTGAAAAAAATCAGCATATGATTACAATGTAGAATCAACATGGAGTGTGGTTAAGATGGAAAAAATTTATGTGATAACAATTATAAAACAACATATCTGGTTACGTTGTAAAACAACATACTTGATAAACAAAAAGTAATTTGTGATTTTCAAAAAAATATATCAAAGAGATAGTTGAAACACATTTTAACACAACAATCTCTATCTTTTTGGAAAGAACAAAAAAAAAACAATAAAAACTTATCTCCCATCCGATTTTAGTAACTCTTCTAAATGTAATAGTGAATATGACTAATTCCTCCCTAGATTAAAAATCACTAGGGATAATATTCTCTTTACTTTTACTTATGAGTTCTCCACCTTAATAAGGTACTCATCAAATTCTTATTTTCAAAACCATTCTCCCCTTTGTGATTTTCAAAAATAATAAGATAATACATTCGTATCCTATAAAGGGTTAGAGAAATAGAGTACCAGAAATTAGATATAACTTAGAATGAAACAAAATTTTATTACAACGAGAGTTCAAAAATAATTCTTTCCCCTTTTTATCCAAAATATGAAACATCAAAAGCTTCATCTTCATGAACTATTTTCTATCCTCCATTAGTTTTTCAAGAGCTTCTTTGTGAGCCTTCAGCTTCACATCCTGCTCAGTAATAACCATTTCTTATTTCCGGAGCCTTTGTTCGTGAAGCCAATTAGTTGCTTCCTATGCCTCGAGTCTTGCTTCCGGGTTATTAAAATCGTATATTCTGAGTTTGTAGGCCTTCTCTAGGAACAAAACTCTATTTGATAGAAAAACCACCTCATTATTCTCATTCTCCAATTTTTTCCTTCAAATGATCAAGATCTTTAGAATCTATTTATTTTGAGGTACCTGGTCTTTGAAAGACTTCAAGTTTTTCAATCAAATAAGCCAACTTTTGATAGATAGAATTGAGATCATTTAACCGATTCAACAATTTTTCATGCTTTTCTAGATGATTCTTGAGACTATCATAAACATTTTAGGACCACTTGAAAACCTTTTTACAAGCCTTGCTATGCTTAGTAGCACATTCCTTAAATATCTATAAATCAACTTCAAGATTCAGAAACCTATCCATAAAAGTCTTCACAGAGTATGTTCTATCATTATGATCATTTGAAAGGATTTATAACCAGAATTAAATATTGGGAATGAATGTTATCATCTTTTCCAATCTGTTCAAAGCTTGTTAGATGTACTAAATTCCTTTCAAAGTGATTATCCTTTCAGAATTAGTATCTGCATTGTATTCTAGGAGATCACTGAAATGAGTTTCAGTACTGATTAATTGAGTTTCCTGATACTGATTCTTATCTGATTCTTACTTTTATTATTCTTTATCTGAAATTTGAATGAATTTCTTGGAAGAAACCTTTTGAGAAGATTTCTTAGAAGGCTAAGGATTTGGAGATGAAAAATTAAACGATGGAACTTCTGTGGATTATGTGGTATGAATTCTCTTGTTTTCATATCCTTTATCTTCCAATTCTATTTATTCTTGAGCCTATTCTTATTGTCCTTGTTCTTATTCCCCTAGTTCTTATTCTTATTCTTATTTTTATTCATATTCTTGAATAATAGATTGTGTAGCCAATTGTTCGGAAGCTTTTTTTATTTTCCTTTCTCTGCTGGATCTGGTTGAGTCTGAACAGGTGGATCCCTTTTTACAATACTGGGTTTTTCTTGCTTAGATATTTTGAGAAGACTATCAATGTCAATATCTTTAGACTTTCACTTCTTCATTCCATTATTCCTTTCTTCCTCTTTCAAAGTTTCTTCTGATCTTATTTTCAGAGCCAGTGCTTCAGCAGGATCTAATCCAAACTGAGGATCCCCTTCTTTCCTTTCTTCATTTTTCTTCCTCCACTCTATGAAAATATCATTAGATATATCATTTTTTTTATTTTATGCCTTGAGAGTTGTAGTATTTACTACCTTTATTTTGGTTTAAGTTGTCTTGGATGGCTTAGAATGCTTTTCACTTCTTTCAACTACTTCCTTTTCTTTATCATCTTTAGGATCTTTCTCATTTTTTTGATTCAGTATTAAATAATAACTTGGGCCTCCTTGTTGTATCCTTACTTATTAAGGGGTATTTAAAGTATGTAAAATATAAATTGATTACAACATTACACAACCTCAAGAATTCTTTCAGAAACTTACTGATAATAGTGGGAAACATGATGAACTATGATTTTATGCCACCAGATTTGAGCTTTTTAATCATCAAGAAAATGAATCCCATCTGATTGAACTTCCTCATATTCACCAAATAATCAAGTACATACACATCTAAAACTTTTAAAGTTTCCTTATCACCTTTTTTGATACTAAAAATCATTTCATCCAGAAGGAAATAAGATCATTATCTTCTGATAAATGACTTATGTTTCCCTTGTCCCCATTAATCTCAAAAAGTGATTCTTTAGATTTAATCTTATCAAAAGACCTATAAGATTACAATAATTTATGGGAAGGAAAAAGAGAATCACCCTCAGATGGTACACCTAGAAACATAGCTATTTGTTTTATGGGGGTTGTATAATTCTTATCATACATCATAAAAGAAATCTTAATACCCTTGTTTATCTCTATTGTTTCAAAAAATTGTAACACCTCCTCATGATACACAAAATCTTGGTCTGAATCTGGCCTTTCAACACAAATGGATTCCCAACCATGGAAACTTATTATCCTTTTCAAAGATAAATCAAAATTGTTGTAAAAGTATCGAGAGAATAACCTTTCACCTCAAAAGGCCATGGAAGAAAAATATTTTGGATACATTTCTATTAGAGATGAAGCAGTTGACTCAGACATGAAAGACTGACTCAAAACCTGAATATTTTCCTGGTTAGGAAAGCTGAGTAGATATGTGTTTACGAAAAATAAGGTAAAACAGATTAAAGAACCACTTTAGGTATTTATAGGACATCAGGAATTAGGAGAAAATCAGTGGAATTCGATGAAGGATAGGTTTGGAGGGGTTCTTTAAAAAATAAATTGACAGTCAGGATTAGATTGAAAATATCTAATGGTCAAGAATGACTTCCAACTCTTGAGGTTTTTCTTAATATAAAATCGCATTCAAAATGAATCCGATTAGGAATTAAAAGAAATAATTTAGAAAAAACTATTTAAGAAATCAAAATATGACTTTAGAAATTGTTCCTATAAGAGTATTAAGATAGATGTATTGGTTTCAGTATATTGTTCTTATGATAGTAATACAAAAAAAATGTAAAATCGATAAGAATTATAAAACTGAAAAAATCAAAAAAGCTGGTACCGATAATCTAGTACCGATAGAATAATCCAATACTGATAATCAAGTAGTGATTGGATAAATCAATACTGATAATCTAGTACTAATACCATGAAACATGAAAACGATAAAGGTGATACCAATTAAAATGTGAAACAGATAAAAGTTAAATTGATAAAAATAAAACTGATACTGATTAAAGTGGAATAGAAAAATTCGTAAAACCAATAAAATAAAAACTGATAAATCAAAAAATGATAAATGCAAAACCAATTTATGTCAGAATGTAAAACCAACAAGGGTAATACCAATAAACTTAGATAATAATAAGTAAAATAGAAAAAAATGTAAAACTAATAAGTGAAACCGATAAAATGTAAAACTAATAAGTGAAACTGATAAAATGTAAAACTAATAAGTGAAAAAATAAAGAGAGAAATGTATACTCCCCCTTTGATAAGGAGTAACTCAATATAATGAGATGGTTTAAACAAGAAATAGATGCGAATGATTACTTTACACTGATCATTACTAGTTTCTATTTAATGTATTCAAATCTATAAGAAGATAATGGTTTTTTGAAAATGTCAGCAAGTTGTTCTTGCATTCCAATGAATTGTAAAATAATATCTCTTTTTTGTCCACTATCTATAAGAAAGTGTTGCCTAATATCTATTTGTTTTGCATGAAAGTTATGTGTAGGGTTTTTACTAAGAGAAATGACACTAGTATTATCACATAGTATTTGAGTTTGGAAAAAACTCATTCTATAGTCAGTGAGTGTGTGTTGTATCCACAACACTTGAGCACAATAACTTCCAGCTTCTACATATTCTGCTTTAACATTGGAAAGTTCTACTGAGTGTTGATTATTTCATTACTAAGAAACTAATGAATCTCCTAATAAATGACATGTTTCAGACGTACTTTTTCTATCCATTCTATAAATACCAAATTCATCATTTAAAAAACTTTTTAAAACAAAATCATTTCTAGAAGAATAAAATAGTGCTAAATCCATAGTTCCCTTTAAATAGAAAAAAATATTTTTCACTACTTTTAAATGAGATTCTTTTGGATTAGATTGATATCTTTCTCATAATCATACTAAAAAAATTATGTCTAGACAAATAGCTATTAAGTATAACAAACTTCCTATCATACCTCTAAAAGATGTCTAATCTACTAGTTTCCTAGCTTTATCAAGATCAAGTGTTTTTGAGGTACTGATTGGAGTGCTTATACTTTTAATGTTGTCATATACACACTTTTAAGTAAATATTTGATATAATTAAGTCAATATATATAGGTTCCTTCTTCTTTTTGAGTGATTTGAAAACCAAAAATGAATGTTAACTCACCCATCATACTCATTTCAAGCTCAGATTTCATTAGGTTTGCAAAATAATCAGTTAGATATTGCTGAGTTGATCTGAATATAGTGTCATCAATATATATTTGAATAATCAACATGTTTTTTTTCGTTTTTATAAAAAGAGTTGGGTCTGCAATACCTTTTGCATAATTATATTGTAAAAGAAATCTTATTAGTCTACCAACCAATCTCCAGAGGCTTGTTTAAGTCCATACAAATCTTAGGTAAGTTTACAAATATGATCATGATGTTTTGGATCTTAAAAACCAAGAGGTTGTTCAATAAAAACTTCTTCTTGTACAAATCCATTAAGAAAATGACATTTTACATCCATTTGAAAAAGTTTGAAATTAAAGAATGCTGCAAAGTCTAATAGAATTTGAATAAATTAAAGTCTAGATACCAAAGATTAGGTTTCTTTATACTCTATTCCCTCTTGTTGATTATAGACTTTAGCAATAATTTTTCTTTATTTCTTACAATGACTCCATTTTCATCACATTTTTTTTGAAAAACCATTTTACACTAATTAGAATTGTTTCTTTAGGTCTTTCAACCAAGCTCTAGACTTTATTCCTTTCAAATTCATTTAGTTCATCTTCCATTATTTTAATCTAATATTCATCACCAAAGGACCCATTAAAATTTTTAGGTTCTAATTGAGATAGAAAAGCAATATGACTTATTTCATTTATGAAGGTATTTCTAGTCCTTACGGGTTGATTTAGATCACCAATGATATTATCACTGAGAAGATTCCTATGAAACTATTTATTTGGGTTTTGTAAAACCTATTCATCATCCTAAGATAGGAATTCTTCTAGGGTAAATGTTTTAGAAACATTTTCTTGAGTATTTTCCATTTCAGAAGAGTTTTCATTCAAGGGTTGATAAAAAGTTTGAAAAAACACATCCGTTGATATAGGTAGGGGTTGTTTAAATGAAAAGGTGTTAGTTTCATCAAATTTAACATGCACTGTTTCCTCAACAGTACAAGAATTTTTGTTAAAACTGTATAAGACTTAGAAGTAGTGGAATAATCTAGAAAGATTATTTAATTGGATTTGGGTGTGAATTTATGTATATTATCTTTAATATTAAATATGAATACTTTTCATCCAAATAATCTGAAGTATGAAACTTTAGGTTTTCGACCAGTCCACAATTCATAAGGTATTTTATTAAGAAAAGGTATAGTTAAAACATGATTTATTGAATAACATGCTGTACTAATATGTTTATCCCAGAAATACTTATAAATTGAGTATTCAATCAACATGGTCCTTGTCATTTCCTAAATAATATGATTTCTTTTTTCAACAACACCATTTTGATGATGGAATCTTGGAGCTGAAAAGTTGTGAGTAATACCTTTATTACTACAAAAAAAATTCAAAATCTGAATTTTGAAATTCACCACCATGATCACTACAAATAGTTATCAATGGTGGGTTTTTCTCATTTTTAACTTTGGATCTATAAGTTTTTAAACAGAAAAAGACTTTAGATTTATTTTCTAGAAAATAGACCCATGTAAATCTATCGTAGTCATCAACTAAAAAAATACATAGTAATTTCCTCCAATGCTTCTAATTTGTGTAATACCGAAAAGATCCATGTGCACTAACTATAATAATTAGAAGTTGAAACTTAATTAATTGATTTAAATATAGTTTTATGTTTCTTGACATATAGACATAGGTCAAAAACATTTGAAGAATCATAACTAAATTTCAGTATATCCTTAAAAAGTTTTTTCTTTGAGAGTTTAAAAGGGTTCATAAGGTTACAATGTCCTAACATTCTATGCCATAACCAATATTGGTCTTCCATTTCACTTAAGAAAGGTAATTATGGTTTCCTAAGGTCTTCTAAGTTGATTATGTAAACATTCTCATGCCAATGGTCATAAAGAATGAATTCATCCTTGTAATTGTGAACTAAACATTTATCATTCCTAAATTTCACAAGGTAACCTTCATCACATAATTGAATTATTCTTATAAGGTTGTGCTTAGGACCTTTAACAAACAAAATATTTGAAATTAAAACCTTTCCTAAAAGAACAATATTATATATACCAATGATATTTCAATGAGCATTATCTCCAAAGGTCACTCTTCCACCTTTCATTTTAATAATATTTTTGATTAAATATTTGTTTCCAATCATTTGTCGAGAAAAACCACTATCTATGTACCAAATGTTCTTATTGTTGGTACAATTTTTATTTTATTGAAAAAGAAACAATTAGTTTTTAGGAACCCAAACTTGTTTGGATCTGGAAATGTTAGATAAATGAACTTTAGGAATCCACATTTTTTTCACAAAATTAGACTTATGAAATCCTAATGATAAGAGAACAATTTCTTTCCCAATGTCCACCACATTGACATTTAGTGTAGAATGTGTCACTTTGGGGAACAAAATAGTTATGACTAAAAATAAATTTTGAATGAGTATAACCAATTACAAAAATATTCCTCAAAGGAAGAATTTGAGAATAAATTTTGTCAAATTATTTCTTTCTAGTATTGAAGTTTGATAAAAGTTTCTTAAGAGAAAAAATTTCGGATTTTAATATAATGACTAAATTATCATTCTCACAAGAAATTGTTTTGGAAATTTTTTTTGTTTCAAAAACATTTTTCTTTAAAACAAGTTTTTCAATGTTCTTAGAAAGTTTATCCTTCTCAGAATTTACTTCCATAATGTTTTTTTGATATATTTCAAAAATCAAGAGTTTTCTCATCAAGATCATTTGAAACATATGACACTTATTTTTTAAGAATAGATATTCCATAATTTTCCTTATAAAGATTTTTATTGAGTTTGTAATTCTAATTATCAAGTAATTTGGAAAATCTAGATTCTTCTTCTAAAAAGGTAAATTGTCCTCTACTGAGGAAGATTATTCATCCAAAGAATAAGAATATTTTTCATTAGTCTAATTAGAATTTAAGGGTAAATTTGTAATATATTCTATATTGTGTACCTTATCAATGAGACAATGATTTTCAATATGTAGTCTGGCTATAAGTCCTATATTCTTCTGACCAAGAGAATCATATTCAGAAGATTCATCTGATTAATCACCACCAATTTCCCTTTAAGTATCATTTGATTTCAAGAATTTATTTTTATTAAAATTTTAATAATTTTTCCTGTTTCTTTTATAATGTTTCTCCTTCTTGTATTTTCTTTTTAGAAAAGGATAATCTAGTCTAATATGACATGCTCTTTTACATTCATAACATGTTACTTCTGAGTCTTTGTTGTTCTTCCTATCTTTCTTCTTGAATATGCACTGAAAGTATTTGTTTCCCACAATCTTGTTCATTATTTGAGAAATATTGTATAATTAATCCTCTAAGTGATCACTTTCACTAGATTCTGATATAACAATAGCTTTCTTAGCTTTAGATCTTGTTATCCATTCTGGTGTCTTGGATTTTCATGTAGTAGAAAAAGATACACTTCCATTACCATTATTCTTCTTCTTATTATTCACATATCTTTTCATTCTTGTCTCATGCTGTAAGAGAGTACAAAATAATTCATCAAGATTAATTTGTGTAACTTTTTGTTTTCATCAATAGTTTTACTTTTTGATTCCCACTCATTGCGCACTATATCAATTATCTTGTCCAAAATCAATTCATCATCAAGACCCTTTCCTCCCATGGATTGAATAATATTTACAATTGTCATAAATATTTTATGTATCTTTCATACCAGTTCTCCATAGGAAAAAACAAAACCTTGACATTCAAATCGAATCATGGATCTTCTTGTTTTTATAACTTTGGATATACCAAAGTGTGTGACTTCCAATTTCTTCTAAATACAATTCGATGCTTCGCCTGAAGATATATAACTGTATATATTCCTAGTCATAGAACACAACAAAGTATTGCATACCCGGTAATTCAGTTGATATTCTAATTTCTCTTGGTTGGTGAAGGTTATGACTTTTTTTTTCTGGGATCTAGTAAGCATGATAATGTTTTCTACTCTAGTATTAATGAGAATAAGTCTTCTTATGATATCTCCAGTACTCATAATCATTCCCATAAAATATTTATGGTCTAGATGGGTTTATATTTTCAATTTATCAAATATTCATTCCTATCATCTTATTAAAAACAATACTATTCCACTTTACATGTTAGTGTAATAAGTAAAAAAAAAGATTTAAAATTGAAATAAAAAAATAAATGAAGTAAAACAAATCAGTGGAAACCTCGATTTGATACGAATTGTAAGATCATAATATAGATGTAAATGTATATGAGATGGAACAATACAAGAGGGGTGGGGGTGAATTACAGGTTTAAAAACATTTTATTTAAACTCTTAAAAAAGAACTTAGTTTAATAGGTCTTAAACTCATTCAATTTCCAATAAATATAAATGACCAAACAGGTCTTGGATATGATGGATATGATATGATATAATACCAGAAGTAATAAAAAAACAATTGTATATGAATTGAATACAATGATCAGAGTAATAAAAATTTAATTGATTCTACCATACAACATATATAATCTCTTAATACAATATGTAATGAATGAATCGTAATTGAAACAATTACAATAGAAAAAAACATGAATAGAAAGAAGAAACAAAATGATTCCCTTTATATTACAAAATTGCAGTAGAAAAGTAAAGGTATTATAATTTTTTTATCCCAAAGATTAGGGTATCCTTTCACCTAGGATAAAAGGTCTGTTTTACCACCACCCTGGTAAGACCTTGATATGATGATCGGTAGAACTGTATTCCTATCCTTGGAAGCCCTCATTTAAAAAGGTTATTGGAACCTCTGTCTTTAAAACAGTTCAAATCCCTCGATAAGATGATCGGAAGTATGTATTCCTATCCTTGGAAGACCACAATAATTATCATAATGATCAGATGAACAAATCAGAAACAAAGCACTTAAAGAAATACAAGAACTTGGAACAAGACGCTCATTTTTGGTATCTTCAAGGCTTTCGCATGAAGCTATAGATAAGTCACAACATATCTTTACAGAACTTGTAAGATCCAAAGTTGTGTATTTTGGTTCGAATGACCTCATATTTATAGGAATCAGGTTCCAACGGTCATATTTCTTCAAATGATTATATTTCTCTAAAAAATTCAGAGGGACTTAGACACCTGGCATTACAATGGTAAAAAAAAACAGAATACACGACATCATTTTCATTAGTGTATTACTAATTCAATGGCATTGTTTTAGTTAGAAAATAATAAGTAAAAAAGTATGAAACAATGATTATGAGAAACATGTATGCGTCCTTATCGGATCAGACTCTCTCCTTATGCGACCCGTGCTTGCTTCTTTTCACCCACTTCCTTCCATCTTCGATGCTCTCGGTCCTCCTCTCTGATTCCAAATCTCACGACATTCTCAGTTTTTCTTCTTTTCACTTTTTATCACGCTGGTCTCTGTTTCGTTGGTGAAGGCTTGAAGATGATGCTTTCTATAGGGGATGATGGCGCTCGCTCAGTTGCGGCTTGCTGTGGATGTCCCATTCCCTCTTTTGCTACTCGAGCTTCAAGGTCCTTTTCTCCCTCCCAGGTCTGCTGGGTTCTAAGGATCCCAAGGAAGTTTTGGGAGTTTTTTGTGGGAGCCGATGGGTCGTTACAGGAGGCGCGTCCTGTGGTAGCATTTTCCCGTTCCTCCTGGGTTTCTTTTGGCGATGGTTCTTTGTTTGTTTCATTCTGAAGCTGTTTCTATTTTTGGTTTTATATTTTTTCAAGTCGGAGTCAGAGGTTCTTGATCCTTTTCAGGAAACGGCGGGGCTTTATTTTTGTTGGGTTATGTGGTTATGACGATGGTGGTCATCCATGGTGCGATGATTATATTCCTTGGAAATCGATGGTCTGTGGTTCTCTGTGGTGCTGGAAAATCATTTTGATGTTGTGTGTTAGTGTTGTGGGTTTTCTTCCATGGAACGACAACCGGTGGATTCTCTCCAGTGAGGTATTGTGTTCCAGGGTCAAGGCACATGGATCAAGGTGGAGGGCCATTCGGGATATCGCGACACAAGGTTTTGTGGTGCTTTTACATGTTTGAAATTAATGTTTGAATTTGAATTTTGTTCCAGGGGGAAGTTTTTTGATTTTTGTGTCAAGTCACTATATTTTGAATTTGGTCTTGGGTGATGTTTTTGATTTTGGAAATGTATGGTTTCCACTAATCCTTATAGTGGATTTTAGAAAATATTAATTTTTTTTGAAACATGTATGCGATATTGGAGTAAAATAAGAGTACAATGCATTACAAGAGTATGACTAATAATATGGTCACAATTATTGTCATGATTATGATGCATATAGTGGTTATGATAAAAAACATGATTAAAATGATTAACATGGATAAGATGCATATCACAGTTATGATTTATATCATGGTTACAATTCATATCATAGTTACGATGCATGGCATATAATCTGGTTACGATGCATGATTACTATACACTACTTATCCTGGTTATGATATGTGATTTTGATAAAATAATTAACCTGGTTATGATTCTTGTTTATGATTGATATGGTTTTGATGCATATGGTTATGATGCATATGGTTACAATACAGAGCAACATCATTTGTGGTTATGATTGAAGACAACATACTTGATTATGATTGTAAAACAATATATGTGATTACGATTGAAAACAATCAGCATATGATTATGATGTATAATCAACAAAAAGTGTGGTTACGATGAAAAAACAAATAATGTGATTATAATTATAAAAAAACATATCTAGTTATTTTTTAAAACAACATACTTGATAAACAATAAGTAATATGTTATTTCCAAAACAAAAATATCAAAGAGATAGTCAAAACACATTTTGACTCAATAATCTCGACATCATTGTGTTGACAAAATAAAATAAAATAAAATTTCTTAATTTTTTTTATTCATTTAATCCCCCATGATGAATTTCCAAAATTGACTAAGGCCAAGCAATTTTAGGTCATTCCTAGAGTAAATCTATTGTTACTAACTCCATGGTTCCCTTAGATTTATGATCCGAGCACCCGTTTAGAAGTTATTCTACTTTTTCAGGAAAACCACATGTGTGTGCTATTTAATATTTTAATATTTTGAATCATTTGTTCTAGGTACACCACCCCTCATAATCTCATGCCATATCAGTGCCTGGTATTGTAAACAATCCATATAATATTTAAAAATAATACATGGAAAATCTGAGTCATTACAACTTTCAAAGTAAACACTGTATTTAAAAATAGTATACGATTTAGCCAATAATAATATCCATCATACAAGAATATGGAAAAACTTGAAATTAAAAATTAACCATCATGAGTATATAGGTATTCATGTTCAATACATCAAAGGGTTAGTATATACACCACATAAAAGTGAATAGGGTCATATATATAAATATTCCTCAATAAAATGGAAATCAAGAAGAAATACCTTACAATGATCATAACATTGATGTGAGAATTAATAAATGACTAGGTTATGTGTATCAAATTGAAATCCAAAACATAAGATACTAAAAATTTACTATACAAGTAATCTTATTATATCAGATGAAAATTAATGTGTAATATAACCCAAAGAAAATAAATTGAGTAATGAAATTCTTTACCACTTGGTAACTTTCATGAAAAACCCCCTTAGAAGAAATAATTCAAATTAAAACTAAAAACACCATTAATTATAAATTATTCATGATATTAAGTGTAAAAGGGTCATTATTTACACTATATAATATAAATTAGGTGCACAAAATTGAATATTTCTCAATGAATGGAAATTGAGATGAAGTCTCATACCTCACATTTTACTTTAGTTAAGAATGTTATAACCTTATTTATAATTGTTATAATAATGTTTTTAATTTATAAAAAACAATATTCATACATATAATTTCATATATTATACTATTATTACATTTTACCACCTATTTGTTAATAATATTTCATTATTTTCATTATTCTAGATGTTAATTGCCTTGTTTTCTCATGAGCATTTTCTCAAGAAAGTTTTGGTTATTTTACATAAGATATATATCCATATTATCCATATTGATATTATTTTTATAAATATAATTTTTACATAGTATATATATTTTAATAACCATTTATGAAAGTTGGACATGGAAAATGAATCACATCACTTCATGGACACAGTATATTGTACATACGCACGAGCGACAATATCATTCTATTAATGAGTGAAAGGGTAAAGAAGTGTGTTATATATTAGTTATAAATAATCAATATCATATCACATAAATTTATTAATTTTATCCTCATTAAATTAAATTTAAATAATAAGTGAAAAATGAATCACATCACTTCGCGAGGCGGAAGTCCGCCACACACATGAGCAACATTATCATATTTTAAACAGAATAGAGATTAAAAAGGTATATGTGGTATTGAAATATAAAAAGTATTATAATATCATAAATATCATATAAATTTGGTTAATCTATCATTATATCTATCCTTTAAAGGCGGTGAGGGAAAACTAACTACATCTGTTCGTGAGACAGTAGTCCTCTATACACACGATCAATGATTTTGTTTCCCATTTGATAGAAGTGGAGATGAATAAATAGTATTCCATTAAAAAAATAACATCTAATTATTTGGTAGATACTAGTTTTATTATTATGGTATTGTTAATACATAATTTATGGTGGAAGAATAAGAATGAAAATGAATGATCTTTTTTAAGATAATTACCTTATCTAAGAGAAACCTCCTTTGGTTATCCTCATAAGAACCATATGGATGGTGTTTTTGGAGGAAAAAAAGATATATAATATGTATAAGTAAATTTTTGAAGGATTATGGTATGGTTTGGTCAATAAAAATTTATTTTGAGGTGTGAAGAAGTGAAGGGAGGGAGTGCTATTTTAGAAGTGGGGAAAGGGAACCATCTTGTAAATTATTTGGAAACTTCCCAAAAGAATATAAAATGGTAAAGTAATTCACATGAAACAATATTCCAAATGGCCCCAGAATATAACTTAATAATTATAATATGTAGATAATACCATTTAATATGATTTAGTCATATTTTGGATCATTTATAATCCTTATCTTCTTAGTTTAACCACTGGTAAAGATAATTTTACGTTAAAAATAGTAAATATTTTTATTTTGTTTTTACTATTCATTATGGTCAAAAATTAACCTGACCTTATTAGACAGTATAAATTATTTTAATTCCAAATATTTAATATGTTTTTTAAAATTCTATTAATATAAGTGGAAAAACTAAATTTAAAATTAACCCATAACGCGACGAGAAAGAAGGTTTTCAACAAGAAAATATTCAAAAGTTTACAGTGTTTTTATATCGAAATTGAATATAAAAATGATTAAAATGACCTAAATTAGATTAATATATATAAATATATGTATATAATTTAACTAATTTTACTTTAAAACCAATTCAAAATAAAATTTAATCTTTTAAATAAATTAATTTAAAATACATTTTATAATTAAAATTCAGTTTTTTTCACTATTCATACAAAATGAAAAATTTCAGAAAAATACAAAAAAATCAACCAAATAATTTTGATACAATAATTTAAAAAATAAAATAAAATAAATTTTATAAAATTTGTAAAAATTTAATATAAATTATGCACGCAATACTCAAAAAACCACCTTTTAGAAAAATAAAGTTTTTTAGAGAGCATTTTTTTCTTTCAAATGATTCTTATTTTATTTATAATAAATGGATATATCCATTTAATTTATGTTTTACATGTGTGAACCACATATTGTTTATAATTTACTTATTACTTTTCATACCCTCAAACTTAACAGTTCAGTCATAATGATCATGTTTAAATTAAAATATTTAAATAGTGTATCATGTTTCTTTTAAACCAAGTGTTTTGTAAATCAAAATCTATCCAAGTGATTGAATTTATTTAAAAATAAAAATTTCATATTGTATTAGGATGTTATATTCTCTTCCAAGACTGATGTTTCATGTAATACACACTATCAAACATTATGTTCTTATTTTAAAATCTTGAGGTGTTACACTATTGTTCTCATGGAACTTCTCAAAGTTTTTATTTTTTAATTATTCAACCTAATAATTTTTAATGGAAAAAATCATGAATACCTTCTCATTTTTAATCAAATTATAGTAGGTTGAAAACATTGAAAAAATCATGTCTTATGTACTAGAATGTACACCCATGTGAATTTTATGTAATCTTCTATAATTAAAAATGTATACATTTTATTCAAAAACATGATACATGATTAGATCTAAATAAATAAAAATTAAAAATATATTTTGATATATTAGTATTAAATTTTTTTATTAGATTATAATATTCCTTGGGATTCATCCCTTTAATTAAAAAGCATAAAAGGAACTCCTATCCACCTTCAAATAATTCAATTATAGATTTTTTTTCTTATCCAACTTGGATAGAAATATGAAATATCTATGACCAAGTATCCTATGACACAAAAAATATATCTATATATTATTTAAATAATAATTTTTTTTGTAGTTATTTCATAAAGGTTAATAATATAAATATTGTGTGTTTTATAAATAAACATGGGTGAATCATGATTAAAATCATGACATTTATTATTCTTGAATTTAATAGATAAACCATCATAACATAATAGGGAAATACAAATAAAATAATATTATAATCATTTAACAAAAAATACTTACTACTAATATTAAAATCAGTAAATCTAACATCCTCAAATACTTTTATCCTGCCTTTTGTAATTGTCTCAAAATGTAATACATCCTCTGTCACATTTTCTAAATGTTTTGAAACTTGATGGATGTTTTCTCATGCACCTTGTGAATCCACTCCACATGTAAGAAATATTTTTTGAGTCATCCAAGGGTTTTCTATTAAAATAATAAAACTATTGAATGTTTTAGTGCCTATCTAGATTTATGTATAACTAGATTATTTACTAATCCATTACACATAGATTTAATTATATAATTATAAGGGAATTTACTAGATAATATTTTGGAAATTAAATTTTTGTTGTGACCCAAAGATTGAGGATATTGAAGTGAACATTCATCGATATAATACCTCTCATTTCATAATTGAAACAAGTAACTTAGTATACCCTACTAATAATGTTCTCAATAAATTAGTTTATGTACATATTAGGGGAAAAAATACTATAACCATAACCATTTATATTTTATATTTATTCTTTATAAATATATCATCTTATCATAGTTTTATACACCATTAGTGAATTTAGATAGAGCCTCATTCAACCTTTCAATTTCATCCTTAATCTTTTATGCTTTAAAATATTTCAAAGTTTTTCTTAAAGATGAAATTTTTTCTCAATATTTTATCATATAGAGTTTAACTCTTATTCTCCAATGATATTTGTTTTTGTAATTATCCTTAGAAATCTTATACTAATGAGTAGTTTTTTAAATTTCATCTTAAAGTCTTTTATATACCTCAATTAATTATTCAACACTAGTATTTTCATAATTAAAATCAGAAGAACTAAATTTATCAATAATAACTATTAAGAAAAAGTTTGGTAATTCCTTCTCAGGGTTGGATTAATAACTTAGAGTTATCCCCATGTAAACTCTTATAGGAAATACTATATTCTTTCTCATTTATTTTATAATTTTTATCTTTTCTCTTATTCTCTATTTTTGGGTAGTCTGAATCAATGAGTCATTTCTTCATGTATTAATTATATATAACATCTTCAGAATTAAAATTATTGTTATAATTACCTTTATTTTATTTTATTATACCATAATTTTTTATCATATCTCCATGGATATAACATAAATCAACCCCATTCTTCTTATCTTGCTACTCAAGTTGATCAACCATAAATAGCAATGCATGTTCCTGATCATTATATACTAGTAACAAATACTAAGTGTAACAAATATACACCTTGGGAATGATTTTACCAACCAATATTAAACAAATAAAAGCATCATAATTCATTCATAAATCTTTAATTAAACATCCATATATTGAACTTCCATTGTAAAATAGAAATGAATTTTCAAGTTTAAATCAAATCAAACATGGGAATATAAAATCAAGTGATAGATCTAGAAAATACATTTCTAATAAACTATAATAAAATTTATAGATAATACATCAAATATTAGATTAATACAAAATAAGGGACATTATTGATGTACAATTATACTAAATAAAATCCTAAAAGAACCAAGATAGTGGTTTTTGTAATGAAATATCTAAATTACATAAAAATATCTTTTTTTCTCTCAAAAACAACAATTAAAAAATACATTGAAAACAATTCTTCAATTAATCAAAATATAACTTAGTTAATTATTATATTGATACTAAAATAGTTTTTACAACTCAAGCATTGATGTTTATGTAAAACAATTGGAATAACAAAGAAACACCTATTAAAATCATGATAAATGACATGAATTGTATAAATATAGGGAGGTTAGGGTTTGATAGAGTATCCTCATATATGTATAATTAAAATACGTAAATTTAAACCAACCAAAACCATTAAATAAACATCCCTATCTAGTTAGGGAATAAAAATAGGAATGGCTGAAGAAGATAGTTGAAAAGAAGGATTGATGCTCTTACCTTATGATTTAATGAATAAAACACTAAAAAACTGGGTATGAAAAAGAAGATAGAAAGATAAAAAATATGTGTTTTCTGGAATAACCTACAAAGGACTCACCAAACCCCTTAGAAGAAAAATAAAAAATATAGTTATAGAAATGGAAATAAATATAACAAAATTTTACATTTGTGAACAACTAAATGAACTAACTAGATAGTTTTTAGGATCATGTATTAAAACATGCAGAAATCACTAAAAAATGGTTTCTACTATGAATTTTCTGGCTACATGGTCATCGAGACTATAAAAAATTGGAAATTGGTAATATTTTCACCCTTTTGGTTCTAAACATAAGAAAAATGATAAATATAAGTAAATACCAAAATAAATATTTACTTGTGACTTTATGGATTTTACAAATATTATCACCATGAAAATTTATTCCCCTAGAATGTATTAAATTATCTTAACTGGAGAAGATATGAATACATTAATCCTTTATCAAGGCCTCACTCCCATAGGACTCACTTCTACCCTTTCTATGTTTATAAAGAAAACAAACTAAGGGAATTTTTTTCCATGTAACAATTTATTTAGATTATCCTGAACTTGACCAGGTTGTTCCACCAGAAAACCATTGATCTCTAAATCCAAATCCTACTACTAAACCAAATACGAGGGATCATATTGATACTATTACAACCCAAATTTTAACACACACTATTTATTGATTTATTACGTAAAGATACACCTAATAAAACCCCATAAGTTAATGATTCCTAGTGTCCCTGAGTAATTAGGTAAATAACATAGCAACTTTAAAATGAAATACAATAATATTATTTAAAAACATTATAACATGTTCTTATATTCCATGGATCTTCTAAAACTGCATCGGATAACCTAGGGATGTACATAAGAAAGAGTTGATCTATAAATCCCATTAAGGGAATAAAAAAAATCCTTTCATAAGGAAAATTAGTACATGTGATCCAAGAGTCATATCTAGGTAAGATATGTGGGGTGAGAATCATAATCCTGAACAATGAGGAATGATATAACATGACAACATAAAGCCAATATTGTAATATGGAAACAACATAAAACATGACATCATACACATAAATGAAGGCTAACTTCTAAGAAAAAATAAAATAGTGTTCTTACTATAACCTCACATTCACCATACATAACATCTCATGAGATTAAAACATTACCCAATTTATTGGAAGGCTATATAATTATAGGCCTACCTGTCACTTTCATAACATGCACATGCATACCTTTTTCACATGGATCATACAACATTAGTTTGTATTTCATAAATTTAATCCCCATGATTATGGAGTGTGGTATATATACATGTAAATACAGAATCAATGAATGGTTGTTACAACTAAGTGAATACCCTTTAATATAAAGGGAGATGGTTATTCACTACAAAAATGTTTGGCATGTAAAATTGCAGGATACTTTCGACAGCATAACAGGTGTACATAAAGGTTTATAAAAGGTAATAATGAGATATAAAGAGGAATATCGTTACATTATAATAATAATAATACTAAGATAGATGTGTAAAAACATATCCCAATTTTAACAATTGGAAAAAATCCTAATATAAAGAGAATAAGTGAATAAAGAGGAGAATGAGAGGATACCTTACCATGAGAGGGTTCTTAAATTTTTTTGGGAGGATATTCATAAGATATTGGGGATCCTTGGTAGGTCTTTAAATAGGGAAGGATGGAGTAAATTCATGATCTATATTTTTTGAGTGAAGAGTAATGGGAGGATGGTTGGAATTTTATAGAAATAGAGAGAATAATTCTTGGTTAATTTATAAACTTTGGTTTTGGACTATATATGATAAAGTAAACAAAACTAAAATCCTTCACATGGTTTTTGTAACACCCCAAGATTCCATAGTACACTTCTCTTTGAATAATACAATAGGCTGTGTTGTACGCAACTTCGAGTTCTAACACACCACAACCAATCAAACTACCCGTTATGAATAGTAATACCCACTTTTTGAAATTTAATAAATTTTATCTTTCAAAATACACTTAATTTTTGTATTCGGAATATCGGAATTATCTTAGGGTGAATTTTTGGTATTTTTCTGAAAACTTTCAATTTTTGATGAATAGTGAAAAACACTGAGTTATAGTTTAAAACCGAACTTTTATTTAAATAATTATTTATTTTATTTAAATCTATTTTAGGTCAAAATATATACATAATATCTATATAAGTTCAATGTAATTCATTGGAGTCAGTTTATAATAATTTTAGATATATAAAAATTTTATTGAACTTTTTACTGTCTTTTACCCACCTTTTAGGAGCATTTGCAAATTTACATAAAAATTAATTATACGTCTTATGTGAGATTAATTTCAAAAATTCATGAAATACAATTGATATCAGTAAGTAAATTTTTTTTCAATGAGATGAAAATATTTTTGGTGAATAGTACCTTTTTACTTTTATTTACCACGGTTAAAAGTTAATTGGGTAATTAAGGGTAAAAATGATATTATTATTACCCTAACACATGTCCTAATTCTATTGGATAAGTTAAATTATACCAAAAAAACATTAGGAATAAAATATGATCCTTTAGGTCCACTTGGATTAGATTAGGACATTTATTATTATTTAATTCAAAGAAGAATTAAAAGTGTTAAATTCAATGTTTAATAACTAAACAATTTTTAAATAGGGATAAACATAAGATAAAATAGATTATAAATATTAATTAGAAAGATAAAAATATTTCATACATAATTTTATTTTATTTATATTTTTTAGACATTAAATAATTTAATTTATTTATGACACAATGATGATGCAGTAAATACCTAATTAATGAAATATTAAAATTATTGATATTATAAATATCCAAATAAATGTAATTTGAGACTTTTTATGAATTACACTAATTTTATAGGTTAATATGACATATCATGGTTGGTTAGATGAATTATTTTTGAAGAAATAATGTTGTTATGAATTTAGAAAAAACAAAATACCAAATTGTGTCAAAATTGACATAAAAGAGTTTTAAAAACAAATATTATATTATTAATTGATATTCTATTCATAAAAATCTAAGGTTTGGAAATAAGACTTATATAATGATAGGTGTATCATTAATGAACCACTTGGGGTTCTCTTGGATGTATATAGTAAGTTTATTAACCATATAATATAAAAAACAAAGAGACATGGTAAATGTCAAACTATTTAACTAAGAGTTAAATCTAAAATATAAAGATAATATAGTGACCCAAACCAGTATAAAACCAATTGGTTGAGTGGTTTTAGACCCATATACACCTTATCCTTTAAATAATCATTTTATCCATTAAAAACCTAAAATTATTTCATTATAAAATAATATTTCTAGCTTTTCCTAAGGTTCCCCTCACCCCTCTTATAAAAGGGAACTCCCCCTTCTCTCTAATTCACACCTTCAAGGCCATTTAGCTCGGCCAAACCCTGCCCAAATACCCTCCCAACAATCCTCACTTAATTATAGAGGCCTTCCTTTAGCCAGAAAGCCAACCTAAAGAGCTCTTTTGATCAAACCAAAAGGAAGAACCTGAAGAAGAGGTAAATATTTCATCACCTCTTTCAAGTTCCTTTCTTCTTCCACTTCCTCTTTCTTTTTTGTTCCCATTATAAAATAATAGATCTAGTATCTTCTATATATTGTGATGTTATTATAAATATGGTACAATGATATTCATTATTCTATCCATCCTTTGAATGAAATGTAACCATACGTGCATACGTATGGCTTACCGTCTCCACGTCGTGGTGTAATTGTTATTCAATATATTATTATTTGGATGGGTATAATAATGATGCGTAATTGATGTAAATAATAAATATAACATGATAATTATTCTGTATATATGATATACCATCCAATTATATATTATTTTAATATCAAAAGAATGATATTGTCACTTGTGCGTACGTATGGATTACCGTCTCCACGAACACGATGAGATTCATTCCCCATCGTATCCATTCAAGACTAATTTTCATTTGATGATTAAAAATAATGTTTAAAGACTTCATATAATTATGTATATGAATAAGATACATCCCATCCATAACAAATATTACCCACATAACAAATAATATAAAGGAAAACGAATCTGTTAACACCCGAAACGACGATAATACTAAGATATTATTAACAAAGCAATGTTAAAAGATCATATATGATATCATATTAATTTATATGATTCTTGTAAAATTTAATAATAATTATTTCACCATTATAAAGGAGGTTAAACTACTCTCAACCAAGAAAAAGTACATGGTAAGGGTTAATTTCACAATCTCTTCATTATCCGAGGTTGTTTATACGTAATTATCTACTGGGACCTCTTTATCATCCACATCCATGCTTCATAAAAATGTATTTCAAAACATTTTTAATATTTAATAGAAAATGGGTTAAAGTAATTTATGCCCTTATTTGAACTGATATGTTTTGAAATGAATCTTTCCGTCATTTTCCAAACAAGCTACTTTTTGACCTTTTGGCCAAATTTAAGGTAAGAATGTTTTTTTAACTTATACGGCGGGTGTGACTATATTTTGCCGTTATAACATCATAGAAGCTTCCCTTAAAATCTTATAAGAATATTTTCAAATATAAATGTTTTCTTTTAAAATTACGTGACTTTTAAATTATTTGAAAATATAAAAAGTTATTTCTCTAAAAAGGTTTTGATTTCATCTATGTGAACATCCTTTGATGGATTTTTAGTTTGTTTGAAGTTGATTTATTATGATACAAAACATCTATATTTTATTGAAGGTTTTGTGATATGTTTGACTATGGATGTTTTATTTCATACCATTCATGGTTTATGGATAAATTATTGACATTTCGTATGCCAGTTTTAATTTGAATTTTTATCTTATGTTTAAAAATTTTCATATGAGGAATTAATTGGACTTAGTAATTGATGGGTGGAGCATGCTATAGCTCGTCGATGCATCAGTAGGTCTCATGAGACAAAATAGTGTCTTGGCACAAGTACTTGACAACATCCTATTTTTAGTCTTAGCACGAGGCCTTGACTATGTGGTTATGAAAGTCTGGAATTATGCATTCCATCATTATGAAAGTGGATATTGATAATGCATGTGATTATTCGACTAGTATAATATCCATGTGATTAAGTAAATGGAATCATTTGATTTATATCTTTTCCATATTATTCTGAATTTAAAGTTTAAAAGGCTTTTGTTTTAGTCTTATACATTACCTAAAATGTTTATGCTTATTTATGAAAATTTCTGCTATATTGTTATCCTTACTGAGCATCTGATCTCATCCTTTTCTATGTTATATTTTTTCCAGGATGCGAAGAAGTATATTATGATTGACCTGTAGGGATAGTCTGTGGGATCTTAGTATTGTCTATGGAAACAATGTTGTTGTAGTTTTCCATTTTTTCATGTAATGTAAACCTTACGAATGTATCTAGTACTTCCAAGGCTACTAAACTTATTGGTTTTTCGAGACTTGATCTTTTGTGATCATGCCAATAAAACGTAATAATGCACCGACTATGGGATTCTAGGGTCAGGGTGTTACAGTTTTTTCCATGTATTATAAAAAATAGGAATGGTTTTCTTTATTTTTAAGGATAATAACCTTACTCATTTAAATAAAACTCTTAGTGATGTGGAAGCATGTCATGTGTTTAAAGAATTTATTTTAAATACATAAAATATAATGTTGGTTTTGGAGGATTCATTAATGATTTATAAGAATTATAAAATATTGTAAAACACATATTTTAAAGGGTAAATATTTATATGGTCACAGATAGCTTTTATAAAATATATTACATCACTTTTGGGTCCTTATGATGTCATAATACATATCGTATATTTATAATGTATTTAATTTTTACCCAATTTTTTTTCTCATAAAATTTATCTAAATAGTATAATTTATAGTTTTAAATCAAAACATCTGATTTATAGAAAAATAATGGGTTTTTGACAATAATAGTTTTCCAACCCTTATAAAAATTACATTTGACTTTATAAAATTGTAGTATCATTTATATTTAATAAATAATATTTAATAATAATATTTTATTGAAATATAATTTATTTAAAAAATTCATAAATTTATCAAAAATATTTCCTTAATTTAAACAATATGATTCTTAAAATACCACTTATGTTTCATTGCATCAAAATTTAATTTTTATCAATATCATTATTTAATCTTTTAAAAAGTAATATTTAAAAGGGATAAATATAATCTTTATTTTATTATAATGAAAATATAAAAATTAAAACTATTAGGGTCTAGATATATACCCTAAATTACATCAGTGAACATCCAAATTGTAAGGTGTGCGATGGTGAGATTTTCATGGGTGGGTTTGGCGAACATGGTTTGGGTCATGATCTTGACGTGATTGAAATTATCTTCTAAATAGTTTCTATCACGATTCAGTTTTTGAATATTGGATTGGAATTATTCAACAAAAAATAATAGTGATACCATATTTTGTAGAAGCTGTAATAAATAGGCTTAATAGGGTATGATTCTACTGGTAAAGGCCATCACTACTGTTGTTTGTGTCAAATGGGATTTATAATAACCCGTAATATAATAATATTAATGGTCACTATGAATTAGATATATGATCAATGGTTATGATTCTTAACGGACTTTTAAATTTGATAAACCATATAATGGTCTAAAATTACCAATGGAGTTCAAGTGTTTTTTGTAAATTCATTTATTAATAAATCATTTAATCATTTAAAAAGGGAATTTCATTTATAAATGTTAAAGTCTATACATTATTCCTCCTATTGAAATTTCACCCTTAAAATTTTCATTTCTTAAATTAAAACAGATGATGTTACTTTAGTTTCATCATCTTGTCTAGTTGAAATAATGGAGTTTTACATTTTTTTTGATAGCTTATTAGCGACGGACTACCATCTCAAAAAGTAATTTGTGAAGGGAGTCTGTTTCTAATGAGTTTTCATAGAAAATGGTGTTGTAATTATTCTTTTTTGTGATAGCCCATCATAAATATTAATTATTTTAAATGGTGGATTCATCAGTATCAAAAAATTATGAAAAGTTTGTTAAAGAATAAAATATAAAGGGTTTATCACAAATAGTCAATTGAGATGGATACAAAAATCCATCAGAATACTGATATTTGAGAAAATAAAAAAATAAATTTAAAAAATTTAAAAATAATTAAAAATATTTAAAAAAAACATTAATATATCATTTCACACATAATATGTTTTTCACCCAAAAATAAAGAAAGGTCATAATAAATCACACAACATCAACTGATATGAGGTAAAGGAGGAAACTCAAAGGATTATGAGGAGTAAAATCCATACCAACACCATGAATAATCCATCACATATAATCTAACATCTTCCCATATCTATGATGCTACTGCTCATACTCTTCTTCCCTCTCTCTATAATAAAGTGGCCTTAAACATTACACATTCTTGTTAACTCAACTATAATTTATTTTCCTTCATACCAAAAGATCTTATTATTTTATATTTTTATATAATTAGGTCATAATTAATAAATGAAAAACCATAAGCATACAATGAGGATACTACATAAAACAATATGCATTTATTCTAAAATACAAGAGTTTTTATTAAAACATGAATTCTTTTCCTAAAAAATTTCAAAATATTCAGCTTGGCTTATTCTTTTCTATTACCCATACATAATCCCTATGAAAGAAATTTTAAAACTTGGTATGAAAAAAAATCTCAGTAAGGGACATAAATAGAAGTAATGAAACCATTGGTCTATGAATACTTATAAACATATGAAATCATTTCTACAAAAATATGATTCTCACCCGTAAAGAATCATATAATTTGTGAGAACATAATATTTCCATGAATCATAGAAAATATAAATAAACCATATCTGTTACTTTGGGCATCATTATATTACCATAATTATATAAAATTATTACCCTAACTGCTACCTTATGATTTGTAACCCTAACGACCACCTCACAATGTAACCCTTATGGCTACCTTATGGTGTAACCATCACAGTTACACTTGGAATAACCATTTCAGTCAAATACCAATATAAAAATACCCAATTTATTAGTGGGATATAATGGACCCACCAATCATCATAAAAAATTCCCAAGAACCATAACATAATCACTAAACAAGAATACTCGCATAATAAAAATCATTCCATGACAAAAATAACATATTAAAGGAATACCACATGAAAAGGAAAAAAATTTATTTGAAAATAAACATGAAATATTTTAAAGAAAAAATCAAAAAATTAATTCATAATTTAAGAGGGAAATCCACTCATTCCATATATGTTTTAAACACATTCCTTTTGAATTTTGTAAAAATAGAAATTAAAAGAGGGTTTTAAAATGAAAAGTCCCTTAACTCAGGGTTGAATTCATTAAAATGAATTCAAAAATACTATATAATGGTTTAAAGAGTGTTATTAATTTATAATATAACTTTATTTTTATTTATAATACTTTATAAAATCTTTTATAACTTCTTTCCACCCATTTATTAATAATATTTTGTTATTTTCATTGTTTTGGGTGCATTTATTTAATAGTTTCCATGGTTGGTTCATTATGGATTTTATTTTTAAAATGGAATAAAAAATCTAGAAGAGGAAGTAAAATTTATTAATATGTCTCCATAATTCTATATATCATTTGTTTTCTGATATGAGTATGATTCATTAGATAAAACATTAATGAAATGATTTATTTTATTTTCACGGTTATTTACGACTATTACAAACTTATATAATTTTATTCAATGTAATGTTTATATATTGGTTACAAATAATTATATAAATTATAATATCTATAATAGTATCTTATTTAACAATAATAATTGTTTTCTTACCATCCTTGAAGGCGTTAAAAGAAAATGAAAAATCGTCGTCCATGAAGGCGGTGAACCGACACACCCCAGATGATGATTTTATTTTGTAGAATAAGAGGAGAAGAGGATAGGTTTGATGGTGGATATTCCATTAACATAATAAAATTATAGTCTTTATAATACAATTTATTTATCATTTTACTTGTATGTGGGAAGGTGAGGAGATAATAATAAAAGAAAAGAAATTGAAAATAAAATAAAACATAACAAAAGTGGTTTTTGCCTCTTGAATTATTCACATTGAAAACCTTCTTAAGACCCCTAATTTTCATCTGTTGGGGAGACCATAAGGTATTAAACATGGGGAATAGTCTTGTTAATCTAATGGGTTATAAATTAGACAAGATACAAGGATTTGGAGGTGTGAGGAGAAGAGGTGGTATTAATAGTGGAGGAGAGGGGTGGTTTTTGATTATTTTATCCATTATGTTATTATTTTGGTTCAAGACTATGAATAGTTTTGATTCCATGACTAAATATAGTAAATGGAGAAGGATAGTTTGATATTATGGTGTATACATCATCAATACATTATCTCTGACTTAATAATTTAGGTATTTTCTAAATACTATAAATTACCGTATTTTACTATTTAGTAAAAATATATCTATTTAAGAATAATCCCAAAAATTTAAACTAACAATTTTTAAATGTGTAAAACTCAAAAATGGACTCCATTTTGTAAAACTAATATTATAAATATTAGAAATTTAATTTTTATTTAAGTTTATCATTTATTTGAAAAATACCGATTTTAATAATATAACTGATTTTATGACACTTTGAAAAATTAATTAAAGCCTCATAAAATTTTATTATAATTAAAATAAAACAAAATATTAGTTTATGAATATATTTTTTGAATATTAATTTTATTTTAAATAATTATATTAATTATAAAATTATAAATAAACATTTATGTTTCACAAAAATACCAACACTTAATTTATCATTTTCAATACATTTATTTAATTATTCCATGATATAAATGTATCACTTTTAACTTATAAGATACAATAATTTTAGCTATAATTTTATAAGTGAGGTTACTATTTGATTAGGAAAGATTCCTTAATTTTTATAAATACCACTTATTTCATTATACAATTATAATGAATTTATCTACTTAATTTCATAATGAAAAAAAATTATTTTATAAGTACCTGGTTGTTAAATTCTCCCAAATTCTAAAAATTTCATCCTCACAATTTTTATTTACTTATTAAACAAGTGGGGATACCTTTCCCTCACATCATTTACATATTCCCATGTTTCTTCTTTAACTATGTGGTTTCTCCACAAAACCTTAACACGCAGAGTTAACTTATTCAAAAATACTTGACCTATACGATCAAGAATATGTAATTTCTTTTAATCATATGAAATTTTATATTCTAACTAAACAATAGAAAGTCTTGGAAAATGAGATGAATATGGAACATACTTTATTAAAATTGAAACATGAAAAACATTATGTACCTGGGAAAAACTCAGAGGAAAATCCACTTGGTAGAAAACCGATCCAACTTTCTATAAGATTTATTAATGTCAAATGAACCATGGACTAAACTTCCATTTCATACCAAACAAATCAAACTAGTCCTTGGAGAACCTTTGACAAAGAAATGGTCACCTACCTCGAATTAAGGATCTTTCCTCTGGTTATCAACATAACTTTTCTTCCTTCTTTGAGCTGTCCTCATATGTTGCTGGATCATATTTACCTTTTTAGACACTTCCTATACTAATTATGGTACCATTAACTTAATTTCACTGAATTAATAAAAAAAAATATAGAGTTCGACAATGATTTCTATAGACTTCCTCAAAATGTGTCATTTGTATACTAGAATTAAACTATTATTATAAGAAAACTCAATTAAGGAAAGATGATGATACCAAATTCCATGGAAATCCATTAAACAAGCATGCAATATGTCTTCCAAGGTTTAAATTTTTCACTCAGTATGTTCATCAGATTGGGGATAAAAGGATATGTTAAAATTTAATTTTGTGCCCAATGAATTCTGAAGGACTTTCCAAAAGTTATAAGTGAACCAGAGAACATGGTCAAATACAATGGAGAGAGAAACTCCAGGTAACTTGACTATCTATTTGAGGTACATTCTAGAAAGATGAGTCAAAGGCATAGTATCTTGAATAGGAATAAAATGTACAAATTTAGTCAGTAGATCAACAATAATCCAAATTTTATTTTTACCTCTAGAAGTATTTGGTAGTCCCACCAATAATTCAATGGATATATTTTACCATTTACACTCTAGAACAAGAAAAGTTTGAATCATCCGCTTTGGTAGTTGTCTCTCTTATTTAACTATTTACAATTCAAACATTTCATAGGAAAATCATAAATATATATTTTCATTTCATCCCACCCATAATACTGCTAAAGGTCCATGTAAATCTTAGTTCTGCAAAGATAAATTGAATATAAACAACTATGAGCTTCACTTAATAACTCTTTCATTAACTGTGAATCACAATACACGCATGATCTCTTCCTAAGTCTCAAAACAAAATATTTATTAATGTTAAATTTAGGAAACTTATCCTTTTTTAACTAATTATACCTTTTATGTAACTCACAATCTTCCTTCTACGATTGCTTAATTATGTCTGAAAGAGACGATTGCCCTGACACCTGAAACAAAATAGATCAATTTCTCTTACCCATAACTTCTAGGAAAAAATTCATCTTATCATTAATCAAAGGTTCATGTTCTTCATGTAACATGTTTAATGATGTGTGATATTTTTAACTCAAGGCATCCACCACTTTTTTCAATTTTTATGTATGGTTATTGATCAAGCAATAATAATAATTTATCAATTCAAGATATCTTCTCTATATCATGTTCAATTACTTCTGAGTGAATATATACATCAAAATTTTATCGTTAGTATATATATCAAAATTTTCTCTATTTAAATTATGTCTCCAAATTTTTAAAGTTAAAACCATAACTTCTAATTCCATATCTTGTGTGGGATAATTTAACTCATGAGATTTCATTTTTCTTGAAGCATAAGAAATTACCTGATCATTCTGCACTAGAACACAACCAATTATTTTCAATGAAGCATCACTTTAGATTAAAAACTATCCATTTCTGGAAGTCAGAGAGAAAAATGGAAAATTGTCACGACCCGTCCTCAGGACCCATGCCGTGACTACCCCAAGCCCGCCTTCCATAGACCAGGGGCTGACGACTAGCACCAAAGGCGTAAAACCCGATAACTGGGAAAGAATTGCCTTTATAAAAGTAAACAAAACATCGCAGAGTACAAGTGGAAGAAATACACTAAGAACAAAAGAAAGTGCTGAAAAGTAAGTGGGCCAGAATACAAACCCAACTAAAAGAACAACTACAACTGAACAAAAGTACAACAGAAAAGACAAAAAGCTAGAAGAATGGAAGCAGCTCCTGGGTTGTCCTCCTCAGATCCTACCTGAAGGGTAAGAACAGATAGCGCAGCTCCTGGATCGTCCACCACAGATCCTACCTGAAGGGTAGGTACATATATCCTCCACAACTCTCTCTCCTTTCAACCTCCTCCGAGTGTCGTCTCGTCGTGAAGTCCACCTCCGGATACTGACTCGTCGAGAGGACCACCTCCGGGTATCGTCCAGTCCTCGAACAATCGACTTCTGTCAGCGCTGCCCAACATCTGTAACCAACACAACGAGGTACGGGCATATCCCGTGCAAGGTTGAGTATACGATACTCAGTAGGGACCCCGATACCCTCAAGGTCTCACTAAATCCAACAAGGATAACCACAAATAATAATCTCAACATATAACCCTTACTTATGTATAAGCCCATACTTATACCTAAGTTATCAAGTAACCCATCTCAATCATGAGGAAACACAAAGGTTATGAAATCAATGGATAAACACTACCTAGGTATATGAACATACATATAACTAAGTTATCAAGTGACCCATCTCATTCATGAGGTAAACACAGAGGTCATAGACTCAGCTCAAACCAGGATTTTCATTATCGAAACCGTAACTGCTGAAGAGCCCCGTCTCAGATGAGTACAGTGATCCTGTCACGACTCTGAGCTACTTCTCACTAACCTCAGACTACTGATGTACTCCTCCTATTAAGTACCGCGGGTCAACCACCCAAACACAATAGTGCTTCCCACCGGGGTCTGCCAACCAAACATAGTAGTGCATCCCCCCTAATAGCCTGCAGAGGTATGCTTTGGATGAGTACCGTGGGTCTGCACCCAAACTCAGTAGTGCTCCGTCCACCATGGGTCTGCACCCAAACAAAGTAGTGCTCCGTCCACTGGGCTAGTCGACTCACTCCAAGTCGAGTCGGTCAAGCAGTCGTCAGGTCTCAGCCGGCTACACGGTCTCCGTACTCCGTACGCTCGTCTCTGGGAGGGTCCGCTACACGAGCTACTGGTCGATACTCCAAGTATCACAAAGTCACAGGAAGAAGTATCTCAAAGGACTACCTCGTCATAGGGGTCTCAACACAACAGACGGCGCGTCAATCGGACACCCGGTCTGTGAGTTATTAGCCTTTTCGTCCTAGGGGCCCGGTTGGTTTCGTGTACGAACCAACCCGACCGTATCTCAAATGTACCTAGAACTCACATAGGGTATACTCATAGGGACCGTTTCTCAACGTGATCACCAACGCCGCTGACAGTTCGTCAAACGGACGTCTGGTTTGAAAGTTATCAGCTTTTCCGTTCGAGGGGTCTGGTTGGATTTCGGGTACAATCCAACCCGGCCATACTACAACTGCATCCAAATCTCAGGAGAAGTATGCCAAAAGTTCTGTATCATCAAGAGGAATCCAAAAAAGTCAACTACACGTCAATCGGACGTTCGGAGCTCGAGATATAAGTGTTTTCGCTCTGAGGGCCCGGTTGGTTTCGTGATCGAACCAACCCGGCTGTACCCAAAGTTCTCCTAAACCCTGAGTGTAATATACCAAAATGACCGTCTCAATCAAAGGATCGCATCGCAACTGACGGTGCGTCGATCGGAGGTCCGCAGCCCATGTTATTGTCAAATGACTAAAAACAGTCCGAAAATAGGGGCGGGCTCGGTCCGACTCGGCCCGAGACCCCCTGGGTCGGCCCGAACCGGGTCGACCCGACCCGGGTCCGGCCCACTAGGACGCGGTCCGGCCCAGCTGGCGCGGCCCGCGTGGCTTGCTCGGCTGTCCGAGATGAGCGAAATAAGAGGGGCGTGCTGCCCCCCTGATTGATGAACCCCCCCCCCCCCCCCCCACGTGGGGGCCGCTCTCCTTCCAGCCGGGGGTTACGAAACCCCGGTCTCTTCGATCGGCCGCCCCGGATACCCGACCGTGCTACTGCCGCGGGACCACCGGGGTCCCGCCCTCTTTCTCTAGTGCGCCGGCGGTTGGTAGTCCGGATGCCGCTCCCTGCTCCGCCGGAGCGAAAGGCCACGACCTTGGTTCGACCGGCACGGTGCGACGGCGCCGCGCCCCTCCGCCGCAACCCTGCTTCGGCCGCGATGTCTTCGCGGTTCTCCGGAACGGCACGACGGCGCTGCGTCCCTTTGCGTCGGCCCGACTCTGGCCATGGGTTCGTTCGGCCTCAACGGCGCGCCGCGACAGCACCACCCTTCTTTGCCGTAAATCTCCATGTTCCCACGTGGTGCGACGACACCGCGTCGCTTCCATTTCAAGCCACGAAGATTACCATCAAAATAAAATAAGTGAGGAGGTTCAGCCGTGTTTGTGCGGTCCGACCCCCCTCCGTTATTTTGATAACAGATGGCCGATATTATCGAAGAACGTCCAAATAAAATCCGAATGTAAAGACAAAACCCCTACCTCAATGGAGTCGTCGATCGAGGTTTGTCGCGGAAAAGGACGTCGCGGAAGCCGGCGTCGCGGAACGAGGTTCCGTACGCGTCATCGGTGTTCTCCCAATGAAGAATGCGGCATCTCGATTCCTTCGACGTGGAGAGAAGATGCAAGATGAGACGACGTTCTTCATCGAAGCTTCGGTGTTCTTCACATTCTTCAACAAAGGTGATGAAGCGTTCTTCTTCGAAGGAAGAAGTTCTTCAAAACTCAAGAGCTCTCTTCCCTTTCTCTTAACACAAAAAATCCAACCAAAATAAAATAAGGCTCCACCTTATTTTATTTACCCATGCCATGCATTCAAATTTACAAAAATTTAAATCCAATTCACTTAATTAATTAAACCATGAGTTGTTTAATTAATTAAGAGGTAGGTTGGAAAATTAAATATGGAAGTTGAAGAGTTACTTAATTAAAGGAAGTAAACAAGTTTAAATGGGGAGTTTATGAGAGTTATGGGAATGTGAAAGGTTGGGGCTCATGTGGGACCCACCTCACATTTATCCCCAAATTTATCCTCACATGGGTAGTTAGGTGCCACCCCAACTTCCCCATGTAGGATAAAACCACCTTAGACTTAAAAATAAAATTGTTTTACAATTTTATTCATTCCTTATTTAATCCACAAATTTAACTTCTCCACCCGCACAAACACAACTCCAGAATAGGTGTTCCTAAGCAATTACCAGTGCTGCAGTTTCATCGGTGCCCCCGGATTTTGATTCCGAGCACCGGTTCAAAGTTTAGAAAAACCCCCTCATTCGTTCACTGAAGGTACCCGAGCTAAACTTCGGAAATTGATTCCGGGCACACCGGGACTCAGAATCAGGCGCCGTCAGAAACTGCGTTCTTGTAAAATTCCGAAGAAATTAAGAAAAAATTTCCCTTGAATTTTATGGTTCTTTAAATTACTCCCACCTCAGGGCTTTACGTCCTCGTAAAGATTAATACAAACTAGGGATACAAAAGTGGTACTGAGCACGCATCTGAGCTTCCGCTCCCATGTGCTCACCTGAAGGTTCCCGTACTGCCAATGAAAGCACAAAAGAGGAATCGAACATCCTCGTAGGACCCGCTCCTGTCGATCCTCAACCTCTACTAGAACCCTACAAAATTCACCCCAACGCCAATGTCCAGCTTCCCATGGTCGATGATGTGTGAAGGATCATGCACGTATCTCCTCAGTTGAGAAATGGGGATGACATCATGCACTTGGTGCAACTGAGGTGGAAAGGTCAAGCGGTAAACCACCTCGTCTACCCTGCTGAGGACCTAGAAAGATCCGTCGAACCTCGGAGATATTGCGCCGCCTCGGCTACATCTCCGTAAACCTCGTTGAGGTGAGACCCATATAAGAATGTGGTCGCCATCCTCAAAGTCTAGAGGTCTCCATTTCCTGATTAGAAATAAAACTCAAAACTCCTACAGCCACGAGGGTAAATTTGGCGAACCCAAGAGTGATTGGCTACACCCTCCTAAGCATGAGTTTAACCTATGCTGCCTGGGGTTTCCTTTTCACCGACCAAGGAAAACCCATCTCGAAGATGTAGATAGACCACAACCTTTTTGCCTAATATAATCAATCTGAGCATCAACTGTGAATCCAATCCATATCGAGACCAACGTCGTAAGGCCTCGATGCTGCCACCAAGAGATTCCAACTGAAACTCTCGCCTCGAGGGTCAGACCACACTGTCGGCATAAGTGTGATTATCTAGTCTCCTCACAAGGTATCTCCAGATGTGATGGTCAAGTCTACAGCGTACCAGAAACTCTAGGTCTTGGAAAAGATTTGTGGAAGGAAGGAATGATTCATATCAACGTCTGTTACTATGGCAGCTAGTAGTGGACAAAGACTGTCCCTTGAATCATTCTTAGAGCCATTGGGTCACACTCCTTGACCGCATGTAGCTACTCTCTTCCCCTGACCTCCATCTATATGAGCCTAACAGGGACTACAAAGGCGGGTTATTGTAACATATCAATAAGTACATCACCCCATGCTGCTCTCATAGCTCTTCTTCCACGTCTGCTGCTTCGCAGACTCATCTCTCCTTAGAGCTTCCTCCTCTTGAAACATTTAACATGCCCGAGTCCCTAAGACTGGCGCTGGTTTCCTGTTTCTTAATGCACTGTGCTGTCTTCATCCGCTCCTGGATAATCTGCACCTTCTTTGCCTACGATCGGTAAGAGCTGCTAAGATTTCTCCTTTTCCGAAAAGAGAAAATCGGTCTCATCCCCTGGATGAACCACACCCATTGCCTAATACAGTCAATCCTGACATGAATGATGCATTAATGCCATGGATGACGTCGTAAGGCCTCGACGTTACTACCAAGAGATCCAACCGTCACTCTCGCCTCCAATGGTCGAGTCACACTGTCGGCATCAGTGTGAGGTCACTAGGTCTCCCCCAGTAGAAATATCGAAAGTGAGGGTCAAGTCAACAGTTTAAACCGGGACCTCTCAGTATCAACCAAACAAAAGGACAGGAAAGCAAGTGTCACTAGGATAAGTGTCTTTTATTATTTCATCTCTTAGTACAAAGACTCACAACAACAACAACAACAACATGGAACTAGAAGTACCAAGAACAAAAAGGTATCCACTAGTTCCGCTCTTGTCCACCTACTCCGGGAGCTCTACTGCCTTGTCCACTTCTCGGCTGTTGCTCAAGCACCAGTCACTGCTTCTGTCTCGATGGCTCCTCCAACGCCTACAGATCAACTGTGCGGGGAGTCGGATAGTCACGTGCCAGGTGACCCTTCCTGCCACATTCATAACACTTCATGCTCCTCGTATGACTGGCTCTGGTCCTCTTGGACCTCTGCATCATCTATCTACTGCCCACAGATGACTCGACTACTAATCGAAAATCCTGTGGGAAAGGCAGTAGCTCCTATACATGCTCGGGGTGCAGAGCTACTAGTTCAAACTTCACCCTGAAAAAGGTCTCAAAGTCTCTCCATGTGAAGGTCATATCATCGAAAAACTAGAACATGTGGAACCACCACCTGCCTACTGCTACCTGAAGGAGGCTGGCAGCAAAGATCACCATGAAGTCTGCTGGCATCCCCACTAGCCTGAAGACTCTCACCACAGCCTCCAGCCAATCCTCAGCCGCCTGTGGGTCTGTCTCTCCCTGGAACCTAGGTGGCCTCTGGTGCTGGAACACGTGCAGCGCGCTCAAGCAGCGTGCATCGCTTACTGCTGGGGCTGGTGGCATCGGTGGCCCAACATATGGTAGTACCGCTAGTGCCTCTACTGGTCCCTCAGCTGAAAGAGGGCCCTTTACCGAATCCACGTCGCTCGACAGGCTGTCGGTACGCACATCCCTCTGGGCTCTAGCTGATCGTCCGTGGAAAGGCATACTAAAAGAAACAATGTGACATGGTCAAACGATTATACCTGGTGAGATGACCTGGTTTGAGATGAGTTTTAAAAACTTCTGGAAACACACACGCAATCAGTGTTTTCATGCACAAAGTCAGAAATTAGTTGTCAGGGTCCTGGTGTATGGATACGTCAGCCGTCCGTACCAACACTGGTCTCCCTGAACTGAAAACCACACTTGGTACTCTTAACACTATCGCTTCACAGAAAGAAAATATCAGATTTATAAGTTCTGTGGTAAAACCGACTCCTCTGATACCAATTTGTCACGACCCGTCCTCGGGACCCGTGCCGTGACTACCCCAAGCCCGCCTTCCATAGGACAGGGGCTGGAGACTATCACCAAAAGCGTAAAACCTGATAACTGGGAAGACATTGCCTTTATAAAAGTAAACAAAACATCATAGAGTACAAGCGGAAGTAATACACTAAGAACAAAAGAAAGTGCTGAAAAGTAAGTGGGCCAGAATACAAACCCAACTGAAAGTACAACTACAACTGAACCAAAGTACAACAGAAAAAGAAAAATAGCTGGAAGAACGGAAGAAGCTCCTGGGTCGTCCTCATCGGATCCTACCTGAAGGGTAGGTACAGATAGCGCAGCTCCTAGATCATCCACCACGAATACTACCTGAAGGGTAGGTTCAGATAGCCTCCACAACGCTCTCATCCGTCAACCTCCTCCGAGTGTCATCTCATCGTGAAGTCCACCTCTGGATACTGACTCGTCGAGAGGTCCACATCCGGGTACCGTCCAATCCTCGAACACTCGGCCTCTGTCAGCACTGCCCGGCGTCTGCAACCAACACAACGAGGTGTTGGCATATCCCATGCAGTGGTGAGTATACGATAATTAGTAGGGACCCCGAGACCCTCAAGTTCTCACTAAATCCAACAAAGATAACCACAAAGAAGAATCTCAACAGATAACCCTTACTTAGGTATAAACCCATACTTATACCTAAGTTATCAAGTAACCCATCTCAATTCTGAGGAAACGCAAAGGTTATGAAATCAACGGATAACCACTACCTAGGTATATGCCCATACATATACCTAAGTTATCAAGTGACCCATCTCATTCATGAGGTAAACACAGAGGTCATAGACTCAGCTCAAACCAGGATTTTCATTATCGAAACTGTAACTGCTAAAGAGCCCTGTCTCTGACAAATACAGTGATCCTGTCATGACTCTGAGGTACTGCTCACTAACCTAAGACTGCTGAGGTACTCCTCCAGTCG
This sequence comes from Viscum album, assembly GCA_963277665.1. Taxonomy (NCBI): domain Eukaryota; kingdom Viridiplantae; phylum Streptophyta; class Magnoliopsida; order Santalales; family Viscaceae; genus Viscum; species Viscum album. The sequence continues at coordinate 913,607,576 of OY728153.1, forward strand.
AGTACTGCGGGTCAGCCACCCAAACACAGTAGTGCTTCCCGCCGGGGTCTTCCACCCAAACACAGTAGTGCATCCCCCCTAATAGCCTGCAGAGGTACTCTCCAGACGAGTACCACGGGTCTGCACCCAAACTCAGTAGTGCTCCGTCCGACATGGGTCTGCACCCAAACAAAGTAGTGCTCCATCCACCGGGCTAGTCGACTCACTCCAAGTCGAGTCAGTCAAGCAATCGTTAGGTTTCAGCCGACTACACGGTCTCCGTACTCCATACGCTCGTCTCCAGGAGGGTCCGCTCCACGAGCTACTGGTCGATACTCCAAGTATCACAAAGTCCCATGAAGAAGTATCTCAAAGGACTGCCTCATCATAGGGGTCTCAACGCAACAGACGTCGCGTCAATCAGATGCCCAGTTTGTGAGTTATTAGCCTTTTCGTCCCAAGGGCCCGGTTGGTTTCGTGTACGAACCAAAACGACCGTATCTCAACTGTACCCCGAACTCACATAGGGTGTACTCATAGGGACCGTTTCTCAACGTGATCACCAACTCCGCTGACAGTTCATCAAACGGATGCCCGGTCTGAAAGTTATCAGCTTTTCCGTTCCAGGGGCCCGGTTGGATTTCGGGTACAATCCAACCCGGCCATACTCCAACTGCGTTCAAATATTAGGCGAAGTATTCCAAAAGTTCCGTCTCATCAAGAGGAATTCAACAAAGTCGACGACACGTCAATCATACGTCCGGAGCTCGAGATATAAGCGTTTCCGCTCCGAGGGCCCGGTTGGTTTTGTGATCGAACCAACCCGGCCGTACCCAAAGTTCTCCAAAACCCTGAGTGTAATACACCGAAACGACCGTCTCGATCCAAGTATCGCATTTCAACTGACGATGCATCGATCATAGTTCTGTATCCCATGTTATTGGAAAATAACTGAAAATAGTCCGAAAATTGGGGGTTCGGGCCCGGTCCGACCCGGCCCGAGACCCCCTGGGTTGTCCGAACCGAGTCGACCCAACCTGGGTCCAGGTATGGCCCACTAGGGAACAGCCCGACCCGGCCTGCGTGGCCAGGCATGGCTTGGGCGCGGCCCGGCCCGGCCTGGGCGCGACCCGCATGGCCTGCTCGGATGTCTGAGCTGAGCGAAACAGGGGGGCGTGCTGCCCCCCTGATTGATGAACCCCCCCCCCCCCACGTGGGGGCCTCTATCCTTCCAGCCGGGGGTTACGAACCCCGGTCTCTTCGATCGACCGCCCCGGCTGGCCGGCCGTGCTGCTGCCGCGGGACCGCCGGGGTCCCGCCCTCCTGCTCCGGCGGCCGGTAGTCCGGCCGCCACTCCCTGCTCCGCCGCAGCCTTGGTTCGACCGGCACGGTGCGACGACGTCGCGACCCTCCGCCGTGGCCCCGCTCTGGCCATGGTGTCTTCGCGGTTCTCAGGCACGGCGCGACAACGCCACTCCCCTTTGCCTCGGCCCGACTCCGGCCGCGGGTTCATTTGGCCTCAACGGCGCGACGCGACGACGCCACCCTTCTTTTCCGTGAATCTCCATGTTCCCGCGCAGTTTGACGGCACCACATCGCTTCCATTTCAAGCCACGAAGATAACCATTAAAATAAAATAGGGGAGGAGGTTCAACCGTGTTTGTGCGGTCTGACCCCCCTCCATTATTTTGATAACAGTTGGCCGATATTATCGAAGAATGTCCAAATAAAATTTGAACGTAAAGACAAAACCCCTACCTGGATGGATTCGTCGATCGAGGTTTGTCACGGAAAAAGACGCCGCGGAAGCCAGCGTCACGGAACGAGGTTCTGTAAGCATCGTCGATGTTCACCCAATGAAGAATGCGGCGTCTCGCTTCCTTCGACGTGGAGAGAAGATGCAAGATGAGACGTCGTTCTTCGTCGAATCTTCGGTGTTCTTCCCATTCTTCAACAAAGGAGATGAAGCGTTCTTCTTCGGAGGAAGAAGTTCTTCAAAACTCAAGAGCTCTCTTCCCTTTCTCTTAACACAACAAATCCAACCAAAATAAAATAAGGCTCCACCTTATTTTATTTACCCCTTCCATGCATTCAAATTTACAAAAATTCAAATCCAATTCTCTTAATTAATTAAACCATGAGTTGTTTAATTAATTAAGAGGTAGGTTGGAAAATTAAATAAGGAAGTGGAAGAGTTACTTAATTAAAGGAAGTTAATAAGTTTAAAGGGGGAGTTTATGAAAGTTATGGGAATGTGAAAGGTTGGGGATAGTGTGGGCCCCACCTCACATTTATCCCCCAATTTATCCTCACATGGGTAGTTAGGTGCCACCCCAACTTCCCAATGTGGGATAAAACCACCTTAGACTTAAAAATAAAATTGTTTTACAATTTTATTCATTCCTCATTTAATCCACAAATTTAACTTCTCCACCCACACAAATGCAACTCCGGAATAGGTGTTCCTAAGCAATTACCAGCACTGCGGTTTTATCGATGCCCTCAGATTTCGATTCCGAGCACCGATTCAAAAGTTAAAAAAACACGCTCGTTCGTTCACTGAACCTACCCGAGCTAAACTTCGGAAATTGATTCCGGGCACACTGGGCCTCAAATTCAGGCGCTGTCAGAAACTGCGTTCTTGTAAAATTCCAATGAAATTAAGAAAAAATTTCTCTTGAATTTTACGAGTCTCTAAAACCATTCACCAATATTTTTTTTAATTCCTAAAACAAAGATCACATTTTTCAATCCTAATAAATTTAACCCCTTTTTGTGTTAACTTAGTTATCATGATAAATAATCTTTAATTTTTTTTTCATAAACCATTGATAATAGCATGCTAATCCAAGAGAAATATGAATATTAGTAACATTTTTAGGTCTTGGACATTCATCAACTACTTTTTTTGGTGGGATCAATATTCATGTAATCCTTATTTATAATGTGATCAAAAAAACAAAGCTATTGTAACAAAAAATGACATTTAAAAAATTTCCAATAAAAATAATTTTATTTAAGTGTTTAAAAATCAATCCTTATATGTTTTTCACGATCCTCACAAATTTTTTAATAAAAAAAATATCATCAATAAAAACAACAACAAACTTATCCAAATATTCATGGAAGATTCTATTCATTTGATCCTAAATATAGAAGGGGATTTATTCAAACCAAAAGGATTAAAAAAATCATAATGACCATATCTAGTTTAGAACACTATTTTTGGAATGTAAACCCCTTCAACTTCAGCTGATGGTACCTAGATCTCAAGTCAATTATGAAAAAATAACGAGATACCTAGAGCTGATAAAACAAGTCATCGATATGAGGAAATGAATACTCATTCTTAATAGTAATGTTATTCAAATCTCTATAATCAATAAAAATTATTAGGGAACCATATTTATTTTTAATGAAAAAAATTGGAGCACCCCATTGTGAAGTGCTAGGATGAATTAAAATTTTATCAAGCAACTCCTATAATTATTTTTTAAATTATTGGTGTTATACTTAAGACATTAAATAATGGGGTTTTTAAATTGGATAAGCATCAGGAAATATGTAAATTGTAAATTCAACTTCCCAATCAGGTATTAAACTAAGAAACTGATTAGGAAAGACATAAAAGTATTCATTTACCACTAAAACACCATTAATCTGAATATTCCCCTTATTTTCAACAATATGTGGAAGATAATATTCATTTCGATCTTTTAACAGTTTCTTATATTCCTAATATTTTCTCAATGTTATGGGTTCATTCTTATATTCAAGCTAACACTCTTTTTGAAAAAACTTCTTTATCTCTACAATAAATCTTAGCATGATAAATAGAAATCTAATCCATGCCCAAAATAACATCAAAATCTACTATGGAAAAAACAACATGGTTTTTAGGTAATATCTTTCCACAAACAACAACATGAAATTTCTTATAACTCATTATTTTTAATATTTCCCCTAGTGTTTTTACAATAAGTTATGGTTTCATTTCTTAAGGTGATATTTTCAATTTACTTAAATTTTTTTCAGAAAATAAGTAATTTGTAGACCTCGTATCAAACATAACATTATTAGAATCTGAGTAAAAAAAGAATGTATATGATAACACTTGATTAGATGGCCCCACATATGCTTCAGTAGTCTTAAAGGATATCACTACACCTTTTTTCTTATTGTACGACTGCTTCCCATCATTCATATCCTTCTTTGTGTAGGTATGTGCATAATTCCCTACCTCACTACATTTAAAACACATTTAAATTTTATTATTAAAATATTCATAATATAATTTTAATTGAAATAGAAGGACATATTTCCAAACTTACCACATCATAAAAACCTTCCATATTTGTTAAGGCATTTCCCAGGGTGTTTTTACCACACTTTCCACAAAGTGAAAACTATAATTTCATACCTTCAGACGTGTTTGATTAATTATTACCCATTTCATTCCATCTATAACTTTTCTTATTATTATTTTAAAAGTATATTTGATCATAAAAAAATCCATTTATACCATATCAACACATCTAACAAGTTTCTCATAACTTCTGAATTCATGGGAAGCCAATTCCCTTTGGTATATTGGATTCAATCTTGAGTAAAAATGATTGATTTTACTATGAAGATCTTGAATAATATTTGGGGAATACCTTTCCAAATGGGTGAATTATTTTTATGCACATCCATTGAATCTTAATCCTTTTATTTCCATTCAAGGAATTTAATTTCCATTATAATTCAAACCAACATAGGAAAAATATTTTTCAAGAAAAAGATTCTTAAATTTTTCCTATTCCAGTGAATCAATCTCCTCACTATCTCTGATATTCATTACCATTAACCACCACTAGATGGATTTTCCTTCAAAATGGTAAATATAAAGACAAAAATTTAGATTATCTGAACACCCCATGATATAAAATTTATTTTCAAGGGATTTAATCCACACTTTAGCTGCCACTCGGTCAGATGATCCACTGAAGATAGGAGGGCGTTGGCTCAAAAAATGTTATACTATCATCATGTTACTTTGTGGTAGCACTAGATATACTATTTCATGGATTCCACCACCATTTATAGAATAAATAAAATGATCCATTACTGTCACAAACTTCTATATTCCAATTCCTACCATTCCAAGTTGCAAATTTGAAAAGATATCATCCTCTCGGTGCCTTCATACTTTAGCTTCCCTGTTTCTTCTGTGAAAAACCATTCTAATTAGAAATATCGTAGATGAAGAAACATTGTAATGTTTAAATTATATATCATTTCTAATGAAAAATAAATTAAAAATAATTTATAGTATTATATTAACATCATCCTAACCCCTAATGTTATCTAAACTGTGATATGATACCAACTATAAGGACCCGACATTAAACACTATATATTCTAATTAATTCAACTAAAATTCATTTTCATTCATTTCCAAAGATATTATAAGTTTAGAGTTTTATATAATTAGTTTATAATTAATATGTGAAAACCCATAATCATACAAAGAGGATACTGTATAAAATAGTATCTATTTATTCAAAAACACAAATATTTTTAATAAAACATGAATTATTTTCACAAAAAGTACTATTAACATTCTATTGGATTCTTATTTTAGATTAACCATACATAAACCATGTAAAATAAATTTTAAAACATTATATGAGAACAAAAATATATGTAAGGAGCATAAATAGAAGGAAATAAACCATTAGTCCATAAATACTTATAAAAAAATGAAATTATTTCCACAAAGATATATTTAGCATATGTAAAGAATAGTATACTTAATTTTTTAGAACATAATATTTCCAAGAAATATTTGAAAATATAATTAGACCATTTAGGTATGTTTAGGAATCATTTTATTACCATACTTATATAGGATTTTAACCCTCATAGCTACCTTATGATTTGTAACCCTCATGACTACCTTATAACATAACCCTTAAAGCTACCTTATAGTGTAACCATTGAGTTACACTTGGATTAATGATTATGGTAAAATTATAACATAAACATACCCAATTAATTAGAAGGATATCATAAAAACACATGTAGTCTTAAAAAATTCCAAAGAACTATAACAAAATCATGAAAAAAGAATACTAACATCACAAAAAGCATTCCTTGAGAAAAATCACATATTAATGGAATACCACACACATACAAAGGAAATAATTTTATTTAAAAATAAACCTATAATATTTGAAATAAAAAATAAAAACATTAAGGTTTCATGAAAGTGGTAAATTATCTCATTCTGTATATGCTTAAAAAAACATTCCTTTTGAATTTTGTAAAAATAGAAATTAAAAGAGGATTTTTAAATGAAAAGTCGTTTACCTCAAGTTTGAATTACTTAAAACGTGTTCAAGACACCTATATAATAGTTTAAAGAGTTTTATTAATTTATTATAGAACCATATTAATATTTATAATACCTTATGCATTATTTTATAGCATATTTCCACCAATTTATTAATAATATTCTATTATTTTCATTGTTTCAGGTGTATTTATTTCATGGTTTCCATGGCTGGTTCATTATGAAATTTATTGTATAATGGAAGAAAAAATCCATAATTGTAAATAAAAGGTATTAATATAAATCATAATTCTATATATTATTTTGTATTGTGATATGATGATGATTTATCAGATAAAACATTAATGAAAATGATTTAATTAATTTTGGAGGTTATTTATGACTGTTATAAACTTATATCATTTTATTTAATATAATGTTTATATATTTGTTTGAGAACACTATATAACTTATAATAGTTATAATAAAATCTTATTTAACCATAATAATTTTTTATGGCCATTCTTGAAGGCGGTAAAGAAAAATGAAAAATCATCGTCTATGAAGGTGGTGAATCGACACGCCACAAATGATGATTTAATTTTATAGAATAAGAGTAGAATATAATAGGTTTTATGGTGGATATTAAATTAATATAATAAAATTATAGTATATTTAATACACTATAGTTATCATGTCACTTGGATGACGGGAGTTTTGGAGATAATAATAAGAGGAAAAAAATTCAAAATAAAATTAAAGAGGTTTTTATATCTTGAATTCTTATCCTCAAGAACCTCTTTATGGCCCTTGGTGTTGGATTTTTAATGAGAACAGTAGGACTTGGATTTGGGGAAGATTCTTGTAAAGGTAATGGAAAATACATTATACAATATACAAGGATCTGATTTGTGGTAAAAAGAGGTGGTGAGGGGTGGTATTTATAGTGGAGGAGAGGAGTGTTTTTTTTATATTCATTCGTTTATTATTTTAGATCAAGACTATGAATATTTTTATTCCATTAATAAATACCATAAATAGAAAATTATAGTTCTAAATTATGGTTCTTATATTATCTATACATCATCTATGACTTAATAATTCATGTATTTTTTAAATACCATAAATTACCATATTACACTATTCAAAAAAAAATTCAACTATTTTAGAAAAATACCAAAAATTCACCCAAACCATTTTCCAACATGTAAAATTCAAAAAATGGTCTTATTTTTTTGGAAATAATTTTAATAATATGATAAATTTACTTTTTAATAAAATTCATCAGTTATTAAAAAAATATCAATTTTAATAATATAACCGATTTTACAACACTTTGAGAAATTAATTAAGGTCTCATAAAATTTTATTATAATTAAAATAGAAAATATAAATTTATGAATCTATTTTATGAATATAATTTTTTTAAATCATTATATTAATTATAAAATTGTAAATAAGCATGTATGTTTCACAAAAATACCAACACTTAATTTATCATTTTTAAAACATTTATTTACTTATTCCGTGATATAAATATATCATATTTTTACTTATAAGATATATAAATTTTATTTATAGTATCATAAGAGAGGTTATTATTCTATTTTTATAGATTCCTTAATTTCTATAAATAATAATTATTTCATTATACATTTATAACGAATTTATCTATTTAATTCCAGAGCGAAAACAAATTATTTTATAAGTACCCGATTGTTACACTCTCTCTATATATTCTATATCATCTCATCCTAAGCTATCAACCTCTCCTCATAATGTTAAGTGGGTGATTATGTAGATATTCCATGAGCTCCATTCAATATAATCGTTGACATTGTAGAAATACCATAATAACTTATAGGTTTCAGTTGTGAATCAATACTGATAACCTAGCCATTATCGACACCATATAAAAGTCAAGCGTATCTAGGCCCCCTCATTAAAAAATTATTTACAAGTGGAATATACTTTTCTCTCATATTGAATCTATCATGAATGAGAAGTCTCAGCATCATACATTTCCTTCAAATATAATTATAAATTAGAATAATAATAAAATTTCTATTAGTGAATTTTTAGAAAAATTAGTAACCACAATATGGTGTTCTCTATCACCTATAAGTTGTCCTGTATAGAGATCAATGTACATATTTTTATAAAATTAAACCTCTATACTATAGGGGTTAGTATAATCCTATATAATAAAACAAACATTTTACATTTAAAGTATATATACATTACTAATCAATATTAGTTACCATATGTCATCTATGTATACCAAATTTAGGAATTTCAAACCTATGTGTGACCTCCCGCCTCACCCAAATCTGATTTCCAAATGACAAACTTATCCTAAAAGTATATCCTATCCCGTTGGAGCACAATCCATACCATACCTGATTTGAGATATAGTCAGGTCAATGAGAGATGCAAGACTAGTTGAATATAGTAGCAGAAGATCTATTCATAGCTTGCTTCTTGAGGTTGTGTAAAAATTGACAAAAAAGTTCATGTATACAAATATATCATTCCTCTTAGAGTGGATCTCTTAGACTATAAAAAATTAAAGACCATACATTCTACAATACAATAAAAAAAATTCCAGTACTAAAATATATTTTAAAATATATATATATTATTTAATAACATATATTCCACTGGACGAACATATGATGATTAATGATAATGGGAACCTGATCTGATGATACACATGTCTTAGAAAAATAATTTCTTAGAATTTCACTAGCTTGAACAACAAAAAATGTGAAAAAATATGAAAATAAAAACAAATAATCCTAATATTGTTACCAAAATTAACACAAAAACTTAATATAAATAAAATATATTAATTAATTTAACATACCGCCTTATACAAGTATCACAATTAAGAGATGGGAATATCTCTAGAACAAGACCAAAATAATTAATCCAACAAGACCGCACCCCCTCTTAATAGGCACAACATCTTAAAGATGAGATGAATCTGTCTCATCAACAAAAATTCCGGCATTAATGAGAGAATAAAATAGAATGTCAGGAGAATATTCCGCCATATGAAATAAATAATATTATATGTAATAAGTTGTTAATAGTTAGAGTGAATATAAAAACTAATAAATTTTAGAATATAATAATTTTTCATGTAAATAAATTTTAATACATATATCAAATATAAAAAACTAATGAACATTGGAATATAATAATTAATTGTAAATAAATACTATTACATAATAATTGAACAAGTAATTTTTTTAATATTGTGATAGAATATAACAAACTAATAAATACTATAAAGAATATAATATTATAATACATAAATACTTTTTAATACATATATGAAATATAAAAAACTAATAATTATATGCATAAAAAAGGAACAAAATAGATCATTGAGTCCAGACATCAGAAACAAATAATCTTACCTGTAAATAATTATTAATATAAATATCAAATATAAATAAATAATACATACCCAAATATAATACAAAAATCATCATCTTCTTCCTTATCTTCATAAAATAAAATGCCTTTATCCTTATATTTAGAATCATAAACTTCTATATGACTTTCAGTTTTTTCATCCCTTATCACTTCATCAACATTATCAATTTCATCGTTTCTTTACTAGGGGGGTTTATCATAACTATTTTAATCTCATCGGGAAAGAGATATATTTTGGGATGATTCTTGAAAAATTTCAATATGTGGAACTTTCACAGAACCATTTTCATTTTCAAGAAATTAATTATGATGATATTTCATTTTTATTATACTTCACCAATCATTCAAATATCTTGAAACATCCCTATAATTTTCATAATAAACTTTTTGTGTTTGATGTTCCAACATAAATGGTTTATTTTAATAAATAATACTATTATATTTAATGTCAATTAATTCATATCATGGATGAAATCACAACCCTCAATAAGTATAAATCCATTGAAATTTAAAAATGGTTACATAATTTGGTCCTAGATAACATAACTAAATGATTTCATCCAACATACCTTAAAAGTAAACTTAAATTTATTTATGATGACATCCTTTCAATAAAACACCACATTTAATTTATTTATTTTCATTACCATATATGAATTTATGGAATTGAAATCCATTAACCACATACCCATTATAAGATTTTACCATGTTTGATGGAGGGTTTTTTAGAACACAAAATCAAATGTAAATTTTATTTTCATGATGTGTTTCCTACAAAAAATAAAAATTATTAATAATAGATATAATTATAGAATTTATTCAATGATATATTGAAAGTAACATAACTTATTGGTCTTTGAAACCAATATGAAAAATTCTGTTTATGATGTTCTTCAAGATAGTAAGTTGTAATTTTTACTATTTTTTTGATATGGTCATCATATAATCTTAAAAACAATATTTTAAATAAAGTTACCTATTATAAACTTTGCAAATAATAATAATAAGTTGTAATTACTAAAAAAATAATTTCATTTATTCATAATTTAGCAGAACATATAAATTATCTCTATGCAGTTCTTCATCTACAATCTATCATTCATGATAACCACAAAAACTAAGCTTGGGATAACTAAAAAATGAAAATTTAAGGTTTATAAAATCATAAAAAAATTTCTCAATGTGACCTATATGGTTATGTTTTGAAGGATATTCTGATTGATAAATTTTAAGTGAAGAAATTTAAAATTTCCTCCTACAAGTATTCTTCGACACTTAACCCTTCAACTAATGATTTGTTACATACTTTCTTCTTTAATTTATGAATAAATATTTCAAATGGGTACATACATCTGAATTGTACCAGAACAACACATTTATCTTAATATGAAAAATGAAATATTAAAATTTTAATTGACTCAAAGAATCTTAGCAAGAATATTTTCTCTATTTTATATAAAATTGAAACAAAATCCTTTTATATAATACTAAATAATTCAGAATTCGGTGTTTCCAAAAACAATATCTCAGAATAAATATGATATTTCAGTCAAAACATCCCATATTGAAGAATTAAGCAACCCTATAAGACCCACATGCAGTAATACTTCCATTATAACATGGAAGTCATGAATTTTTAAACTAGTAATATGACAATTTCAAACACAATGAGGAAAATTAAAATCATAACCATATGGTAACATCAAATATCAAATAACTTAATAGAATAATAAGAAAAATTTCTTTTTAAAGTGTATAAGGTTCTTCTAGATTCATTAAATTGTTTGATATTTCATCTTAAAATAATTCATGCTCATGATGTTTACATATTTGGGAATGATCTGACTATGCATTTACATTATCTTTGGTCATTCCAGGTGTGTTGAACATAGTATAAAATATGTTATCAATTTTTTTTTCTCAAGATGGATTATATCTAACATGTGATGAACTAACCAATCACCCCAATATGGAAGGCCCTAAAAAATATTCTGCATTATCCAATTATGATCTCTCCCAAAACCATTAATTTTTTGTTCAATTATGATTTGTATAAACATAACATGAGTTAATACATAAATGATATATTTTACCAAAATACTTGAAATAACTACTGGATGTTCATCTCTTTTAATTATACCCATTGTAAAAAAAAATTTGTTTCTTAAAAAAGGGTTACCCATAAGAAGAAATATCTAATAATAATTAAAATAGCAAACATTTATCCCATTATAGAGCATGACAATTTTTTCTCAGCCATATAGTATGTACATGATTTTAAACTATGTGTAATCCATCCATATAACATACCATAATCTGGAATGTCCCTAATCATCCAAATTAATGAAAACTTCAATGTAAAATTATGATCAACAACTATATAAAATGTTGTTACACCATTGTTCTATAATAAAATTAACTCATCAATTAGTGTATTAAAATAATCATTGCTATTATTCTTCAAATGTACTAGAATTAATAGCACCATATATATATGATTACTTCATAAACATCCAAGGAGGTAAGTTATATGATATAATTAAAAGAATCTAACAATAATATTGGAAACTATAAGAACCCAATGGAAAAAATCCATCAGTAGAAAGACCCAAGCATATGTTATAAGGTTTTCAATAAAAAATGTATGCATCTGATTATTGTGTTTCTATAAATCACCATCACATAGATTATTTAATATTTTATTGAAATAAATATTTTATTTATTCCATGTCATATATGTAGCTATATTGCGATACATAAATACACTGAAAATGAGGTGTAATTGGAAAGTACCTGAATTGTTCATAGGAAATCCAGACCATCATTATTTTTCCTCATCATACATGGATTCTACACGTGTTATAAAATTAACTAATGATTCATAACCACTATAATATAAGAATAAGTCATTTGAAAATTCAATGATCTTTTGATAACCAATGCCTAAATTATAGACCAACTGTTTTCTTTCATAGAAACTTGAAGGTAATGTATTTTCATCATACAATAATGATTTAACCAAAGATAATATTTGATTGAAGAAAATATTTTACATTCTAAAATCTGATTTAATATCCATACATATTGTAACAACATCATGTTTTATCATATGAGATCCCAGATATAAGGACTCCTTAGAAGATTTGAAAAAAATTTAGCATTGAGAAGGTTTGGATTTAGGATTTTGAATAGCATTTTGAGTTATTGTTTCCTGAATAAATGATCCAACAACCTCATGTACTAAATTATTAAATGATTGATCTAGAACCAAACAAATTGTATTGTTTACTAAATTATATTCACCTAATTTATAACAAAAACTATAATCTTTTTGAAAAGAAAAACACATTAGATGAATTTTAATATTGTCAAGTATTTTGAATATCCTAAGATCACATTTATTATATGGAGATTTAGATTTTTCCTTTAGAAAAAAATTCTAAATTCAATGATGAAAATGATATAAATGATTCAACACCCTCAATGTTGATAAGATTTATACCAAATCCATTGGGATTATTTTGACTATTTATCCGATCAGGATCGTGTAATGAAAACATCTATCTACTTTCTTAGTCTACAATTATCTATTAAAACAACATAAAAAAGAATAATTATTATTCATTATGACTAATTACAAATTATTATTACATTTTAGCACCTTGGAATATTCTATGAAATATTTCCAGAGTGATGTGCCGAGTTCGCCTGAGATTCTAGGACTCAAAAAGGATTTCTAAAGATAAGGATAAAAATATTAAATATATTATATCATAAAAGAACTATTTTCACAAAACAATGGGATGTCTTTCAAATGGTGCCTCATTTGGGAAATCTGAGACCACCATTAGGTCTTGGATGCATGGTTTATAATAGGTGCAATATAACATTTGTGCACATCTGGTTCTTGGTAACAATAGATGTGAGGTAAATTCAATTCATATTTTAATTATAATTGTTTACAAAAAATTAAATATCTCTCTAATGGTGTAACATATGATAAATCTGATACAACTGTTAGGTTTGAGATGTTGGTTTTACCCTAGGAATAACATAACTTTTTTGTGCATTGGGTGTTTGGTAACAATGCATGTGCGGTTAATTTTTTTTTTATATTTTCATTATATTTTTTTACAAAAAATTGAATTAACTAAAAAATGGGGCATCGTATGAGAAATTTGAGGCCACCAGCAAGTATATGATCCCGAGTTTACCTTAGGAGTGATATAATATTTATGTGCGTTGGGTGTTTGGTTACATCGCATGTAAAGGAAATTAATTTAATATTTAGATTATAATTTTACAAAAAAATTAAAGTATCTTCCGAATGGTGTATCATATGAAAAATTTTCAGCCACCTTTAGGTCTTGGATGCAAGTTTTATCCTAGGCATCACATAACTTTTGTACATGTTGGGTGTTTGGTAACAACACACACGAGTGTAATTCATTTAATAATTTTATTATATTCTTTTAAAAATATTGAAATATCTCCCAAATAGTGAATCATATGAGAAATCTAAGACTACGTTTAGGTTTAGGATGTGAGGTTTACCCTAGGAATGACATAAATTTTGTGTGCGTCGAGTGTTTCGTAACATTTCATGTGAGGGTATCCTTTTTAATATTTCATTAATATTATATATATATACATTTAAAATTATCATAATTTACTAATATTTACTAATTATTACTAATATTGAGTAATTATTTATTAAATATTATTATTTTTAATTTTTAATTATATTTTTTAATTATTACTCAATTTTACTAATTATCAAGATTTTTAAAATTTATTTATATTTTTTATAATTTTATAAGTAATTAAAACTTTTTTACTAATAATTAAATATATTTAGAATATAATAAAAAATATTTATTAATTACAAAAAAAACTAATCAAAAAATATTTATATTGCTATTGTTTTCATTTTAATGAAGCCTAAAAAAGAGTATACATTAACAAAAAATTTGTCAAACATTTATGAAACTCCTTAAATTATTTTCATGGAAAAATAAGTTCTTTTATTAACTAGTAATCATTATAGTTATATTTATTTTTATTATATATTGTTTTTTAATTAAAATAATATTTATAATTTTTTTATATAAAAAAACTATTTTTTAAACATTTTCTTTAAATTGATTTTTCTCATCATTTTTATAAAACACTAATTTCATATTAAATTTATATATTATTTATATATATTACATGTTTTTTTAATCATATATATGTATATGAAATATATTTTTACACTTTTTAAACAAATAATAATATCAAATCTACACACACACACACAGAGATAAAATCCTACATGTTTTTTAAAACGTTTATATATGTATATTCACATGTAAATATATATATATATATGTGTGTGTGTGTGTGTGTGTGTGTGTATCTAAAATTAATTAAATCTATATTTAAATGTTTTAAATATTTGAAAAAAATCATTATAAAACAATTAAATATGTTTTGACATCAGACCACAATACAAGTAATATTATAATTTATAAAAAATTATACCACCACAAGCATGCAATGAAATTGACCAATTAAATATATTTATATACAATGTTTCCATATCAGATATCCCTAAATAATTTCCAAAATAATCATATTTCTAACAATAACATAAAATAATAAATTTAAATTAACCATAAATGTTAAAAAAAATATTAAATTGAATGGTTAAACAATGAGAAAAATGCCTCAAATCAATTGAAATCAAATCTCACTGACCCAATTAACACCCAAATAGGGATTAATAAAATCACAGTTACCCTAAATACCTAATAAATCATAAAAATGTGATAAAATTTATGATCTTGGGTTTGAACAAAAAAATTTCATCAAGATTGAAGGAATATTTTTACAACAAAGAAAGAGGAGAGAAGAGAAGTCCATGCTTGGAGGATGATAACCCAAATCTGCATGAAAATTAGTTTGTGGTAAAGGTTTTTGTGACCTAGGTTTTATACGATCATCAGTGCATGTGGTTATATTTAGAGAAGTGGGGAGGGGGATTAATAAATAAGGGTTCATGTGTTTTTAATTTTTTATTAATTACGATGGGATATAAGTGATGAAATAAATTCCATCACTAAAGATAATTTTTCCAACTTTTTTACAATGGGTAAAAATTTGTGTCTTAAAAGATTTATCATGGATGTCTAATAGTGGTTGATTTTTATATATGTAATTATTATCCATTCACAACTATGTTTCCCGTGGTATGGCATGTAACTTCACTAAATGTATTTCCGATGGAACTTATTTTCCATCACTAATAATTTATATCTGTGATGGAAAATTTATTCCATCATAAAAACAAATTTTTTAGACTATTTGTGATTGAAATCTTCCTCATCATAATTTACCAATTAAAAATACTCTTTTTTTCTAGAAGTTTTTCCATTTCGCTTCCTCAACTTGTGGTTTAGCTATAACACTTTGAACAAGTGAGTTGACTTGTTTTGTAAATTTTTTTATCTATGATCTAAGATCTTCACCGACTAACCCTTATATGAAATATTAGTCTGTAATGGTATTTCTTTTAGATTAAATACATGTGAGGTGTTTGGTATGTACTTTTTCAATAAGGATACATGAAACACATCATGTACTAGAGATATGTTAGGTGGCAGTGCAAGTCGATAAGACACCACTCTAATGTGATCAATAATCTTAAAGGGGCCCATGTATATAGGACTAATCATTCCATTCTACCCTAAACTCATGAATTTATCCAACATTTATATATTAAGGGAAAATTTATCTTCGACTACAAACTCCAGGTTCCGTCGAAAATTGTATGCCTGTATTTCATGTCAACATTGTACATATTTCATAAGATGATGAATGTTTTGAAAATTCTATATCATTTCATATAAAACATCAGGTTCCATCATATTCATCCCTCTAAGTTTATCTCTACATGTCATATTTCAACACATATTCCTATATAGAGACTTATAAGATTCTATTTGAATGATTAAATGGAAACTGTTGTTATATAAGAACTCCACTAGGGGAATGTGTTGATCCCAACATCCTTGGAAATCCATTGAACACGATGTCAACATATCCTCTAGATTTTTAATGGTTCTTTCATATTGACCAACCTTTTAAGGGTGATAAGAATTTCTCAATCTTAGTTCTATATTCAATTATTGTTGAAGGCTTCTCCAAAAACCCAAGGTAAACCTTGGATCTCAATCATATACAATGAAAATTGGAACTCCGAATAGTCACATCACTTACCTTATTTATATATTGGTATGTTGTGATAGAGAGAAATATTATTTGATAGTAATGAAATGTGTTGACTTGGTAAGGCGATCAACTACGACCCATATTAAATTATTTCCATTAGGGGTCTTGGGGAGCCCTATGAATAAATCCATGGTTATGTTTTCTCATTTATATATAGGTATGGGAAATGGATTCATAAAACCCTTATACTTCTATCATTCCAACTTGAATTGTTGGTATATTATGCATCGAAATACAAACTACACAATATCCCTCTTCATGTTTTTCCACCATAAGTTTTTCTTAAAATATATATACACCTTAGTAATTCTTGGATCAATAGAGAATGGTGATATATGCACATAATCAAGAATTCCCCTCTTCAGTTATAGTTTTGTTCAAACACATATACAAGTTCCAAACATTATAACTCTATCTGTAGAAAAGTTTAACTCTAGAATATTCAATACCTTTTTCTATAACACCTCATCATTTTTCTAAGCCTCCATGATCCTCTCAATAATCGATGGTCGAGAAGTTATTTGATAAATGAAACAAAAATAACCTTTTATTATTCCCATGTATATTTATTATATACCAATGAAGATTGGCTCCCTTGAAATCCTTATCATAGATAAAGTTGTAGGATCCTTTATACTCAGATCATATCACACTTTGTTTTCTTTCCCAGGATGGTAGTGGATTGAACAATCACAATCCTTGATCATCTCTAACCACCTTCATCTGTTTATATTGATCTCCTTTTGTGTGAAAATATACTTGAGTATTTTATGATTCATATATATGTCACACTTCTTCCCTTAGAGAAAATGTTCAAAATCATAAATACGAAGATCACCATAGCCAATTCAATATTATGTTTTGGGTAGTTATTCTCATGAGTACTTAATTATAGGGATGCATAAGATATTACTTTTTCATCTTAAGGGATTAAAAAACCCAAACCATTTTTGGAATAATCACTGTAGATCACAAATACTTACCCACTGGTGGGTAATGTGAGTATAGGTGTAGTGATTAGCCTATTATTTCACTCTATAAACTCTCTTCATATTCAAAATTCTAGAAAAAATTGACTCCCTTCTGAGTTATCTTGGTTAGTGGGATTGAAAATAATTATAATTTTCTCACAAATCAACGTTGGTCCCCAGCTAATCAAAGAAAACTATGGATTTACATTATATATATTGGTCTGGTACATACTTTCATTGAAATTGTTTTTGAAAGATCCATATATATTCATTTGTTGGTGATAACATTCCCTAATAAAGTTACATTCTCCAACCAAAACTCACATTTACTATACATTTCATATAAACTTTTCATTTCTCATGGTCTATATTACAATATTTAAATGTTCCCATAATTACCCTTTAATTTTAGAGTAGATAAGAATATAATATTTAATTACTACCACAAATTTGTTGAGATAATCCCTAAAGACACTGTTTTTTAAGTTTATGAATATTTCTGGAGAATTAGTGATTCCAAATTTCATCACTATGAAATCGTAGTGCATGTTCCGTGAACAAAAAGTAGTCTTAGGGATATCCTTTTTCTTCACCTTTAACTTATAATATCCTATCTAAATATCCACCTTAGAGAGGTATATGGATCCAAATATATAATTAAACAAGTCATAAATCTATGACCGAGGATACTTATTCATCATTGTGATCTTATTGAGCTCATGATAATCAATACAAAGGTGCATTGATCTATCCTTAATCATGATTAAGAGGACCAATGCACCCTATGGTAAAGAAATTTTGTGTATAAAACCTTCATCTAGATTCTCTTGTGATTGTTTCTTTAGCTTCTAAAGTTTTAAAAAAACCATTATATATGGAGTCTTGGATATTGTAAAACCTCTAGGTATGGTATCGATTGAAAACATAACCTTATGGATAGGAGGAATACTAGAAATTTATTAGGAAACACATTAGAAAATTCCCTTATAATGGTCATGCCATCAAGGATGATATTTTATTTAGTCTCAATCATTTGGTCTAGATACGATATCTCAAAGAAATCATATCAATTTTTGAGATATTGGTACCAAAGAAGAATCATTATCCTCTTTGAACATGTATATAATCATCGAGATACTTGGAATAAAGATGGTTATTACTTTATCTTAGTAATTTATATTAGATATATACAAATAAATCTAATCCATTACCAAAATTACATCAAATTATGCTAAGGGAGGTATCACAAGGATTTCTAGGAAATTCATCCCCCAAATTTTGAGGTCAGATTTGAATAGTTATAAAAAACTTTCACGATCTAGAAGAATTTGTAGAACTAGAATCAAATAGTATATTAACTATCCCTAAATGAATAACTAGCATACATGTCACCACTTCATTGTTAGGATCCACCTTAGTAGTTGTAATGAAATACACTCACCCTTTATCTCTAGGCCTTAGAGGTTTTTTCAATCATTTATCATTGAAAATTCTTGTCTTAGGGTATTGATTTTCATAGTTTCCCTATTCTTTAAAATTGAAACACTAGATAAAATATTGAGTGTTCATTAGAGAAATATTTTCCTCTATAACATTGGAAGGTTTCTATCACCGATAATCACTTTCTAGGTTCCCTATCTTCCCATACCTAAATAATTTCTTTGTCCCCTTCAAAAAATTTCCTAGATTATTCTTTCCATACTTTTAAAATGTAGGATGATGAACTTTATTACCCCCATGAGATTTTTCCACCAAACTACTAGAATTAAATTCCATTATATAATTCTTTTTTCTAGTCCTAATAGACCCTTTAGATTTACTGATCTTCATTTCAGATTTTAGGGAACATCAGAAAATTTCATCATAGTTGAAAAATTCATATATGGATTTGACATTTCATAGAATAATCTTTATCCCACAAAAGAAGAATCCAACATTACTTTCAGGTGTAATGAAAAAGTTATATGAATATCATGTAAGTATTCTGAAGTTTTCTTTTTTATTCCTCAATAGATTCATCAACATTATTCTTAAGGATAAGAATATCCCTATCCATTTTAAGTTGGAAAGTGTGAGTAAAATATTTTTCAATATTTTTATTTAATTCCACTCCATCACTTTGATATCCTCCTTATTATTCAATTTTTTGACCACTATCCAATGTTGTCCAGATTCTCCCTTCATATGATAGAAACTAGGATGAAATTATCTTTCATAGATCATTGAAGGATGGTGAAGTTGTTATCAATAGAGTTTATCCATTCATCTACGACTAAGGGATCAAAATATCCATTGTAATTCACAAACCTTTGTTACTTAAAGGTATCAATTGTAACTTTCTCTATCTTAGAGGGATTTAATAGTTCCACTTAGTTAAGATTATATTTTGAACCTAAATCAATTGAGAAATTATTTTCATGAATATTGTGATTCTATCTCCCATTGGGTTTGGTATCTCATTGGGTCCATCATCAAGTTTCCCTTCATATTGGTTGTTTACTCAGTCCCTCCTATTTTTGACCATTGACTAGAAATAAAGGAAACATTATGGGTGAGAATTTTTTTAACTCTAATTACATAAATAGAAAAACATAAACATTAAAGGGATAACTCATAAATGACATATATTCTCTATCCTATGAATTTATAGGTTTCAATCTATGTTATCCATGATCCATTTCCTAGCATAAAATCTTATAGGAATTGTTTTCTCATAATAATGGTTTGTAAGGATCTTGTGAATTTTCCAAAGAATATATCCTGGGAGTGTCAAACTAGGTGTGAAACAAGGCCCATTTTCATGCAGCAAGTGATCATAAAATTCATTTAAATGTACTATTTTCATGATTATTACCCTAGGTATAATTGTTACAGATCCATATCTACTTGTAGTATTCATATAAAGATGCATTTTCTTGGAAACCACTTACTCTATAATTTAAAAAAATATAGTGATGTTTTATTATGCTTAGTTGTATCCATAAGGCTTTCACTGAAATTTTCTAATCCTAATACACACAATAAATAATAATTTCCTCTGATACCAACTATGTAAACCCATATTTTAATAAAATTATTTCTTGATTTATTACATAAGGAAATAGTTAATACAACCCCAAAAGATCATGAGGCCGACTGTATTTGATTAATTAAGTAGATAACATAACAAATTATAAGATAAATACAACAAAATTATTTAAAAACTTTATAACATGCCCTTATATTACATGGATCTTCTAAAATTTATTGGGATAACATGGGGACATACATAAGAAATGGGTGAGTTATAAAGCTCAGTAAGGGAATAAAAAAATCCTAGCATAAGGTAATGTAGTACATGTGATTCAAGAGGCATATAAATGTAGGATAAGAGTGGTTAGAATAAAAATATTGAACAATGAGACAAGATATAATGTTATAACATAAAAGAAATATAAGAATGCAGAAGCAACATAAAGTGTGAAATCATAAACATAAGTCAAGGATAATCGCCAAAAAAACATAACATAATGTACTAAAGATTACATCATGTACACCATACATAAAATTTAAGGAGATAAAAGCATTACCCAATGAATTTTAGGGATATATAATTATGGTCCCACCCATCACTTTCATATCATGTACATGAATAAGTGTGCCACATAGATCATACAATATAATGATGTCTTTAACCAATTTTAACACCAAGTTTAAGAAGTTCACATTACATACATGTAAATATTTAGTAAATGAAGGGTATATACTATTGGAAATACACTAATCCAAAAAATTCATTCATTTATTAATGATTTTTATGTTCAAAAACACCCATATTTTTGTTACTAATGAAGCTACTTTAAGTGAATTTCAAGATAATAATTATTGGAATAATTGTTTTACTCTCGATTTTTTATACTTTAATCCCTTATAAGTTTATTTTATTTATAACGTATTTTTAGTCATTTAAAAGGTGTCTAAAAACACTTTTTATACCCTATGTTTTCATAGGAATGTATGATTTATGAGCCTTACTTTCATTAAGGAACCGTACCTTTTTACCCTATGTTTGGATTAAATGTATGGATCATGAACCAAAATTTTGAAAGAAACCCTATGTCTTAGGATCTAATGCATGGTTCAAAAACCCTATTTTTGGAATCAACCATTCATTTTCAACCGTTCTTTTGATTTTTATTTCTACAAAGAGAAACCCTACATTTAACTTAGTTAATATTGGAGTTTTAAATAATTGACAATTTTAGTGTTTTCTATAACTATTTTCATCGAATAAAATATATATTTAAATATTTTTGGAGACCGATTCAAAGGACCTTATTCAACATATTATATTAATTTCTACTTATAAGGTAAGTGTAAGGGCTCATATCCATGTGGATCAACCCTTTGCATGTTTTTGAAGATCAAAGTTATTAGAGGTCGCTCAGAAGAATTTTGGAGAAGTTTTGTTTGGTAAAAGATGGAAAGGGGGTATTACATGTCATGTAACTGTATTATATGACATGAAATATTATTTCACATGTTTTTTTGGAAGGTTTTATGATGTAAATACTTTTACACATTGTGAAAGAGGGATTCATAGTGTGAAATACTTTAGGATTTTAAAAATAAAATAGAATCGAGAGGTGACACGTTTTTGATGGAACTCAACCTCGAGACATTAAAAAATGTGAAAGAGGATTACAAGTCATGTAATACCTCGATGATGATTGTTTTAAGTGTTTTCTGTCCACTCGGTTTTTGTTAAAATCTATGGCTGTTGTGGCTCTACCTTGACCCCAGGTAACCTGATGTCGCTCTCTTCAACGTTTTGGAGATTACTTCATCAAGGAATGATCCCAAGCTCCCTCCATGATCTATGGCAATCCATATTCAATATAAGGTATGATATACCTAATTTTTTATGGTTTCTTCAATCCATTTATTCCCATTTATCTTTTCCATGTGATGGCGTGTGATATCCATGTTTTTAATGGAGTTTTCCTAGAGGTTAGTTGGTGTGTTTGTGCTTCGGAATCCTTTGGTGGATGCATTTGTTGCAGGAGAGGTGATCTTGATCCGTTGCTTTGATATGTTCTCATGAAAAAAACATAAAAACCTTTTTAGGTAGGGTATTTGAGTCTTCTTTATTTACTTATGTTTAATCATAGACCTAGCATGATTTAGACCTTTGGATCGCAATGAAATTTACCTAATAATTATATGAACTAGATTAAATAAATTAGTATTGATCGTGTAGAGATGTTATTGTTTTATATCATGATAAAGGGTTGAATATTGATTTTATAAATAGTGTGATATCTATGCCTCGCTTAATTTAGAATGTCATTCCTAATAAAATTTGGTAAATAATGTAAATCAATAATTAATTGATAAATAATTAACTAAAATATAAAGAGGCATGTTTAATGAATGTAGTTTTTGTTGTTGTAATTTGATGATAATAAAATTGATTCTAGTAAGAATGATTAAAAAAGTTGGTTAATGAACCCGAATCATATTTTTTCTTGTTAATAAAGGATTAAAGTCATTTTAAATTAATTTTTTAATAAAGTGAGTGATTGCTTGTGATATTTTGTTGTTGAGGTTACTTGTAGTTGGAAACTTTGAAAAATGAATTTGTTAATTCGTGATATAATAAGAATCGTTTGTGTGATAAAGATAATGCCTTTATTGGGCCTCAGTTACCTGCTTACTTGAAAAGGCTGAGTGAATTGTGCTTTAGATCCATGAGAGTTTGTTGCTTGTGAAGGATAAATGAGTTTTTTAGGGACGAGAGCCCTGTTTCTATGTTTGTTCCTACAGCATGTGATGTTCTCTGGATATGAGACTTGTGGTTGTGGGGGGAGGGAGGCCCATATGTGATGTGAGAATAGGATGGCTAAGCCTGGATTTCTATTGTGGTATGTGGGGGAAGGAAGGTCCAGTGGTTGTGGTAGAATTTGATGCCTAAAGTGGTGAGATTCATCAGTTTATGCATGTGGGTTTCATAGAGGGCATCAAAGATGATGTAACAGGCTGGAGTTGGGATTGCCCATTAATATAAAAGTTGGATGCTTGTTGAATCTATTATTATTTTATCTTATTCACTTTCCATACTACTTGAGGAAGATGTTATTTCTTACCCTTATTTCAAAAGATGTGAAGATGTATGTGGTATGCCACATGATTTCTATGTTTATATTCTTGAGGAATGATGGGTCTATGCTCCTATTATAGGTGGAATATACTCGACGGGTAGTCCAGGTACTCAACTTGTTGATCCCCTTATGTCTCATAACTTAGAATTATTTTCTAGAATGCATTGGAATATAGAAAAGGGTCATATTGTTAAATAAATGAATAAATGTTGTTTAACCTCTGGGGTTGGAGCTTGCTGGGATACAATGCTGAGGTTATATTTTTCTAAGAAACCGTGGGATCAGTTTGGTTTTTCTAAGAGGGCATGGAACTTTGATGCGATTATTATGAAATGTAATGTAGAAATGATGATGGTTAATTAATAGTTAAATAATTAATTAACATAAAGTGAAACTGATAAAAAGTGATAAAGTAACTTAATGTATCTCCATAAATGGTTGTGTGCTTATAGAATATGTAGTCTTAACCGTGGAAGCTGGGAGTCCTAGATACGTTAACTGTAGTTTAGTTTAAGACTAGGTGTTTCTCATAGTGTGGTTGTAAGCTATATTATATCCTATACATTTTATGTTTCTATACACTAATCCACCCTATCAGTTAGGGAAACTGACACCCTAGGTATTCTTAGGATGGGTTGTGTTTTTCCCAACATCCCGATGAAAGGATGGATGACTAACTACACCCTTTGACTTTGATCTCTTCTCTTGGTAGTTACTTTTGATGGTATGCATGGTGGTATGTTTTCCCCATATATGTGTGTAGAGGGCTATAATGTCTTGTGCTTATTCACACAAAGATATTCTGGATATAGTTTCCTATGGAATACTATAGGTGTAACATGTATAGGCTATGATGGATTTAGTATTCTTACTTAGTGTATGGTTGTAATGGCTTGAGGTATAATAACTGACATATGATACATATTATGTGAGCTCTGGTGGCTCTTAAAAACTACTTGGTTAATTTGGTTATGTGGACGTGGTGGTGTTATGAATGTGTTGCATGTTGATACACGAGGTGTATGTTGTGGTGATTCACCCTGGTGTTTGCAGGCTAGCCTTTTTGGAGAGAGATGCTGAGGACATCCGACATTAGGGAAAAGCAGAAAAATAGTGGGGAAGTGGTAGTGGGGTACCCTTGATATTATTTATAATATTATATATTCTTGTATGTGATACTCGGTGAGAGTAGTCATGGTGAGGCTGAGAACTTATTATACCTGGTTAGGTGACGAGTTAGTTTCACTTGTTATTCATTGTGCTTTACTATGTTTTTTTACTCTTGAACGAGAGGCTTTGGGGAGGATCCTACTGAGTATAATATTATAGTCACCCTACATTACAAAAACTATTTTTTGGTCACTTGGAGAAAGTTGGAGATCGGGCTGGTAACTACTAGCTTGTGGGTTTTCATTATATGTTCGAGCTTCATGGCCAATTTCATTATACTTTATTCTGGAACTTGTAGTTTTCCCTTTCAGTTTTAGTGGTTTTTCATGACATTAAATATATTTACTTGGGTTCTATTTTTATATTTTAATCTGAGAAAGAGTTAGTTGGTTTTTATATTATCTCTCGCTTCTGTATGTTTTCTTTTATAGGGTAATGCCTCTCATATGTTTGTTTTCTATACCCTTAGTGTTGGTTGCTAAACCGGGGCCTACTAGAGGTGGGAATCTGGGTTTATTTTATCTTATATCACATTTTTGACCCTTGAAGGGTACACTTAGTGGGGAGGGGGTTGTCATAGAGTGGTATCAGAGTTTTGGTTGAGGATATGATGGAGTTTGGAGTTAGGCAGAGGTGATGTTTCATGGGTTGGTAGGGAAATAGTGTGAAATAAGTTTAGAAATTGATGTAAACATGGGAGACTGGCTATGAAATAAGTATTTATCCCCCATGTGATTTTATGCACAAATATTTAATCTTATAGTAGATACTAAATGAGGTGGTACTGGTTATAGGGTAGATACTTAGGAAAAGATCATGCATCATTCTTCTTTGCACCTGTGTTTGAATGGGTATACATTGGGCTAGGTTAACCTAAAATGAAAAAATGAAAACAATAAATTAATTTTAAGTATTCTATATTCTAGTTTTAGGAGTTGTAACTATTTTTCAATTTTCAGGTATGGATCTAGGTCAATATCTTCATCAGTTTGTCGTGAAAGATGTTCAGTTGGCCATTTTAGTAGATCAATGCTGAGTAGATAATGATGAAGATGGAGCTTGGAGGGGGACACGTTGAGAATTTTAGTGGAAAAGTTTACAGAAGTATGAGGGATCTGTTTTAGATGCAGTCATGAAAGACTGGTTGGAGGAGGTTGAGATAGATTTTAGTTTGATCTGTGATCGGAGAGAGTACTTGATATCATTTTTTGTGATGATACTTAATGGGGCAATGAGGTAGTGGCGGTTCTTATTCCTCAGGGATCATGAGGATCCAACAGTATCTTGGGAGGAGTTCTAATAACACTTCAGAGTTGAGTTTATTTATTTGACAGTGAAGGCGACCAGTCGTCAGGAACTTCTTAACCTTCAGTAGGGAAACTCTTGAGTGTGAGAGTTTGAGATCCATTACAGTGACCTTATATGATATTCTTCATACCTATTTGAAGATTAGGAGGCCGTGATGAGGCATTTTGAAGAGGATTTTTTCTTAGAGATCCAGTGTCAGGTCACTCTGTTTATACTGAAGACGTATTCGAGGTGTTGGTGAGAGTATAGGTCATCAAGAGGACATTAAAAATAACTACATCATCATGAGATGGTAGTTTTCAGGATTCCTCATGAAGCAGAGCTATGGTCCAGGTTTCCCAGTTTTTAGGGAAGAAGTGTTTCTGTTCGAATGAGTGTAGGTCCCAACCCTTAATGTCACATTTCACTAGGGGCAGCAGCTCTTAGGAATATGCTTAGGGATTTGTCTCTTGTTTTTCTTTTGTAGGACAAATTCATTAGCAACATGAGTGTTCAACCTTTCTGAGTAGTCTTCATGTTCTATGTGTTCCGCTCCAGGTTCCTCCTTTAAGGTATTTCCAGCCGAGGTAGCAGTAGTAGGTTGCACCAACTTTAGATTAGTAGAGGGAATATGGTGTAGGTAGAGGAAAACCCCAGGATTCACCCCTTCCTTGGAGAGTAGAGCTTCTCCATGGAGTAGGTTATCAGTATGGTTAGAGAGGATGCGGAGAAGGTTGTTTTCAACTTTATGCTTTAGAGTTTCCAGCACTAAGCAAGCCATACATCGTTCAAGGTACTCTTTTATTCTTTTTTTACTTGGGTTTATGACTTGTTTGATTCAGGATTGACACACTCTTTCATGTCACTTTCCATTTTCCATGCTTTGAGACTTGATGTAGATAGGATTCTAGTTCTCTTGGAATTAAATATGTCAGTTGGAGGAATATCTGACTTATTTGAAGTATGTAGAGACTGCGAGCTAGTTCTAGGGAAACACTATTCTTGGGGAGATTTTCTATGTTTGTTGATACAACCATATGATTTCATCCTTAACATGGATCGATTTTATTCAGTGCAGACTATTGTGGATTTATTCTAGAGAAAGGTGCTATTATTCGATGTTGATAGAGAACTAGTTGTGTTTTTTGGTGATCAAGACCCTTAGATGTGTCATAGGTGTGTTCCTTCCTTGTCATCCTTAAAGGATGAGCAGATGCTAAGTTTTTTTGAGGTCTAACCATTGGAGTTTCCTAGGGTTATAGAAGATTACCCTGATGTCTTTTCAGAATAGGTTGTAGCATTAACCCACTCAATGAGAGAGTGAGTTTGGGATCGAGCTATAAACGGGTATGTCACCTATCTCAAGGAATCTTTATAGTATGGTTCCTTATGAGTTGTGATAGATATGTATAAAGACATATGTTCTGTTCTAGTGTAGTTTTTTTTGGACAAGTGAGTAACTATAGGGTGCAATAGTTTTTTTCGTGAAGAAGGCTGACGATAGTTTGCAGTTGTGTGTCAATTATCGTCGCATGAACCAAGTGACAGTAAATAACCGTTATCATCTTTCGTGGATTGATGATTTATTAAATCAAATGAAATGTGAAAGTTGGTTCTTCATGATCGATTTATGGTTAGGATATCATCAGATGTGTGTGAAGGATGATGATATCTCGAAGACCGATTTTTATTGTCTCCATGGGAATTACAAGTTTTTTGTGATGTATTTTGATGTAATGAATAATCCAGCTATGTTCATGGGGTTAATGAATGTTTTGTTTCATGAGTTGATGGATAAGTTTTTGGTGGTCCTCATTGACAACATCCTTGTGTACTCTGTGTCTGAGGAGGATCATGAAAATCATTTTCATGTCATTTTGGGAGTTCTTCATCGACAATAGCTGTTTGGGATGTTGTCGAAGTTTTAGTTTTGGGATTGAGAAGTCCGTTTCGTGGAACATGTTGTGTCCGAGTAGGGATTAGATATAGATCCATCGAAGTTAGAAGCAATCATGTATTGGGAAGCCCCCAAGACAATGGTAGAGGTGTCAGGTTTCCTTGGTCTTATAGGCTATTACAGGAGGTTCATAAGTGATTTATCTTGAGCTACAACCCCTATGATAGAATTTAACAGAAAGGATAAGGTGTTCTTATATACTAATCAGTTTCATGAATCTTTCAAGTATCTGAATGAAAATTTGGTCAGTGCTCCAATTCTTTGACCGCCAGTAGAAGGAGTTAAGTTTGAGGTTTTCTGTGAGGATTTTCATCTGGTGTTAGGTTGTTTTCTAATGAAACAATGATTGATCATTTCTTATGAGTATCAGTAGTTTCATCACTACAAACATGACTATTCTACCCAATATCTTGAGTTAGTGGAAGTGGTGCTTGACCTGAATATTTTGAGACATTACCACATCGATGAGTTCTTTGTAGTCTTCACCAATCATAAGATCCTAAGGTTTATTTTCTCCCAGTGTGACTTGAACTTGTGATAGTGTCGATGGATGGATTTATTATAGGATTACAACTTTTAAATTCCCTATACACCTAGAATGGGGTATTTTATAGCTAATGCACTGAGAAGGAAGTCATTTAGTGATGCAGTGAATGAATCGTGTGATTCATAGAGAGTGATGGAAGAACTTTCAACTTTACATATAGATATGGGAGAAGTTGGGGGCATAGGTTTTATTTTTTAGATGATATTTCAGTCATCTCCGGTGCAACAGGTGGAGGAATCCCTGTTGGGAGATCTTGAGGTGGTGGGCTAGAGAGACCATGTTTTTTGTGGCGAGACCCCTGATGGTTGGTCTTAGGATGAACAAGAACAGATGTTATTTCAAGAAAGGATGTTCATTACTTTGGAGATGTATGAGATGGTTCTCAAAGAGTTATGTAGTTCACCTTTAGCGGTACATCTTGGTGTGAAAAATATGCACTGAGCCTTGAGAGGTCATTCTTGGTGGCTTGGAATGAAGCGTGTAGTTACAGAGTTTGTGTCTTGATGTTTTGTATTCCAGAAGGTGAAGGCCGAGCACTGCGTTCCTGGTGGTTTTTTCCAACCAACAGATGTTCCTCAATGGATGTGGGAGGACATCTAGATGGACTTTGTTACCGGTTTCCTCGAGCTTAGGGAGGCTATGATGCTATATGGGTGGTAGTGGACCGTTTGACGAAATCATCCCACTTTATAGCAATTGAGGATTCAATCTAAATGGAGGGTTTGTTGTGACAGTATCTGGAGGAGGTATAAAGGCTCCACAGAGTCATTAGGATGATCATTTTTGATCGGGATCCTCGTTTTACCTTCAGTGTGTGGAGAGTTCTCCAACATGCTTTTGGTTATTAGCTATGCCTTAGAACTTCTTTTCATCTAAAGACGGACGACCAAAAAAAATTTCCATCCATACTCTTGAATACATGTTTCACTCTAGTGTCCTGGATTTTGTAGGTTCATGGATGAAGAACTTAACTTTGGTAGAGTTAACTTACAATAGTAGTTTTCAAACCACCATCAGAATGGCTCCATTTGAAGCCTTGTATGGTTGACCTTTCCATTCTCTGGTGTACTGGACTAGGGTCTAAGAGTCAATAATTCTCAGGCTGGAACTTGTAAAAAGTATTATAGAGATGGTTTAGGTGATTGAAGAGAATATTAAGGTAGCATATGATCATTATAATTCCTATGATGATCATAGGAGGAGACATCTATAGTTTTATGTTGGGTATCACGTGTTTCTAAAGGTGACTCCCCGTCATGACCAACAAAGGTTTGGTTGTGGGAATAATATTTCTCCCTAGTTTTTGGGCCTTTCGAGGTTTTGTCTCATGTTGGAGTCGTGGTGTATTAGGTAGCAATTCCCCCATAGATGAGCCTGATACAAAATGTTTTTCACATGTCACATCTCCTTCATTACCTTTATGATGAATCTCACATCATCTATTGGTGCGAGATTGATGTTGACGATGATGTGACCTTCGAGGAGCAGCTTGTGGAGATATAGGACCACAAGGAGAAGGTGTTACATAGACATTCTATCCCCTTAGTTCATGCCTTGTGGCAGCACAGTGGGATGGAGGAGAGTATTTGAGAACTTTAGTCGTAGATACACACTCATTACCCCAAGCTATTTGATGTTTAACTATTCTCTTGTAATGCTGATCGTTTGGTTGTTATAGAACATTTCTATTTATTAGATGGATTTATATTGTTACTTGTTGTGGATTTCCCTCTTTCGAGAGGTATCTCCCCCAGGAGAGTGTTTAAGAGATGGTTATGGCTGTTTCACGGTTTTGTGCTTGTTCCTCTAGTGAGGTGGTGAGATCCTGTGGTGGAAAAAGCTTTGAGAGGTATCTTAGGGGGTGGCTGTTCGGATGACCCCATTTTCTGTTTTCCCTCTAGGTTGGTTTTGGATTCTTGATAACAAGAATATTTGGAGAGGTATCTAATGTAAGGGCTTATATTCTCATGGATCAACCCTTTACGTGTTTTCGAAGATCAAAGTGCATAGAGGTGTCTCAAAAGAAGTTTGGAGAAGTTATGTTAGGGAAAAGATGGAAGGGGGGATTACATATAGTCTAACTGTATTTCATGATGTGAAATACTATTTCAAAGGTTGTCTTGGAAAGCTTCATGACATGCATAATTTTACATGCTTTGAAAGAGGGATTCATATAATGAAATACTTCATGGTTTGAAAAATAAAATAAAATCGAGAGGCGGCATGTTTTTTAGCAGAACTCTACCTCAAAGAATTACATGAAGTGAAAGGGGAATACATGTTGTGTAATATCCCGATGATGTATGTTTTACATGCTTTCCATCCACTTGGTTTTTGTTAAAACTTATGGATATGGTGTCTCTCCCTCAACCCCATGTGACCCGATGACCCTCTCTTCAGTGTTCTGGGGATTTCTTCATTAATTAATGATACCTAGCTCCCTCCTTTGATCTGTAGGGATCTATCTTCAATATATGGAACAATATACCCCAGTTCTTGTGGTTTCTTCAATCACTTTCCTCCATTTTATCTTTTCTATGTGATGGCATGTGATATCTATGTGTTTAATGGAGTTTTATTGGTGTTTGGTTGGTGAGGTTGTGCCTCAGTGTCCTCATGTGGATGCATTTGTTGTGGGATAGGTGATCGTGATCCATTTCTTTGACAAGTTCTCGTGCGAAGAACATCAATAAAATTTTGAGGTAGGGGATTTGATGCTTATCTATTTATTTAAGTTTAATCATATATCTATCTTGATTTATCCCTTTGAATCGTAATGAAATTGGCCTAATAATTATATGAACTGTAATATAGAAATTGGCATCAATCACATAGCGATGTCATTATTTTATACTGTGATATTGGTTTGCCTCTTGATTTTCTAGATAGTGTTATATCTATTCATTTCTTGATTTAGAATGTCATTGTTGATGGATATTGGTAAATAACGTAATTCCCAAATTAGTTGATAATTAATTGGCTAAAAGATAAATAGGTATGTTTAATAAATATGTTTGTTGTTGTTATAATTTGACAATAATAAAATTTATGAAATTAAGCCTAATTAATGCAATTGGTTAATGAACCTGAAGCTTGTTGATTCTTGTTAATAAAGGATTAAAGTAATGTTAAATTAATTGTTGAATTAAGTGGCTGATAGCATGTTATAGATTGTGGTTTTGTTTTAGCATAGTTGGAAACTATAAAAAATGAATCAGTTAATTAAATATGGAATAAGAACCGGTTGTGTGATTAAGATAATGCTTATATCAGGCTTGAGTAGCCCACTTTATTAAAAAGGATGAGTTCCTTGTTCTTTGGAGACATGATATATGTTTGTGTGTGAAGGATGGATGCCTTGTTTTAGGGTTGAGAACCCATTTTTATGACTGTTCTTACTTCTTGTGATGTGCTCTGTATATGAGAATTGTGGTTGTGGGGGAAGGGAGGCCCGTATGTGATGTAAGCCTGAGATGGATAAGCCTGGATGACTGTTGTGGTATACGGGGGTATGGAGACCTAGTGGTTGTGGAAGAATTTGATGCCTAGAGTGAGGAAATTCATCATTATATGAATGTGGGTGTTGGGGAGGGTACCAAATACGATAGAATGAGTTGAAGCTAGGCTTACCCATTAATATGAAAGTTGGATACCAGTTGAATATGTTGTTTGTTTTTCCGTTTCACTTTTTCCACTACTTGAGGTAGATGGTATTGATTAACCTCTTTCCAAAATAGGTGAAGATGAAAGGGGAATGCCACCTGATTTCTATGTTTAGATTCTCGAGTATGGATGGGTCTATGCTGCGGCTATAGGTGGGAAAGACTTGATGAGTAGTTCACCTAGTCACCTTATTGAGCCCCTTATGTCTGGTATCTTGGAATTATTTTTTAGAATTCATGGGAATATGGAAAATGGGAATGTTGTTAAATAAATGAATAAATGATTTTTAACTCATGGAGTTTGATATTTCTATGATGCCAACGAGGTTATATTTTTTCTGAGAAACAGTGGACTCGGTTTCCTGGAGGGTATGGAACTTTACTGTGATTATAATGAAATGTAATGTGGAAATGATGATGGTTAATTAATGGTTAAATAATTAATAAATGTAAAGTGAAAATGATAAAAAAGGGGATAAAGTAACTTAATGTATCTCCTTAAATGGTTGTGTTCTTATAGGATATCTAGTCTTACCAATGGTATCGGGAGTCCGAGAGATGTTAGGTGCAGTTGAGTCTAAGACTATGTGTTTCCCATTGTGTGTTTGTGATCTATATTATATATTGTACTTTTTTATGTTTCTATACACTACTCCACCCTATCAGTTAGGGAAACTGACACCCCGATAATTGTAAGCCCTGGGGGGGGGGGTGTTTTCCCTAACCTTCTAATGGGAGGATGGATAGCTGACTGCCCCCATTTTCCCCACTGTCTTCTCTTGGTAGTTACTTTTGATGGTATTCAAGACGGTTAGTTTTACCCAAATATGTGTGTAGAGGGTTATAATGTCTTATGGTTATTCACAAACATATATTCTAGATATATTTTCCTATGGTCTACTATAAGTGTAATGTGTGTAGGCCGTCATGGCTTGAGGATCCATACTCTGTGTATGGGTTGTAATGGATTGAGTTATAATACCCAATGTATGATACACGTTATGTGAGCTATGGTGGATACAAAAAGCTACCTGGTTAATTTGGGTGTGTGTATGTGGTGGTGTGATACACGAGGTGCGTGTTGTGGTGCTTCTCCCTCATTTCTACAGGCAAGAATTTAATGAGAGAGATGCTCAGGACATGTGATGTTGGGGAAAAGTAGAAAACTAGTGGGGAAGTGGTCATAGGGTACCCTTGATATTCATTATTATATTATATGATATTTTATGCAATACTTGTTGAGAGTATCCGTGGTGAGGTTGGGAACTTAGTATACCTGGTTAGGTGATGAGTTAGTTTCACTTATTGTTCACTATGCTTTAGAATGCTTTCTTTACTCTTGCACGAGAGGATCTGGGGAGGATCCTACTGATTATACTGTTATAATCACCCGAAATTATATATATATTTTTTCATTTCACATAGAGCAGGTTGGATATTAGGCTGGTTATTACTAGGTTACGGGTTTGGAGGAGCTGTTTGAGCTTTGTGGTCACTTCCGTTTTACTTTATTTTTATACTGAGAGTTTTCCCTTTCATTTTTAGTGGTTTTTATGAAATTAAATATATATAATTGCGTTATAATTAATATTGCAGTCTTAGTAGGAGTTGGTTGGTGTCTATATTATCTCTCTCTTCTTCATGTTTTCTCTTAGAGGGTAATGCCTCCCATCAATTTTTTTTATACCCTCAGTGCTAGTCTCCAACCTGGGGCCTACTAGAGGTGGGAATCAAGGGGTATTTATCTCTCTTCTCAAATTTCCAACCTAAAAGGGTTACACCATGTGAGGATGGGGTCATGAAAGTAAGTTATGAAATTCTTTAAACATTTTAATTTGAGTGATCGTGTTATTAGGTTATTTTTACAAATCAATTTGATATGAAGAGATTAAATATATTTACTAAATACATATAGTTTCTTCATATTCTAAATAGATCGATGAGAATTTGAAAATAAAATTTTTACATCATCTTTATTTATATAAATATTTACACCTTGTAGACATACATTTATTGATCCTTTTTTGTTTGATCAACATGATGTTGTTGTTGTTGTATCTCTTTGTTAATATTTTACTGTATCTCAAAAAAGCATCTATTAGAGATACACTTTAGATACATACTTGTTTTATCATCTTACAAGTGTTTTATCTACCACTACTTTAAAAAAAAGTACCCTTATCATCATTGAATATATTTTTTGTTTTGGTGTTTCATTGAATATCATATAAATATATCAATTACTGCTGAAACTACGAGATGAACCAGTATTCAACATCTACATTTTTATCAATCTATATTCTATTGAGGTTTCAATGATCACAAATAGTCATGGTGGAGTGCCAGATTCTTATACTAAGTTGTGGATATTTAATTTCCCTATAAAATAACCAAAATTCCCAATAAAATACTTATAAGGTTTCAACGACCATCCCTTATTTGTAGATGTCTCTAGAAAAGAGGAATTTCTAGTGAAAATCACCAAACTCATTGTGAGAGCATTGGTGGAGTAAAATAGGGGATTTATGTGACCCAAAACACTATACATCACCGTGTGTTGTTAATTCCTTTATTTATTTTATTCTTCTTACTCTTATTTAAGTGATAAGGAAAGAATTTATATAATTCAAGAGGGTTGTTTTAGAATATTCTAGATTTTCAGAAGGAAACAATTCACCCCATATTGTGTCTTCGTCATAGTTATTCTGACACAACAATTGGTATCAAATCTTATGATCTATTGGATATATATATATATATATATATTTAAATATTTTATGAATCTACTATTTTTTATCAGATACCAATAATTTATATAGCGGTATAGCTCAGTTGGATATATATTTTTATAAGTCATTGAAGAATCTGTTGTTTTTTATTAGATACTATCAATTGGTATCAAATACTAAACTTTTTTGAAAATACTATTGTTTATACTCACTAAGTTCAAAGTGTACCATAATTCAGACTCGATTAGATATATTTATTTTTTTCTCAAACAATCCTAAGTTAAATTTTGGAACAATGATATATCTCAATGGGTGATCTAAAATAAGGTAAGTCGACAATTCATGATCTTTATTTTAATGGTGATAATTATGATTACTGGGAATCATGCATGGTTATTTATTTGAATAATATTATTATAATTATTTATTTGAATATAGTCAAGTCTTATGAAATTACCAAATAATATCTAGAGAAATAGAATGATACTCATAGAACTTATTATGATCTTAATTCAAGAGGGATGAATGATATTTTTATGGACCTTGTCAATATGAATTAAATCATGTATCATAATGTTCTAATACATATGATATGAGTAAAAACATCACAAATTCGTATGAAGGCACTGAAAATTTCAAAAAAATTAAGGTATGTCATTTATAAAATGATGTTTGAAAACTTTAGAATGTAAGATGGTGAGATAATCACTCATATTAATGGAATATTGGATGAAATAGTCAATAATGTTTCTTCCATGAGAGGTATAATCCCTGGACCAAATTGGGAATTAAAGGCACTTAGAATTTTACCTACTATGTGGAATAGAATATCTAGTACTATTCATCAATCAAACCAATTAAATAGTTGAAGATGAACATACTGATTGGAGCTTTAATGATGCATGATGATGGGATGAAAGAAGAAGATAAAAATTATATTTCTATCAAAAAGGAATATACATCACTCAATTTTTTGGTGGATGAATCTTGGGATTCATGTCATTCAAATTCACGTTTTGAGATATCAGATCATGCAAGTTTTTTAGAAATCTATAAAATAAGAGAAAGTAAAAATTAAAATGAATAAAGAAGATAGATTTTTTGAAATAGAGAAGAATGATCTTGTATGATTTGACTGTCCTATTATTAAAGTTCAAAGGAGATTTAATTATAGAAAAAGGTAATAAAGTCCTGAATACTAACTATATCACTTATGATGATTCATGTGATAAATCCACTATAATATATAAAGATGATAATGAAAATAAAAACATAAATTTATGTCTTATGGCTCATGATTATGAGGTAAAATCTTTGTACTCCGAATGTTTTAATTTGAAAAAATATTATTATAAAGTACTAAATAAAATTTTCTTTAGTATTTAATATAAATTTTAATATTTAATGAAATAGGATATAAAATTTTGAAAATATTATGATTCTATTTTAATTGATAAAGAGAATTTATCAAAACAGATTTAAAATTTTAGATCAAATCATTCAATTGTTTTTTCTTTGAATGTAAATAAAATAAACCACTATTAAATAATGTTAATTATTTAAAGAAATGTTTTTTTATTCATTTCAAGGGATTAAATTATTTGTTAAAATCATTTGTTAAAATGTATTTAATAAAGGTAAACTTGGCATTGTTAGTAATATATAAAATCTAAAATTGTATAGGAATAATTTTGTTCATTGTTCAAAAATCAAGATCGTATCTATTGTTAAATGCTTTTACTATGGTAGAAATAGACATGATTCTAATTTATATTATTTTTAAAACACTCAAATTTGTAGTGTTAATCATATTCAGTATTAAAAATATTATTCTAAATCCATTCATGAAAAATCTGCTCAAAAGAAATATATTTGGTTGCCTAAATCTTTTATTGAAAACACTACTATACCCAAAAGCACAAGGGTACCAAAAGGAAGCTATGTTTGATATTTTGAAGATATATTACACTGAACTCCATTTTTATATTTTTGAATAGATTCATAAAGAATAAATGAAGGTTTATAGTTAATAATAATCATTTTACAAGTTTGGATAAACTCTAAAGAAGTTCTAAAGATCCTTAAAATTGACATTTTGAAATAATAGAAGTATTTCATATCCCTTTTAAATGACTTTTCTATTTCATATTGGGGTTGTAAAACTATGAATTATTTAATCATTTTATCTATACATTGGATTATCTGTATTCTTAAACTATTGAAAATTTTCTCAATCTATTATTTATGAGATGAAATAATTTGTTTGATTATTTTGATAACATCTTGAATAATTCTTAAGATATTATAATATAATTTTCTAGTAACCATATAATTTAACTGTATATGTTAATATGATATAATAAGATACATACTAAAATATCTTAATATATGAAACTATTTTAAAAACGTTTTATTCATTCAAAATCTATTGCTATTATTTGAAAATGTTTTATATAACTGTGGGAGAGGTTATAATGTTTCCAGTATTAACTAAGAACATATAAGAAAGTTATGTTTATTCAATTTTAATGTAAAACTATTTTCATAGCATGTTTTTTTAAATTTAATTCTATTTAATTTTTTTTAAAAAAAATTTTATTTTTATTTTTAGACTTTTTTCTACATAATATTTTCCTATGTAAAAATGCCTCTTCAACTGTAAAATCTAAAATGATTGTGCTATAATTTTAAGATTCAGAAACTGAAATGTCACCTAAATACCATCAAAATAATTCATTTCCTTATTCTTCTATTTTAACCCCTAATTCCAACACTTTATTGAACCCTATTAAACCTTTCATGTTCCATGCAATGATAAACTCAAAAAAATATGATGAAGTCAGTCCACACATCACAAAGTTACTAAGGTCCTCAAGATCAGAAAAGTTTCTTCCTCAAAAGTTAATATTTTAAGGTTTGGATCATTTTTTTTCAGTAATTTATAAAAATGTGTTTATAAAGATGCATTAAAAAAATATGCAATGAATATGGTTCTTTTCCTTATGATTTGACAGATATTTATAGAGAATATTCAGTTTCATTTAATGTGGATTATTTGGAAAGATATTATAGAAAAGGCACTAAAATCCTTGCATGTGAAGAACAATAAGTTCAATATCTTCACATAGCTAATGGTGGAATTCTCTCTAAAAATTGTCCATATACCAATTATATAATGTTATTTAGAAATTATTTTCTTTTTGGTATTGTAGAGTTAGTATCAAAGTTTATTCTTTTGAAAGGATAAGTATTGAGTCTGAATAAAGATCTCAAAAATATCTAGGAAATATTTTTATGAGCTAGAAAAATCTTCTATTTAGAAAATAAATGTTTAATTTCTTAAAGGAAGAATCAAAGCATGTAGTTAATATCAATTCAAGAGAATATTTTGGCGTATTTAAAGTAGAGAATCTAAGTCAAATAGAACATCATAGACATGAAGTTGTTACTAAATAAGATATTAATGATATGAGTGTGTTTTTAGTTTCTTTTTTTTCATCATATTATTCAAAAGAATAAATATTTATAGATATATATGAAAAATATAATTATTTTCTGGTGTTATTTCTACTGTGAGTAAAAGAGTTCATAATTTCAAGTGTGAAGATGCACTCTTTTAACCTTATTAAAAGACAACATTATTTTCCTTCACCTTAGATTATCTAAAAACAAAGTCAAGATATCTTTCTAAATTTTGGTTATTTAAAGGAAATTCAGTTATTTTTATTTACTATTTAATACTATTATATTTCAAATGTGTATTAATCCATTATTAATTTTTTTTATATTAGAAAAGGGGGTAAATATGTTTGATAAACATAACCACTTTTATTTATCATTGGCTGAATATATTTCATGGGAGAAATAAGATGATGAATTATTTGGGTGAATTAATTTCATGGGATAATTATATAGAGAAACACAACATTTAGATAATATTTTTATATTGTTTTGTATTCTTATATTTCAAGGAATTTAGGAGAAATTTTCTTGAACTTCATTCATTATTATGTTTATAAAATTTTATTAACCTTTTTGTTTTGTTTATGATTATATGAGTTTTTATGGATTTTATGATCATAAAAAGGGGGAGACTATTGAGAATTTTTTAATCCAACAATTTCATTAATTTCTTATTGATTTTTATCCTCACAAACACCATCTTTTGTGTTACTAAAAACATTACCTTATGAAAATTTCAGGATAATTATTATCGGAATAATATTTTTATTCTATAAAACTTTTTATATTTTAATCTCATGAATGTTTATTTGATTTATTAAGTGTTTTTTGGATTTCAAAGGCGTCTAGAAAAAATGTTTATACACTACATTTTAAGTGAAAAGTATTGTCTTTTTACCTTAATTTCAGTAATGAACTATAATTTTGTACCGTATTTTTAGAATAAATGTCTATATCATGAAGATTAATTTTGTAAGAAACCCTATGTTTAAATATGTAACATCTAGTTCATCAGAACTAATTTAAGAATCAACCAAGAATTATCAACCATACTTTTGTAGTTTATTACTACACAGAGAAACCCAATATTTGACTTATTAAATAGTAGAGTTTTAAATTAAAGATAATTTCTATGTTTTATACAATAAAATTTTCAGAATAAAATATCCATTTATATGTTTTTAATGACCTATTAAAATGTCCTTATTAAATATATTAAATATTTCTTATTTCTAATGGGATTTATGACTTTCTTTGAATTTTTGAATTTGATTGATCACGATTTATCAGGAAATTATTGTGGATATGTTTGAATGGAATACATTCATTATCTTTGTTAAATACTAAGAGTTTATATATATATATATGATAATTTAAAAATAATATTTTTATTTTGTCTCTCTTTCTATAAAGAATAACACTTTGAAGTCATATATGTTTTGATCCTTTTCTGTTCGATCAATGTTTTTTTGGTTATTACAAATGTATCTATTTGTTAGTATTTTTCTTATTCTTGAAGAATAATCTATCTGTAATAAAAATTTAGAGATATATATGTTTTATCACATTATAAGTGTTTTATCTATTGATTTTAAAAAAATAAGCCTTCTCATTGTTGAAAATTATTTTGTTGTTGTTGTGTTTCATGGAATATCAACTACATATGTCAGTTGATAATACAACTATAAACTGAAATAGTATTCAAAATCTAAATAAACATAAATATATATTTTATGAAGTATCAACTAATCATACTCAGACATGGTGGAGTTCAATATTCTTGTACTAAGTTGTGGATATTTTAGTTCCCTGTAAATGAACCAGAGGGCCATGTAATAACCCTATAAGGTTTCAACTGCCTGCACTTAATTGTATAGATCTATGAATAAGTGAGGATGCTAATAAAAATAAACATGATCATGAAGAGAGAATTGGTGGAGTGGAATATATTATTTCACTACCTTAAACCACTATATATCATTGTGTTTTGTACTTTCCTTTAATTATTTTGCACTACTTTTGTATTTAAGAGAGAAGGGAATAATCTCTTTAATTTAAGATGGATGTTTTGAAATTGACATTATTTTTAAATGGAAAAAATTCACCCACAATTGTGTCTTATACATATTCATTCTGTCACAATAGGTACAACTAGGTGAATGCAGTTGAGTGGAAATGGAGACACGTATTCACTTTCTAAATGTTTGGCATGGAAAATCACAGGATAATTTCGGAAGCATAACAGGTGTACATAAAGGTTTATATAAAAGATTAATGAGAGATGAAGGGGTATATAATTACTTATAAATAATTATTATAGTAGGATAGGTGTGTAAAAACATATACCAACATTAAAATTTTAAAAAAGTGGAATAACATAGAGAAGGCTCTTGAATAAAGAAGAGAAGGAGAGGTTCCCTTACCTTGAGTGGGTGCTTCTAAAAGATTGGGAGGAGCTTTGTAATAGTTTTAGGGAGATTTTCGAGGGTTATATAGAGTTAATGTTGGAGAAAATAATTTTATAATGGTTTTTAGTGAAGAATAATGTGAGTTTGGTTAGGGTTTTATAGAAAAATGGAGGACAATTCTTTATTAATTTCGAAAAATAGGTTTGGGGCTTTATATGATAAAGTCATAATAAATGAAAAACTTTCCATGGTTTTTTCCATAGTTTCTAAGAAAGAGGATTAATTATAATATTTTGTAAGTTTAATATTCTGAATCATAAAAATAATACCCTAGGTGATGTGTAAGTGAGTCATGTTTATAAAGAATTGATTTTAAAACCCTCAAATATAAAATAGTTTTTGGAGAATTCATTAAAGATTTATAAAATAAGTCAAATAACCTAAAAAAATTATTTTAAAGGGAAAATGTATATTATATCATGGAAAAAATTTACGGCCTATATTTTATAAATTTTAGGTCATTATGATGACATACTAAAAACTGTATATTTATACCATATTTAATTTTAATCCAAAAAATCAACTATCTCAAAAAATAATGAAAAAAATTATTATTGGATATTTTTGATATTTTTATTTAAAAAAATATTTATTTTTTCAAAATAATTCTCTAAATATTATAATTTTAAATTTTAAATAAAAAATCCCTATTTATACAAAAATAATGGTTTTTTGATAATAACAGCTTTCTCACCCGTATAAAAATTAAATTTGACTTCATAAAATTATGTAATAATTTATAATTAATAAATAATAATTAATAATACTATTTATTAAAATATTTTTTTTTTTAAATTAATCAAAAATATTGTATTTATTAAAACTATATATATTCAGAAATACAATTTGTGGTTTATCGTATCAAAATCTTTTTTTTTGTATCAAACTCATTATTTATCATTTAAAAAGTAATATTAAGAAGGGAAACATATAATAATTTTTTAATAGAATTAAATATTATAATTCATACTATTAGGGTCTATATAAATTTTCCTTTATTACACCAGTGAATTCCCAATGTGTTAGGTGTGTGATTGTGATATTTTCATGGCGTGGTTCTAGGAACATGGTTTGGGTCGTGATCTTGATGATCTAAAACTTCTCTAATAAAAAGCTTCCCCCATGCATCAGTTGTTGAATCTCATATTGGTATTGTTGAAGGGAAAATACCATTGATTCTATCTCTCTTAGAATCTTTGATAAATGAGTTTCATAGGGTATGATCCTATTGGCTGAGGCCATCACTTCATTTTTCAATGTTAAATGGGATTTATCATAACCCTTAATATTGTAATATTAATGTTAATTTTACAATGGATATATTGTAATACCTCGACCCTAGAAGCTCAGAACCTGTTAATTATTTTAATACATTGGCATGATTTCAAGGAATCACATCCCAAAGGACCGATCAATTTAGCATTCTTGGAAAATAGATTACATACATGAACTTTACATTACAATTAAAAAAATAAGATAAAACATAGATAATTCTTTGAAAACTCCATTATTTTCCTAGATTAACCCTACATAACAATCATAAAAAATTCTTAGTATCCATGTAAAACAAAACATAAATAAGGGGTGAAATCAAATGCTTAGTAAGGATAAACAATACAGTAGAAGCTTTTATAAATAATCGTAAACTTTTAAGGAAAGGTATAAAACTAAAACAAAAGACTTTTAAACAAATATTGATCATAATATGGAAATAATAACTCAAAAAATTCCATATAAACATTCACATGGATATTCTACTAGTAAAATAATCACATGTAATATCAATAACTAATCTCATAATGAGGGAATGTATAGTGTTGGAAATTTGAAACTTACCATTGATGATTCATTCCAAGAATATATTATTATCAAGTATTTATGAAAA
The DNA here is from genome assembly GCA_963277665.1 of Viscum album. Taxonomy (NCBI): domain Eukaryota; kingdom Viridiplantae; phylum Streptophyta; class Magnoliopsida; order Santalales; family Viscaceae; genus Viscum; species Viscum album. The sequence goes on from OY728153.1 coordinate 913,650,865, forward strand.
AAATCTAAGACTTTCAAGGATTCATTACAATAATCTAATAAATCCGTAAGGCCACGTCCAAAACCATATCTATTTTGTTTCATGAAACCCATCAATGAATCAAGGGGTTACAATGGGACCTACCCGTCACTTAATAAGTCCAATAAATTCCTCATATAAAAATAGAGAAACATAAAAAACATAATCACTCATATTAAAAACTTGTATATGAAATATGAATACTTTAACTTTAAACCAATAATGGTATCTAAATAGCACATCCACAGTCAAACTGATCATAAACCATTCAATAAAATATGGTAAATGATATCATAAGAGATCAACCTCAATTAAGAATAAGATCCAACAAGGTATGTTGACATAGACAAAAATTCTATATTAAAATCATTATAAATATCTTGATAGAAATACCCCTTTTTCTTTTAAATCATTTATTCAAAAACCACACACTTATAAAAGAAGACATTTAAAAAGAGATTTTTAAATCAAAGTGTCCCATACCACTTTGAAACTTTTGAAAGGAATTAAAATTTTAAAACATTCATTTGCATAAAAAGAAATCCTTAAAAAAATTTATAAACATGGGAATTAATGATAAATATTTAGAAGAATAAATCTTTAAAACATTTAAAATATTCCTTTTGAAAACATTTGAATGAAATTCAAAATAGAAAGAAAAATTTCTTTATAATACTTTATAAACATATAGATAAATATTTATGATAATATCAAGAATATTGAAATGGATAAAGTATTAATTATTGAAACATTCACAGCATCCCATACAAATTTTAAAATTTAAATCATAAGACCTATATCTTTAAATAAATCTTTAAATATTAGGAAGATAAATGTATTCATGATATTAAATATAATATGGGTAGTAGATACATCACAAAAAATAAATAGTTGGTTAAAATGGCTTATATCTCATGAAAATTAGAAGTGAGACAGAATTCCCTTACCTTAGGTATGATACTCTCCATACATGTCTGCAACTCCTCTTCTTTGAGTTTATCCTTTTAATTTGCACAAAAGGAATCCTTAGGTTGGATTTTTTTCCCAATGTATGGACTCTAGAATTAACTGAGGAAAGTTGTGAAGATAAATGGGTAGGGTTTTTTTGAACTAAAGGGATTTTTTGAGGTGTGAATAAAAGATAGGGATAAGTTTTGTTTTATAAGAGAGGTGAAGGTCACTTTAAGAAACTCTCAAAATATTAAATTAATATAAAGTAATTTTCGATTCCAAATGGCCCCAAATTGAATTATTTATAAGCTAATACGAGGATGGGTCTAAATATTCTCAAACAATAAAATTTTGACATGTTTTTATCTTTTTTAATACTTTATCATTTTGATTTATCCTTATTTAATCTATTTAATTTTAATTGTGGTAATAATATTCTAAATATTAAATGGTTATAAATATTTACTTATATGGTGTAAATTTACCAAAAATGGAGCATTGATGACATTTAATACCTTATAATTATAACTTTGTAGTTTTTAAATATTTTTCTGATTTTTTAATAATTTTTAAAAATGTTATTCTTATAAAATGTAAATAGTGTCAATTTAGACACTATTCATTACTTTGACTTTAAATAAAATTCAAATAGAAAGATAACTTAGAAACAAACTATTTAATACACCTCTAACATTTAATATTCACCTAAAAAATTATTTTATAACCTCAATTATGTCAAATTACATTTATTTTATTATTTTTAATACCATTCATTCGATATTTTTATTAATAAAATAATTACTTCTTCACTATTGTGTAATTATTTAATATAATTATTTAGTCTCTAAAAATTATAAATAATTTACTATAATGTAGATAATTCTATTATATTTTCATATACCTTTAATAATCTAATTTACCTCTAGGATATCTCTATATTAAAATTATTGAACTTATAAGAAATGAGAGTGTGACACTTTGTCACATTCTTTAATGTTAGTAACATATATGTCATTTTCTTGGAAAAGTGTCCATTAAATAATTAAAAAGAGGTCATTATGTTATATTTAACATTATCCTAGTTTTTTTTCCTAAATATATATTTTTATGAATTTTATATTATTTAATAAAATATTACTTATTTTAAAACATCTTAAATGTCAATTTTGACACTATTCATTATTCTTTTTATAAAAAAACCAAATCAATAAGATATATTAAAACTGAGACATATAAAACATTAAAAATATGTCCAATTCATAAATAAAAAACGTGTATGACATTAAATCACTCAAATTATATTAATATTAATATTATGAATATCATTAATTTGATTCTTCTTTTAATAAATCAATTACTACACCATCATTGTGTCACCTTTTAATATAATTATTTATTTTCTAAAATTATAAATAAATTATCATAGTGTATATAAAAATTTTATCTTTTTAATTACTATTTATAGTCAACCATATCACTTATATAACCACATATTAATAATATTTTACTTGTTAAAAACAAAAGTATAACAAAATTGGATTTTCTTTAAACACAATATTATAAATATATTAAAGTCCTCCAGGTGGCTCCAAGTGGTCCCAAAATTGACCCAAATATGATTTTGGTAAAAAAAAATCTTACGATTATATTAGAAAAAGTGTTAGGGAAATATTATAATAATATTATATTATTTTTAATTTTAATTACCCTATATACCTTTAACAATGGTAGATAAAATTACTAAAGTTACTATTCACAAAAAAATTATTTTTATCCTATTGGACCATAATTTTCATAATGATTACAACGATTATATTCATTTTTCTAAATCCAATTCATTGAAGTGGTAAAATTACGTTTAATGCTAATCTTGCAAATGTGGGTAGAAGGCGGGCAAAGAGAAGCTCAAAAGTTCATTAATTTTTTATATAAAATTTTAATATAAATACAGTTCTTATGAACTAAATTAGATTAATATATGTATTATTTATCTATTTTTACTTGAAAATCAATTTAAATTAAAATAATTATTTAAATGAAAAAGTCATTTATTAACAACAATGCAGTATTATTCAGTATTCATCAAAAGTTGAAACTTTTCAGAAAAATACAAAAAATTTACCCTAAGCAAATTTTGATATTAAAAATTCAAAAATGAAGTGCATTTTAAAAAATAAAATATATAAATTTCATAACGTGGTTAACACTATTCATAACCGCTTTTTAAATGAATAGTTTGGTAGATCATGGTGCACTCGAACTCAGGTTTGTGTGCACATAAGCTATCAAATTTCTTTAAAAAGATAACGTACCATGAAATCTCGGGGTGTTACATATATTATCAGTAGTTATAATTATTAATGATCTTTTAAATTTAACATAACATATAATGATTTAAAATAACCAATGAAAAGCGTTTCATTTCTATAACTTCATTTCTTAATATTGATTTACTCATTCAAAAAAGAAATTTAATTTATAAAAATTTGTGTCATTGTAGATACTCATTTAACTTGGATATATGGAATATATAATGAATTGATATGATATGATGAGGTAAATATTGTGGGTATATAACTTTTCCAATTTATTCCATGATCTCAAATAGATATACATATTTAAGTATAATCTTACCATATTTTCTGAACTTATAATGTTCTATAAGAGGATAAAATTTAAGGAACACCTGATCACCCACCTCAAATTCCAAGGGTTGAATATGTAAGTAATGGATTCTGGTATCCCTTTCCTTTGTTAATATTGGGAATTGGAGGTTCTCGGAGGTGGTTCCATATGGTTTAGAGGGTGTTTGAGGAGTTTGGGGGGAGCCACTACTAGAAATGACATGGATGCAGCGTGGAGGTAGGTGTTGCACCATAGTGCTTATGGATACAACATAGTGGGATTTAGTTATGAAATTTGTTATCTCAAGAGGTTATTTGATTATACTTTCAAATATGGGATAACTTCAGTGTAGAGAAATGTTTTGGAATAGCCCTGACCATGGTAGCTAGCACTACGATGTGGAGCGTGAAGGATATATTATATCGGGTTTGAAGGAAACTACCTTCTAAGGGGTGGATGCTCCATGGGATGTAGGCTATGGCATGGTCCCATTTTTAGTAGAAGGGGCTCTGCGGTTTTGTTCTTAGGGCTATTCCATAACCCCAAATCCAATTTAATAGGACCTAGATAGAGATCTCAGAGGGGATTTGACCAAGGTGGGCTGTGGTGTGGTCTAGGGATATCACACTATTGAATTCATATTTTTTGATAGGCTATAACATGATATAAGGGGTTATGCCATAATCTTTATTTCTTCAGTGGGTCTATAAATACCTTAAGACCCCCTAACCCATCTTCTCTCAAACTTCTTTTTATCAAACACCAAGTAACTAAGCGTAATTTTTTGGGTTCTTCAAATAACCTTTAAATAGGATTTAATACCAATTTTTCATGCTTGATTTGTGGTGATTTGAGGTACGTTATATCTTCATTTTTTAGAGGTTTCTCTCTATTTGATCTCATCTCCTCCAATTTCTCCTCTCTATGATTTGGTGTTCGATCTCTATCGATATAATGAAGTTTTATTTGTTTTTTCAGAGTGTTTGTGCCATTAAATTTTTTGTAGATCACAATTTTCTTGTGGGAGAGGTGATCAAAGATCTGCGATTTTGGTCTATTCTCATGCAAAGAACATTGATTCTTTTGAGGTAGAGGATTCATTGCTTCTCCTTTTTCAGTGAAATTGTAAAGTTAGTATGTTTTATCCATTTGGATTGAAATAGAATTGAGGTAACAAATATTGAACCAAATTAATAAAAATTTGGTTATTGAGATCACTTATAAATGTTTCTATACTATGATGATGGTTTACCTCTTATTTTTCTAGATAGTGTTCTTTATATACTAGGTTTTTTAGAATATTTTTATTATTGGTATATCATTTTTAAATTGATGGAAAATTTTAATTAATATAAATTCAAATTTAATTGATTAATTGGATTAAAAATTTAAGGAAGAGGCATGTTTACAATTTGGTGTTTCTGGTAATTTTATGTTAATCAAATTTATGTGAGTATTCATGTTTAATTGAATTTGGTTATTCCATGTATTAATGAGATTTGATAAAGAATGTGAAGAATGATAATGAATTTTGATAATGATGATGAAAAGGTATGATAAATATGAGTTGTTATTCCTTATGTTTATTGAAGATGTAAGCCTATTCTAGAGAGGATGTTTAATAGTTTTATAGATTTTTATAGCTGATTACTTAGGTTTTATATAGTTGGAAGCTGTGAATAATCATTCAAATAATTAAAAGTGGAACAAAAATGGTTGTTTGTTAGAGATAAATGTTTGTGTTTGAGAGTGTATGTTTTCTTATAAAGTATAAAGCCTTGTATTGGGAGTCGTGAGAGATTATTTTCAGGTAAATGAATAATGACTTATTTTAGGACCATATTGCCCAGCTGATTATTCTTGTTTTCTTGCTACCTTTTTGATGTGATCTATATACAATCCTTACAATGCAATATGATTCTGGGAGGGCTGAGCCTAGGATGGATGACTAGATGTAGATGGGGAAACATAGATGATGTGGTAGTAGTTGACACCTATGATGATAAGATGTATCAAGATATACATGAGGGTGTTGGGGATGATACTAGAGATGATGGAATAGGTTGAATCTGGGCTTACCCATCGATTTGAAAAGATGGATGCTTACTTGATATGAATCCATCAATGATCAGGTAGCTTGTTATCTATATTCATTAACCCAATACTTGAGGAAGCTATATGTTCTTGGTTTTATCTCTTGATGGTATCTTATGATATTTTACTATAGTACATGGATTATGGAATGATGATAACAATGTCTAATAATTCTTAACCAATGGGGTTAGTGATAATGGAATGAAAATTCTATAAAGATGTTAATATTAAGAAACCATGGACATGGTTTGGATTACGCCTGAATGGAATAATCTTGCATTCATGGTTAATGAATGTGTAATGTTGAATAATGTTAATATTTAATTAATGGATAATAAATTAAATAATGGAAGGAAATGATAAAAGGAAAGAAGAAATTAATGTATCTCTTTAAAATTATCAGGTGTTTATAGGATATTTAGTCCCTTATAGTGGCAGTCGGGTCTTCAAGTGATGATAGTTATAGTTGAGCTTAGGACTAGGTTATATCCATAGTGTTGTTATGAGATATATTATACCCCATATATTCTATAATTTCATATGCTACCCCACCCCTGATGGCTAGGGATATTGGCATGCAATGGGATTTAGGAGGGTCTTTTTACTAACATACAGGTGGGAGGATGGATGGATGACTACCTCTTCTTTTCTCGTTATATTCACTTGGTAGTTTCATGTGCCAGTATGCACAAAGGTATATTTACCTATATATGTGTGTGTAGAGAGATGTGAAGGATTATGGATATTTTAAACACATTTATTCTTGGATTTAGTATCAAAAGAATTATTATAGTTATGACATGCATGGGATGTGATGGATTAAGGTAATTACTCACTATATGTGTAGTGATGGCTTGAGGTATAATTCTTGATGTGTAATTCACAAAATTCAAGTTGTGGTGGAACCTAAAAAGTAATTGGATTCAATATAGGGATGTGACATGGGATGATTTGATGATGTGATTCATGAGATGCATGTTAGATACTTAGCTCGAGTGCCTTTATGTTGACTTACTTTTGGGGAGGGATGGATGAGGACATGTGACATTGTATAAGAGAAGAAAACTAGTGTAGAAGTAGTAGTGTGGAAACTTTTATGTTTTAGTAATATTATATATGATACCTTGCATTTTATACTTGTTGAGAGATCGCAATGACGAGGTTAGGAACTTAGTATACCTTTTTAGGTGACAAGTTAGTTTCACATTTTGTTCATTGTTATTTATTATGATTTCTTTATCATTTGCATGAGAGGATATAGGGAGGATCCTACTAAGTATATAGTTATTCTCACCCAGAGTATATATAAAATCTTTTTAGGCCATTTTGAGTAGGTTGGATATCAGACTAGATATTACTAGATCATAGTTTTTAGGAGTTTTTTGGGCTTTATGGTTGTTGACACGTTCAACATTTTGGTACTTTTAGATTTCCCTCTCACCTATTCTAGTACTATATGAAATTACATGTATGACCATGGGATTATTTTATATATTCGAGTAGGTATTGATTGGTGTATCTACTTATCTCTCACTTCTGCATGATTTCTTAGAGGGTAATTCCTTTCATTGTGTTTTTATTATACCCTCAGTTCCATTCGTCAATCCAAGGCCAACTAGAGGTGGGACATAGGTATTTACCATGTCCCTACACTCATTGCCATCCCAGAAGGGGTAATAATTGGGTAGAGGGGTCATTATTGAGTAGTATCATAGTTTTAAGTTGAGGGATAATATAGAGTTTTGGATTTAGGTACAGTTGAGACTGTATGGGTTGATAGTTCTATGGCTTGCCTATGAGGCATCATTATTTCCCGATGGGACAAATAAAAATACAAAATTTAAAAAAACTCAAAATATGTGACTAAATTAATTAAAATTTAGTATTAGTAAAGTTCAAGTTAGAACCCAAAAAGATGGTGAAATTAGTTTAAATATTTTTTTTAAAAGATTTAATTTTATTAGATTGAAGAAAAAATGAGAAAAGACTGGCTTGATTAATTTTATGAAGGAAGAATGGAAATGAAGAAGATTGATTGTTTGGTTTGAAAATAGTTTTGAAAAGCTTGCATCGGTCTTTTAATACCATTGTTTATCTATAATTGGATTTTATAAAATAGGTTGATTAATTAATGATTGGTTTTAGAGTCGAGACATGGGAGATCCAATGGTCTTGGTATCCCCTCCATGACACAAGAATCCACTATTTTCCTTTGTCCAGTAATTTAGGGGTTTTCCAAAACAAGTTTGTCTTGATACCATATTTGAACCTAATTTCTTCTAAATTTTACATTGGTCATTCCTCATTTAGGGTTTTCATTTATGCAATTTAAACTTTTCTTTTAGATTTAATTATCTGTGGTCTTGATAAAAGTAAATGAAAGGGATTGGAAAGTGATTGAAAAATTTCATCAAAACAAATACATGAATAAATGAAATGAAATTTATCCAAGGAACTTTCCCCATTATATTACATAATCCTAGAATAAGAAATTTTTACCCCCTCATCCTAGTGATGAGAGAATAATAGGGAATGAGAAAATAAAAAAAAATCATAATGAAAATAGAGATGAAATTGGGTAGGACCCTGCACAACGCAACTTCTCACTCCAAGCTTTGGTCTTCAAGGATATATTTATAATAGAAGGCTATAATTCAATTTATAGTAAACCAGGGGTGATCATGATGCATTATATAGAGTAATAATGGATTTATAAAATCTTCATGGTAGGTCCTAGGGTAAAATGTTTATGATTCCAATTAAAAATCCCACCAAAAAATCATAACTAGATTTATTGGGATATTACATGACTTCTAAATAATTACACGACATGTAAATTCATCTTCCACTTTTATTCACTTAATTTCATGTATTTATTTTGAATAATTTTAGTGGTACATTGCATGTAATGATTACATGATCCTTAATGTCATTTTATTGCATTGGAAGATTCATTTTGCCTCAGTTTTTAAGCTTCGTTCCTTAGAAGTGCTCATTGATCATCCTAAAAAAACCAATGTCACATCGCAGGAGAAGGTTGTGAAGCGAAGTTTATTTTTTATCTATTCTCAATAATCCATTGTATCCTCCTATAAGATAAAGAATGAGTAAAACCATTCAAAAATTGTAATTATTAATCATTTAAATACAAAAAACAAATATATTAAAAAGCTGTAAAATGCATGCATGAAATATAGATATCAATATAAGATGTTAGCTAAGTTTTGTAAGAAGTGTAAATGTGGGAGACCTGCTAAGGAATGAGTTTTTAGGGCCCCATATGATATGATTCACAAAACATAAAGTTTACTAATCAAACTAAATTAAGTGATTTTAGTTAGAGGGTAGAGACCCAAGAAAATATCATTCATCATTCTTATTTTCACCTGTGTTTTAAATGATTATACCATAAAAAGGTTAAAACATAAAATAATAAAAATAATTAATAAATTAATTAGTGATAAATATTTCATATTCCAGATTTAGGAGTATCTAAACATTTTTTATTCGTGAAAGAATGGATGAAAGTCAACATCCTCATCAGGTTTGTGTTGTAGATGTTTAACAGGATGTGCCAACAGATTTCCACTGAGTAGAGGTTGAAGATGATGCCACTTTGAGGAGGATGTTTTTAGAGTTTCAGCACCAGAGTCTAAAAATGTACAAGGGATCTATTTTAGATTCAATCATAGAATACTATTTGGGGTAAGTTGAAATAACCTTATGTTTGATCAATTTTCAAAAGGATCACTATGTTTCATTGGCTCTGATGATGCTGTGTAGAGTAGTGATACAATGGTGGATCTTGTTCCTTGGGGTTTATTAAGAGTTGGGAATCTCATAATAGAAGTTCCAAAACTAGTTTGATCATCGTTTATCTCTCCAACTACCAAGGTGACCAGTTTCTAGGAGCTGTTTATCCTTAAATAGGGGAGTTCCAATGTGCATGAGTTTGTGATCCATTTTAGGACCCATACGTGATATTCTTAAAAACTGTTGCAAGATGATGAGTCTGGGGTGGGTAATTTCAAGGACAATTTTTTCCTAGAGATCCAGTTTTAGGTCACCCCATTCACATTGTCGATATATTTCAATGTTCTGGAGAGAGGATTGGTTATTGAGAGGATTCTAGATAGAACTATATCTCCATGAGAGGGGATTCATCAGTATTCCTCATGAAGAAGATTTGTAGTTTGAGGTTCCCATTTTCCTATAATAAAGATATTTTTTTCAGATAAGGGTAGGTCCCAACCCTCATCATCTCATTTCTACAAAGGCAGCGTCTCTTAAACCTATTCCAAGGGATCATACATTTGGGTTTCTTTTATAGGATGAGGTCATCATCAAAAAGAGTTCCCAACCATTCTGAGAAGTCAGTATGAGCCAAGTGTTCCAATTCAGGTTCTTCTATTATGGTAGTTTCAACCAAGGGAGTAGTAGTAGGCTGTTCTAGTTTGGGATCATTATAGAGGAGATGAGGGGGAAATAGGACCACCCTGAGATTCTCCTCATACTTAGAGAGTATATAGTATCTATGGAGGTGGTCATCAGTTGGGTTAGAGAGGCCTTGGACAAAATTTTGGTCAGCTTCATGGTCTAACGTTTTTTAGGGTTGGGTGATCCAGACATTGTTTGAGGTACCCTTTTCTTAATTTCTATATGGGTTCATGGTTTTTTTATTCAATATCTACTTACTCTTTTATATTACATACCCTTATCCATGCACTGGGATATGGGGTAAATAGGATTCTAGATCCATTGGAATTAACTATTCCATTTGGTGGTTGAGTAGAATTGTATGAATTATATAGAAAATATGATCTAGTATTTGGTAATAACAACTCTTTGGAAGATTTATTATGTTTATAGAAAAACCCATACACAATTATCCTTATCATGGATTGGCTGTATTCAGTGTAATATGTTGTGGATTTCTTGAGGAGGTATGTTGTGTTGTATGATGCAGATTGAGAGCCAGCAATGTTTTTTGGTGAGTAGGGCCCTCATATGGGTCATATTCATGTTCCATCCTTATCATTTGTGATGGATGAGATAATTATATGTTTTTTAGATGTTTAAATGATGTTGTTTCCCATGTCTATGGAAGAGTTCCCCGATGTCTTTTGAAAATAGGTTGTAGCATTTTTCCCTAGACAGAAGATTATGTTTGGGATTGAAATACAGCCAGGCGTATCACCTATCTCAATGTATCATTATAGGATGAAACCTCATGATTTATAAGATATGTAAGTACAACTTGATTATGTGTTGTATCTGGGTATTTTTTGGTCGAGCGTGTCACCTTATGATGCACCATTTGTGTTTCTAAAGAAGGATGATGACAGTTTGTAGCATTTTAATAATTATCATCACTTGAACTAGGTGATAGTGAAGAACCACTATCTTATTTCATGGATTTATGATCTATTAGATTAGTTTGAATAGAATTTTTGTTATTTTATATTTATCTATGGTAAAGATATCATTAGATGCGAGTGAAGGATGAGGTTTCTTAGAAGACAACTTTTCATTATCAACATGGTCATTACAATTTCATTATGATTTCTTTCGGTGGAAATAATTATCCAACCATTCTCATGGTTTTAATTAATCAAGTGTTTAAGTATTTTAGGGATAAGTTTTTGGTTGTTTTCATTAATGAAATACTTGTGTACTCCATGTATTAAGAGTAGTATGCAGAGCATATGCATGCCATTTTGGGAGTTCTTCATTGTAATAATATACTAGAGAAGTTTTCTAAGTTTGAGTTCTATTATCATGATGTTTGTTTCTTGAGGAATGTGGTATCCCATCAAGGAGTGGTTATGGTTTCTTTGAAGATATAGGTACCTGTTTCTTGGGCCTCCCCCAAGACTATTACCAATGTGAGGAGTTTATTTAGACTTGAAGGTTATTATAGGTGGTTTGTAGATGATTTCTCTTGGGTTTTGAATCCTATTATGGACTTGACCATAAAGGATTAGGTATTATTGTGGACTTAATATTGTTATGTAACTTTTTAGTAACTGAAGGAGAATTTGGACTATGCTCTAGTGCTTTATTTGCTAGCTGAGTGAGTTCTATTTGAGGTTATATGCGACACATCATGTATTAGTTTGTTCTATATTTTAATGTAGAAGATAATAACTGTATCTTATGGGTCTCAACAATTACATCCTCATGATTGAAAATTTTCCTCCTACAATCTTGAGTTGTTATCAGTTGTGTTTTCCTTGAATTTTTAGTGAAATTACCTCATTAGTGAGAATTTTTGGGGATTTTACTGATCATAAAATCTTGAGGTATGTATTCTAATAGCTTTAAATGAAATTGAAACAACATTAGTGGATTTAATTCCAATAAGATTTTGAATTTTAGATTTCATATATGTTAGGAAAGGGAATGTTTTAGCTTATGTGTCTAGAAGGAAGCCACGTAGTGATGCCCTATGTGAATCTAGGGATTCATAGAGAGTGACAGATGAACTATTATTAATGAACATGGATATGGGTGAGGTTGGAGGCATATGTTGTCTTTTATAGATCACAGTGAAGTCATCATTGGTTCACCATGTGAAGGAGCCCCGGTTATGGATTCTAAGGTAGAAGTTTGGATGGAATGAGTTATTTTCAGTGATGCATCTCATGGTTGGTATGAGGATGATCAACATTGGATGTAATTTCAATAAAGGATATTTTTTCTTTAGAAATGTGTGATTTGGTTCTATGATATTTCCATGTCCCACCTTGGTGGTACATCCAGATGTGAAAAAGATATACCAAGATTTCAGAGGGAAATTTTGGTGTCCTAGGTCAAAGCATGAAGTTGTAGAGTTTGTGTCTTGATCCTTAGTCTACCAGAAGGTGAAGCCTGAGAACCATGTTCCCTGTGGTTTTGTCTATCCGTTAAGTGTTTCCTAGTGGAAGCGGAAAAAAATATTGATGGACTTTGTTACTTATTTACCTCAATATCTGGAGGATAAAATGCTATATGGGTGATTGTGGATCATTTGATAAAATCATCCCACTTTATAGTGATTAGGGAGTTGAGTTCAATGAAGGTTTTGTCGAGGTAGTATTTGGAGGAGGTGGTGATAGTTCATAGAGTCATGAGGTTGATAATCACTGATTATGGTCCTTATTTTACATCTAGGGTGTGGATAGGTCTTCAATATGATATTGGATATCAATTATTATTTTTCACATCTTTGCATCTATAGGAAGATAGTTAGATAGAGTGGACCATCCAGACTATTGAAGAAATATTCCATTCTTCTATCCTAGTTTTTTGTGGATAATTCACCTACCCTTTTTCTAGTTTACCTAAAATATTGATTTTCAGTCCACTATTGGTATGGATACTTTTTATGATTTGTACATATGAACTTTCCATTCTCTATTGTGGTGTACTAGGGTAGAAGAGTTAGAAATTATGAGGCCATAACTAGTGCATAACCCAATAGATAGGGTTTAGGTGAGTCACGAGAGGATGAAAATAGTTCATGATCATATGAAATATAATGAAAATATTTTGAAGAGACATCTAGAGTTTGATGTTGGAAATGACATGATCTTTATTGTGACTACTCATCATAATCATTGAAGGTTTTTTTCATAGGAGTAATATCTCTCTCCATTTTTTGGTCCTTTCGTGGTGTTGGATCATATTGGAGCCGTGACATATCAGATAAAAATCCCCCCACATATTATCTAGATACATTATTTATTCATGTTTTTAACTCCATCATTACCTTCATGATGACAATCACATATTTATTAGGGTGAGATCGAGGTTCATGATGATGAAACCTTCGAGGAGAGACCTGTGGAGATCCAGGTCTTTTAAGAGAAGGTGTTTCAGATGCATGGTATTCCCTTGGTTTGATTCTTATGGATACACAGTGGTGTAGAGGAGAGTACTTGGGAACATGATTCATAGATAAAAGATTAGTAACCTAAGTTGTTTTATTTTTATCTCTTCTCTTATTATGACATTAACTTTGGTTATTGAACCCTTTTTTGATTTATTAGATGGTTTCATCTTGATTATTATTATGGATTTACTCTTATTGGAGTGGTATCTCCCCTTTAGAGTGTTTAAGAGATGGTTATTTCTGTTTCATGGTTTTTCAATTGTTTCTTTAATGATGTGGTTTATATCCTATGATGGTGAGATCCTTGAGAGGTATCTGATGGGGTTTCTATTCATAAAGTCTTTTTCCCTTTTTTATGTATAGGTTTGGTTTTGAATTATTAAGGATAATAATGGTTAGATAGGTATCCTATTTATGTTAATGGATTTTAGTATCCCTTTCCTTTGTGAGTTTTGGGAGTTAAAGGTGGATGGAGGAGGTTACAACTGGTTTGGAGGGTGTTTTAGGAGTGGGGGGGGGGGGAATACAAAATATAGAATGGATTTAGTGTGTAGGTAGGTGTTGCACCGTAGTGTTGGTTCCTTCAGTTTAGTGGAACTTGGATTTAGTATTGGGGAGCTCTGGTAGGGTTTTGAGGCTACTTATAAATTAGGGGGAGGGGTAGCTATTTCATGGAGGCATGATATGGTGCATCCCTTCCCATGGTAGATGAGAAATGTGGAATGAATCACGAAGGATGTATAATTCCAGGTTTCAAGGATACTTCCTTTTGAGGGGTGGCTACGTCTTGGTTTGTATACTTTGACATAGTTCATTACTTAGAAGGAGTTGATCTATAGTACGGTTCTTGTAACTTATCCATATTCCCTAGATCGATTTTACTAGGATCTATGTACGGATCTCAGAGGGGAATTCACTAAGGGGTATGTGGCATGGTCTATGGAGATGACACCATATAATATATATTTTTCAACAGGCTACGACATGGTCCAAGGGGTTTCTCTATGATATTCAATTTTTTAGGGGGTCAATAAATACCTCTAGACCACAAATCTAACTTCTCTACCACTTCTTTCTATATAACCCCTAGAAACCAATGGTTCTTTTTGTAGTTTTTAAATTCAACATTCAATAGGGTTTGATCCCAGCATCCTATATTTGATCTTTAGTGATTTGAGGTATGTTTTTCTATCCATTTTCTCATGGCTTCCCTCTATTCAATCTTGTTTCCCCCCATTTCTCTTCTACATGATTTTTTGATCTATATTGATCTAATGATGTTTTCTATGTTGTTTTCACTGATTTTGTGCCTTCTGTTCCTTTGGTAATCATAGTTTCCTCATAGGAGAGGTGATCAGAGATCCGTGATGTTGGTCTATTCTCATGTGAAGAATGATGACACTTTTTTAGGTAGGGGATTTAATGATTATTCTTTATGTTCGGTAAAACCATAATTTTATCATGTTTTATCCCTTTTTATAGAAATTTAATTAACCTAATAATGATTGAACCCAGTTAATAAAGAATTATTTATAATAATCACATGTCAATGTTTTTATATTGTGAAAATAGTTTACCCCTTATTTTGTGAGAGAGTATGCTATCTATAATATGATTTGTTTATCATGTTATTATTATTTTTATAACATGTTGAAATTAAAGGAAAATTTTAAATAACTTAAATATGGAATTACTTACATAATTAGATCAAGAATTTAAAGTAGAGGTATGTTTGTAATATGCGTTTCTTGTAATTTGATGTTAATAAAATTGATGTGAATATGCATGTTTAATTGAAGTTGGTTATTCTATGTTTTAATTAGATTTGACAAAAAAGTTAAATCATTATAATAATTTTTTATAATGATGATAAAATGGCATGTTAAATAAGATTTTTTCTCTTTATGTTTGTTTAATCTGGAAGCTTATTCTAGAGAGCATGTTCAATGGTTTGATAACTCATTATAGCTTATTATTTAGGTTTCATGAAGTTATTACCAATGCATAAATAAATAGTTAATTCATGATGGGATAGAAAATGATTATTTTTAAAGATAAATCTTTGGTTATAAGAATGTTCATTTCTTTATAATGGCTGGATGGCTTATGTTGGGAGCCGTCAGAGACCATTTACATGTGAAGGCTGAATGCCTTATTTTAGGCCCACATTTCATTATTAATTATGTTAGTTTTCTTACAAATTTTTTTATGTACTTTGTATATGATCCTTGTGATGTAATATGAGCTAGGTATGGCTGATGAGATGTGGGCACGGAGGCCCGAATGATGTGAAAGCAGTTGATTTTTATGATGAAGATATGTATTATGATATGAATGAGGGTTTCAGTGATAAAACCAAAAATTATGGAACATGTTGAAGATAGGATTACTTGTTTATGTGATAAATTGAGATACTTTATTGATATTAATCTTTTAATGGTTGTTGGTCATGTTTCTTATTATCTTCATTCTTTTCCCCACTTCTTAGGGTGGCTAGATGTTATTGGTTATGTTTATAAGTAGTCGATTAAGGTGATTTCCTAGAGTAACTAAATTATCCAATTATGTTAATAATGTTTAATAATGCTTATCCCATGGGGTTAGTTATGATACAATGAAAATTATGGAAAGATATTAATCTTAAGAAACCATGGACCTGATTTGGAATATGACCAAAGAGTATAGACTTGGATTTATGGTTAATTAATGTGTAATGTGGAATAATTTTAATGGTTAATTAATTTATAATTAATTAATCAAAAAACTAAAATTATAAAAGGAAATAAGGAATTAATATTTTTCTTTAAAATTCTTGTGTGATTATAGGACATCTAATCCCTAGCAGTGACATCTAGGTGTTCGGGCGATGATAGCTTTAGTTGATCTTATGACTAGGTTAGGACCATAGTGTGGTTGTTAGGTATATTATATCCTTTATATTATATGATTTCATATGATAACCCACCCTTTTTGGTTAGGGTGATTGACACACTGTGGACTCTGGGAGAGTGTTTTCCCTAACATCCTAGTGGGAGAATGGATGGCTGGATACCCCTTCTGGCCCCACTCTCTTCTCTTGGTAATTTCTTATGATGGTTTGAATTGAGGTTAGTTTCCCTATATATATTTGTGTTGAGGTATGTGATGGATTGTGGTTATATCACACCCATGTATATCTATATATAATATCAAAAGTATTATTATATATATGACAAGCATGGGATGTGATGGCTCGAGGTACTTACTTGGTGCATGGTTTGTTATTGCATGAGTTATGATAACCAAGGTATGATACATGACGTATGGTCTATGGTGGATCATAGAAACTTATTGGTTACTATATGGATATGTGATATGGGATTATACAATGACTTGATGCATGAGATCCATGTTGTGATACTTAGCCCATGTGTATGCGGGTTGGATTACTTTTGGAGAGAGACGACTCAAGATGTGCGATGTTGGGGAAGAGTGGAAAACATATGGGGAGGCAGTATTTGGGTACCCTTTATATTTTATTAATATTATATATGATCCATTATACGTGATACATAATGATAGATGGCCATGGTGAGGCTGAGTGAAGGTTCCGAGTGCAGCAGAAGCGCGGGAGGGTCGGTGCCCAACTTTAATTTTTTTCACATTCAATGAAAAATCTGGGATCAATACAATTATGAATTCTAGTATCCATGAAATGGAATCAAGGATGTAGAAAAAGTAATAGAAACCCAAAAATAAGAGAGAGGATAAATATATTTTGTTTATAATTAATTTAATTAAATTAATAATTCCCTCCAAGGTGATTCTTTCTTCAATGATGCATTTAGACAAATATATGCAGGTGGACTGTCATTGCGTTGTAGAGATTAAGAGTATATATCCTCTAGCAGTGATCCACATGTGTTCCACATATCATCAAACGTTGCCAAAGGATTATTCGGGATCTAGCATGGTGTAACGCCCTGACCCAAGTTACCTAGAGTCGGTTCATTATTACGTAACATTGTCATGATCACAAAAGATAAAGTCTCAAAATACAAATTAGTTTAGTAGAATTGGAAACACTAGATACATTCATAAACGTTACATTACATCATAAAGTGAAAAACTAAAATAACGTGGTCTGCATAGTCCACACTCATATCCCCTTCCAACTATCCCTGCAGGTCATTCATAAAATACTTCTTCACATACTGGAAAAATTAAAACATTGAAAGGGGTGAGCTCAGATGCTCAGTAAGGATAACAATATATAGGAAACTTTAATAAATAAACATAAACATTTAAGGCAATTTATAACTGAAAAAAAGCCTTTTAAACTTAAACTTCAGCATAATATGGAAAAATAAAATTAAATAATGCCATTTACTTATTCACATGGATATTCTACTAGTCAAATAATCACATGCAATATCAATAACCACTTTCATAATGATGAAATGCATAATTCCAGACTATCATAACCACGTATCCAAGGCCTCATGCCAAGACTATAAATAATATTTTGTCAAGGTCTCGTGCCAAGACACTAGTTTTTGTCATGAGACCTACCGATGCATCAAGGAGTTATAGCGGGCTCCACCCATCACTTATTAAGTCCAATGCATTCCTTATATGAAAAGGTTTAAACATATCATAAACCATAACATAATCATATCACATAAAACATGCATAAAGGAAACATAACATTTCCACTTTTCAATCACAAGAACACATTGATATAATAAAAACACTATCAAAACCATTTTCAATACCAAAATAAAAGAAAATTAAAACATGTTATTTATTTTTCATTTAAAAAAAGGTCATGGCTTGTAGAGGAATCCGAAACTCAAATAATGGTCACGACGGCGGAGAAGTCATTGTCGCTGCATACGTACGACAGAAAAACATTCCCTTTTTTCATTTAGTAAAATGCTTCATATATAAATATTCCTTTTGAATAAACATAAAAGTCAATGGGGTTTATACACCATATAAAAGAAAGTAGTGTATAAAACAAAATATGCCTCAATGAAAGGAGATTGAGACGAAGTCCCTTACCTCATGTCTGAATTGACTCGACCGTTCTTTAACCTCCTGAATAATCAACAAGATTTAATTTATAATTGATTAAGAATCTTTTTCAATTTCATTATTCCTTTTATATCACTTATTACCATGTTATGAACATTATGTAATTATTTAAGTTAATAACGGTCGCTTTGTCGATCTTTGGTACTTGAGTCAAAAAAAAACTTCTTATAATTACAAGTTGTTCATGTGATAAAATATCCATTATATCCAGAATTATATTCATGATTTAGATATCATATATATCATATATATCCATTATATATATTCATTTATAATATTACATAACATTTAGAGGTAAGAAATGAAATGCACCGTTCATGGAGACGGTAAGTTGTACGTACGCATGAACACTACTTTCATTTCTATTTAAGATTTAATGAAATGAGAACATAATGATATAAAGGTGTATTATAATTACAGTATAATATCATATATATTATTAATTACTCCATCCTTTACACGTCCCACACATGTCATCAACAATTCAAATCACTTTGAGGGGGCGGTAGTCCGCACCTCCTAAAATGAAATTATCGCGTTTACCCATAATGGAAATCATAAAGTTATGCCATAAATGAAAAATACAGAAGCATAAGGAAAACATAAACATAATATTTATCATATATAAATATAGTGACATTTTAATGGCCACCATGAGAGGTGTTAAAAGAATATTGAACAATCATCATTTCGTGAGGCAGTAATTCACCACCCACAGAAACAGTATGTTCTTTAACCATTTGATGAAGGTATGTGTAAGTGTAAATAAAATCATTCTCATAAAAACATCCTAGTATAATTAATATACTTCTTTTTTTACAAAACAAAGTAATAAAAATAGTTTAAGGGGTTGGAGAAGCAAAATAAAACAAAAGAACATAAGAGAAGACATTATCTTAAAATCGGGTAACTCTTTTTGATTTGATCCAAAGACTTCCTTGGGAAGACTTATGACCAAAGTGAGGCTTCTATAAGTAATAGAGGGAAGTTGAGAGAGTATTTGGGCAGATTTTGTCCAAGCCAAATGGCTTTTATGATGTGAATAAGGTGGTAGATTTTGAGGCCTTTTATAAGAGGAGAGGAGGGGCACTCTTTGAAAGTCATGAAATGTTACATCATTATATAATGAGTTTCTGATTTTAAAGGTACCAAAATTATATATTTAGTAGATAAGGTGATAAGGGTTCTAAATCTACTCATACAATAGGTTTTTGACAAGTGTAAGTCTTATATTTTACATTATCTTTTCATTTTATTTAAATCGTTAATTAATGAGGTAATCGCTGCATCATCATAGTGTCATAAAAAATTTTATTTATTTAATGTATAAAAATTATAAAAAAATATCATAATGTAGGAAATCTTTTTAGCTTTCCAATTAATATTTGTAGTTGAAAAGTTAACTTATATAACCCCATGTAATAATTGTTTGAGTAAAACATCACATGTTTGTGACAATTTTATTTTTACTTTAAATAAAAAGTTATTAATGTCATTTTCTTACCCAAGTGGCTCCATGGGTTCCCCAAGTTTACCCATGGATTTTCTTGGTTGGCCATGACTCATCCAATAAGGGTAGGAGAAGTGTCAAGATATATTCATATTTTTATAATATCATTTTTACCTTAAATTTCACTAATTATCTTTAATCGCGATTAATATAACTTAAAAGTTACTATTCACCAAAAATTATTTTCATCTCGTTGAACCAAATTTTGATTCCTAATGACAACCATGTATATCAGATTTTTTAAATTCAATACACAGAAGTGGCAATGTTTCATTTACATGAAAAATTAGTTTTTAAACTACCACTTAGTGGTTTCACTATTCATAAAAATTGAAGTTTTTCAGAAAAATACAAAAAATTCCCCCTAAGATATAATTGATATTCCGAATTAAAAATTGATGTCTTTTTTAAAAAATTACAAACATATAAGTTGCATTAATTAATTTTATAATTAATTCCTGTTTTCAAAACAAATAGCATGTTTTTAAGAAACAATATCAATCAAAAGATTGACAGTTGTTTATGTCCAATTTCAAAGTGAAATTAATTCTAATGACCACCATTAGATAAAATGGTAAAATATATTCTAATTATACTTTAAAACCAATCAATGGTATAATTTATCACTATTAATTATTTTGATTAAAAAAGCTGTTTTTAAATAAAATTTAGTAATTTTCACTATTCATCAAAATATAAAAGTTATCCAAAAAATTCCAAAATTTTACCCTAGGATAAATTCGATATTCCGAATAAAAAAATGAAGTCCATTTTGAAAGATAAAATTTATAAAATTTCAAAAAGTAGGTATTACTATTCATAACGGTTAGTTTGATTAGTTGTGGTCTGTGTTAGAACTCGAAGTTGCGTACAACACACGCTACTGTATTATTCAAAGAGAAGCGTACCGTGGAAGCTTGGGGTGTTACATTCTCCCCTATTTCAAATAATTTCATCCTCAAAATTTCTTATAATATCACTATATAAAAAGACTCGGGTGATTCTTCATCATAAGTTCCTCGGGTTCCCACATTGCCTCTTCCATCTTATGGTTTCTCCATAGAACTTTTACCAGACGAGTCGTCCAGTTTCTCAGCACTTGTTCTCTTGTATCAAGAATCCTGACAGGATTTTCTCAATAACACAAACTAGGTTCCAGTTATAATTCCTCATAGGTGACTACATGCGTTAAGTGAGGCATGTATTTTCTCAATAGTGATACGTGGAACAAATCGTGAACTTTGGAGAGACATGGCGGCATTGCCAAACGGTAAGCTACAACCCAAATTCGTTCTAGATTCTCGAAGGGTCTGATGTACCTGGGACTCAATTTATCCTTCTTACCAAAACGTATAACTCCCTTCCATGGAGATACCTTCAAGAAAACATGATCTCCTACATGAAATTCCAAATCCTTCCTTCGGTTGTCAGCATAGCTCTTCTGCCTACTTTGAGCTGCTTTGATGTGGTTTTGGATTACCTTCACCTTTTCCATCATTTCCTCCACTAGTTCTAGGCCTATAAGTTTTCTTTCACCAATGTCATCCCAACAGGTTGGTGTGCGACATCTCTTTCCGTATAACGCTTCATATGGTGCCATCCGAATACTTGAATAGAAGCTATTGTTATAGGAAAATTCTACCAGAGGTAAATATTGATCACACATACCCTAAAATTCAAGTTAGAATGATCTCAACATGTCTTATAAGGTTTGAATAGTTCGTTCTGATTGTCCATCTGTTTGAGGGTGGTATGTAGTGCTCAAACAAAGTCCAGTATCCAAGGCCTTCTGAAGACTTTTCTAGAATTATGATGTAAAACAGGGATCACGATCTGAGAAAATCGATAGGGTTACTCCATGAAGTCTCAAAACATCATTAATATATAGTCTTGCTAGACGTTCAAGTGGTAGATCTTCTATTATAGCAAGAAAATGTGGTGAATTGGTAAGACGATCAACAATGACCCATATTGCATCATTCCTTCTAGGAGTCTTTGGTAGTCCCACGACAAAGTCCGTCGTGATATTATCCCATTTCCACTCAGGTATGGGAAGAGGTTGCAATACTTCTCCAGTTTGTTGCCTTCCAGCTTTCACTTGTTGACAAACCATACATCTTGACACAAAATTGGCAATCTCCCTATTCATGTTGTCCCACCAAAAATGTTCCTTCAAATCTCTATACATTTTGGTGTTTCCAGGGTGTATAGAGAAATTGGAACTATGAGAATCATCCAATAATTCTCTTTATAGATCAGGTATATCGGGAACATAAAGTCTCTTCCCAAACTTCAAAATTCCATCTTCATACACAAAGTCACTCAATTTCCCATCATTCACAGCTTTAATCTTCCTTTGTAACTCTCCATCACCGGTCTGATAAGTCTTTATCTTTTCTAGTAAATATGGTTTGGAAACCATTTGAAAAATCATTGATGTTTCACCTTCCATGGTGATTCCCATATCCATCTTTACTAGATCCATGTATATAGGATCCTTTTCAACTCTAATCTTGTTCAAAACTCCATGATCCTTTCTACTCAAAGCGTCTTCCACCTTATTTTCCTTCCCCGGGTGGTAGTGTATTGTGCAATAATAATCCTTGAGTAGTTCAAGCCATCTCCTTTTCCTCATGTTGAGTTCTTTTTGTGAGAAAATATACTTCAAACTCTTGCGATCAGTATAAATCTCACATTTTTCACCATAGAGGTAGTGTCTCCATATCTTCAAAGAAAATATCACAGCTGCTAACTCAAGATCATGAGTATGATAGTTCTGCTCATGAATTTTTAGCTGTCATGATGCATAGGCAATAACCCTATCATTCCACATAAGGACACAACCAAGTCATTTCATTGATGAATCACTATAAATAATGAACCCATCATTCCCCGATGGTAGATTCCATATAGGATCATTGACTAATATTCTCTTCAGTTCTTCAAAACACTCTTCACACTCTTTTGTCCATACAAATTTAACCCCTTTACGTGTGATCTTCGTTAATGGGTTAGCCAATCGGGAAAAATTCTGGACAAAACATCGATAATAACCTGCCAAACCAATAAAACTGCGTACCTCAGTTATACTCGTCAGTGATGGACATTCTTGGATTGCCTTGGTATTAGAAGGATCAATGGAAATTCCATCCTTAGAGACAATATGTCCAAGAAAAGAAATCTCCTGAATCTAGAATTCACACTTGCTAAACTTCCTATATAATTCATGTCTTCTAAGAGTCTTCAGGATAATGCGCAAGTGATTTTCATGATCTTCGAAGATTTTGGAGTATACCGAGATATAATCAATAAATACCACCACAAAATCATCAAGATATTCCTTGAAAACTCTATTCATTAGATCCATGAATACAGAGGGTTCATTAGTCAATCCAAAAGTCATTACTGTAAACTCGTAATGCCCGTACCTTGTTCGAAATGTTGTCTTTAGAATGTATTCCTTATTCACACATAACTGATGGTATCTAGATCGAATTTCAATCTTTGAAAATTATTGAGATCCATGTAGTTGGTCAAATAAATCATCAATGTGAGGTAGGGGATACTTTTTCTTTATTGTTATAACATTGATCTCCCTGTAGTTAATGCACAACCTCATAGATCTGTCTTTCTTCTTAACAAAAAGGACAGGTGATCCCCATGGAGAAAAACTAGGGAGAATAAATCCCTTATTACTCAATTCCTATAGTTGTTTCTTTAGTTCAACTAATTCCACAGTGACCATTCTATAAGGGGTCTTCAATATAGGCCTTGATCTAAAAATTAAATCAATGGAAAACTCAACTTCTCATTCTGGAGGATGTCCAGGTAAATCTTCCGGAAACACATCTACATATTCTCTCACAATAGGTACATCCTCTATTTGAACATTCCTTTCCTCTCCCTCAGTCATTTCATTCTCTTCCTCTCCAATAACTGAATTTAGTTGAGCTACTTGGGGTGGATCTAAATAAGAATTAGGTGGTGACGATTCTACTCTAAAGATAAGGTGTTCCTTATCATCATCATCATCAAAAATGGTAACCTCCTTCTTATAATAAATATTCGCATCATAGTTCGAAAGACAATCCATACTGAGGATTATATCAAACTCAATCATAGGTATGGAAATGAGATCAGTGGATAAAGAACATTTATGTGCTCTAATGGGGGATGATTCACAAAACTTTGTTTCAATGATATTTCTCTTAGGAGTTTTTACTGACAATTCTCTTGTTAAATCAAATTGAAAATATATAATTTTCTTATCAAATTGGGAAGATATGAAGCAATGCGATGATCCAGAATCAAATAATGCATTTTCTAAACATGAGGGAACCATTAAATTACCTGCCACCATGTCTTTCGGAGCTTCAACCTCAGTAGTAGTGATAGCATAAGCTTGGCCTTGATCCCTTGGCCTCTTTTGAGGTAAGTTCCCTTGAATCTTAGGATATTAATTTTCATAATGTCCCATCTCTATACAATTATAGCATTCCACATTGACAGCATCTCTCTTTCCCTTGCAATCATGAGCTTGGTGGCCTTTTTAACCACACTTGTAACAGACTCCCATTCCATTCAAGCAAGTACCAGGGTGTTTCTTCCCACATTTACTACATGACTGATATTCAACTTTTCCCTTCTTCCCCTTATTTCCATTTCCATATTGATCAGAAGATCTCTTCTTCTCTTTCTTTTCTTTAAAGTCATAAGACTTAGAGAATTCCTTTTCCATCTTGATAGCACACGAGACAATATCTTCATATGACAGGAAGGATTTTGAGACTAATGCTAGGCATTGAAATGGTTATAACCCATCAAATAAACTATCAATATTACTTATTGGGTTTTGTATATAATCTTCAGCATGCCTCACTAACCTTGTAAAGTTAGTCTCATACTTTGTGACATTCTCATCCTCCTTCTACCTCAGACTCAGAAATTGCCTTTCCATATCTGCTCGATGGTCATGTGGAAAGTATTTTTCTAATAAAATTTCCTTAAACTCCCTCCATTCCATACTTGATACTTATTCATATTCCTTTGTGTTTTGAATCAGCGACCACCATTGATCGGCATCTCCAGTGAGGCGGTAAACTGCCATGACAACTTTCTCCCTTTCGATACTCCCAAAGGCGTGGAATATTTTCTCTAAGGAGTTTATCCATTGCTCATCTACTAATGGATTTGTACCCCCATTAAATGTTGGCAGTTGTTGCCGCATGAAATGATTTAACATTGATCCTCCACGTTGCGGATCAGGGTGCTCCATACGAGTAAGGTTATTATTCATAACCTGAGTGAGTTGTCCCAGTATGGTGATAAGTTGATCAGTACCAGTTGTATCACCAACTCCACTATAATTATCTTGAGCCGGAGGGAAATCCCTACATGGAGTGCATGCATTGATATGGTTTCCATTTCTTCCACTAGGCACCATTTCTAAACAATGGCATAAACTAGATTAGTTTATGAATCAAAATACATAATAAAAAACTTGAAAAACACTTAACATAAGTTGAACTATTTATGGATATAATCCATAATCATAAAAATGTTTTCTTTGAGGAAGTATATACTCATAAACCCTTTATAGTGGTTTGTAAAGAAAATGATAATTATCTTAAGCATATCCCCCGGGAGTGTCGTAACCAAGAGTGAAGCAATGCCTGTTGTCGTGCACCAGTTCCCGTTCGAGTCTAGCTCAAAGCGGTGTTTTCAGGTTTTACCCCAAGGTACATCTATGCCAGAGCCGCCTCTACCTTCTCGTATCCAGACAGGGATGTATTGCTCATAAAACATACAAAATCTCTATAATACCAAAATTTTAGGAAGTTCTTCTATACTAATCCTCAAAGTCTATCTTAGGGCTATGTGCTCTAATCAGAGTTTATCTAAATCTAGCTTCCAAAGTTAGTACTAATCTGCCTCTGATACCAACTATAATGCCCCAAACCCAGTTACCTGGAGTCAGTGCATTATTACGTAACATTGGCATGATCACAAAAGATCAAGTCTTGAAAGACCGATTAGTTTAGTATCCTTGGAAACACTAGATATATTCATAAATGTTACAATACATCATAAAGTGAAAAACTACAATAATGTGGTCTCCATATTCCACACTCATATCCCCTTCCGACTATCCCTATAGGTCATTCATAAAATAATTCTTCACATCCTAGAAAAATTAAAACATTTAAAGGGGTGAGCTCAGATGCTCAGTAAGGATAACAATATAGCGGAAACTTTCATAAATAAACATAAACATTTATGGCAATGTATAACTGAAACAAAAGCCTTTTAAACATAAACTTCAGCATAATATGGAAAAAATAAAATGAAATAATGCCATTTACTTAGTCACATGGATATTCTACTAGTCGAATAATCACATGCAATATCAATAACCACTTTCATAATGATGGAATGCATAATGCCAGACTATCATAACCATGTAGCCAAGGCCTCATGCTAAGACTACAAATAAGATTTTGTCAAGGCCTCATGCCAAGACACTAGTTTGTCTCCTGAGACCTACCGATGCATCGAGGAGTTATAGTGGGCTCCAACTATTACTTATTAATTCCAATGCATTCCATATATGAAAAGGTTTAAACATATCATAAACCATAACATAATCGTATCACATAAAACATGCAGAAAGGAAACATAACATTTCCACATTTCAATCACAAGAACACATTGATATAATGAAAACATTATTAAAACCATTTTCAATACAAAAATAAAAGAAAAGTAAAACATGGTATTTATTTTTCATTTTAAAAAAGGTTATGGCTTGTAGAGGAAGCTGAAACTCAAATAATGGTCACGGAGGCGGAGAAGTCATTGTCACCGCATACGTACGAAAAAAAACATTCCCTTTTTTCATTTAGTAAAATTATTCGTATAAAAATATTCATTTTTAATAAATGTAAAAGTCAAAGGGGTTTATACACCGTATAAAAGAAAGTTGTGTATAAAATAAAATATGGCTCAATGAAAGGAGATTGAGACAAAATCCCTTACCATATGTCTGACTTGACTCGACCATTCTTTAACCTCCTTAATAATAAACTAGAGTTACTTTCTAATTGCTTAAAAACATTTTCCAAGTTCATTATTCCTTTTATATCACTTATTACCATGTTATGAACATTATGTAATTATTTAAGTTAATAACGGTCATTTTTTCAATCTTTGGTACTTGAGTCAAAAATAAACTTCTTATAATTACAAGTTGCTCATGTGGTAAAAAATCCATTATATCTAGAATTATATTCATGATTAAGATATCATATATATCATATATATCCAGTATATATATGCATTAATAATATTACATAACATTTAGAGGTAAGAAATGAAATGCACCGTTCATGGAGACGGTAAACCGTATGTACACCTGAACGCTACTTTCATTTCTATTTCGTATTTAATGGAATGAGAACATAATTATATAAAGGTTTATTATAATTATAATATAATATAATATATAATATCATTTACTCCATCCTTTACACGTCCCACATATGGCATTAACGATTCAAATCACTTTGAGGGGGTGGTAGTCCGCAATTCCTAGAATGAAACTATCGCATTTACCCATAATGGAAATCATAAAGGTATGCCATAAATGAAAAATACAGAAGCATAAGGAAAACATGAACACACTATATATCATATATAAATATAGTTACATCTTAATGGCCACCATGATAGGTGTTAAAAGAAGATTGAACAATCATCGTTTCGTGAGGCAGTAATTCTCTACCCACAGAAACAGTATGTTCTTTAACCATTAGACGAAGGTATGTGTAAGTGTAAATCAAATAATTCTCATAAAACATCATAGTATATTAAATATACTGGTTTTTTTAGAAAATAAATGAATAAAAAGAGTTTAAGTAATTGGAGAAGCAAAATAAAACAAAAGAACATAAGAGAAGATATTACCTTAAAATCGGGTAACTCTTTTTGATTTGAGCCAAAGGCTTCCTTGGGAAGACTTCTGCCCAATGTGGGGCTTCTAGGAGTAAGATAGGAAAGTTTAGAGAGTATTAAGGCATAGGTTGGCCGAGCAAAATGGCTTTGATGGTGTGAATAAGGTGGTAGAGGTGGGGTCCTTTTATAAGAGGAGAGGAGAGGCACTCTTGGAAAGTCATGAAATGTTACATCATTATATAATGAGTTTCGGATTTTAAAGGTCCCACAATTATATATTTCGTGGATAAGGTGATAATGGTTCGAAATATACTCATGCAATAGGTTTTTGACAAGTTTAAGTCTTATATTTTACATTATCTTTTCATTTTATTTAAATCATTAATTAATGAGGTAATCACTGCATCATCATAGTGTCATAAAAAATTTAATTTATTTAATGTCTAAAAATTATAAAAAAATATCATGATGTATTAAATATTTTTATATTTCCAATTAATATTTATAGTATAAAATTAAACTTATATAACCCCATGTAATAATTGTTTTAGTAAAACAACACATGTTTGTGACAATTTTATTTTTACTTTAAATAAAAAGTTATTAATGTCATTTTCTTACCCATGTGAATCCATGTGGTCCCCAAGTTGACCCATGGATTTTATTGGTCGGCCATGACTCATCCAATAAGGGTAGGAAATGTTTCAAGATATTTTCATATTTTTATAATATCATTTTTACCTTAAATTTCACTAATTACCTTTAATCGCGATTAATAAAACTTAAAAGTTACTATTCACCAAAAATTATTTTCATCACATTGAACCACATTTTTCTTCCTAATGAAAAACATGTATGCCAGATTTTTTAAATTCAATACACATAAGTGGTAATGTTTAATTTACATGAAAAATTAGTTTTTAAACTACCACTTAGTGGTTTCACTATTCATCAAAAATTGATGTTTTTCAGAAAAATACCAAAAATTCACCCTGAGAAATAATTGATATTCTGAATTAAAAAATGATGTCTATGATAAAAAATTACAAAAATATAAGTTGCATTAATTAATTTTATAATTAATTCCCATTTTCAAAACAAATAGCGTGTTTTTAAGAAACAATATCAATCAAAAGATTGACAATTGTTTATGTCCAATTTCAAAGTGAAATTAATTCTAATGACCACCATTGGATAAAATGGTAAAATTATATTCTAATTATACATTAAAACCACTCAATGGTATAATTTATCACTATTAATTATTTTGATTAAGAAATTTGTTTTTAATTAAAATTTAGTAATTTTCACAATTCATCAAAATATAAATGTTATCTGAAAAATTCCAAAATTTCACCCTATACTAAATTAGATATTCTGAATAAAAAAATGAAGCCCATTTTGAAAGATAAAATTTATAAAATTTCAAAAATTAATTATTACTATTCATAACGGCTAGTTTGATTGGTTTTGGTGTGTGTTAGAACTCGAAGTTGCGTACAACACACACTACTGTATTTTTCAAAAGGAAGCGTACCATGGAAGCTTAGGGTGTTACACACGGAAGATCATTTTCCTTGTGATTTCTGCCTTCGATTGCCTTCAGAATCACTTCCAAATCATTCTCCTTGATCTGGTGGAGGATGATTACTCTCATTATTAAAAGCATTCATTGAGAAGAAATAACTCAGTCGGCTTGATAGCTTTTCTCCAATTCTGCTTTCAGATCTGCTCAGCCCAGGCGTGCGTCGACTCCGAGTGATTCGACATTGGGTGGTGGGGATGATTCTTCCGGCTCTGGGATCTCTTTGCGGTTCTAGGTGTTTGGTGTCGACTTCAGCGTGGTCGGTGTCAGCCTTGTCGTGCCTTTTTCTTAGGGATATTGTCGTAGAGGTTGTCCACTCATCATTTTCTCCCATGTGCTAGCCGCAGACTTCTCAGGATTCCGTTGCGGCTGTGGTGTGCTTAGGGTGGGGTACGGTGTGATCATCGTTGGCCTTGGCGTGCCTCCACGATCTCAGTACAGCTCCTTCCCGCTCGACTTCGGCTCTAGCGTGCGATGGTTTGCTCGGGATCGGCTCCAGTTTTCCAGAGGGGGAGGTCCTCCATTTTGGCGTTGCTGTGAGTTTTCCATGTTCTTATTTGGTTAAGGTGAGATCTTGTTTGTTTGGATGTGAAATTGGTTGTTTTGTGGTTGTTCTTTTTACTGGTTGGCTGTGAATATGTTGTCCTGCTGTTTAACTGTGGTTGGAGGTAAAATGTTTGTCTGTTTGGGAATCCAGACATTCTACATGGTTTTTTCTTCAGATGAGGATAGATCTAGTCGGCCCCGTCATGTATGGATTTTCGGATTTGGACGATTGAGAGGGTATGGCGTAGCCATCGGTACCGGGCCCGTGCTTCCTTGCATGGGATAGCTTGCCAATCAGACATGCATTGTTGGAGTCATACCTTAATGATATTGATGCTTGGTAGAGGAATTTTCATGTAGTCTTGTCCTGGGTTGCAACCCTTTAATTTTCGAATCTTGTTTAAGTCCTGATGTCTCTGAAGTCTTAGTTTACCCCTTTATCCTTAAAATGGGCTTATCCAAAATCAATAAAAATATCAGTCTTCAGGCCATTAACTTGGTCCGCTAATCCTACACTATATTTATCGAGACTTGAATAATGAATATTTATTTATTAAATAAATATCATTGCATTATTTCCTAATAAATATATAAATATTATATTCACAAAATAAAAAATAAATATTTATTAATTATTCCACCCACATTTTATTCTCTTGAATAAATAGTATCTAAATGAATGCAATTAGGCATCCATGAATAATTATTAAACCAAAAATGGGAATAATATTTATTCAACTTGTTTAATTAGAATTAATATATTATTTAACTGAGATAGTAGATACACTTAGTGTGTGACCCTCTAGGCCTCTTTCTTAGTGGCATTATGCGGAGCAGCCTAAAGTCAAAGTTAGAATTTAACAACATGACAATGAACCCATAGAGAAAGAAGTTAATGCCACAATGACATGTCACCTCATACGAATGCTTACCATGTAATATAATCCATTTGTCACGATATCCCCAATCAAGTGGGTTGCATGCAAGTTCCACTAACCCATGTGCTCGATTTCTCATTCTTTGACTTCCTAGAAATAGAAATTTCTTATAGAACACCATCGTTATGGATTTTTTTAGGATATATCATTTCATCAAAGGTCCTAATATATCAAATTTTGTTATAGAACATAAGGGACAAATCCTTACTCACATTATTATTTAATGCAATATTAGTCGTGACACACCCAACATATCCTACTTCACCATGAATATATGTCATCATGATTTTCTCCAATACATCTAAGTGAGATTCAAACAAAACATTAATAATAATAATAAAGTCTAAGGACTAATACACATGTCTGTAGATACAAAAATCCAATGACACTTATAAATGTGGATTTTCTATTGGGGGTCTCGTTCTCATATTATCCTCCTGGACATTTCCAAGGGAATAAACCATGAGAAGGTGCCTCAATGTCCTTTGAGTCTATATCCCATATAGCCTGTAACATTTGTGTCCCTTAAAATGATATCATCCAACTATAGAATATATGTTCAAGAATAGTGTCATGGCACTTCCAAGTTCTCATCATTGCAGGGATCAGCTATAAGCTTTTAGTGTGACAACTAATCTTAGAAAATTATCACATATAATGTCATGCGGAATAAAATTCATCAATTGATATTATTTTTATTAATATTCATCCAATGAATATATTCTTGTCATAAAGTAAAAAAGAAGTTGGTTCTAGGTTACCAACTCTAACAGACTCCCACTTTCACTAGATCCAACTACTAATAATCTTCAGTACACTAACTATCACATGATATTCATGCTTCTACTGAGATAAGACTTTAGTTTAGGGGTATACCATGTTATATTCTATGGATACTCTACTCACTGAACCTTCAACCCTATGATAGAAATCCCTCAGGAGGTGATACTTCCGGAGTTTGTGCTTTGTCCATTGATGTCACCAAGGCTCTTTTGCAAGAGCCACCACTGTAGTATTATCACAGTACAATGTGATATGGTGTTTACTTCTAGGTACCACATCAATCTCATAGAAAAATTTCCGAATCCATATGACTTCCTTGTCTATATAAGAATCCACCGTATGCTTAGAATCCTTTGTAGAATCAACAAGAATTGGATTCTTTGAACTCTTCCATCTCACAACTCCTCCTTTGAGACTGGAAACATATCCCATTTATAACTTCAAATCATTATGATCTGTCTAAAAACCATAATCATCATACATTTTGATGAAAATCTCTTTGTCTCCTTCATACACTAGGAACATATCCTTAGTTCTTCTCATATACATAAGAATAGTCTTAACATCAATCCAATGATGTTCTACTAGATCTTCTTGATATCTACCTACCATGCTCAATGCATAGGCAACATCAAGTATAGTACATAACATGGAATACATGATATATCCTATCACTGAAGCATATTGGATCTTAGTCATTCTATCTTTCTCTTGTTGTGTATAGGGAACCATTTTCTTTGAAATATGTAATCCACGTGACACTAGAAACAATGCACTCTTGGATTTTTCCATACTAAATCTCTTTAGTATCTAGAAATATATGTACTTTGACTTAGTCCAAGTAGTCTCTTGGATCTATCACGAATGATCTTGATCCCTAGAATGTAGCCCGCTTCGCCTAAGTCTTTCATGGAGAAGCACTTGTTCAACTAGTCCTTAACAGATTGTAAGACTAGTATGTCATTTCTAATAAGTAATTTATCATCAACATATACTACTAGAATAATAACCACATTCATATTAAACCTTTTTTAAACACATAGATCACATTCATTTTTAATGAACCCAATTTTTTTTATGAATTCATCTAATAGAATGTTCCATGACTTAGATGCTTGCTTCAAACATAAATGGAACTATGCAACTTCCAAATATTTTTGGGATCACCGGGTGTCAAAAACCCTTCTAGTTGTGTCATATAGACAATGTTCTAAAGGTTCTAATTATGGAATACATTTTTTACATCCATCTTCCAAATATCATATTCTTGGTAAGCTACTATGGAAAATATGATTATAATGGATTTAAACATGGAAACTGAAGAAGTTTTGATCTTAGTAAATTGCTTTATGCTATTTAAACCCATTAGCCACTATCCTTGGTTTATAGGTACTTACTTTACCTCCCATTTTTAGTTTCCTATTGAATAACCATTTACATCCAATAGGATTTACATCAACTAGCTCATCGAACATAACCCAAACATGGTATTGATACATGGAATCCATCTCATAATTCATATAATCTATCCATCTTGTAGCTTATGATCTACCTACTAACTCATTGTATGAGAGAGGTTCATCATTGTCTAACAGTAATGAGTCACCATCCTTGGTGACTAGAAAACCATATCTCTTTGGTTCCCTTACGTCTCTTACACTCTTTTTCAATACTTTTGTTTCAAAAACCAATTATTCCATGGGGACTTATGGAACTTGTTCCTCTACCAACTCATGTGTATCTTGAGAGTAAACTTCCTCAAAATAAATCTTGTTCCCACTATCTATTTTGAGGATGTACTGCCTCTCAAAAAAGACGGTTTGTCTAGAAACAATCACTTTCTTGTCTTAGGGGTTTTATAAGTAGTATACCTTTGTTTTCTTAGGATACCTTATAAAGATACACCTCTTTCCATGGGGTTCTAGTTTGTTTCCTGAGAAATACTTAAAAAATACCTCACATCCCCATACACGTGTATAGGGTAAATTGGTTTCAATCCACTCCATAGATCAAAGGGAATTCAATTTTCAATTTAGTTGGTACTCTGTTTAATGTGTATGCCCTAGTTTGTAGTGTATATCCCCAAAAGGATAGAAGAAGATATTAATGACTCATAATTGAACTTACCATGTCCAATAAGGTTTGTTTCCTCCTTTAACTAATACCATTCGACTGCAGTGTATACAATTGAGTGAGTTGATATAGAATTCCAAACTCCCATAAAAAGTTGATGAAATTTTGGTAATATATTCTCCACCTCGATCAGATAAAAGATTCTTTATCTTCTTACCAAGATGATTTTCTACTTCGTTCTTGAATTCCTTGAATTTCTAAAAGGACTTAAACTTATACCTCATCAAGTAAATATAACCATATCTACTCAAGTCATTAGTAAAATTTATGAAATAATAATATCCACCTCAAGCTTCTATTGGAAATGGTTCACACACATCAGTGTGTACCAATCCTAGAAGCTTCATGTCCCTTTAGACATATCCACCAAATGGTGGTTTTGTCATTTTACCTTATAAAAAAGTGTGGAATCTGTCAAGTGGTTTTAGCTCAGAAGATTCCAAATATCCATCTTGACAGAGTATTGTCAAGAACTTCTCATTTACATGACCCAGGCAATGATTCCACAACTGGGTGTTATATGAGTCATGTGAAGTTGATTCATTATCAATTTCCAACACATGGATTCCATAATTTAATATATATATACCACTATTTAAATGTTCTATACCATAATATATGTTTTACTTGTAAAAGAAACAACTTTTATTTCTGAATTTGAAAATAAACCCATTTTTATCTAAACTTTATAAATAAATTATGTTCTTGGTAATACATGGTACATAATAATAGACATGTAAAACCAAAATTACCTCATTCAGAAATGAATGGTGGTAGTCACTGATGGAAATATTAGCCAGCCATGAACCATTGGTAGCTCTTATATCCACCGATCATTAGGAAATTTTATAAAATATTCTCAGTTCCTACATTTGAATAATTATGTGAGAACCAAAAGCTATATTTAATATATAATGTGTAGAAATGGAAAGATTTCACTTGATAAAAAAGCATACCTTTGACATCCCCTGTCCTCTGGGTACAGTTCCACTTCCAGTGGCATGACTTGCCACATGTAAAGTATATTGCCTCCTTTTTCTTGCCCTACCTTTGAATCTTCTTCTTCTTGGTCAGATGGTGCTCGGGGTCTTTATACTGTTTATATCTCTTAGTCACCTTTTCCTTGTCCTTACTCCTCCTCTTCACCATAAAGACTGTGGGTTTTTCATGCCCCATGTCCTCATCTACTTGGAAAATTAGGGTCAGAAGTTCCGATAGACTTTTCTCATTATTTATCATATTATAGCTCACAATAAAACTAGATATGGTCTTGGTAAGTGATGATAGTATTAGATATTTATGTAACTAATATAATAATTCAATCCCTAATATGTCCAGACACTCAATGTAGCCAATAATCGTGACTACATGTGGCCTAGATGGTGTAGACTCTCCAAGATTAGTGGTGAAAAAATCATTGGAGATCTCATACATCTCTTATATCACCTTCTCTTGATAGAAACCCCAAAGGTGAGACATTATTCTATAAGTATCCATTTATTTATATTTCTTCAAAATCTCATTATTCATAGATGATAACATGAGGCACTGAACATTCGTAGCATCATTTAGATGTTTCTCATACACAGAGAGATCCTCATCACTCACCTCATTTCCAGGCGCAACTGGTAAAGGAGCTACTGTTAGGTCGGAGAAAACGGGGAATGATGGCAAGAGGGGGGGTGAATTGCCTTTTAAAAAAATGATTAACAAATTAAAAAATCAAAGTAAGGTGCAGCGGAAATAAAGGAGGCAATCACACAAGAAATTGATAACGGAGTTCGGCCAAAACCCGGCCTACGTCTCCGCTCCCAAATCAACCGTTGAGAGATTCCTACCGCTTGCTTTTCAATGGTTTTAGCAAGAAACCCACTAGGCTTTGAGGTAGCACTAGGACCTATTACAGCTTGCTTTTATTGGTTGAGCAAGAACCCACTTACTTTTGATGGTTAAGTAAGAACCCACTAGCCTTTTTAACGGGTGAAGGCTAGCTCACCAACAACTCAAGCCCTTTAAAAGGAAAGGCTTGAAAAACCTCTTCACACCTTAGTGGTGGTGTGAGAACCCAAAAGAAAGGGGGATGAGAAAAGGGTTTGGGGTTTGTAGACACAAACCCAAAATTAAGCTCAAAATGAATAAACAAGAAAAACCGTATTGGAGGAAGACTTGGGCGCCAATTGGATGATGGAGTTGATGTAGTGTGCTATCCCAAGCTTCTTGAGGTGCTCCTTGGATGTGGAAGTTGTTGAAGCACTTGAGGATCCTTGAAGGTGGAGCGCCGGAGGTTCGCCAAATGTGCAACAATATGTCCGGGCGCTTGGTATATGATCCGTTTTTAGTGTCCGGGGCTTCCTTGGCCTTTATTTATAGGCTAGGAACCCTTGGGGAGGCTTCGGAGCCGTTGGAGAGGTCTTCGGAGCCGTTGGAGGCCAAATGAGAGTTGACTGGTCAAACCCAACTGCTAGTTTGACTGGGCTACCGGCTGGCCGGTACAGCTCCACCGGCTGGCCAGTGCCTTGGATGTTGAGATGAAACTTGGTCCAGGCTCCACCGGTCGACCGGTGGGAAGCCACCGACTGGCCGGTGGCAAGACAGTAGCTTGCCACTTTGTGCAGGTGCCACAGGTCGACCGGTGGGAAGCCACCGGCTGGCCGGTGGCAGGACAGTAGCAAACACTATTTGGGCTGGATGCCACAGGTCGACCGGTGGGAAGCCACCGGCTGGCCGGTGGCAGGACAGTAGCAAACACTATTTGGGCTGGATGCCACAGGTTGACCGGTGGGAAGCCACCGGCTTGCCGGTGGACTGAATTTCAGTCCACTTCTTGTCCATTCTTGGGCCAATCCTTTGGCAATCTTTTGCCTATCATCCACAACACTTAAAAACAAAGTTAAACACATATGAAAGTGATTGTGATCATGAAAATCAAAGAGTGTGGGGTACAACAATCTCCCCCTATTTTGATGATCACAATCACTTATCAAAGCAATGTAAAAACTTAAATGAAAGGCATGCCTAAATGATAAATTGAAAATAAATACTAAGCATGAGAGAAAAGATTCTCCCCCAATCAATCAAGAAATTTCTCCCCCTTTGTGATTATCAAAATAGCGTGGGGCATAAAACTTGATTGAGGGAAATGAGAGATTTTAAACCAATTGAAATTTTTGAAAAATGAATTGAAAGTTTTGAATCAAAAATTAATACCAACTGTTGGAAATTTAGAAATGAAATTTTAATAGAAAATTTTGAATTGAAAGAATTGAAACCAAGAGTTGAGTTTGAAATAAAAAAAATTGAATACACAAAAAGCTTAAAAGCTCCTAACTCCCCCTAAATAAAGAAATAAGTCACCGGGGAGAGGGATTTTGAAAAGAAACAATTTTAGGCCCGGAGAGACTTGCGAGAAGGGATTTTTCAATCCATACTTGTCTCATAGCGGGTCTTCTCCTATAAAATTCATCTGAATAAAAAATCGATTTGGGTTGGCCGTACCGGGCGTTTTTACAATTACACTCATAAATGAGATGCCCGGTTTTCTTGCAATAATTACAAAATTTATAATCGGAGCTCCCCCTTACAAAAACAGTTTGAGCATGGGAGGAGGAGGCTCGGTTGGTATAGCCAAGTCCATTGGTGGTTCTAGAAACCCTTTGGGAACCAAGTATATTGTTCAAATTTTGTTCCCCTTTGGTGAATTTAGCAAGAGATTCCCTAAGGTCTTTAATGGTTGATTCCAAGGAATCAACATCGGGGAGGTTTTGGATTTTTAGGGTCAACTCCTCCTTCTCTTTGAGAAGTTGTTCTTTTTCGGAGGAGAGTTTTTTGAAAGACTTTTTTAAAGCAACAAATTTTGAAGAGAGTTCGTGAAAACCATTCTCTAATTGGTCTCGCACATGTTGGAGTTCTTCATATGACAAATGATTGAAAGAATTTGAAGAACTAGAAGAGGAGGAGGAGGAAGAGGAGGAAGATACCTCATGTTTTGCCATTAGGCATTTTTTACCTTGGTCGCTCGAGGAGAAGGAGGAGAATGAAGAGGTGGAGCTATCACTCCATGTTGCCTTTGAAGCCTTCTTATTCTCCTTTTTCTTGGCCCTTTTCTTGTGGAGTGGGCAATTGGGCACAGATTTTGCATCGGGTTCTTGCTTGTTGTCGGGTTCTAGCTTTTGAGCGGGTTCTTGCTTTGGAGCCTCGCTAGTACCTTCATAGGTAAGTTCTAAAAACTTCCAAAGATCGTAATAAGTAGTGCAAGAAGAAATACAATTAAAAACATTTCTATCTAACCCGCAATGAAGAGCATTCATGGCTTTGCCATCAAGCTCGAAATTTGCAATGTCGGCGGGGGTCCATTTGGATTCATCGGGAGAAGAAAATGAATAACCATGCATGACAATTTTAAAAATAGGATAGCCAATACTTTTTAAAAAAGTGGTCATGCGGGTTTTCCAAAAAGAATAATCGGCTCCATCAAAAAATGGAGCACGATCCAAAGAATGACCTTCGGGGGATTGGGAGGAAGAAGCGGTAGAAGCCATCAAAAAAAAAATAGGATCTTTAATTTGAAACCGGTTTAGGGAATTATTCAAATACGCCCTCTGATACCAAATGTTAGGTCGGAGAAAACGGGGAATGATGGCAAGAGGGGGGGTGAATTGCCTTTTAAAAAAATGATTAACAAATTAAAAAATCAAAGTAAGGTGCAGCGGAAATAAAGGAGGCAATCACACAAGAAATTGATAACGGAGTTCGGCCAAAACCCGGCCTACGTCTCCACTCCCAACTCAACCGTTGAGAGATTCCTACCGCTTGCTTTTCAATGGTTTTAGCAAGAAACCCACTAGGCTTTGAGGTAGCACTAGGACCTATTACAGCTTGCTTTTATTGGTTGAGCAAGAACCCACTTACTTTTGATGGTTAAGTAAGAACCCATTAGCCTTTCTAACGGGTGAAGGCTAGCTCACCAACAACTCAAGCCCTTTAAAAGGAAAGGCTTGAAAAACCTCTTCACACCTTAGTGGTGGTGTGAGAACCCAAAAGAAAGGGGGATGAGAAAAGGGTTTGGGGTTTGTAGACACAAACCCAAAATTAAGCTCAAAATGAATAAACAAGAAAAACCGTATTGGAGGAAGACTTGGGCACCAATTGGATGATGGAGTTGATGTAGTGTGCTATCCCAAGCTTCTTGAGGTGCTCCTTGGATGTGGAAGTTGTTGAAGCACTTGAGGATCCTTGAAGGTGGAGCGCCGGAGGTTCGCCAAATGTGCAACAATATGTCCGGGCGCTTGGTATATGATCCGTTTTTAGTGTCCGGGGCTTCCTTGGCCTTTATTTATAGGCTAGGAACCCTTGGGGAGGCTTCGGAGCCGTTGGAGAGGTCTTCGGAGCCGTTGGAGGCCAAATGAGAGTTGACTGGTCAAACCCAACGGGTAGTTTGACTGGGCTACCGGCTGGCCGGTACAGCTCCACCGGCTGGCCGGTGCCTTGGATGTTGAGATGAAACTTGGTCCAGGCTCCACCGGTCGACCGGTGGGAAGCCACCGGCTGGCCGGTGGCAAGACAGTAGCTTGCCACTTTGTGCAGGTGCCACAGGTCGACCGGTGGGAAGCCACCGGCTGGCCGGTGGCAGGACAGTAGCAAACACTATTTGGGCTGGATGCCACAGGTCGACCGGTGGGAAGCCACCGGCTGGCCGGTGGCAGGACAGTAGCAAACACTATTTGGGCTGGATGCCACAGGTCGACCGGTGGGAAGCCACCGGCTGGCCGGTGGACTGAATTTCAGTCCACTTCTTGTCCATTCTTGGGCCAATCCTTTGGCAATCTTTTGCCTATCATCCACAACACTTAAAAACAAAGTTAAACACATATGAAAGTGATTGTGATCATGAAAATCAAAGAGTGTGGGGTACAACAGCTACTATCACATATAGATTCCTTTCATGGTGAAGAATGACCTAAAGGTGCCTTTTCCACTCCTAGAAATTAATTCTGGTGAGAAGGTTTTCGTTCTTGAGCATGGATGACAATGATTTGTTTGATGTCCATTTTAATGTCATTTTTACAAATAAGATGAACAAACTTTTAATACTTTATCTAATAAAATTAGGACAAATAAATAAATAAATAATAATTAGTCTCCAAATATTTTATCGAAACCAAATAGCCATCATCATTGGATTTGAAATATCCATTTTCTTAGACATTTTAGTGGCAAGGATCCATAATGCCTTTCAAATTACCCCAAATTTGTTTGGACAAGAAATTTGAATGGTTTTAGGTAGGCATTCCAAATGTCAATTGCATTAACTCTCAACTACTTGATCTATTGAGTGGACTCCCCAATCCAAAAATCCTTCATTTTTTATTTACTAAACATTTTCCTCTCAGTTACACCATGTCTTGCATTGGAAGTCAACCCATGATGTAAACTAAGTCAAGTCAACCCAGAACCTCAAATTAGAATTCCTCGATAATTGAAAGCACCCCAAATTTGGCTGGTCCAACACTTTGAACTATAGTTTGATTCTCACTGAAGTAATGGAAGGCTATATAAAATTAATATTTTATTGAGGGATTTTGACCTTTATTCATAAATTTACATTTATTATCTTGTCACATGCTTGTTAATATTAAGTGGTATAATCTTAAGTGATTAATCGTGTATTAGAAAATATTTACACAAAATCCACTTTATTTTAGTTTCATATTTCATTCTTGTTAATTCATTAATTATGTGATAATTGAAAAACATCCAAATGAAAAACCATACAACTGACATAAATAAAATAAAGGTTATGATCATGAACTTGTTCTAATGGTTAGTTTATCTAGTGGTTGATAAAATAATCACTAACCTAGGGGATAAACACCTTTAACCAATTAGATTCTAGTTTACAAATTTCCACCTATCCACCTGTGTATCTCCTTGGATTGATTTCACCTCGGCTCCTAACTTGAACCACCTCCACTAGCTTGGGAGTTCCATCCATTACATATTATTTTACTCAAATGTAGCTGAGGGGGAAAAGCGGGTTTATATAAAAGAAACCATGGGAAAATAGGCCCAACATATTAATGAGGAGAGAAGGCATGCATGCCAAAACATTAATTTAATAATAAATTAAAAGGGATACCAATCACATAAAAAGGTTTGGTCTAGATCATGATCATCCACATTCATGAAATGAATTATGCATTTAAAAAAACTTGTATTTAATTCTCTAATCATTCTTATTTTGAGATAAATCATTCTTGAATTGATTATTTATTATCTTTAATTAATAAATCCTTTTATCTTAAACATTTTTTTTGAATTTCCATGATATTATCATCCATATAATTTTAAAAAAATTTAATAAATTAATTTAAAATTAACTATGTAGATAATTTGTAACATGGAAGTAACCTAGTGAATACTTTTCCAAAACTACCCAACATGTATTATATGTGTATATACTTTATTCTTTGTGACATGTAACATGCACATAGAATTAATATTGTAATACAACTCATACATTATGTGAAGGTATTTTAACATTATGAAGATGTTAATTAAACACACATACACACACACAAATATATATATATATATATATATATATATATATATGTGTGTCAAACACCTATCACATGTTGTGTCCAGGATTTATGCCTACACGAAGGTACATGTCTCTAGGGTTACATAATATAATAATAAAAATTAAATCTGTGTAATCTGGAAAAATTACATGGCATATAGATATGACTACATGGAGTGTACCCTCCTCACCGTCCATCCAAACCACACACTTGGGGAAATGACGTGTGAAGTGTACTTCAGAAATCTTCAGAGCACACGACATGTATAATGTGCCACAAGCCTTATCGACTTTGTGTTATACGGTCACCATTAGGGCATGTTGTGTATGGGATACATGGCTCGACCTTGACCTGAAGGGACTACACACCATGTCCAATGGTCCACATGACATGTATTCTAGTTTTCATGCGACAGTTAATCCTGGTAAACATCGTGTGGATTAAAGGTCATTGATGGTGTCATTAATGCCTAATTAATGTAAGATCTCAAATTGATTACCGAACAAAATCTTGATGCATTGAACAATAATACACGACATGTAATTATAATTACACACCATGTAGTTTGGTGTTGTATGGATAAGATACTTGGCACCTATGGATGAGTTCTTTGATTTTATTTTAATCATTAAATTAATTTTTTCTATTAGATATAAGAGAAATGATATAGGAAGAAACAAATCTCATAATTCAGATTGAAAAAGAATGATTAAACCTAAATTTAAAAACCAAATTATTAGATAATAAATCATCAAAAAAATATTTAAATAATTATAAAAAATAATATCCCCCCTCTGATACCACTTGACGGCTCCGGGCACAACAAAAGTGAAAGAGGGTCAATGACAAACTTTAAGTTTTTCCATATTCAATGAACAATGTAGGATCAATACAAGGATAAATGACAATATCCACTGAATTGAATCAAGGATTTATATGAAGGAATAAAAACCCATAACCAAGAGATAGGATCAACATATTTTGTTTATAATTAATTTAATTAAATTAAAGAATTACCTCCAAGGTGATTCTTTCTTCATTAATGTGTTCAGCCACATATATGTAGGTGTACCATCATTTCATTGAATATATCAAGAGTAAATCTCCTCTAGCAGTGATCCACATGTGTTGCACGTATCTCAGAATGTCTCCGAAGGAGTCTCAAGGTGCTAGCACGAAATATCCTTATGCTTGTGATGTATACCTTCGATCGCCTTTAGAACAGCTTCTAAAGCATCTTCTAGATCCAATAGAGGAGGATTACTCTCATTCTATAGAGTGCTCTTGGATAAGACATAACTCTCCAAGCTTAAGATATTTTCTCCAATTATTTGTGCATAGCACACTCAGCATCACTTGGCTAGAGCTTGGCTAATAAGAGAATAATATAACTGGGTATTTAATTCACTAGGGTAATAATAAATAATTTTCACAAGTGCCTTAATTATTTTATTAATCCTAGTGAAACCCCCTATGTCAAATAATAACAACAACATTATCATTTCCTTACATGTTCTTATCTTATGAGTTACAATTAAATCATTATTTAATCAAATAATATTCAATATTATTATTTCTCAATGGACCATTAACTTGGTCCACCAATCCTCCACTATATTGATTGAACCATGAAAAATGATTATTTATTTTCTAAATAAATATCA
Source organism: Viscum album (assembly GCA_963277665.1). Lineage (NCBI taxonomy): Eukaryota > Viridiplantae > Streptophyta > Magnoliopsida > Santalales > Viscaceae > Viscum > Viscum album. The sequence goes on from OY728153.1 coordinate 913,694,191, forward strand.
CATCATTATATGAAAATAAATATAAAAATATTATATTCAATAAATAGAAAATAAATATTTATTTATTATTCCTCCCAAATTATATTCTCTCGAACAACTAGTGTCAAAATAGATATGATCATACATCAATGAATAATTATTTAACCACATCAAGGAATAATATTTATCCAACTTGTTAAATAATAATAAATATTTTATTTAACTGAAATATTGTATACACTTAGTGTGTGACTCTCTAGGCCTATTTCTTAGTGGAATTAGATAGGGCAGTCTAAAGTCGAATGTTAGAATCTAGAAACATGAAAAGACACCCAAATAGAAATATGTTAATACTGAAATGACATGTCACCTCATATGAATGCTTATCATGTAATATAATCTCATTGTCTTGATATTTCCAATTAAGCGGGTTTCATGCAAGTGACATCGGCCCATGTGCTTGATTTATCATTCTTTGACTTACTGGAAATTGAACTTTCCTATAGAACACAGTTTCCATGGATTTATTTAGGATATATCATTTACATCAAACGACCTAAGATATCAACTTCCATTATGGAATAGAAAGGAAAAATCATTCCTCTCATTATTCATTAATGCAATATTACATGTGACACACCCAATATATCCTAATTCGTTGTGAACATATGTCATCATGGTTTTCACCAATGCATATATGTTCATGAGTCATAATACCCATTAATAATAATATTAAAGTATAATGGCCAATACACAAGTCTGCAGATAGGAACATCCAATGACACATATAAATGCAGAGTTCCTACTGGCGGGTCTCGTTCTCATAATATCTTCCTGGACATTCCTTGGGGCATACACCATGAAAAGGTGGATCAAAGTCCTACGAGTCTACAACCATGATAGACTATATCATTTGTGTACCTTAAAATAATATCATCAAGCTATAGAACATATGTTCAAGAATAGTGTCATGGCACATCTGGGTTCTCCTCATAGCATGGATTCACTATGACCTTTTAGTGTGATAACTACTCTTAGGACATTATCACATACAATGTCATGCATAAGAACAATCATGATGTGATAAGAAGTTTATTAATATCCATCCAATGGATATATGTTTATCATAAATTAAAAATAATTTGGTTCTATGGAACTAACTCCAACACTAGGAACTTAGTATATCTATTTAGGTGATGAGTTATTTTCAATTGTTGTTCACTATGACTTAGTATGCTTTCATTATCTTCTACATGAGAGGATTTGGGGAGGATATTACTGAGTATAATTTTATTCTCTACCCAATTAGCTATAAAATGTTTTTTCATCAACAAGATCAAGTTTAATATCATGATTAATATTTAATAGCTCATGGTTTTTTAGGAGTTGTTTGGCCTTTATAGTCACTATCATGTTTACCTTTTTGGTAATTATAGTTTTCCATTTAAATTGTTTTAGTGATTTATAAAATTACATGTATTACCTTTGTATTATATTATATATATGATCAGGTATTGATTGGTTTATCCGTGTTATCTCTCTCTTCTTCATGTTTTCTTAGAGATAAATGCCTCCCATTGTATGCTTATTATACCCTCGGTGATAGTCACCAAACCGAGGCCCACTATAGGAAAAACTCGGGTAGTAACCATCTATCTTATCTCCCTCATCATGTAATATATGATTATCAATTCCAATAATAAAATTACACCCATTCTATCCAAACATAATAGGTTTCAGAAGGGCTAACCACAAAGAGTGTCAAATAGAGCATTTTCATGGATGATTAGTAACTATTATTATATTAAAACTCAATCAAAGGAAAATAGTTCCCCAAAAAATATATAGTTTCAAGCACAAAAGAATAAAGTGTATATATATTAGATTGGGAATCTATAGCTCATTCTGGATATTGATCCATGAATGATATGTCCTCTTAAGTTTTAACTAAGCGCCAATAAATTTCTAAAGACTCTTATAAATTAGGAAGTAAAATAAAGATCCCTGATTCTAAAAAATAATTTTAGGATATCTATACAACATTATAATTTCCATTACATAGATATTTACAATATGTTCTACTTCTATACTTTCATTTATTAGAAGGAAATGGTATGGCATGAATAATATATCAATGATCACCCATATTTCATTAATCCTTATAGGTGATCGATGAAAATAGATTACAAAGTCTATAGAAACATCATTCCACTTCTACATATTAATGGTAAGGGGTTATATTATTTAACATGATTCCATTGATCTAGTTTCACCTTTTTATAATTGATTAAATGACATAAAAACTTAAAAATTTGATTCCTCATCCCAAGACACCAATATCAAAGCTTGAAGTAATTAGACATATTGGTTGAACTTGGTTGGGAAACTAAACTAGAATGATGAAAATCTTATATTACCTCCATCCCGAATGATTGATAAAACACCAAAATCTTTATAAAATAAAGAGAACTGTCATAAATTTAATAATAATCACCAATGGTCTCCCCACTATTTAAAATTATTTTAATACATCAGAATAATAAAACTGACATTTGTTTCTTTTTAATTTGATCAACTAGAGAGGTGGCGACTTAAAAACTAAAAAAGAAAATTTAATCCATCAAATCATATAAATCTAAAGATAGTTTGGTGAATAAGTTAATCAAAATAAACTCTTACTTTAATTATTTTCATTTCTTTCATATGTAATTTCTTACTAAGACCATCAATGATTATATAATATTTTCTTAGAGTGCAAGCTAGATTGAAGTCGACAGTATGATGATACTATATCCATCACATTTACATGGAATTTTAGTATTTTTTGGAGAAAATATAAATAAAACTATCATCATTTATATATATTACTGCTCAAATTTTTGAAAACAATAATTCAACTTGGAATTTGAAGATATTGGAAAATTTTCAAAGTGGGGAAGGAACCATCTGGGTTCCTAGATCATCATTCACCCAACTCTTAATGGTGGTCTCATGCCCTATCTTCTCGGTGCGCATTAACCATATCCTCTTTATCACTATGACACCCCACATGCCTATCCATTCTATTATCCATGCCACACATCCTTCTTGAAGGAGCTGGGTGATTTGAGGTGATGATTGACATATTTTGGGTTCTTATATCTTTTTTAATATATAAATAACAAAAAACCTATAATTTCAACAAAAAATGTATGCAAGTGTAAAATGAGCATGAAGAAAACTCACCAACAACACCCAAGCATGATAAATCTGTGACCATATCCTCCAGGATCCCCTTTATGTGAATTTTGACTTAAAAGAAACGGGAAAAGAAAAAAGGGTATGAAATATTCATCTTTTAATGAGTATGACCATCCAAATACAACTTCACCATGGTTATCACCATGACTAGTGTGAAGGAAACACATTCAAAGGTTCCCCAAATTGACCAGGGAATGCTATCTAGTTACCTAATCTCTCCCAAAGGGAAAGATCATGGTTCATTATGAAGGGTATGTTCTTAAATATTAGAGTCCACCTAAATAAGTTCCCATTTTATTAGGAATCTAGTGTATAAGGGAATTCGATCCGGAAAACATACTTCACCTGGTTCTTTGGTCATCCCAGGTGTACACATGCTTGGGTATTCTTTTAGGGGGCATGCCTAGCTTTAAGTATCCAGCCATCTAAGCACTAATTCACTTTGGTCTCTAAGTAATAAGTGTATTCCACCCCAATACCTCCTTTACCAGAAAACCACATACTAGGACCTATCAAATGGGTTTCTCCTGGGTTATACAGCTGATCTCCCCATTATCCAAAGTTACCAACCTAGGTTATCATTTTCCTTGGTCACTTACCTGACCACCCTATCCACTAGGTCACCTACCTGAGAATCCCATTTTCCATGGCCACCAACCCATGTGTCCCATTATCCAAGGTCACCTATCAATGTTCTTGTATATCCAGGACTCCTCCACAACCTCTTGAAATTGATGGCTGAGTTAGGCATATCAGAGTTCTCCTCTTCAATCTTGTATTCCTTTCATAATAGAGATAAATAACACTATGAGAAAGGCTCCATAATTTTTCTCCCTAAATGAATAGACATGCAGGGTTTCAATAACCATGTATTTATTTGTTAATGATGGTATTATTAATAAGGCCACTACAGAAAATCCCATTGCTCAATATGCTTGTCCAGGTTTCTAAATCTAGCTTATATGGCCTTCGAGCATCCAATCAGGCTTTTTTTATCCACTCAATAAGTCTTAGATGCATATTTGGAAATCCTATTCAGTAAAACCCCAATTATTGCTCAATAAAACATTACCCCTATGTATAGTCATTTCTTTATGTCTAGATATCAATATAAAAAGAGTAAATATGCATATTTGGTTCTCTTATTTGGTATACACCCTAACCTTCCTCATTTATCCATATCCCGTAAAGGTATAATCTCCCCTCCTTATCTAGTTAACAAATGAAAGGGGGTAGATGTGCATATATAGGATACAAAATTGGTGTAATCCCCAAAACCTACCTTCAGCTAAGTCATATGACAAGTTAAACCAGAACAAGTTATCCATTCATAAGTTTGAAATTATCCATTTCTAGGAACCTTTATCCTTGTAGTCCTAGCTACATAAAATTAAAATTAATAATGTATAGTTTATTCTATATAGTTTGGAACTACTCTAAAGAGATCCCAACCACATGACCATAAAAGGAACGCTAATTGGTCATGGTTACAATACCTTAAAAAGAAGCACTATGGTCTTTGTCACACAATATTAAAAGGTTTTATGTGTCACATTAAGAAGTAATAGACTACATGGGTTATGATTCCATTTATAGGGATACATAGGACACCCCCACATGAGACAAATCCCTGCAATCATGACCACCTCCCTATGCGGTGGTAAATTCTAGAGTTCCTATTTGGGAGGATTTAAACCATAGTATAATTAACTAGAATGTGATATATAGAGAATATATGATACATATATATGATTACATCGATGCATGGTAATAATTGATCACTATTATTTCTAAGTTAACCCATATTTTTACAGAGAAGTGTTTCAAAAGTTTACCTTAAATCTATAATAATGTCTCATACAAGGAAATAAGATCTATTAAGGGATGATTCACCACCCATTTTCTCAACCAAAACAAAATATAATTTCTTAATATTATATCCTAGGGACAACTTGTATTTGGAATGTAGGTCTCCATCGACTCAAAATGTAAAATCAGGAAGGGTAAGCTGGAAAAAAATTAGGAATATAACATGGAATCCTTTACCCATGAAAGATATTGATTAGACATAAAAGTTTTGTTTTGATTCTACATGGATGAGTTTCTTATTTATGATTTTCTCTACATTAGTATATCCAAAAATATAAAAATTGAATCATCGAATGAAATATCACGTGCTAGGTTTCTTGGCCAGACTAGTAGTAACCATTGAACACCTTAGTCTTCTTCACACCATTAACTAATGTGCCAAAAATATTCATTAACTATAGTAATGGCTATATCCCTAGAGTCCATACATATAATTTTAATAACCTAGATCCTCTAGAACTAGTTTATGGACACCCTAGTATAGTATTAATGGATCAATATCTCTATCCTAACCATGTAAGGCGGATAAAAAATATTTTCGGGGATGAATCCCCATAGGCTAACCTATCAACAATGAGAAATGATCAAGTAAGAGGACCCTATGGAAACATCCAACCATTTAGAGAGCCTTTCCTCATAGTGCCACAATACTTAAATTTCATACCTTAGGAAGGTTAAGAAATATGTCTACCGTATACCCACCACTACATGATGGTTTCTTAGGATAGATCCTACTAGCCATCACCATCACTAGTGTTGCACGAACCTATCCCCTCAGAAATATCCTAAGAAGATCACCTTAGAGATTAAATCTGATTTTTTTTGAACTAAGGAACCGAGGAGGAGGCCCCATCAAAGGAGGATGTCTGTATCAACTCATGTTCAAGCTTATGTGTCTATTCTTCTCAACACCCGAGAAATTTTTCAACATATTATTATGAAATCTCAGGATTATGATCAAATCCATGTTTCCATAACCACTTCAAAATTTCATTGGAATAATCTAGTGGAAGCTATAGTGCATTCCCATATCCCTCTTTTTATTAACTCATGAAGAGTTCAGGAAAATATTCCTTTATAATCTCAAAAGTTGGCTCATATCCCTGATACTACCAATGGAGTCCATCAATATATCCTAATAGTAATTGAGTAGGAACCTAGGAGGTATCCTACTCGTGAGTGATGTTCCCCACATATTGTAATTTGAATTATGATCAAGGATGCAAACCCAACCACCTATAAAAGAAAATCTAGAAGGATTTATCACAAAGTAAAGTCTATAGCCTAGGAGAAAAAATCATTCCCTAGGGAAATTGACATCCATGATCCTCATCAACATATCTTGAGAGTTTTTTGAGGATCTGAGAGATTTTCATCAATATTAGAAGGAATATATGGATATATAATTCCTCTACATGGTTGTATGATAAAAAAATCTATAGTTCCTCCCTAAAGAACCCACCATATAATTTTTCCTTACAATTATGTAATGACCAGTCTTGATGTTCATCCTGATAATGTTAGTTGAAAAGGTCCTCCTTAAAGCCTGAAGATCAACAGGAAATAAGGTCCTTCCTATTATAACTCATTGAAAATCAATGATCATATATATCCTTCCCATGGATTCCAAGCCAATAAATATTGATGTCCTCCATAGATCATACATTGTAGATGTTCTTTCTATGATAAAACATATAACTTAGATGAAGGTTTTCCCTATGAAGGAAACCAATGAAATAATAATCCTGGAGGTCATCCCCATTGAATCCAAGATAATGACTCTAGAGGTACTATTAAAATTATATGTTATATAGGTCCTCCCTATTAATTAATATTAAGTTAGAATAAAGTTATTCCCCATGATAGATAATCAGAAACCAACCATGGTGGTCCTCCCCATGGTTATAAATTTGAATGCTCTCCTTATAACTATATATCTTTTCATCACAAAGGACCTACTTATGTAAAATATATTATAAAGTTTCACTTATAAAAATTTAGACTCAATAAAACTATGTCTACCTATATCGGGTTTCTCATCATCGCTCAGTGATGTCTCTCCCCAATAAAAACATATCCCATGATGATTATCATTATTCACGCCTCCCTTAGATTTTTTACCCTATAATTCCACTAACAATGTTCCAAATTATTCTTCTACTATTGAAGAATTAATAGGAAAATTACCATTATGATCAGATCTGGTATATTAAACCTTTGTAGAGGACAAAAAGGACTCCATGGTCATGATGACTGAACTAGCCAATGATTTAATACAAGTTATGTTATATCCCATAACAACTCCTCAGTATGGAATTCTAAATGCACTGAAAGAGGAATGCATACCATAATTTCATCAAAAATTTTGGGTGACTCTTTATAATCTCAATACAAAATACCCATCTTATGAGGAGTACACTAATCATATCAAGGTGAAAAATGATATTTTCTACCATGTTGATTCAGCTACCCTTTTAGTAGTTTGGAACACTAATTTATAGAAAAGTCATGATTTTATACAGCATTAGTGGCTTAGAAGTATGTAGGAATTCAATAATATAATCATCAAAACCCCACCTGATGTTCATATCAGAGGGTGGGGTGAATATAACTATTTTATTTTCACCCCCCTCACCAGCTAATATGGTTCATTGGGGAAATCAGATTATAATTCAATCACTTCGTGTTAATTCTTAGGCCATGGGCTTGCATACAATAGTTGGCATGTTCAATGAAGACCAACCATTATTAAAATAAAAAAATAGTATATGCAGAGAGAGTGATACATTGGGAGTTCCCTATATTATGTTACCATGAAGGTGACATAGTCCTTCTATTTAAGTAGATTGAATCCTAAAATTGTAGAGAAACCCCTAACATCAACTAGTTATAACCCTAAAAATTCCCCAAATATTTTTCATGTTAAGATAGAAGACCTAAAAGCTAAGAAGGTCATATTATAATGTTCATTAGTTGCATAATGGGAGAATCATGAGCCTGAAGGTATATATTAATTTTTATGAATAACACCACTATTAAAATCAGAAAATCTATAGCGGGGAAAGGTCATGATGGTGACAAATAAAAAACCACCCCAATAAACAAGGATGATGAAATTATTACCTCCAACCTCATCCAAGGATATTGGTCTTTTATATACTCGGAGGAAATTCATAGGAAGAACCCTAATGTTTTTTTCAATTTCATGATTCATAATATTAATCTTGAGTTCATTCATTGAATAAAATTGGTGATTCCCAAAGGATCACCTTCTATAAACCTCTTCCTAGGGAGCACCTTGGAGAAAAGATAAAACCTCACAAATTCCACAAGTCAAAATGGTCCAATAAAAAATCATATATCAATGAGGATTATAATATGTCACTTGATAGATATTCAAAGGATTGAGAATACACTTACTAATATAATGAAAATTTGGATATGATTCTTACTACATGATTCATGTGAGTTTATGTTGTTAACATAAACCCCACATTTGGAATGGATAAATACAAGGATATAGAAAAATGTGATAAAGAAATATCTATTTAAAACATAGTATACACAAAAACACATGAAGAGAGAGTGCATACCCAACATAAGAGGTATATTATTGACTTAAGAGTTCCTCCAAACATTTATCTACCACCAATTTACTAAGTTTTAGCTAAATATAAATGGAAATTCTTGGATATATCCATAACTCCCACAACATCGAAATAAACCATGCTTCTATTTATTGAGGAGAAGATTTACCAATATGAATTTTTTTTTCAAAAGACCAGATGAATCAATTATGAATTTATTAATGAGAATATACATATTAAGTGAAAGTCTCAATTAAATAATAATATCAATCCTTTAGTAAACCCAATTTAAAAAAGGAACTACTTGATCAATGAAAGTAAAGTCTATTAAATCAACCAACTAGGTTCTTGAAAACCTGGGTTACTAAACCACATAAACTGGGGTCTATTAATAATTTCCTACTTTAAGCAAGAAACTACAACCATTTTATGAAAAATAATCTTGGAAAACTTAGGATAGATATCAAAAATGTGCATAGGTGATCCAATCATATAAGTATTTTCCCACTACCAATACTCGAGCATTGAATAAACTAACAGTTTGACTAGAAATAATTAACTCAATCAAGTCACTTACTACTAGAAATATAATTATGGAAGGGTGATTCATTCTAGTGTATACAAAGAGAAACCCATACACTGAGTGGGAAAATTCGAATCCTCCTCTACCAGATTTTTGGAATCCCACTTTCTTGATATTAAATAGTATAAGAGATCCATAAAAAAATCTCATATAGATGCATCCCCATTTTGGGTACTCCGAAGAAACATAAGTGAATCTGAGGTGCTTCATACAAACCATAGAACGACATCATTTATTAAGTATTGAAACCTAATATCTGGGTATTGTTTAAATTGGTAATATATTTAGTAGTATAGCCTTTACCAATTCATCACTATACTAAAGAAGAATATTGTTCATGACCTCTCAAATTATAAAAAATTTGAAAATTTGAAATTCCAAAGCTTTATGACTCGGTGGAAAGGTTTAAACTGTTCAATAAATATATAGATACCCTGGTATAGCTTATTGGATATATGAAAATAAAATCATTATGATGTGTGTTAAACACAACTAATTACCTTTATGTACCTTGGTGGTTTCTAAGAGTTTTCATCCATAAATCATTACCTAGAGGATTCCATTTATTCTAAAAAATCCTAGCCTTAGATGATTCCATCAATATAAGGGATGATACTTGGAAAATAATTGATTGTGATCTTTATGATAAAACCATAATCGATTTCAGCTTAGACTCCCAAGCCTTCTTGATATCATGTGGTGTATCCTTCTAAAAATTGACCGAGAAAACCCATAAGAATGAAAATAAGAATTATTATCATTTAAACATTAAGGAATATAAGAATAATTTTTATTCCATATAAAAAAGAAAAAGTATTTGAATTTCTAATCACTATCCTAGAGAAAAAATTGGTTAAGTTATTGGAGATCAAATGAAGTTGGGTTGAATGATAAAATTTATTAATTAACCTTTATCCAAATTCTAAGGAATGATATCAAAGAATGTTTAATATTCATGGTTACTATACAAAATAAAATTTTACTTGGGTTAGAGAAGTTCAGTAAAACACTGATGTATGTGACTTGTGTCTCTTCCACTCCACCGGAAGAGGAAAAAACTGGTAGAAAGTCCCAAAAAAGGGGCACTGAGGATCATCAATTAGATGACTGTTAAATTAGTCATCCAGGAAAATACAGTAACCAGGCTCATATGAATAAAAAATCCATGACCCTAATTCCAAATATGATACCATAAGAAATATTCTCATAATCAAAACCATCCAATTGCAGTCATAATGAAAGAAACTGTGTTGAAACCTCTTGAGTATGATATTGTATTTGTTTTTAGTACTTGTTATGAAATCTTTTATACTAATGGGTGTGAAATTATTGATGATAGTGACCATTAGTTTCATTAAAAGATCTCTATTTTTAACTTTGATATCAAACCACCAGTTCATCACTTGTTCATGAATGTTTTGATGTGGTTTAAAGATTTATTTGAACTATTGAAGATGGATAAATATGGTTTATGTATCATATAATTTTATTTATGGAATCATTCTATAAATTATGAGTTAAAATCAATACCTCTATAAAGGTTACCAGAATATAAAATGAATTGTGTAAGATTAATTAGTCACATGCATCAGGGTCATCTCTATATTACACTTGATATAAAAATGTAACTCTAGATTTTTTCCTGCTATGTAAGAGCCATCTAAAAATTGTGTAAAGGTTACCTTAAAGATAAAATACTGTATAAAGGTTACTACGACGATCCATAACTATATAATGGTTCCTTATAAAGTTATGTAATGGTCACCCAAAAAAGTATAAAGGTTATTTCTAATATACTTATTTTTAATTCAAAAGTACATAAATATCATTCCATGTAGAATTTAAAATTACTAAAAATGATCATATAGAAGATATCCAAGTTATCTAAGGATCCATTTACAAGTCAAATGAGGATCCTTGAATGAGTGATCCCATATACGTATGACTGAAAATTAATTTTTTTTAACATAAGTCCCCTTTTAATGGATGAGCATGAACGAAACATGAATTCAACAACTAAAGACATCAAACCATTATCTAACTATCCAGAAGAAAAAAACACCAAATCAAAAAACAATGAAATCCCCTCACAACATAAATAAAATTAATACATGTATCCACCATTCCAACACTATACAAAACACTATCTCATACAAAGACAGGATGGTACCAATGGCCAAGTCCACACCCTCTCAAACATACAAAACTAAAATGAATAATTCTGGTGAAAACTTGTAGCTTTAATCCTCATCTAGGGAAGTCTTTTAAGATAATCAAGAATCATGTACCATTGAACCGAGACTGTAGGACAAACAGAAACACTTCATACCATCACAACATGCACCACATTCCCAAATTGCAACCAGGAACCATACAGAAAATCAAAAAACCTCCACAGACTAGTCTATTCTACTCCTCCACTTTTAGAAACTCAAACTCAACAACACCATTCAACAACAAATAAGAAAACATCATCCTCAAATAGAAATCAAACCAAATATAACCAGCATAGAAGAAATCCACCTGGTGACGTCAACCCATCGAAAAACCAAAACAAAAAAATGTAGATGAGGAACAAGAATCACAAACCAACACTAGATTGAGGGCCTACCAAATCTCACTGGAAGAATACCTCATCGAAATACAGAGCTGCTGATCCCACCACCACCTTCAAACCCACACAATGAGACCAGATCTCTCAACACACTCACAACCAACCCAAAAAGTGACGAAAACCCCCAGGCCATGACATCTGAAGATTAAACTATGGACCGTCACTATGACACCAATAATCCCTAGCCAGCTCGAAGTATAGTGTGAGAAAAGTTAGTAAACAATGGGGGTTTCTGAGAGTAACATACTCACAAGTCACCACAACTATAAGATAAGAATTAAAGAACATGAAAAGAATAATACAGATCTAGGACATCACTGATATCACCTAATAGTTATGATGTTGAGTCTATAGGATGAAACATTGGGGGAATTAATATACTATGAATTATAGAGATTATGTTCACTTTGTTTTGGAGAATATATGAGAAAATAAAAAGAATAAATAATTTTTTGGTTCAATAATTACTTTATATAGGTGTAGACAAATTATGAGTGTCAAGAACCATTGTATAAGGTTATTATGAGAAGAAGAAGAAAATTTAATGTTGTTGAGTCCATTAGATCACATGGTCTCTATTGGTGCTCTATCTTCAGAGATCTGTTGTTGTTTCTTTTCAATAAGAAACTATTTATACATCAATTTTTTGTTCCTATATCTTATAATATGTAAAATATAAAATCCTTTCCATTAGTTATCTTGAAAAAATAACTATGTGTGAGTGGGATAAAAACCAACACACATTAGGGAAAAAGTCATCCTTAGAGAGGAAAACCTCATTAATAAATGTATTAGCCTTCAAATTTCTATTCAATATTAACTTTTTATGGTATTCATACTAAATAATTAGAAATGAATAATGATTTTTGAAAAAGAATATTAAGCACTGATTCACCACCCTCATAGTGATTACCATTACCAATTTTATCCCTTTGTATTAATATTGGCGCTAAAAATTACCTTGAAGATCACTTGTTGGTATGATATAAAACCCCACAACTCATTTAATCAAAAAAGGGTTACAACCTTCGATGGAAAATGTTTGAACATATAGAAGGAGAGAATAGTGCCGTATTATTTATCTCTAGGATGGGATGTTCTTGATAAGGCTTCATAAGGCTTCACAACACCAAAGGATATTCATGTGTCATCTACATATAACAAGAATAATTTTGAAGATGATAGAAGAGTCATGAATTTTATGTTTTCTTCATCATCTGTGAATGATTTGACTATGTCTATTGGATGAAAAACTAACAATGAAATACTGAAAAAATGTTATAGCATCTATAAAGGGAACAAAATGGCGAAGTAAGGAAAACTGTATTTATAGACCAAAATTAAAAGATATAAGAATACTGAAAGATGAATATTATTTTAGTTTATTACAAGATTTATTGTTATAATAAGTTCTTTTATAGTTTTTAGAGAAAAAAATGATGATCCCGTTATGATTAAGAAGCTTATGTGAATACTTCTGAAAAAAATTGATGCATAAGTCCTAGATTTGGGATTTTTTTTTGAGGAATTCACTATTGATGACAAGTATAATAATATCCGTATTTATGAAATGAGAAGAGGAAATATAATTAAAATAAATGAAAATAAGGAGAATGAAATTCATTTCAAACATCTCAATGTGTTGAAAATTTAAGATGAATAAATTGGTTTAGTTGAAGTAGAAAATATGTATGACTATACCGATACACTTTCTACCATGTTAATAAAATTCACTAGAGGAAGATGTGGTTAGTATTATGTTAAATTAACTATTAAATGATTTAACTTTGGAAAATATTTTCATTTATCTACAAGCAATTCAACCATGCTTCCAATTTTCATGGACCACTACTAGTAGCACATGTGTCACCCCAACCATCAGGCTTGTGAAATTAACTTAATAACATAACCTACATCTTTTTGAGTGGTAATCTAGAGTGATTAGAACTATACCCCATGAAATATTACCCCCTACTGAATTTCTAAATCAAATCAACAAAAAATCCATGAATATGCCATCTAGAAAGATGTACCTTATGGAATTTTCTTATAAGATCTTGGCAATGGCATTAATATATATAAATACTAGGTTTTTCCTTCACTAAGAATGAAACAAGTGTTCCATATTAGAAATGATTCTAAAATGGCAAGGTCTATTAAGTTATTGGAGATATGATATTAGTAGGTGCATAATGAGTGAATGTATGGTAAAAATAAAAAAGATAAAATAAGAAAATTTGGATCGCCCCAATATACTAGAATAATCAAAACCACTGCCAACACTATATAGAAGAAACAAAATATTAGTAAACCAAGAAAAATTATTGAAAATTGGAATATAAAACCTTGAGAGGAATTGAGTTGAATAATTAATTAAGGACAACAGAGGTATTTATAGGAGGTAATGTGACCATTAAAATAGTAATGTGACTATTGGAATAATAACCTGACCATTGAGAATAATAACCTCACCGTTGTGAATAATAATCTGACCATTGGAATAATAATTTTACCTCAAAATATTAAATCATTTTATAAATAATATATACCATGATTAATTTATATAAATATAAATATTATAATTCCAAAAAAACAATTAAATATCCTATTTTAAAAACACTCAAATAAAATATAAGAACATATTTAAGAAATTATATTTAAATATATTTTGTAAAAGCATTAATTTTTATATTAAAAAATAAAATTACTTATGTTAGAAATTTTTTTTTATAAAATTAATATCATTTTTAAAATAATAATGTTGATATTGACCATGAGTGATTTTTTTGGTAATTTTTTAATATACTTCAATTTTCACGTGAATGGTAAAAATAATGTTTTATGCATAACTGATGTATTCCAAATTACATCATTCATGATGTAACAATGACACAATCCTTTCCAAAACATGAGGTTTTTCCATGATATATTTTATTTCATAAATGATTCTTTAAAATAAAATAAACTTAATTTTAATATCTAAAAATTACTTTCCAAAACCTAAAGTCAAAAGTGATTCTTTAAAATATAAGCTTATCTTTTTTTCACATTCCTTTTTAATAAACTAATGAATTAGAATTATAAAGGGGATTTGAAGGCCTAAACATATTATATTATATTGATATATTATCTATAAAGTTAATAATTCATTATTACATTTTTTACATTTGATGTAATATTTTATTGAATATTTTATTGTAAAAATACCTCTCTCTTAAAGTATAAATAACTCATCTCCCTCCCCTTGGAAAATAAATCATACCTCTCATAAAAAAGGTAATACTATAAAAAAATTCTCCCTATAAATCACCTTATTATACCTTGGTAAATTGTAGTGTAAAAAAACTCCAAACATCAATGGATCTGTAGTGTCATACAAGAGAAGCTAAACCGATGATTAAGTAAGTTTTGATCAACTCTTCTTTTTTATTTATTTATTCTTATGCTCTTTCTTTTTTCATCGCCCCTTTAACAAAAAATCATATAAGATTTATTATTAAGTAATTAAATATTATATTAATTATGTTAAACTACTTTAAGTATCATATATACTTGATATATAAATTTCAAAATTCTATTTCCCATTATCTCGACAGTGTCCCACCAAATCTTGGTTAACCACATACGAGGACATTTCCATGTCAACACATATGACCATAATCATGGATTGATATTATATAAAATGTATAATATATTAAATTATATATATATATTATATGGTTCTGTAATAAATTATAATAATTTATAAATTACATTAAACAAAGCAACAAAATCAAAGAAAAAATGGGTAATTTTTAAGTTAAGCGTGACATAAAAATTACTACCCTATAACCAAGAAAATTAATAAATATAATAAAATTAATATAATTGATAAATATTTGAAAAAATTACAATAATTCACTTCTAGATCAAGGTCTTAATAAATATATGTTTATTATTCAGGAAGCACAAACATGAAAAAATAAAGTGATAATAAAGTTAAGGGGATTCTCGAACCCAACTCATTTTATTTGGGTAATCACTATTTTACAACATATTTTGTATTGATAATACTTTAATATTCCCTAAATATAATTTCATTATTATTAAATTTTTTTTGGGATATACATGTTTCCAACTCGATTTTATGACAAATACAAATATTTTGAAAAAGAAATATTCTTTCCGAAACACATCTTTGAATTCTATTTATTTGTTTCTTATCTTCTTAATAATGGTGATTATTATACCAAATATGTTTTTAATTTTTCCATTTGAGAACCCCAAGTTTATTCATGAAACCATAATTGATGAAAATATTTTTGTAACCCATCTCTTTTCATGGATTAATTATTGACTAGGATTGTAATACGTTTCATGTGGAATTCATGATTATGTAAATATCATGATGTGATGGGTGGGCCAAAAGTTATATAGCCCTCCCTTGCATTGGGTAATGTGATGTATTTCATATGATGATTTTTATCATATGTGAACATGATGATAAATTATTTCACAAATATTAAGTTATGACTATGCACATATGTTATGCGTAAACATGCTTCTATCTTTGTTCAGGAATATGTATGCTATTTGACCACTATGACATGATGTTTTGTTTTTATACATTTTAAAATTCCATTCCTTTATCACATGTTTACCTCATTATATAGACGATGATCTTATGTTTATGATATGATGATTATGATTATACTCAACCATGTTATATTAGTTCTTGTCATTTATTCATCATCTTACTAGGCTTTTACATCACACCTTTTTTTGATGTATATCCCGAGGTGATTAAATGAAATAAGAATAATATGATCTTAGAAAGGATAAAGAAGATGGATTTTTAATAATGATTATGTTTTTTCATGTAGAAAGTGATTTATGGTAATAATTTTTCCCAAGACACTAAACCTTTGGATAATGGATTATAACAATCATATGTTGTTTGTCTTAAAAATGATGGAATTATCATGTGACTTGTCTCAATAGTTGGAATTAAATCATAATTTAATTAATTTTTTAATTATAATTATAAATCATCTATGAAAACCATAAGTATAAGTCTATGTTTTGGTAAAACATCCTAGAAGATAAATTTTATAAATTGATATAAATATATATCCCATAAGATATTCCTTTAAATTTAATTTTGAAAAATAATAAATTATTTATTCATGATTTGTTGACTTATATTTTTTTCAAACATTTTACATTTAAGAAAATAGTGGGAACCAAGATAAACTAGTCCAAAAACTGATGTTATGGATAATGTAATTATTTCAATAATGACATGCCCAATTCCATGGGAAGTAGACTTCAAAACATTATAGAAATGCTTACCAAGATATCTCAGGATATAAACAATATCTTGAACAACATGGAACATCTATCTTCAACTAAGAAAGATAAACTACCCAATGATTACTTTATGTGGAAATGACCACTGACATTTAGTGGATCTTCTGATCCACTTGTCACAGAACAATGGGTTAACTCAATAGAGAAGATACTTTCTGTGCTTCACTGTTATGAGAAACATAAAGTGACTTTGGATGTTTATCATTTATATATACAATTAGATTAATGGTGGGTATTGATAAAGAACACCAAGCCAAAGGATGAAATTGAATGGATAGAGTGGGAATAATTTAAGAATTTTTTTACCAAGTATTTCCCTCAAACTCTTTAAATGAAGATGGAGAGTGAATTCATTGTGCTGAAGAAAAAGGAAGGTGAATATTTCATGGATTACGAGGAAAATTCACAAGTATTAAAAGATACTCCTAGGGGGTTTTTATGAATAATGATATAAAAATATATATATTATTTAGTTTTTTAGAAACACACCATCAAAATTCTATAACTAAGTGAGACTTTGGGAGTTATAAAGAAGTGGTTTGATGTTATCTCAAAGAAGATATATAGTTGGGATAATAGTAAAATTTTTATGAAGATAAGAAGATAAGGATGATGTTTCATGATGGTGGGTCAAATGAAAAAGGATGAATGAATATACAACTACTCAAATTTAAAAAATATGGAAAGAAACATCCTGTAAATTACCTCAAAAGAACATCGAAATGCTTTAAGTTTGGGGGAGAAGGCCGAAAAGCTCATGAGTGCTGAAGAGACATGAAGAAACCAGAAAAAATGATTGAGGAAAGGAATGAACCTCATAATTCACCACACATTTTTCAATTTTTCAATTATAGAGATCGATTTCACTATGAAAGTCAGTGCACTAATTCCTTGAGTCCTTGAGGGTAATTAGTATTAACAACCACCAAAGGAAAAAGAGAAAGGAAAAGTTTCCACCATCTATACTACTGAAGTGGAGCATGAACCTAAAGTAGAATAAGGTACACTTCATATTCACTCAAAAATGGAAAATTTTTTATTTTCTTTTTTTCTATACATTCATTTATATCTAGAAATTTCACTAGAACTATTGAATCGAAGCCCCGATACTTTTAAAGAAGATATATATATATAAACACATTGTGGTTCAATCATTACAACCCAAGTGTTGGAATCTTATACTATAAGTGTATTTGGGTAGATTCTTCTAGTGAATCTCGTAATACTTCCTTTGGTGTAATTTTATGATATATTGGGCATGAATTAGCTCGAATTATATTGAAAAAACATCAGCTATCAAGAAAAGGAAAATGTATTTTCATGTTCTGAACCATCCAATGATCCTTTAAAAATATAAATAATATCATGAATCTCCTTTAGAAAATCCCTCAATGGTGTGGGTGTTTTTTCCCTATGAATAAGAATATCTTTACCAAATGGTTGAGTCAAAGGAAGGTATTAACCTGGAGGAAATTACCATTATTAGGGAATACAATGATTTATTTTTAGACGAGTTACCCTGAATTATCCTAGACCGTGAGGTAGAGTTCTCAATAGAACTTATACCAAGGGACACTAATTTCTTCAAATACACCAATATGATAGACCTGATCATACTAGAAGAGTTACATAAGTAGATGCAAGAGAATTTTGACAAAGGGTTTATATGCCATAGTGCATCACCTTAGGGTGAACCATTGCTCTTTATCAGGAATAAGGATGAATCAATATAGATATATATTTATTATCAATATCTTAACAAGATAACCATAAAGAACAAGTATCCTCTACCAAGGATTTATGGATTTTTCAATAAACTATGATGATCTTAGTAGATCTCAAAAATGGATCTTCATTCTGGATATTATCAACTGAATGTTAAAAAGGAATATATTCAAAAGACTGATTTTCATACAAGGTATGAGAACTATGAGTTCATAGTCATTATTATTAGACTTACTAATACCCCTAAAATATTCATTCATTTTATGAATAGAGTGTTTAGAGAATACCTCGAATTATTTTTGGCAGTTTTTATTGATGGAATTATCATTTACTCCATGATAATGGAGGAATATGATGATCATATAAGGATTATTCTAGTGAACTTAAGGAATTATAATGTGTATACTAAGTTCATTTATTGTGAATTTTGGATACAATAAGTCACATTCTTATGAAACATGATCAGAATTCAGTGAATTTATTGTGGACCCTGCAAAGACAAATGCAATTGGATAATGACTCATACCCACATGTGTTACATAAATCCTTAGTTTTCTTGGATTAGATTGGTACTTCTAATGTTTTGTGAGAAATTTATCATGCTTTTCTATCATTCTAACTAAGTTAACCCAAAAATGGGTAAAGTATTTATGGATGGAAGAATGTGAGAAAAGATTTAAGGAACTCAACAAGAGGACAATCACTACACTTATACTGATACTACTGAGATGTGGAGAAAGTTTTGTGATATACAGTGGTTCTTCGATGAATGTCTTGGGTTCTACACTCATGAAAAATGATAAATTTATAGTCTATGCCTCATTAAAGTTGGTGATCCAAGAGAAGAACTAATTGATGCATGATCTAGAGTTATCAACTATAGTCTTCACTTTAAATATTTTGTGGCACTATGTATATGATGAGAAGAGTGGAATATATACTAATAATAAGAGTCAAAAGTATATATTCACATAGAAGGAGCTCAACATTCATCAAAGAAGATGGTTAGAGCTAATCAAGGGCTAAAATTTCTCTATTCATTACCATTCATAAAAGTTAAACAATGTAGATGATGATCTTAGTAGAAAATAACCTACTAATTTATCCATGATGAAAATTATGAAAGACAATATTGTCATTAATATACAAAGGATGGATCTTGAATTAATAATGTTAGAAAATACATCCTACCTTTCCAAAATGATTCCCCTACCATCCATCCATGAGAAGATCAAGGAGGAAAAAAGGGATGATCTGGAGCTACAAAATAAGGTGAAAGAACTAATAAAAAGGAAGCTACATGAGTTCCACATTGATGATGATGGTTTGATTTGGTTGGGAATAGGGATTTATATTCCTGCATCACCTGAGATACAAGAGATATTGGATAATGAACATAGCCCAACTTTCTCTATCCATCCTATATGTACCAATATATATCATGATATTTGAGATCACTTATGGTGGGACAAAATGAATAAGGATATTTTAGAGTATATATCATGTTGTTTAGTATTTAATAAAAGTTAAATAAAAGTGGCAGAAGTCCAATTGGATGATGACACCATTTCTTATACCCATGTGTAAATGGGAGAATATCACCATGTATTTTTTAATTGTTCTCCTAAATAAGTCCAACAAAAATAATGTTATATGGGGTGTGTTGGATAAATTCCCCAAGACTGACCACTTATTTGATATTCAGAAAGATTTATTGCTTGATAAACTTTCAAAGATATATGTGAAGGAAGTGGTGAGGTTGTATGGGGTTCCACTTTTGATCGTATCTTATTGGAATCCAAGTTTCACCTATATATTCTGGATAAGTCTTCAAAATTATTTGCATATAGAATTTAATTTTAGAATGAACCATCACCCCCAAATTGATAGAGAATATAAAAGATCTATCCATATGCTCAAAGACTTATTAAGATCCTCCTCAATGGAACTTAAATGTGTATGGGATCAACATATCCCATTGGTTGAGTTATTATATAATAATAACTTAAACTAAAATATTGAAATGACTCTATATGAAGCTCTATATGGGAAGTGATTTAGAACTCTAACTTATTAGGATGACGTTGGAAAACAAAAGAAACTTAGACCTGATCTTATGTACGAGATGACAGAGAAGGTTTAATCCGTCCAAAAACATATAAAAGCTAATCAATGCTTACAAAAGAGCTATGATGAAAATCATTAAAGGGACTTGGATTTAGATGTCAGAGACACATTTTTTTCATTGAATATCACTATTGAAGAGATTCATGTAGTTTAGAAAGAATGGGGAGATTAGTACTAGGTACCATGGCCACTTTGAGATCCTTGATTGCATAGGAGCAGTGGATTATCTGATTTCAGTTCCACTAAGTATGGATCATGTTCATGACGTTTACATGTATCACTTTTAAGGAAGTACATACCAAATCCCTCACATGTATTGAATCCAAAGTTCATACAAATGGAGAATGAAATCTTATATGAAGAGCATCCGGTGAAGATCTTGGACCATAGAAAAATATTTCTACCAAACAAGACAACTCAACTTTTCAAAGTGTTATAGAGGAACAATAAGTATGAACATGAGTCATGGGAACAATATGAAATAATGTAACAGAAGTACCCTAATCTATTCTCAATTGAGAATACAAGTTGAATTTTTAGGGAAATAATTTTCTAAAGGGGTGAATAATGTAATGACCTATTGATTATTAGTAATATTTTCCCCCAAATAAATGTGTATTTTATTATATTATATAATTTTATACACATTAATAATATAGAAAAACCCAAAAAAACTTTATTTAATTAATAATTACTATTACATTAATCATAAATGAAACTAACTAAAATTGAAAACATTAAAACTAGAAAATAAATATAAAATAGAAAAGATAATATTGGAAAGAATGGATTACCCTAGTCAACTAGAATCATCCCACCCCCTTCCAATACCATAGAGAAGAAGAAAATTAGTAAACAAAGAAACGTTATAGAAAATGGAAATATAGAACCTTGAGAGGAATTGAGTTGAATAATGATTGAATGAAATTAGAGATATTTACAGGAGGTAAAGTGAATATTGTAATAATAATGTGACAGTTGGAATAGTAACCTGACTATTGGGAATAGTAAACTAACCGTTAGGAATAGTAATATGACTGTTGTAATAGTAATTTACCTCAAAGTAATAAATTGTGATATAAATAATATTTATCATGATTAATTACAATAATATAAATATTATAATAAAAATAAAATAAATATCTTGTTTAATAAAAACACAAATAAAATATAAGCATATTTTCAATAAACTTTATTTTAATGTATTTCATAAAAATCATTAATTTTTAACTAAAAATTAAAATCACCTATGTTAGAAATGTATTTTGAAAAAATTAATATTATTTTTTAAATTAGAATATTGAAATGTATAAAGGGTAATTTTTTTGTAAATTTTTGAAGTACTTCAATTTTTAATTGAATAGTTAAAATACATATTTCACACAATAGATTTATCATAAATAACATCATTCATGATATAATAATGACATAATACTAACTAGAACATGTGGTTTTTCAATGATATATTTTATTCCATAAAATAGTCATCAAAATATAAAAAATTTAATTTCCAAACCTAAAAAGAACTTTTTGAAACCTAAAGTCAAACGTGATTCCTTAAAATAACAATTTCTCTTTTTTCCAAATTCCTTTTTAATAAACTAATGAATTATAATTATAAATAGTATTTAAAGTCTTAAAACAATTATATTATATTTATATATGATAAATATTTTAAAAAATTAACAATTACATGTTTTACCTTTTATATATTATTTTATTCTAAAAATACCTCTCTCCTCTAGTATTTATAACCCGTCCCCCCCCTTAGAAAATCACTCATACATCATTTACCGTAGTCAATAATTTACCAAAAAAGTCCATGTTAATCCTATTAGTATACCTGGAGTCTTCAGGGGGTAAACTAACTCTAAACATCAAAGTATTTGTATTGGCGTACCATAGAAGCTACACTGAGGATTAAGTATGTTTCGATCAACTCTTCTTCTTTTTATTTGTTATTATTCTTATATTTTTGTTTTCACCTGAAATTTCAAAAAAAAACATTATGATATTAATTAGGAATAAATTTAACATTGTATTAATGATGTTAACATAATTTAAGTACCATATTTACTATATATATAAATTTTAAAATTCTTTTTCCCACTCTCCTGATAATGTTCCATCAAAGGTCGATTAACCACTAACAGAAACATTGCCATTTCAAAACATGTAACCATCCACATGGATGTATATTATAAAATATTATATATATATATATATTTAATTAGATGTATTATAAGATTTTGTAAATAATTATACTAATGTAAAAATTAAAATGAAAAAAGTATCAAAATCAAGGAAAAACAAGAAATTGTTAAGTAAACCATGATATAAAAATGACTTCCCTATAACTAAATAAAATAATAAATATAATAAAATGAATATAATTGATAAATAGTTTTAAATATTACAATAATTCAATTATTTATAGTGTTTTAATAAATATACATTTATTATTTAGGAGGTAAAAAAGTAACAAAATAAAGTGGGAATAAAGGTAAGGGGATTCTCGAACCCAACTAACTTTTTTAGGTTATCCCTCTTTAATGAAATATTTGGAATGAATAATAATATATTGTTACTCAAATATCATTTCATTATTATTTCCTTTTATTTTAGGGATACAATAGTTTCCTACTTTATTTTATGAATAATAAAAATATTTTCCACAAGAGCTCTTCTTTACAAAAAACATCTTTGACTTCTATTGAGTTGTTTCTTCTTCACTCAAGAATGATGATTATTATAAAAAATATTTTTTTACCATTTTTATTTGGGAAACCCTTGTTTATTCATGAAATAATGATTTATTAAATCTGTATGAAACCCATTGATTTCTATGAGTTAATTAATGACTATGATTGTAATACATTTTATATGGTATGCATGATTATTTAAATATTATGATGTGATGGGTGGGTCTAAAATTATATAGATCTACAATTTATTGGGTAATTTTATGCATCTCATGATATAATGTGTATTTTTTATAAGCATGATGCTATATTTGTTCATAAATATGATGTTACTATTATCCACATAAGTTATCTGTGAACATTATGCTATCTTTGTTCACAAATATGTGTGGTATTTGACCACTATGACATGATGTTTCATTTTTATGAATTTCCACATTACATGCCCTTATCACAAGGTTCCCTCAGGATGTTTATATTGAAACTAGATTTATAATATTATGATGATGATTATGCTCACCCACGTTATATTTATTCATGTCCCTTATTTATTATCTTACTGGGATTTTCAAACACCCCTTTCATAGATGTATATCATCAGGTGATAACATGTACTAAAGATAAATTTATCTAAAAAAGGATAAATAAGAAGTATTTTTAATAATTTTTATGATTCTTCATGTGTATAGTGATGTATGGTCATAATTTTCATAGGACACTAAACCTTTGGGTCTGGGATTGTAACACTTTTATATTGTTTATCTTAAAAATGATGGAATAGTCCTGATATAAAAAGTGGGTGACTATTTTTATACATATATAGATGTTTAATTGTCAAAAAGACAAGAAATTAAAAAATATATACTTGTTTATAAGTGTGTATAACTATCGGAATGAAGAATATATATATATATATATATGCACTATATGTATGCAAATATATGTAATATATATATATATATGGTTATATATATATATATGGTTATATATGTTATATATATATTGAAATGTATATACGATATAATTTATTTACGTTAAAATTTATTTGTTATAAATATACATCATATATATGTTAAATACACACACACACACAAATATATATATATATATCTGTGTGTGTGTGTGTGGTTCATATGTATATATGTTAGAATATATATAGGCGTATATAAAAAACTATATTAATATACATACACATAGGAATTAAGTAAAGTAATAATATATATATATATATAGATATATTTGAAGGTGTATGGTGTGTAAGGGGACCTATATATATATATTTAATATAAGTTTCTGTTTAATTATTTTTTAATACAAGGAGATCTTATTTTTTAAATTACATGGTTGATTTTTCAAGTATTAAAACATTTTATTTATGTATTAAATGTAATTTTATTTACTTAATTGTCTACCAAAAATGTTGGAATTAATTCAACCTAGTATTGATTGGCCTTTATGGAAAAATAATAATTATATAAACGCTTAACACCACCTCTCCTCATGTATAAATACCCACCCCCTCTTCCCATTCTCTCATACTCAATTCAAAGTTATTTCTTTATATACCTCCCAAGGTTTCTTTTCCTTTGTACTCTCTTCATTCTTGAAGAGTTTTTTTTGGTCTAAATCTTGTCTTATCCATGGTTTAGGACGCTACTCTTTAAGGCAAGGGAATTATCCTCTTCTACCCTTTTTATTCAAGTAATCTTCTTTTGAGAGTCTTCAAAATTTCAAATATTATTTATTTCCATGAACTTTTGATCTTCTCCTTATAGCCAGAAATGTAATTTTAGTAACGAGGGACCTCTATTATATGTTATTATGCA
This sequence comes from Viscum album, assembly GCA_963277665.1. Taxonomy (NCBI): domain Eukaryota; kingdom Viridiplantae; phylum Streptophyta; class Magnoliopsida; order Santalales; family Viscaceae; genus Viscum; species Viscum album. The sequence goes on from OY728153.1 coordinate 913,719,792, forward strand.
TTTTATATAATCCATGTTGTATTCCATTATGATACCAAAAATATTTCATGGATTTTTTATCCTTTTTTCATGAAATATTTTTATATTGTGAACACCAAAAAAACTTCTTTACCCATGATAATTAACCGATTTGTAAACATAATATATTGATTCATGGATTTATATCTATGAAATACACATTCCATTTCTGTGGGTGAAAAAAGATGCAATTTTAAAGTATTTAAGTACCTATGTACTGAATATTCTTATATAGAAATAAATGAATTTTAAAGTACATTTATGTTTCTTTTAACTTTCATTATAAGTTTTTAAAAAGAATATTTTTGTGTTATATTTTTATTATTTTTATAAAAGACAAAAATGAATAATCCATTTTAACATATATAACATCAATGAATTTTCCCACTTTTGAATTCATTATTAGAGGTTGGATTCCATTACAATATTCCATATTTCATTAAAATAAAAACGTACTTTCCATTTTTCTGGGTATTTTTTTATGGAAAATTATTTTTTAAATAAAGAGGTATTTTGATATAATTTTTTTTTGCATATTGTTTTAAAATATTTTTTCAATGGTTTTTTACTAATAGTGTAAAAATAAAATGTTTTATTCATTATATTGTACTTGAGAATTATGTATGAAAAATTGGTGAGCCCGATGCAACAAATATGATGGGTTGAGAATCATTATAGCACATAAGTTAGCCTCACATAGCTTATAAAAGGGATGATCACCATTATATATCTCCAATGAATTTAGTTAATGATGCCTTGGAATCACAACTTGTTAATGTTTTATGATGCATTAGTGAATAACCTTGGTAATATATGGGGTGGTTCCCTATAGTGATCCAATTAATTTGGGTAATGATACCTTGGAATTACACTTTGGTAATGTTTTATGATACCTTGGTGAATAGCCTTGGTAATATGAATGGTTCACCCTGACAACGCTCTGATGCACTTGGGTAATGATAAATTGAGATCATTACTTTGTAATTTTTTATGATACCTTGGTGAACAACCATTTTAATATTAAGAGTGCACCATGATAGTGCTTCGGTGCATTGGGAATTGATACCTTGGAAGCATGCCTTGGTAATGTTTTATGATACCTTGGTCAAAATCCTTAGAAATATGTTTTTATGACACCTTATTGATGATATTTTTTGATATGTTTATGAATTTCTATTTTTTATGATGTAGACACATTTCCAGGTTATGATTCAATTTTTTTTTTCAATTGTGACTATGTCATATTCATAATTTCATTCCTTATTTATATGCCACTTTCTCACATGCTATGTATTTCATTTTTTTATTCTCTTTCTGGGTTTTATCCTCACACCATTATTTTATTTATGTCCCAAGGATATGAGATTAAGAAAAATTTACTGAGGAAGAACCTATGAAATTCATTTCATGTAGATTGGAAGGATGTTTATGTTTCTATTGTTTTTCATGTAAAATGTTCCTATTTCCCAGAAACTTAATCTCAAAATACTCCTTGTGTTGTAAAATGTCTTCTCATGTAAGGAAAGGTTTATGAAATAAAAATATAGGTCACTATAGTTGGTATCAATTTATAGTTTAGTTATTTATGGAAGTGTGGACTAGAAAACATTTGTTTGAACATTATGTATATGTCAAAATATAAGAAAACATCCTGGTATTTTGGGGAAGTATTATATAAGTGAATTTTAAGAAAATAAATCTCTTTATGGATACAAACAAGTGGGTTTAGATCTTTCACAGTTGTACCTATGGGTAATAACCCCGAAAATGGTGTGTTTATTTAGACTCAATCATCACCCGGTGGTTGAAAAAGGGCCTTGTTACACACCTAATTTAACAATCCCATGGGATATGGTTTGGTTAATCACATTCTTATACAAACCACTATGAAGGATATATAGAAAATGGAAACATTTTTTATGATTAAATTATATCATTGTGAAAACATGATAATAGAAAATTTTAGGATTAATATTTCTTTTAGAATTATTATTATAAGACTCTGAATAAGTAAGAGATTTATGAGTTCAAATATCAGGGGTGAAATTTCTTTAAGGGGGAATAATGTAAGGACCCAATTTTTTCAAATAAATATTATTGATTTAAGAAATAATATAATTATTCCTAAAAAATATATTTCATAAGGTTGTTTTTAAAAATTTAAAATTTTATCATAATATATATCTTAACATATTAGTGTATTTTAAATATATTTTATGGAATAAAAATATTTTTTTTAACCTTTATCTGATGGTATAAAATATTAATTAGAAATAAATTTACCATGACATATAATATTAGGTTTATTAAATTAAAATTAGATAATTTATTTTAGAAATTGAGATATTTATTATGCTGTAGGAAAAATATAATTTAATATTTGGTATATAAAATTTTTAAAATGATTTGAGATATATATCTTCTTAGGTACTTGTAAATATATAATAATATATAAACGTATATATAGAAAAAATTTTAATATATATATGTAATAAACTCGTAACCAAATACATATATATACATATACTTATGTGTAATTGATAATAAAATTAAGAGTATGTCTATAAGAAAAAGAGTTATAAATAGCTTTTTAATATATATATATACATATATATATATATGCAATATATATATATCTATATATATAATTATATTCATTATATTAATATATAAATATATAAATATATAAATATATACATATATAAGAGGGTATTAAATGATTTTTTAATAATAATAATAAGTGAAAATTGTAGAAGATAATGTAGGTGAGGAATTCAAAAGAGAGATGGGGTGAGATTTTATAAAATTAAGAAAATGAGTGAATTTAATGAAATAATAATAATAATAATAATAATAAATGGGGAAATTAAATGTGTGTGTTGAAAGGAAATTACAGGTTTTGAAAATGAAAAGAGGGAGGGTGTTGAAAGAGGGAAAGAATAAAAAAAAGAAGAAGAATATATATTAAAATAAATTCTATATATATGTTGGAATATGTATATATATATATGCAATGGTATATAAATATACATACATAAGAATATATATACTTAGGAATATATGTACATACTTATGAATATATATATGTTAGAATATATATATTGGTATATATATAGGTTTATATATATATATATATGTTTTCTATATAGGTGTATACATATATAATTTTTGAATAGTGAAAAGGATAAAAAAACATATACATGTTTATAAATGTATGGTATTATGAGAATGAAGAAAATAATATATATATCTATACTCACTTTTGATATATATATATATATATACACACATATATACATTGAAATATATCTATGTTATATATATACATGTTGAAATATATATATATATGTTAACATTTACTTATGTTAAAATTTATATGCTAAATATATGTTATATATATGTTAAATATATATATGTTATATATATATATATACACATTAATATATATGTGTGTGTCCTATTATATATTTTATAATATATATATGTGTATATAAACAATTATATATATATATATATAAACATGTAAGAATTAAGTAAATAAATAATATAGATATATATTTATAGATATATGTCAAGGTGCATTACATGTAAGTTGACGTATATATATATATTTTTAATATAAGTTTATGTCACAATTTTTTTAATAAAACGGAATGTTATTTTATAAATTTGACGGTTTATTTTTCAAGTATCAAAACATATCATTTATTTATTATATGTTGTTTAATTGATTTAATTATCAACCCAAAATTTTGTAATTAATGCCACCCCATATTGATTGGAATTAATGGGAAATTAATATTCATTTGGACCCTTAACATCACCCCTCCTCATGTATAAATACCCACCCACTCTTCCATTTATCCCACACCCATTTTGATGTTTTCTTGTCATATAACTTCCAAGGTGTCTTTTCCTTTGGTCCCTCTTCAATCTTGAATAATTTTTTGGTTATAAGTATTTCCTCTCCAAGATTTAGGAAGTTACACTTTAAGGTAAGAGAATTATCCTCTTCTCCCTTTTTCATTAAAGTACTCCTCTTTTGAGAGTATTAAACATGTCAAATATTCCTTCTTTTCTATGCACTTTTTATCTACCCTCTACGTCCATTTTTTTTTCAAATGGGATATCTTCGTTCTCTCTCATTATACATTTTCTATAATCCATGTTGTATACCATTACACAGCCAAAAACATTTCATGATCTTTCCGCTTTTTCATGAAATATTATTATATTGTGAATGCAAAAACATATTATTTACCCATAGTAATCCACCTAGTTGTAGTAATAATACATTAATTATTGGATTTAAATTTATGAAATCCACATTCGATTTCCATTGGGTTAAAAATGTTGCAACATCCAAGTATTTAAAATCCTATGTACTTAATGTTTTTTATGTGTACATAAATTAATTGTAAAGTAAATTTTATATTCATTTTGACTTTAATTAAAAGTTTTTAAAAAGTAATCATTTTAAAGAATATTTTGAATCTCTTTACAAAATACAAAAATAAATATTCTATTTTAATGTATATGACATTAGTAGATTTCCCCACCCCCACAACCGTTATTAGAATTTTTATTCCTTTACAATATTTCATGTTTTATCCAAAGAAAAACAATATTTCCATTTTTATGTCTATTTTGGTATGGAAAATTGGTTTTTAAAAGAAAAGGGAATTTTGATATCTAAAAGTGTCTTCCGTACGAGATTAAATTAGTTTTTCAAAGGTTTTATGATGGAAAGTGAAATCATGAGACATTTTATTTATTATATGGTACTTCAGAATTATATATGAAACCATGTCAGCTTGATAAAACTTATATGATGGGTTGAACCCCATTATATCTCTTGAGTAATCCTGATATAGCTTATACAAAGGGTGAGCCCCATTATAACTCTCTCATGCAATTGGATAATGATACCTTGGAATAAAACCTTAGAAATTTTTTGAGATACCTTGGGGAATAACTTTGGTAATATAAAGGGTGAACCCTGATAACAATACAATGAATTTGGGTAACGATTCCTTGGAATCACACCACAGAAATATTTTATGGTACATTGGTGAATAACCTTAGTAATATGAAGGGTGCTCCCTGATAGTGATCAAATGAATTTGGGTAATGATACCTTGTAATCATGCCTTGGTAATGTTTTATGATAACTTGGTGAACAACCCTGGTAATATGAATGGTGATCCTTGATAGTGATCTAATAAATTGGTTAATAATACTTCGACATCATGCCTTGGTAATGTTTTATGATACCTTGGTCAAATCCTTGGTTATATTTTTTTATGAAACCTTAGTGATGATATTTGGTGATATTTTCATGAATGTATCTTGTTTAAATTGTAAAATCATTTTCATTTTATGATTCATGTTATTTATATTATGACATGTCTCATATTCATATTACCATGCCATATTTATATGCATCTTTATCACAAGATAAGTATTTATTTTGTCTATTCCATTGCGAGGATTTTTGCTCACCCATTTTTTTTGATGTATATACCTAGGATATGATATGATACAAAATTTTCTTAAGATAAAACTATGAAGATGTATTTCATGTGGATTAGAAGAATTTTTATGTTTCTTGTGACGTCTCAGAATCAGATGCCACTGAGAGGTTCCCTGAGATGGGTTGGTCCCATGGAATTTGGCACACCTCCTCATATGCCAGAGGCTTTCAAATAGTAGTGAGGACATAGGGTTTTTATATAGGTATACTATTACCTCAATACCATGGTGTATAAAAGTGGATAAATGATAATAGATAAATTGTGCAAGCATACAAATCATAACCTACCAATATAACATCCAAAGTCAGGAAATAAGTCACACATCAATAAGAGGGAGATTCCCCTTATCTACACTTGCAAGCATGTAGTCTTCTCATGTACCATTGGTGACCTGCATAGGGTGTGAGATAAACTCAGTAGGACACCACCATCGAAATCTATAAATATCTTGTCCACGTATATAATATATAAGTGTGGAGATATAATAATGAAAATAAGTAATAATAACTAAAAATGGGTCATCTCTGGTTTCTAAAAGATACTAGGCTGACACTACCTACATTATCATGTGATGTAATGTCTCTGAACAAGTGACCAAGGGATGAGAGTCCTGATATCAGAGTAGTAATGGATTCCATGCTTTATATCATAGTAGTAAGGGATTCAATTCCTAGTATCATAATATAGGTTCTCTATGTTAGTTATCATAAGAGTATGGGACGCCATGCCCAATATCACAGTAAGGGTCACCATGCTTAGTATCACAAGAGTAGGAGACACCATGGCCAGAATAATAGTAAGGTTCTCTAGGAACAATATCATAAGAGTAGGGGATTCCATGAATAGTATCATATAATAGGATCTCTATGATTGTATCACATTATAAAGGGACTCCATGACCGTATCATAATTATAAAGGGCCATCATGGTCATATCATAATTATAAAGGGCCATCATGGTCATATCATAATTATAAAGGGTCATCATTCTTGATATAAAATTTATATAAAGTGAATCCATGACCTAATATATATAATATGCACAGGGGTCATCGTACCAATTTAAATATAACATGGGTCTTTATGCATATACATCAATAGTGATAAGCATCATTGTATTTAATATGAGCCAATAGTTAAATCATAACTTAATAACATTTAATAATAATAAGGGAATAACTATTGTTTAATTTAGTTAAGTGATGTGGTTTCACCAGTCACCTCTTTTATTTTTATTATTAATTGTTATGTGTTTTATCTAAGCTATTCCAAAACTATTAACCATTTCATTTCAGATATCAAAATTAGAGTTCATAGAAAAACCATATAGATTATGGTTTATACATTTACTCATTCATAACCACATTTGTGATTAGATCATCCCAAATAATAGGGTGGAATTGGATGAGGGGACCAAACCCATCCTGAATAACTGATCATTAGAACACTTCTATCAAAGTCATTCAAATAAACACACTTTAAGTGTAATATTATAATAACACACAGAGAATCCTTTGTACAATGAATCCATGCATGTTATAGAAAATAAATACTTGAGGGATAGTTACTAGACCACCTACCTTGATCTTGCAGTACTATCCTCATCTAGAACCATCCTTTAGTTCGGTATGGAATAGAGGAAATACGAAGAATAATTGAATTCTATAAAAATAGGGCATACATAACTACACCCCAAAAAAACCATCGAGAGGAAGAGAAATAGATAAAGGAAAAAAATTATTAAAGAACTTACTATCATAGATCAAACAATACAAATAGTAATTTAATTAGGTGTTGGATTGAAAATTTATGAAAAATCTTAAATTTAGGCTTCCATGGAGCTCTCACCTGAGGAGGAAGGAACCTACACTAAAAAAGAAGAAATATTAGAGGGAGAGTGATTTTAACTAAATTTTAAGGGAAAATGGAAATTTTTCCCATAATATCTAGGCCATATGGTTTGGATATATGGTTTTCCAAAATGTACACTAACCATGTGCCTCCCAATATTTAAGTAGGGACCCCTCATGGTTTCGTGCACATGTCTTGACTAACCATGCAAAAACCGTGATGCACACCCAGTTGAATTTTCCGAAGATACTCGCACGAGTGAGAGACCATAAGAGCATGATCAGGGAAAGTTATGTGCCTTTATTCAGACCTCTTTCCATCCCTTTCATGGTTAGGTAAACCATGTAGACTCAATTTAATGATTTATTCTTACAATGTGCCCAGCTCATTTTTCCCACCAATCGGGGTTTCGAGCTCCAAAAAAGACATAGACATCACTAAAAAAACTTTTAACTTATTAGGAATCTATATTAGGTAGAAAATAAATAATTATATTGTATTTAAAAGGATTCATACCTTGTAAAAAAATAGGATCTTATAGTCTTCCCCCTTAAAGGAACTTATCTCTGAGTTCACCTTCCAAGGGTTGTGAAACACTGTCAAAAATAACTCCATCCACTGAGCACATATATTGGACTCCCACTCCAAAGTCTCATCATGGATCCAACAATGCTACCATATCACCTATACTAAACGGATAGACTAGCCTCAAAGAGTTTTTGTGCTTTGATCAATGATTCATATATGATTCTCCTCAAAAAAGCATAATCATCCATCTTAACATCCTTAAGATCCAAGGTATGAGATAGGTCGGCATGATAATAGTGAAGCTATAAAATGTTGAAGACGTCATGCATGGAATAGTACCTATGAGGTAATATCAAATGATATGCTACCATCCTGACTCTTTCCAAGATCCCAAAGGCCCAAGAAAGCACGGAGATAGCTTCCTTTATCTTTGTATCAGTCTATTCCCATGTCTGGGTGATACCCATAAGAAAAAATGTTCCTTGACCTCAAACTAAAGAGGTCATTAATGAAAATCAACATATGATTTCTCTCTAGACTGATCAGTAGTCATCTATTTCCTGATCATCTAAAATTTATCTGAATTCTCCTCATCGAGATGAGGACCCAATAGTGCTGCCTATATTACCTCTAACCGGCACATGGGTGAATGACATTGACCAATGTATATGGAATCATAAGGATCTATATAAATCATATCCTAATATTTTGTTTATTTTAGAAGATATAGATGATAAGGATGTTATTCTTACATGAATTGATGAAATCTAGAACGTATGATCAAATAGTGTCCTCTAGAACCTATATAGTTTCTTAAAACTAGCCATAATTATGAGGGTGAAACACTATTCTAAAAATCACCTATGTATGCAACGACCCAAACTTTTATTAATGAAAATTACTCTTGATCTAATTAGATGCCTTATTATGTAAAATGGTAATATAAACATATTCTCTACATTGGTTTTATTTTTTTAGCTTTCAAAATACCGTTAATAATTTTTACCGTTTCTAATATATCCCTTGAATAGTGATCACACGATTAGTATAAATATAGGGATTTAACAAACCCAATTTACTCAGAAAAAGGAAGTGATGACCTAATCCAGTAGAATTTCTTCATATGAAGCCCATTTTTCAGAGCTCAGAAAGGAGGTAGCATCACTGGAATTCTCTCTTGACCAAGCCCAAGCTGAGATTCAACACATTAATCTTGAACAGAACTGCCTACGGGAGAAGTGGATGTTGATAAAGATTACCACCCGAGGGATGTTATTCAAGCCACCCCAAGAGTCTGTCACCACCACACACCTTAACCTTAGGTCTTATGTGGGTTTTATAAGGGGTTATGTAACAAGACCCTATCACTATAATTATGTACAAAATTTTTGTATAGAATAAAGAATATACATTCATTTTATTGTTACTTTTTAAATGGATTTTAAATAATAAATAGTTTTTTAGTTAATATTCAATTAACAAATCTATTTTTATGAATTAATGGATTTTTGAATTAAATAATATTTTAATAAAATATTATTAAATTAATTTTTAAATATAAATGATCTTATAATTTTTTTATGAATACAATTTTAATTTTCATTATGGTTTGAAAGCTGTTTTTTTCAAAACCCATGAATTTTTTATAAATGTTGATTTTTATTTTAAAAGTAAAAATTAAAATATTTAAAAATTTATTTAGATAAAATTAATATTATTTTTGTATTTAGGAGGTCTAAATTATCGAACAATGAATTTTTCATAATTTTCTAAGACAGTCGAATTATTGGGTAAAAATTAAATACCATTTAAATATATAATGTGTTTTATGACATCATAATGAACCAATAGTGATGTAATAAAATACAATAAAAGGTTTATCCATCCAATATATGTTTTAAATTTAAAATAATGTTATTTTAGATTTATTTGATTAATTTTATGGTGCCTTAGTGGACCTTTCGAGACTTATAAAATATTTTAACTTTTTAAAATGATTTCCTTGAGAGTGTGAATCACCTCCACATAAGCAAGCCTAATATTTTAATATGTTTGGAAATTGGCCTTATAAAATAATTTTTTCCACTCCCCTTTTGAAAAAACAATGGTATGGTTTGTGGTTTAAAGTAGTTTAATGTGTAGTGTCCAGAACCTAAATAATAAAGAATTCCCTCTCATTTCCTATATAAACCCCCTTAATATCCCTTTCATCTTCACTCAAAACCTTTGGATCTAGACCAAAATATTCCCTCCTCTCTATATAATCCTCCCAAGGATCTCTAATTTCCCAAGAAGCCTCTCTGGAGCCTCTCCCAAGCCTTTTGGATCACACTTCCAAGTAAGGGATTTCTTTCTTTCTCATTTTTTTTCCAAATTTCATTATGTTGTTATACCCTTTTATTTTAAATTACAAATTTTAGGGTATTATTTCTTACCTTACCCATACTTTTTTCTATATGTATGAATAATGGGAGACCTATTTATCTCTCATTAATTCCTCCCAGGTATACCCATTACCATGCCAAAATTCTGTAAGGAATCTCTCTCTTCACATTTACATTCAAGCAATTCGTTTATATTATGCATCTAAATTTCATTAAATATGTTTGTTTATTATGTTCCATGACCCCCTACTATTACATTCATGTTTAAATGATGAGATACCCCTTTCTCTCTCATAAATCCATTTTACGATTTCTATTTGATGTCGTTATGTTGCTGAAGTTACGCCAAATTTTCCCATGCCAAAATCATCATGTAAGTAAATACCGTACCCATTTCTCTATCATGGGTATTCACTTTTATGCACATGTACTTGTTAATTTATGACTTACAATTACATATTATACATCTCTTATTCATATATTACATTATTATGTTTAATTAATTCATGTTGTATGATTCATGTGGCACACTTATGTATGAAATGAAATGTGTATTAAGGGTAAGCCCTGATAGCGCTCCAATGCACTAGGTAAAGATTAGTATCATGATACATAAATTGAAATGATGGGTTACTCATGATAATTCAAGTTCAATGGGTCTTTACTTATGAAAATTCAAGTTCAATGAGGGTTTACTTAGACTCCATGTGTAATGAGCCTTAGCTCATGTTAATATCATGTTGCATGTCGTTGCCATGTTTCCATGTTATTATAGTCATGAAATATCATGCCTTTTTGTTCATTATCATCTTGTTCTCCATTGATATGATTATTTCCTAACATGTACTATATTCTTCATGTTATGTCTTGTTTACTCACTTACTGGGATTTCTAGATCACCCTTTACTTATGCATGTCCTCGGGTTATCCCATGCAATGCTAAGTTTAAAAAAATGTTGTGGTCATGTAAAAGAAATTTTAAAAAAAGATGTTGTGTTTTATGTTCAGAGTATTTCTATAATGATCCTAAATTCTGAAGACACTAGACCTATCAATCCTCAGAGTTATCTTAAGTGCATGTTTATGTAATAAATCATGGTTAATTGTGTAATAAAGAGCAGGTTTATTATAGTTGGTATCAGAAGATAGGTTTAGTTATTTTTGGGATTAGTATTAGAAACCCCTAGTGAAAGATTTAGGGATAAGACTAAGTATAATAAAAACATCCCTAAATTTTGGTAAGTATTGAGTCAGTGGTTTATCATGAAAATACATACTTTTATAGATACGAGCAGGTAGAGGTGGATATGGCACAAATGTATCTAGGGGTAAATCCTGAAAACACCGCTTTGAGCTAGACTCGAACGAGAACTGGTGCATGACAATGGGATTTGCTGCACTTTTGGTTACGAAACTCCTAGGGGATATGATTTGTTAAATTCATAAGCTTAGTATAAACCATTATTAATGGAATAAAGAAATTTCCCTAATAATAGATGTTGGGAAGTAGATCATGGATAACATATATTGAAGTGTATAAGTTCATATGTTAAAGAAATAAAGGTAATTTATAAGTATTCAATTTTTTCATTGGATTTACATTTATGGGTTACCCCTAACATTCCTTTTATTCCAGCCAATGGATAGTAATATTAGGACTCGGTCTAACGACTGATGCTAAGATCAATGTGATGACTATTATAATTAGATTCCCAATCCAATGTGAGTAGGAATCACACACTTTGTTATGATACACTTTCAGTTAACTCAAGTTTTGAATAGAAAAATGGGTCAAGAGGAACGTTCAAACCCCCCTAAGAATGAAAAATCAACAATCGAGAACTTCATGAGACAAAGGCCTCCAACTTTTAATGGATCATCCAATCCCTTAATCACCAAAAAATGGATCCAATCCATTGAGAAGATCTTCTCCATCCTACAATTTTCTGAACAAGAGAAGGTTCTTCTAGATGCTTATCATATAGAGGGTGAAGCTGATCAATAGTGGACATTGATAAAAAAATATAAAGCCAAAGGAGAAGATAGATGCGTTGGAATGGAAAGATTTTTGGAATTTTTTTCAGATAAATATTTTCCTCAAACCCTTCCAATTAATATATAAAGGGAATTTATTTTCAGAAAACAATTTCGATAAATATTTATTTCACACACTTCAAATTGATATAGAAAGGGTCTTTCTTCCAATAAAGAAAAAATACAATGAATCAATCAGAGCATATGGGGAAAACATAACAAGGCTTGCATGATATGCCTCTGGATTTGTCATTACCCCCAAATGCAAGGTTGACCGCTTCTTTGGTTGGGTAAAACCTAGCCTACGAAAAACTCTGGTGATATGTGACTTTGATAGTTATGAGAAAATTTTCTGATGTGACTTCAAATTTGAAATGGGGATCTGAGAATCTCAGTGGTATCATGGAAATAAGATGCGGAAATTGAAATTTAATTATGGATGTCTAATGGATAAATCCAGTAGTGCTAAGAAATTACAATATCCCACTTGTCAGAGGTGTGGAAAGAAGAACCCCAGAAATTGATTAAAGGGGATAAGGAAATGATTTAGGTGCAGAAGATAAGGGAACCTAGCCATTAACTACCGACAAGAAAAACCAGTTATTGAAATAGATTAGAGGAACACTCCGTTCAAACCTCAATGCATTGTTCATTGCTTAAACTGCAAAGAAACATGGAAATTTTCAAACTAGTTCCCTAAGACAAGGGTATTTTGAGGCAACCAATGACCTCAAAGGTAGAAAAGGCATGCTTTTTCCATCAATACCGCCGAAGAAAACCCTGACAGTGAAGTGGTGACAGGTAAACTAGTTATTCATTCAAGAATAGTGAACATACTTTTTGATTCTGTTTTAATGCATTATTTGATATCTCAAAAGTTTATTAGAACAATCCCAACATCACTAAAAATCATGGAAGTAGAGATTTCAGTGAGAACGGTAAATGGTGTAATTGTTGCTTCCCATGAATATAACTCCTCCCCTATCATAATTTGTGGATTGAAATTCTTAGCAAACCTCATCATACTCTCTCTGCTGGAATTTTATGTAATTCTTGTAATGGATTTTATTTCCTTATATAGATCCAACATAAATTTCTATGATTGGGAAATAACTCTCCATATGGTGAATCGACCCCCTATTTGGTACAAGTGCAAGGAAAAGGATTAATCTTATTTAGCACCATCATCTCAAGTGTGGATACTACTGACCTATGAGCACATGTATCTTTCTTAGATGATTGAGTCTAAGGAAGAAACCATCCTTGAAGACATGCCTATTGTGAGGGAATTCACTAAAGTGTTTCCCGTGGAATTTCCTTGTCTTCCTCCTAGAAGAGATGTTGAATTCTTGATTGATCTTATACCTAGGGCATTGACAATATCCAAGACTCCATATAGAATGGATGTTTTGGAGCTTGAGAAGATAAAGAAAAAACTATAGAATAATCTGGATAAAGGGTTTGTAATCCCATGTACTTTACCATGGGGTGCACCAGTCCTCTACATCAAGACGAAGGATGGGTCAATGCGCCTTTTCATTGATTATCGTGAGGTCAACAAAATCATGATAAAGAAAATGTATCCTCTGCCCCGAATTGATGACTTGTTCGATCAGCTACATGGAGCACAATAATCTTCTAAGGTGGATCTGCAGTTGGGATATTAACATATAAGGGCAAACAAGGAGGATATCCCCAAGAGTAATTTTCATACAAGGTATGGGCACTATGAATTCAAAATAATGCCTTTCAGACTCACTAATGCGCTATAAATATTCATGGACATAATGAATAAAGTCTTTAGAGATTACCTTGAAATTTTTTTAGTAGTATTTATATATGATATTCTGATATACATCAAAACCAAGGAGGAGCATAATATATATTAAAAGTATAGAATGTGTGAGTTATAATTGAAGGAAGTATCATTATTGGATCATATCATCACAAGAAATGGGATATCTATGGATCCTTCCAAGATAGATCTAATTGAGGGATGGTCGAGGCCAACATCAATGAAAGATTTCCATAACATCCTGGGGTTAGCTGTATATTATCACTGATTTGTGAAAAATTTATCATGATTGTCAAACCCTCTTACCAAGAAAACTCAAAATGGAGTCAAGTTTGATTTGAATGATGAATGTGAAGAGAGATTCAATGAGTTAAAAAGAAGGCTTATCACTATGCTTGTTATCACATTACCCACAAGTGGAGAAATTTTTGTGGTATTCATTAATGCTTCAAAGAAGGTCTTGGGATAGGTGTTGATGAAAAATGACAAATTCATTGCTTATGCTTCAAGGAAATTGAATGTTCATGAGAAAAACTATCCAAAACATGATATATAGTTGGATGTAGTGATATTCTCTTTAAAAATTTGGTGACATTACATCTTTTGGGAGAATTGTAAAATATATACAGACCACAAAATCCTCATGTATATATTCACACAGAAAGAGTTGAATATTTTACAATGAATATGATTAGATATAATCAAAGACTATGAATTCTCAATCCATTACCACCCTAGGATAGTGAACAAGGTGGGAGATGATATAAGTAGAAAGGATCCTAAAACTCTTTCATTGATGATAATTGAAAAGGATCCAATCTTCTTAGATTTGATGAAGATGGACATGTGAGTCATAAATAATGGAACATAATCATTCCTTTCACAAATTATTGCTCAGCCGTCTTTTTTGGAAAGTTTAAAGGATTCTTAAAATGATGATGTAGGAATTCAGAATAAAGTGGAAACTATCAAAAAAGGGGAATCATCAGACTTAAATGTCAATGAAGAAGGAATTTTCAGATTTGGGACAAGACTATGTGTTCTATTAAATCGAGAGTTAAATAAATAACTTTTGGATGATGCACATAGTTTTAATTTCTCCATTCACCTAGGAAACAAAAAGTTGTATCAAGATCTTTGAGATAATTATTGGTGGGATAACATAAAGTAAGATATTGATGAGTATACATCAAAGTGCCTAGTATTTCAGCAAGTGAAGGATGTGAGGCAGATGTCTAAGGGGATGATTCAACCATTACCTATACCAACATGAAAATGGGAGAACATCACCATGGAATTTGTCACCAGACTTATAAAGACATCCAAAGGAAATAATTATATCTAGGTTTTTATGGATCAGCTTATCAAAACTTCACACGTTAATGAAATTTTAGATGATTTCCCATTGGATCGACTAGAACAGATATACATAAAAAATTGGTAAGGTTGTATGGAGTACCACTATATATTGTATCTGATTGAGATCCAAGATTCACCTCTATGTTCTGGAAGAGTCTCTAACATGCTTTGAATACTAAGCTGAACTTCAGTACGAATTATCATCTTCAAACTGATGGCCAATTTGAGCAAAATATCCAAAAACTTGAGGACATGTTGAAATAATGCTGAATGGAATTCAAAGGAGGATGATATCTACATATTCCTCTGGTTGAGTTACCTTACAATAAAAATTCCCAATCAAGAATCAACATGACTCATTATGAAGCCCTTTATGGTAAGAGGTTTAGAACACTGCCATTTTGGGATGAAGTTGGGGATCAAAAACTCCTAGGTCCAGAGATGGTCGAAGAAATAGTGGAGAAGGTTTAGACCATTCAACATCACATTAAAGCTACTCAGAGTCGACAAACGAGCATGCTGATAATCATCAACATGACCTAGATTTTGATGTTGGGAATATGGTATTCCTCCACATATCACTGTTGGAGAGAGTTATGATATTTGAGAAGGGAAAGCTTAGTTGAAGGTACATCAAACCTTTTGAGATCTTTGATCACATTGGAGTAGTGGCCTTTCGACTAGAACTCCCACCGAAACTATATCAAGTACACGATGTATTCCATGTATCACTCCTGAGGAAGTACATACATAACCTATTACATGTACCCAATCCATAGGTGATACCATTGGATAATGACCTCTCCTATGAAGAGAATACGATGATGATGTTAGATTATAGGGAAAATGTTCTATGAAATAAGACAATTCCCCTCATCAAGGTGTTGTAATGAAACCCCATGTTTAAAGAAGCAACGTGGGAATTGGAGGAAGTGATTAAGAAGAGTTACCCTCATCTGTATTAGAATGGGAAAATAAAATTTTGAGGTTGAAATTTCTTAAGGGGGGATGATTGTAACGACCCAAAATTTTATTAATGAAAATTCAACTTGATCTAATTAAATGTATTATTATGTAAAATGGTTATATAAACATATTCACTTCCTTGGTTTTATGTTTTTGTATTTTAAAATACTATTAAGAATCGTTTCCCTTACTAATATAGTTTTTTGAATAGTGATCACATGATTAGTATAAATATAAGTCTTTAACTAACCCAATTTACTCAGACAGCAGAAGCGATGTCCTTATCTAGTATAATTGATCCATATGAAACCCATTTTTTGAAGCTCAGAAAGGAGTTATCGTCACTCAGCTTCGCTCTTGAAAAATCCCAAGTTGAACTTCAATACGTTAAGCTTGAACGGAACCGCCTACGAGAGAAGTATAAGTTGATAGAGATTACCACCCAAGTGATGTTATTTGAGCCACCCTAAGAGTCTCTCACCATCTTACACCTTACCCTTAGGTCTTATAAGTGTGTTATAAGGGTTTATGTAACAATACCCTAGCACTATAATTATGTGTATTGTTTTTTATAGAATAAAGAATATACATTAATTTTATTGTAACTTTGTAAATGGGTTTCAAAGCACAAATAATATATTTAGTTAATATTCAATTAAGAAATCTATTTTGAGGAATTAATTAATTTTTTAATTAAATTATATTTTAATAAAATATTATTAAATTAATTTTTAAATATAAATTATTGTATAATTTTTTTATGAATACAATTGTAATTTTTATTAAGTTTTGAAAGCAATTTTTGTCAAAACCAATGAATCTTTGATAAGTGATGGTTTTTATTTAAAAATATAAAATCCACATATTTAGAAAATTATTTAGATAAAATGAATATTATTTTTGGATTTAGTATGTCAAAATTATCTAATGGAGAATTTTTCATAATTTTCGGAGACAGACGATTTTTTGGGTAAATATTAAATAATGTTCAAATATATAATGTGTTTTATGTCATAATAATGAACCAATAGTGATGTAATAAAAACTATAAAAGGGTTATTAGGCCAATATATGTTTTCCATTTAAAATAATTTGATTTTATATTTTTTTATTAATTTTATGGTGCCTTAGTGGACCCTCCAGGACTTACAAAATAGTTTAGCTTTTTAAAATGATTTCCTTGAGAGTGTGACTCACCTCTACATAAGAAATCCTAATTTTTTAATACTTTCGGCCATTATAATTATAGAATAATTTTTTCTACTCTCCATTGGAAAAAACCATGGGCAAAAACCAAGGGATTGTTTGTGTTTTTCATTAGTTTAATGTGTAGTTTTCAAAACCTAAATAATAAAAAATTCCCTCTCTTTTCCTATATAAACCACCTCAATATCTCCTTCTTATTCACATAAAACCTTTGGATCTCAACCAAAACCTTACCTCCTCTCTCTAAAATCCTCCCAATGTGCCCTGAGCTCCCAATAATCCTCTCTCAAGCCTCTCCCAATCCTTTGGGATCACATTTCCAAGTAAGGGATTTCTTCCTTTCTCATTTTTGTCCAAATTTTATTATATTGTTATACCAATTTTATTTTCAATTAAAAATGTTGGCGTATGATTTATCCCTCCCCCCATACAGACCTCCTTAAGTTTGAATGATTTAGACCTCTTTATATCTCATTAATGCTTCCCATGTACACCCGTTACAATGCTGGAATTCTGTATGGAATTTCTCTTCTCTCATTTACATAAAAGAAATTATTTTATATTATGCATCTAAATTTCATTAAATATTTTGGGATATTATGTTCCATGACCCCCTTACTATCTAATTCATGTATATATTATTATATACCTCTTTCTCTCTCATAAACCCATTTTACGATTTCCATTTGACGTCGTTATGCTGCCAAAGTTATGCCAAAATTTCCCATGCCAAAATCATTGTGTAAGTAAATACCATACCCATTTCTCTATCAAGGTTATTCACATTTATGAAAATGTACTTTTTTATTGAGTAATTACATTTATTTATTCAACATATCTTATTTATCGAATAAAATATGATTTTTAATGAGTTCTTATTGTATGATCCATGTGACACACTTATGCATGAAATGAAATGTTTATAAAGGGTGCCCCCTAATAACGCTCCAATACAGTGGGTTAAAATTAGTATCAAGATACATAAAGTACAATGAGGGTTTACTCTTAATAATTCAAGTTCAATGAGGGTTTAATCATGCCAATTCTATTTCAATGATGGTTACTCATTCTCCATGTAAAATGAGCTTTAGCTCATGCTAATATCATGTTGTATGTCATTTCTAAATTTCCATGTTATGATAATCATGCTATATCACGTCCTTATGATAATTTTTCTCTTGTGCTCCATTTATATGATTATTTGCAAACATGTACTGTATTATTCATGTTATTCCTTGTTTTCTCCCTTAATAGGCTTTCTAGCTCACCCTTTTCTTATGCATGCCCTCAGGTTATCCCATGCAATGCTAAGCATGAAGGAATGTTGTGGTCATGTAAAAGAATTTTTTAATAAATATGTTGTGATTTATGTTATAAGTTGTTATGTAATGTTCCTAAATTCTCAAGACACTAGACCTGTATATCCTATGAGTTTTATTAAGTGGTTTTTTATGTAATAAATCATGTTTAAGTGTGTAATAAAGAGTAGGGTTGTTATAGTATACCCATAGGATTCTAAAACCCTTACCATAACCATTATCTAAAGTGAACAACCCTATCTGAAATGATAGTATATAGGAACCCATGTAGTAATATGATCTCAAATATATAAATTCATCACAGCTCAATAATTGAGAATGTTTGTTAGAAAGGAAGGAAGTGGATACTTTCATCATTCAATACAAGAATACCCAAACTACATCACTACCTCGTGAATATATTGGTAATTAGAATAGAAAATCAATAAAGAAATCCTTCCATTTACATTCTAGGAATGGTAACAGCTATAACAATACCATAGGGCACGGGTGCTCTGTATTCACTTACTAATATGTGGAACACCAAGTGATAAATCATGATATCTGGAATTTCATCCCTGACCGCCAATATTATTGGAATATATCATGATACATTTTGGAGATACCTGGGTGAACTTACCACTATAAAGCATGAAAATCACATATCATCTCTTCTACTATATCTGTGGGAAACTAGACATTCCCATGTATACATTGAATGTATTCATCATTTATTGAAAAATATGGAGGTCTTTCCTCACTAGAAATACTCTCTCATAGGACCAATACTGAAGGATATGAAAACTACATCATCTTCACATTCTCCAAAAGTGAAGCAGTCACTGATAGTGATGTGAGTATATACTATCCATGACGATCTTACAGCTCTAGATTTATCTCACGAAAAATTTCCATAAGATGCAATTCACTACTGGCCTTCTGAACTACTTGTGTATGAGTCTTTCTTCTCATAGCATCAACCAAACATCTCCCTTTCCAGACATATAGAAATATTCAATATCAAAGGACTATAGATATTCAACCCATCTTCATTACTTATAATTCAATTCATACTACATGAAAATATACCTGAGGCTCTTGTGGTTCATAAAAAGCATAAAACACTCTACAAGGAAGCGGTTCCTTCAATACATGGCATGAACAATAGAGGCTAACTCGAGACCATGCATCAATTAATTTCACTCATGAGTACTCAAATACAAAAAATGGTTTGGAATGACTAAATCTTTTTACATCAGAATGGATCCTAGCCTGATACTTGATGCATCAAAATACACTTTTAAGATTCTTCCAAACTTTGTAAAAATAATTATTGGAGATGAAGTCAATGTGACTTTCATCTCTTGAAAGGATGTCTCATAAGATTTAGAACATATAAAATTCACACCATTCTTAGTCAAACTCATTAGAGGTGCTACTAAGCACGAGAAGTCTGGTAGAAAATTCATATAGTAACCAACTATCCCTAAGAAACATCAATTTTCAAACACATTATTGGGATGATCCCAAGTAACCAAAAATCTTACTTTTTC
Source organism: Viscum album (assembly GCA_963277665.1). Taxonomy (NCBI): domain Eukaryota; kingdom Viridiplantae; phylum Streptophyta; class Magnoliopsida; order Santalales; family Viscaceae; genus Viscum; species Viscum album. The sequence continues at coordinate 913,740,317 of OY728153.1, forward strand.
TAGGTCAACTGAAACTCTTGACTTTGATGTAAAATGACCAAATAATTATACCATGTTGATCAAGAAGTAACATTTACAAAGCTTAGAATACAACTGGTCTTCTTTATGGGTATTCAAAAAGATCTCAAGATGAGTGGAATGGTTGATTCACATATGTGAATAGATCAAGATGTCATCGATGAAGAACAACACGAAGGAATCCAGATCGGGATGAAAAAACCTATTTATCAAATCTATGAAGATGAGATGCTCGTTCGTAAGACTGAACAACAACACAAGGTACTCATATAAGTTGTACCACTTATGGAAAGTTATACATAGAATATATAAAGGACTAACTCAAACTTGATGATAAACTGATCTCATGTTGATCTTCCTGAATACTCTAGGTCCACAGATCTTGTCGAAGCGATCATTAATTTGATGTAATGGATACTATTTTTTGATTGTAAGCTGATTTAATTTTCAATATTCCAGAAAACTCCTGAGTGTTAAGTCTACCTTCTTGCAAAAAATGACTAGTTCACCCTAGAGAGAAGTATTGGATTGTATAAAACCATTTGCCTATGAATCATTTAGTTGCCTCTTGAGATCCTGGAACTCAGTAGTATCCATCATGTAAGGAGTAATGGAAATTAGTACATCTCAAAAAACTAGCTCAATAGTAAACTCTACTTCTCTCTTAGTAGGTAGGTAAGAAAATTCATCAGGTAAAACATCCCTGAATTGATCATTTACTATAGGGAACTCAATATGATATAGTCCGTAATAATTCAAAAAAGGGATATCAATCTAAGAGGTTACTCCACCTTTCCCAAGATTCTCTGGTGTATCATTTCAAACGTAGATATCACACTCTCCCTTGTAATATAAGTACCTCCTTCTAGTGATGTAAATGAAACCCTCCAATGATAACAATCCACATAGGCATGATAGGGAACCAACTAGTACATCTCAACAATGACATCGAAGCTTTTCATATCGAGGAAAACTAAGTCCCATAGGAAATGATGAACACCTACATTAAGAGGAAAATCCTTCCATTGATATACGCTCTCTGATATGATCCTCAATGGAGTGTTAAGTGACATAAATCCATAGGAGTACTCAACATAAAGTCTAATACTCCCCATAATAGACACAAATATAAAGTAATGTGATTCAACTATATCAAATAAGTAAGAAATGATAGTAGAATCTACTTGGATAGTAACTCAAATAGTATATGGACCGATGTACTACTTCTATAGTATAAATTACATAAAATAAATCTAGCCCAATTTATGAACCTATGCTATAGCCTGTCAACCTAGAGTGGGTCTGATGTAACACCCTGAGCTTCCATGATACACTTCTCATTCAATAATGCAATAGCTTGCATTGTACGCAACTTCGAGTTCTAAAACACCGCGACTAATCAAAGTAGCTATTATGAATAGTAATAACCACTTTTTAAAATTATAGAAATTTTATATTTCAAAATGAAATTCATTTTTGGATTCGGAATATCGAAATTAGCCTATGTTGAATTTTTGGTATTTTTCTGAGAACTTCCATTTTTTATGAATAGTGAAAAATACTTAAAAACAACTTTTTTAATCAAAATAATTTATAGTGATAAATTATACTATTGAGTGGTTTTAGATTATAATTAGAATATATTTTTACCATTTTATCCAATGGTGGTCATTAGAATTAACTTAACATTGAAATTGGGCATGAACAATTGTCAATCTTTTGATATAAATTGTTTCTTAAAAACACGCTATTTGTTGTGACAGCGGGAATTAATTATAAAATTAATTAATGCAACTTATATGTTTGGAATTTTGTAAAATAGACATCATTTTTGAATTCGGAATATCAATTATAGCTTAGGGTGAAATTTTGGCATTGTTCTGAAAAACTTCAATTTTTGATGAATAGTGAAACCACTAAGTGGTAGTTAAATAACTGATTTTTCGTTTAAATGAAATATTACGACTTCTGTGTTTTGATTTTCAAAAATCCGACATACATGGTTGACATTAAGAAGTAAAATTTGGTTCAATGAGATTAAAATAATTTCTGGTGAATAGTAACTTTTAAGTTCTTAATCGCAATTAGAGGTAATTAGTGTAGTTTAAGGTAAAAATAATGTTTTAATAATATGAGATGAGCTTGAAACATGTCCTACCCTCGTTGGATGTGCCATGTCCAACCAATAAAATCCATGGGCAACTTGGGGACCCCATTGAGCCACTTTAGTTAGAAAATGACATAAATACCTTTTATTTAATGTTAAAGTAAAAAATGACACAAACATGAAATGTTTTACTAAAACAATTTGTACATGGGGTTATACAAGTCATATTTTTGACTATAAATAGTCATTGACAGATAAAAATATTTCCTACATCATAGTATTTTTTTATAATTTTTAAACATTAAATAAATTAAATTATTTATGACATCATGATGATGCAGTGATGACCTCATTATTTAACGATTTAAATAAAATGGAAAGATAATGTAATATCTAAGACCTAAACATGTCCAAAACCTATTGGATGAGTAGATTTAGAACCCTTATCACCTTATCCTCGAATTATATAAGTGTGGGACCTCTAAAATCCGAAACTCATTTTATAATAAAGTGACTTTTCTTTACTTTCCAAGAGTACCCCTCCTCTCCACTTATAAAAGGCCCCCACCACTCCCACCTTATTCACAATTTAAAGCCATTTGGATCAGCCAAACTCTGCCCAAATACTCTCCCAACTTCCCCCTCTTACTCCTATAAGCCTCACTTTGGGTAGAACTCTTCCCAAGGAAGCCTTTGGCTCAAATCAAAAAGAGTTACCCGATTTTGAGGTAATGTCTTCTCTAATGTTGTTTTGTTTTATTTTTCTTCTCCAACCCCCTAAACTCTTTTTATTCATTTCTTTTGTAACAACACCAGTATCCTAAATATACTAGGATGTTGTTATAAGAATTATTCTAGCTACACTTTCACACACCTACATCTAATGGTTAAAGAACATACGGTTTCTGTGGATGGCGAATTTCTGCCTCACGAAACGATGATTGTTCAATACTGATATAACACCTTAAAAGGTGGCCATTAAGATGTCACTATATTTATATATGATATATAATATGTTTATGTTTTACTTATGCTTCTGTATTTCTCATTTATGGCATACTTTATGATTTCCATTATGGGTAAACGCGATAATTTCATTTTAGGAAGTGCGGACTACCGCCCCCTCAAAGTGATGTGAATCGTTAATGCCATATGTGGGATGTATAAAGGATGGATTAAATGATATTATATATGATATTATACTGGAACTATATTATACCTTTATATAATTATGATTTCATTCCATTAAATACGAAATAGAAATGAAAGTAGCGTTCATGCGTACGTACGGCTTACCGTCTCTATGAACGGTGAATTTAATTTCTTACCTCTAAACGTTATGGAATATTATAAATGCATGTATATACTGGATATATATGAGATATATGATATCTATATCATGAATATAATTTTGGATATAATGGATATATCACCACATGAACAACTTGTAATTAAAAAAAATTTTATTTTTGACTCAAGTACCTAAGATCGACAAAATGACCGTTATAAACTTTAATAATTACATAATGTTCATAACATGGTAATAAGGGATATAAAAGGAATAATTAACATGAAAAAGGTTTGTAAGTAAATAGAAATTAACTCTAGTTTATTATTCAGGAGGTTAAAGAACAGTCGAGTCAGGACAAGACGCAAGGTAAGGGAACTTCTTAACCCAACTTCCATTCTTTGGGTTAATCTCCTACTTTCAAATTATGTCATGATATTATTATGTCTTATTTTGTATTTTTACTTTATTTATGTGTACCTATAGTTAATACACAAAATATATCTATTTTATTTTAAAAATGATCTTTGTAAGGACTTCGTCTCAATCTCCTTTCATTGAGGCATATTTGGTTTTATACAAAAATTTCTTTTATACGGTGTATAAACGCCTTTGAATTTTATGTTTATTCAAAAGGAATATTTTTTATACGAAGCATTTACTAAATGACAAAAGGGAATGTTTTTGTCGTACGTATGCGGCGACAATGACTTGTCCACCGTCGTGACCACTATTTGAGTTTCAGCTTCCTCTACAAGCCATACCTTTTTTTTAATGAAAAATAAATAACATGTTATACTTTTCTTTTATTTTGGTATTGAAAATGGTTTTGAAAGAGTTTTTATTATATCAATGTGTTGTATTGATATCTTGTGATTGAAATGTGGAAATGTTATGTTTCCTTTATGCATGTTTTATGTGATACGATTATGTTATGGTTTATGATATTTTTAAACCTATTCATATGAGGAATGGATTGGACTTAATAAGTGACGGGTGGAGCCCGCTATAGCTCCTCGATGCATCGGTAGGTCTCATGAGACAAACTAGTGTCTTGGCACGAGGCCTTGACAAAATCTTATTTGTGGTCTTGGCACGAGGCCTTGGCTACGCGGTTATGATAGTCTGACATTATACATTCCATCATTATGAATGTGGTTATTGATATTGCATGTGATTATTCGACCAGTAGAATATCCATGTGAAGAAGTAAATGGCATTATCTCATTTTACTTTTGCCATATTATGCTGATGTTCAAGTTTAGAAGGCTTTTTTTTAGTTATACATTACCTTAATTGTTTATGTTTATTTATGAAAGCTTTCACAATATTGTTATCCTTACTGAGCATCTGAGCTCACCCCTTTCAATGTTTTAATATTTTCCAGGATGTGAAGAAGTATTTTATGAATGACCAGCAGGGATAGTCAGAAGAGGATATGAGTGTGGACTATGGAGACTTTGTTATTGTAGTTTTTCACTTTATGATGTAATGTAACGTTTACGAATGTATCTAGTGTTTCCAAGGCTACTAAACTAATCGGTCTTTCGAGACTTGATATTTTGTGATCATGCCAATGTTACGAAGTAACGCACCGACTCCGGGTAGCTGGGGGCGGGGCGTTACAGTTGGTATCAGAGGCAGTTTAGTACTAACCTTGGAAGCTAGATTTTGATAAACTCTGATTAGAGCACATAGCCCAAAGATATACTTTGAGGATTAGTATATAAGAGCTTCGTAGAATTTTGGTATTATAGAGATGTTGTGAGTTTTCCGAGCAATACATCCCTGTCTGGATACGAGCAGGTAGAGGCGGCTCTGGCACAGATGTACCTAGGGGTAAAACCCAAAAACATCGCTTTGAGCTAGACTCAAACGGGAACTGGTGCACGACAATGGGCCTTGCTGCACTTTTGGTTACGACACTCCTGAGGGATATGCTTAGGATAATTCTCGTTTTCTTTACAAACCACTATGAACGGTTATGAGTATATAATTCCTCAAAGAAAACCTTTTTATGATTATGGACTATATCCATAAATAGTTGAATTTATGTTAAGTATTTTATAAGTATGGAATTATGTATTTTGATTCATAAACTAATCTAGTTTATGCCATTGTATAGAAATGGCGCCTAGTGGAAGGAATGGAAACCGTATCAATGCATGCACTCCGTGTAGGGATTTCCCTCCTGCTCAAGATAATTATTGTGGATCTGGAGATACAACTGGTGCTGATCAACTTATTACCATACTGGGACAACTCACTCAAGTTATGAATAATAACCTTACTCGTATGGATCACCCTGATCCACAATGTGGAGGATCAATGTTAGACCGCTTTATGAGGCAACAACCGCCAACATTTAATGGGGGTACAAATCCATTAGTATCTGAGCAATGGATAAACTCCTTAGAGAAAATATTCCATGCCTTGGGGAGTAGCGAAAGGGAGAAGGTTGTCATGGCAGTTTACCGCCTCACTAGAGATGACGATCAGTGGTGGTCGCTGATTCAAAACACAAAGGAAGATGATGACGTATCAAATATGGAATGGAGGGAGTTCAAAGAGCTTTTCCTAGAAAAATACTATCCTCGTGACCATCGAGCGGATATGGAAAGACAATTTTTGAGTCTGAGACAAAAGGAGGATGAGAATGTCGCAAAGTATGAGGCCAAATTTACAATGTTAGCAAGGCATGCTGCAGATTATATATGTAACCCAAGAAGTAAGATTGATCATTTCTTTGATGGGTTAAAACCATTTCTCCGTCGAGCATTAGTCTCACAAACCTTCTCGTCATACGAAGATATTGTCTCGTGTTCTATCAAGATAGAAAAGGAATTATATAAGTCTTATGACAACAAAATAAAGCAAGAGAAGAAGAGAACGGTGGAACAAGAGACATATAAATGGAAAAAGGGAATGAAGGATTTTCCATTATGTGATAATTTTTGGAAGAATCACCCTGGTACTTGTCTAAAAGGAATGGGAGTTTGTTATAAATGTGGGAAAAAAGGTCACCAGGTGCATGATTGCAAGGGAAAGAAAGAGGCTATCAATGTTGAATGCTACAATTATAGGGAAATGGGGCATTATGAAAATGAATGTCCTAAGCGTCAGGGAAACTTACCTCAGAAAAGGCCAAGGGATCAAGGAAAATGTTATGTTGTTACTACAGTTGAAGCAGAATAACTAATGTATTGGTGCTTTTGGACTAATGGATTATATTATGGTTATTAGAATAATGTGATATATATATAAGGATTGTACTGTAGTACTTGTTGATTTCAGTAAGGTTTTAATATGATGAAGGTAATTATATTTTTAGTATGTGACAATAAGAGAAACTTTACTTTGTTTGGGGAATCTGATAAATTGATTTTGGAATTAAGAGACCTTTGAGAGAAAGTCTGGACAGAGGTATTTTGGATAACTATAAAGGTTGGAGTGGATTAAGTTGATCTTTGGATAGTATTGTTAAAGGTTAAAAAATTTATGAAGATTATTTTTGGAATATTATAATACTATAGTTTTAGGAAAAGGACAACCTACAGGGTGGGGTATAACCGTCACGTCGGACAAAGATGCAGGAATCGAACCCACAATCATAGTGCGACAGGCCTTTATTTCCTACCACTAGCCTACAGGAAGGCCCTGGTTATTACAAAATAATTTTACTAATCTAAATGGTATGTGTTAACATTTGGAACCTTATACAATTAGGATAAGTATAATATTTTTGAGTTCTATTATCTTTTTGAGTGAAAGATGAGTTGAAGGTTGAAACTCTAATTTTCAAGCATAAATATATATACCTATCTCTTATTCAATGAATAAATTAATTCTTAAACTTTAGTAAAGGGATATTAAAACAAAAAAAATGTGTTATCATAATAACTTATGTCTTGTTGAACTGATGATATTTTAAATCAACATAGATTGAAGGCTTTGAGGCCCTCAATTTGACAGTTTATTGTGATTGATGACCTCAATCACTCCCTACAAATATTTACGTTTTCCCCCAATTATATGTATCTAATTTCCACCAATGTTCTCCTAATCGAGATCATAATTGGTTGGTGACTTTTTCATTTCCCTTTCCCTCTTATTAAGGATAAATTTTATTAATATTATTTCCGATGTGGGTTTTCCACAAAGGTATTTTCTCTTTTCAACCTTTTATTTTCAAAGAAAAATTTCAAATTGCGAGGACGCAATTTATTGAAGGAGGGGAGAATGTAACACCTCGAGCTTCCACGATACGATTCTCATTCAATAATGCAATAGCTTGCATTGTACGCAACTTCGAGTTCTAAAACACCGCGACTAATCAAAGTAGCCGTTATGAATAGTAATAACCACTTTTTAAAATTATGGAAATTTTATATTTCAAAATGGACTTCATTTTTGGATTCGGAATATCGAAATTAGCCTATGTTGAATTTTTGGTATTTTTCTGAGAACTTCCATTTTTTATGAATAGTGAAAAATACTTAAAAACAACTTTTTTAATCAAAATAATTTATAGTGATAAATTATACTATTGAGTGGTTTTAGAGTATAATTAGAATATATTTTTACAATTTTATCCAATGGTGGTCATTAGAATTAACTTAACATTGAAATTGGGCATGAACAATTGTCAATCTTTTGATATAAATTGTTTCTTAAAAACACGCTATTTGTTGTGACAGCGGGAATTAATTATAAAATTAATTAATGCAACTTATATGTTTGGAACTTTTTAAAATAGACATCATTTTTGAATTTGTAATATCAATTATAGCTTAGGGTGAAATTTTGGCATTGTTCTGAAAAACTTCAATTTTTGATGAATAGTGAAACCACTAAGTGGTAGTTAAATAACTGATTTTTCGTTTAAATGAAATATTACGACTTCTGTGTTTTTATTTTAAAAAATCCGACATACATGGTTGTCATTAAGAAGTAAAATGTGGTTCAATGAGATTAAAATAATTTTTGGTGAATAGTAACTTTTAAGTTCTTAATCGCGATTAGAGGTAATTCGTGTAGTTTAAGGTAAAAATAATATTTTAATAATATGAGATGAGCTTGACACATGTCCTACCCTCATTGGATGTGCCATGGCCGACCATGAAAATCCATGGGTGAACTTGGGGACCCCATGGAGCCACTTTAGTTAGAAAATGACATAAATACCTTTTATTTAATGTTAAAGTAAAAAATGACACAAACATGAAATGTTTTACTAAAACAATTTTTACATGGTGTTATACAAGTCATATTTTTTACTATAAATAGTAATTTGAAAGCTAAAAATATTTCCTACATCATAGTATTTTTTTATAATTTTTAGACATTAAATAAATTAAAGTATTTATGACATCATGATGATGCAGCGATGACCTCATTATTTAACGATTTAAATAAAATGGAAAGATAATGTAATATCTAAGACCTACACATGTCCAAAACCTATTGGATTAGTATATTTCGAACCCTTATCACCTTATCCTCGAATTATATAAGTGTGGGACCTCTAAAATCCGAAACTCATTTTATAATAAAGTGACTTTTCTTTACTTTCCAAGAGTGCCCCTCCTCTCCACTTATAAAAGGCCCCCACCACTCCCACCTTATTCACACTTTCAAGTCATTTGGCTCGGCCAACCTCTGCCAAAATACTCTCCCAACTTTCCCCTCTTACTCCTATAATCCTCACATTGGGCAGAAATCATCCCAAGGAAGCCTTTGGCTCAAATCAAAAAGAGTTACCCGATTTTGAGGTAATGTCTTCTCTAATGTTGTTTTGTTTTCCTTTTCTTCTCCAACCCCCTAAAATATTTCTATTCTTTTATTTTGTAACAACACTAGTATCCTCAATATACTAGGATGTTGTTATAAGAATTATTCGATCTACACTTACACACACCTACATATAATGGTTAAAGAACATACGGTTTCTGTGGATGGCGAATTTCTACCTCACGAAACGATGATTGTTCAACACTCATATAACACCTTCAAAGGTGGCCATTAAGATGTCACTATATTTATATATTATATATAATATGTTTATGTTTTACTTATGCTTCTGTATTTCTCATTTATGGCATACTTTATGATTTTCATTATGGGTAAACGTGATAATTTCATTTTAGGAAGTGCGGACTACCGCCCCCTCAAAATGATGTGAATCGTTAATGCCATATGTGGGATGTATAAAGGATGGAGTAAATGATATTATATATGATATTATACTGGAACTATATTATACCTTTATATAATTATTATTTCATTCCATTAAATACAAAATAGAAATGAAAGTAGCGTTCATGCGTACGTACGGCTTACCGTCTCCATGAACGGTGAATTTCATTTCTTACCTCTAAACGTTATGGAATGTTATAAATGCATGTATATAGTGGATATATATGAGATATATGAAATCTATATCATGAATATAATTCTGGATATAATGGATATATCACCACATGAACAACTTGTAATTATAAGAATTTTATTTTTGACTCAAGTACCTAAGATCGACAAAATGACCGTTATAAACTTTAATAATTACATAATGTTCATAACATGGTAATAAGGGATATAAAAGGAATAATGAACATGAAAAAGGTTCTTAAGTAAATATAAATTAACTCTAGTTTATTATTCAGGAGGTTAAAGAACGGTCGAGTCAGGACAAGACGCAAGGTAAAGGAACTTCTTAACCCAACTTCCATTCTTTGGGTTAATCTCCTACTTTCAAATTATGTCATGATATTATTATGTATTATTTTGTATTTTTACTTTATTTATGTGTACCTATAGTGAATACACATAATATATCTATTTTATTTTAAAAATGATCTTTGTAAGGACTTCGTCTCAATCTCCTTTCATTGAGGCATATTTGGTTTTATACACAAATTTCTTTTATACGGTGTATAAACCCCTTTGACTTTTACGTTTATTCAAAAGGAATATTTTTTATACGAAGCATTTACTAAACGACAAAAGGTAATGTTTTTGTCGTACGTATGCGGTGACAACGACTTCTCCACCACCGTGACCACTATTTGAGTTTCAGCTTCCTCTACAAGCCATACATTTTTTTAATGAAAAATAAATACCATGTTATACTTTTCTTTTATTTTGGTATTGAAAATGGTTTTGAAAGCATTTTTATTATATCAATGTGTTGTATTGATATCTTGTGATTGAAATGTGGAAATGTTGTGTTTCCTTTATGCATGTTTTATGTGATACGATTATGTTATGGTTTATGATATGTTTAAACCTATTCATATGAGGAATGCATTGGACTTAATAAGTGACGGGTGGAGCCCGCTATAGCTCCTCGATGCATCGGTAGGTCTCATGAGACAAACTAGTGTCTTGGCAAGAGGCCTTGAAAAAATCTTATTTGTGGTCTTGGCACGAGGCCTTGGCTACACGGTTATGATAGTATGGAATTATGCATTCCATCATTATGAAAGTGGTTATTGATATTGCATGTGATTATTCGACCAGTAGAATATCCATGTGAATAAGTAAATGGCATTATCTCATTTTACTTTTTCCATATTATGCTGATGTTCATGTTTAAAAGGATTTTGTTTTAGTTATACATTGCCTTAAATGTTTATGTTTATTTATGAAAGCTTCCACAATATTGTTATCCTTACTGAGCATCTGAGCTCACCCCTTTCAATGTTTTAATATTTTCCATGATGTAAAGAAGTATTTTATGAATGACCTGCAGGGATAGTCAGAAGAGGATATGAGTGTGGACTATGGAGACTTTGTTATTGTATTTTTTCACTTTATGATGTAATGTAATGTTTACGAATGTATCTAGTGTTTCCAAGGCTACTAAACTAATCGGTCTTTCGAGACTTGATCTTTTGTGATCATGCCAATGTTACGATGTAACGCACCGACTTCGGGTAGCTGGGGTCGGGGCGTTACATCTGATCTTTTGGAACTATATATCTGAAGCCTGGATATCATGGACATGAACTCCTCTTCAACATATATGACCCATAGTACTTCAACTACATTCCTAGAAAGGTGATACTAAGAGTGCTTTAAAAGGTGGTTCTAGCACATATCTTATCCCACCCAGCACAGATGGGAACGTCCTGTAGAAACACTGAATATTCACCAATCTTCTATAGCCTCAGCACTTGACAGGGTCTTTGGAAAACTGGAGTCTCTTATTCCTAGGATTCCCACACCGATGAAATACCATGCAACTATCAGTGTGTTTCATCTGGCTATTGCTACACACATGTGTAGTCTCAAAGCGTTGCTTATGACTACTATTCAAACCATTACCCTGCCTCAGTTCTGAAATGCCCTGGATCACACTATCTTCTTCCCTTCGGTTCTACTCAATGATAATTACCTCATTCACTATATTAGATATGGTAGTCATCCAGAAAATGTTTACCTAAGAATGAATTGGATGCCTTAGGCCATCCTCAAAACGTCTTGCTTTCATGGACTCATCAACAGTATGGATGGGTGAAAAATTCCTAAGATCTATAAAATTATCTGAAAAACCCAAAAATGTTAGTGAACCATACATCAGGTTCATGAATTCAATGGAAGGATCATCTCTCAGGGTCTCAAGGACAAAATATTTAATTAATATTTATTGGAAATCTATCCAAGTAACTTCCCAATACTGAACTAACATATTTAGAATACCCCACAAGTGTTTGTAGGATCATTGAAGAATGTAAGTAGTGAGTTTCACTCACCTCTAGGGAGGTGTCTTTAAATGATTTAATATATACATGGCCATCTTGAGCCATAAATATACATCCTATGGTCATCCATCCTTTGAAAATGTGGTTGGATTTTGTTGTTGGAACTCCTGAGTCAACTCTCCCATAGATGGGGCAGAGTGTGGAACTCCATGTAAAGTCTACATAAGCCACAAAAATTCTCCTCAAAACTAGGAATAATCACCTGTATCAAGAATAGGAAGAGGTTAAACAAGGGGAACTATTGGAGGTATAACTAGTAGATCATGCCCCACCATCTCCAGATCAAGTTTGTCACCACACTCCTAACATATAACCAAAGGACTTCATGGTGAGTTTCTCTATAATTTCATAACAAAAGACTCAGGTAATGTTCGATAATGACAAAATTTGCCTATATAAGAATAGAAAAGGTAAAAATATTTTATATGTAATCATCACACCCCTCATCCATATCAAATATCTAGGTCTGGGTGATAGGAAAATTTATATAGAATACAAGAGATGCTACCTACTTCTCACTACTAATGTTGGGATTGGGTCAAGATCTGTGTTTGTGCATTAATTTATTTTTAATATTATGATTATAATGAAATTTTCAATGAATTTTTGAAACAAGTAGTTCACCATTTATGATCTATAAGTTCCCGTACACCTGATGAAATTAATTTTTTCATCCAGTCAATCCATACCATAACCCATTCTTGTTCATATGACTAATGATCCATGAATCAATAATAACCATCGCATAGCATGTGCAACACATAACATGATTCCTTTACTTAAAATCATTGGGCCAAGGATAAAAGGTAAACCACAAGCATAATAACAATAATAACAATCAAATAGACTGTGTTTCACCCAACTATGAAAGGATATCAATTGTAATAGAAAAAATACAGAAAATAGAAATTTCTTTTGGAGGGAATTTGACTTTTCTATTTACATGGGTTAGCTAATCCTGGAAAAACTCATTAAAAACCCCAATAACATTCTAATATCCTGAATATTATCTCAAAAAAGTAAAAAAAATAAAATAGGGAGCTCTGATGCTACTTTTTGACATCTCGGACTTGAGTACCACTCAGAGGTGCCTCGATCCCGGTTGTCCACATGGCCACAAGCACACCTCCCAATATGCCAGATGTTTCTGATTAATAATGAGATACTATGGTGTTTCCATGGGAATACTATTCAGTCATTACTAGAGTGTATCATATCATATAACAAATAACAGATAAATAGTGGAAGGATTAGTAAATAGATAGAACAACCAAAACATATACTATGAGAACTGGGCTAGCAATAATCTACAGAGGAAACATGATATAAAAATATAATAATTAGATAATAATCAAAATTATTAAATAAATAATATTAAAAATATGAGTAGTTCATGTCTCTATAAAAAAAGAAAATATGTGTACATGGTGTCATGCAAACAATATAGTACATGATATAAAAAAGGTACAAGAAGGACAAAAGTCTATCCAAGAATCCCAAGATTTAATTCGGTCATATGCTACCAAGATCCCATCCTAAGTAATGTAAGAAGCCACACATTCATAAGAGGATGATTTACCTTATCTGCACCTACAAGCATGTAGTCTAACTGAGTACCATTGGCGGACCAGATAGGGTGTGATAAAAACTGATTAGGAAACCACCAATGGAATCTATAAATATAAATTATGTTCATATAATATGGAAATCTATAGATATAATAATGAAAAGTAGTAATAATAATTTTAAATGGGTGAAATATTGTTCTTTAAAGAAAACTAGGCTGACACTACCTTTTTTGGACTTTTCTAGAATGTCTCTAAACAAGTAACCAAGGGACACAATGCCTGATAAAATAGTATTAAGGGACTCCGTGAACAATACCATAGTAGTAAGGGAAGTCATTACAAATATCACAATGTATAGTCACCATGTCTAGTATCACAAGAATTGGGGACACCATTTCAAGTATCACAATAAGGGTTTCCATGCCCAATATCACAATAGTAGGGGACGCCATGCCTAGTATCATAGTAAGGGTCTCCATGACCAATATCAGAGTAAGGGTATCCATGATTAGTATCATAGATTAGGGAATCCATTCTCTTATCACATTTATAAATGAACACCATTCCCATATCATAATTTTAAAGTTTCATTATTCCGTTATTATAATTATAAAGGGTCGTTATGCCCGGTATCACAGGTATATAAAGGAACACCATTCTCGTACTGATATAAAAATCAAAAGGGTGATAATTCCCATTTAAAAATAATAAGGTCTGTCATTCCCATACATCAATAGTGATAATAATAATTTGATTTAATATGATCCAATGGGTAAGTTATTACTCACTAACATTTAATAATAATAAGTGAAAAATGTTATTCAATTTAATTTAGTGACATGGTCACACCACTTACCCATATTCATTTTATATTTAATTAGTATGTGTGTTATCCAAGATATGCACCAACTATTACCCATTTCATTTAATATATCACAATTAGAGTTCATGAAAGAACCATGTAGATGATGATTTGGGAATTGTTTTTCATTCATATCCACATTGGCAATTAGATCAGCACACCTAAGATGGTGGAATTGGATGATGGGACCTAACCCATCCTAAATAATGGATCACTTGAAAACTTATATCAAATTTATTGAATTAAAAATGATTTAAGTGCAATTTTTGAATAATGCATGGAGAATTTGGCATGCCTCACATCGGGGCATATTATAAAACATAAAGACTTGACTGATAGTTACTAGACCATCTTCCTTGAGATTTTATTACTATCCTTATCCAGTATCAGTTGGTAGTTCGACCTAGATTAGAAGAAATATGAAGAACAAACGAACATCCTAAAAATATGGCATAAGAGCCTACAACTCAAAAACTATGTTGAGAGGAAGAGAAACAGATAAAGGCACAAAATGACTGAAGAACATACTGGTCTAGATCCAACAAGATAGATAGTTTTTGAATCAATAATTAGATCAATATATTATATAAGGGCATATGTTTAGGCTTCTAAGGAGATCTAACATGTGGAGTAAGGATCTTACATTGAAAATTAGAGAAAATAAGTGGGATGGTGAGTTAAATTATATTTTCATGAAAAAATGGTAATTTTTTCCAAAATATCCTGGTCACACAGTTTGAAATCATGGTTGGCCAAACCATGCACTTCCCGATGTCTAAGGAGGTACCCTCAGGGTTTCATTGTCATGGTTTGACTAATTGTGCCTAGGTTATGATGCACACTTTGCTACATTTTTGGGAGATACTCGCATGAGTCTATGGCCTGGGGTGTATGGTAAGGTTAAGATATACATATGGCTTGGGTCCTCTATCAAGCCCTTGAACATTTAGGAAAACCGTGTGGACTGGATCACACAATTTCTTTTGACCATCCAACAAGTGAGTTTTCCCATTAGCCAAGGTTCCAAGCTTAGAATAAGCCGCAAGCACACCCGAAAAAACCTTGAAATTATTAGTCATTCATATTAGGTCCAAAATAAATAAATTATACTGGATTAAAAATGATTAATATCTCATACAAAAATTGGGTTATGATATTTCTTATGTTTTTCATGTATTTTGTTACAATCTCCAAGAAATTAAACCCCAAAATATCCACCATGTAGTAAAATTTTTCGTAATGTAATAAAAGGTTTAAGAAATTAAAAGGTGGGTCGCAATATATTTAGACCATGGGAGACACTTTTTTAGAGAAATAAAAAAATTAAAAGTTGAGAATGCAGAAAAGAAGTAGATCATTGATGATATGTCTTGTACAATTATCCTTGGGGATTAAGAGTTTGTTAGATTTATGTAAACAAATATTGAGTGGGAAAAGGTGAAGGAGAAAGGAAAATATGGATTTCTAATAACTATTTATGTTATAGGGGAATGTTCCAATCATAAGAAACCTGTAAATTTTTATGTTCATATAGTTGAACATGGAAATAAAATTATTAATAACAAGTTAACCATGAATAAAGTCATGATATACCTATATTTTTAAAAAATATGTTTTAACCAGAGAAACAGAAGAAAATTCGAAGTATTCTCAAAACTAAAAAGATAAAAATTATAAAAAAATTTCCATTATAATCCCAGATATATATGTAAATATCATAGAAAAAGTTTTAGTAAAAACTAATCAACATGGTACTATAAAAAAATATATAATTCTATCTAGATATATAATTTCTTCTAAAGAAGATGTTTTTAGGGATATTGTTGGTGTTGTGGTGTGCTTGAACATAAAAGATATAATTTCAAGTACAATATTTCTTTTATAGTTATAATGAAATATTATAAATTTAGGGGGATACATTAGTGGTAGTAAGTGAATACTAATTTATGTTATCCAAAACCATAAATGGATTATAAAATGAAAAATAGGTTTGAATTTATACAAGATTATTTTAGAAGATCTGTTGAATATGGAAATACATTAAATGATTGTGTTTCATTTACATCAGTATAATAAAATCATCATCCAAAAGAAAATAAGATTTATATTCAAAACAAGCAAGATCATATTGTAGATATTATTTTTAAAGATTTATTAATTGAGAATCCACGGACTATGGATAGTGGTTTTTCTTTTAATATGAGTGGTGATATAAAAAAATTAAGGAATTGGTTCAAATAAAGAAGAATAAGACATGGTAACTATTTAAGAAACCTATGGGGAAACATTATTGAATTAAAATAAGTTTTTAGGAACAAGATAAATGAAAATGGATATATTACAAGAAACAAGACCATACGTGTATGTATGGGATACTCCAAAATTGAGGGAATTTATTTTGATGAGACATTTTCCATAGTATCACAGATTGAAAATATAAAAATCGTTCTAGTAATTTATTCTCAAAGAAACATTAAATTTTGTTAGATGGAAGTAAGGTTATAATTTCTTAATGGTAAACTCAGTGAGGTAGTTTATATAGACAAGCTTGTGTTTTTATTTTTTGTTGATAATGGAAGATTTTTTTTAAAATTAAATAAGGATCTTTATAGACTGAAAAAATATCAAAGGGATTGGTACTTCAAGTTATATGAGTACTTAATAATTATGGGGTTCAAGAACGAATATATTGACTTATATATGTAGATTAATTATACCAAAACCACATCAATAATTATGATAGTGTTTGTTGATGACATAATATTTTCTTATGACGAATATAATGTATATTAATATTTCTACACAAAATCTAAGAAGTGGTTTAAAATGTCTATACAGATAAATGAAATTAATCTTGAGATTATAAATAACAAAAAAAATCTGCCATTTTATCATTTAAAAAGAAAAATATGCTTAAGATCTACTGAATTGTTTTCAACTGTGGATAAAAGTGGAATATCTACTCATATACTGGTGGGAACAAAGCATAGAAAAGAGATGATGATAATTTATTAATTGAAAAGTAATTATGACATCTAATCACAAGTATTTTATGCATAACTTCCTCAAATATAGATATAGTTTATTCTATAACACTTTATGCTATATTTAATTATAATATGAAGTAATATCATAAAATTGAATCTAAGATAGTTCTTATATTTATTTAAAATAATCTCAACTATGGTGTACTATATAAAATGGATAGAAAATTAAATATGAAAGGTTTTTTAGATGTTAATTAGGTAGGATTTTTCAATGAAAAATTGTCTAATTCCAGTGGATTATTCTTTTTCAGAGACAGATATGTTATATAAAACTCAATGACACAAAATTCACTCATAGTGAGTATAATTGAGGGAAAATATATGGTTGCATCATAAGTACCTACTCAAATGATTTGGACGAAGAATCATCTCAGGGATATGGATGGGAAAATTGGTTACCACTAATTATCATATTTTATAATCATAGTGATATTAGTATATTTAAAAATCTATTTCATCATTTTAGATCAAAAATATATTGACATTAAATATCATTTTAAAGAGTATAATGTGGTTGAATTTACATTGAAGTTGGAATTAATTCCTTCCACGGAACTAGTTACTGATATCTTAATAAAGCCACTCACAAATGATTTATTTGAGTTGTTAAGGATGAAAATGGGAATGCATCCCAATATCCGACATAGAGGTATTAAAATTAAAGAGTTTCCTCCTCTATCTTATTGTGTTTAATTTTTTTATGAGATGTAACATATATTGAGAGTGTTTTATTCTTATTATTTATTAAATTTTTAATGTGTGTATTCTGTGGAATGGTAAGAAATTTTTTCAAATATCTTTTATATTTATATATTTCAATGATATTTTTGAATTAAAGGTTTGAGTAGATATTTTTTATGGAAAAAATTGATGTCTAATCTAATCACTGTTGTTTTCTACACAAATCCAAATCATGTAGACATAGAATTGATTATTTTAAAACGCTTTTCTTTGAGAAATTTCAGTATATTTTTATAAGTTATTCTCTTTAGTTTTAATAACAATAAGGGTTATAGTTATGAGTATTACTGATAAAAATCCATAATAGGATATTTTTTAACCCTCTTGATGATGGTGTTGTATTTTTTTTGACAATACTTGTTGTATGATCCCTTTTGTTGATGGGTGTCTGAGCATTAATGATGCTGATCATCTATTTTAAATTTTTTTCTATGATGTGTGTGAGTGAATTGAATATAGTGATCATTAGTGTGACAACAATTATTTTTATAGTTTGATCCTATTAATATTCCTATATATATATATATCTAGATATTTCCTCAATGGGGGTGGTGTATTTTGGGTGCCACGGGGCCCTGAAATTAATATATTAAAAATATTAAATATGTTAAAGTATTCACAGACATATTATTGAAATAAATGGAATCCCCATTGGTTGAAACCTCAAATGGAGAATCTAAGACTATAATTTCTTTTCACAACACTATGTTTACCCTAGGAATGGATTAAGTTTGGGAGACATCAGACATTCCATTAAAGGTAGTTATTGGCAGGTGAATTGAATAAATAAATTAAATGAATAATTTATTTAATTTAATTAATACTGAAACTATCCCCCTCCTATATTTATAAACCATTATGAAAACCTCCCAGGGATAACCACATAACACTAGAAGAATTGAGAGGAGAAGGAGGAGGAGGAGGATATTATTGGAATTATAAATAAATATTGGAAAATATTCAATAAAATCCCTATAAAACATTTCATTCAGGAATAATCAATCCATTCTTAAGGTAGGGATCACTATTTTTTTGATTTCCACCCTTGTGTTCAATATTTTTGAGCATGGATGGAATATATGCTAATATTCCTTGATTTGTATTCTTCAAATAAACTAAGAATATAATTACTATTCTTGAAATGAATTATCTGTTTTTATTGCAACCATTTTTAACAATGATTTTATATTTTTATGATTATGATTTTTGTACAGGATCACAATGGCCAATGATAATTCTTAGTTTTTTGTGCATCTCCCACCTCTATTATTTTCATTCTTCATCATTTTCCAATGGATTCATGAATTTTATGTTTCCAAACTGGTTCATGTGTGATTTAACCCCTAAAAGAATGACGGTTACATGAAAAAACTTTGGCTTGATGGTTTAAGTATGGATCAAAGAGGAACATCGGGAAACAAATATTGGTTCAAGGTATAGAGGCCCCATTTCGGAAATGATAGACACACCAGATCATCCTTGAGTGACCAGAATCCATATTTTCATCCAATAGAGGGTGAGAATCAATGATTGGAGGGCTTCCTCTTCAATTTTAGTAAATTTAAATAAGTCATTAGTGAGCTTCATAGAAGAATTGGTGGATATGGAGGGAGTGTGAAGACCAAGAGACAAGAATTTATTCTCTATAAAAATAATGACTACAAATCATGTATTCTAAAGGAACACATGCCATGTTTCTTAGTTTCTCATAGTGTCTAGGGTTTCCACCTAACATAAATATCACATGCCGTTTGCTCAATTGTACATATTGCATGATACTTTCCGTATGGTTGGTCCTTGTTCCAAGATCACACACCTAGGGCCTCTAGTGATTATTCATGTCTTGTCCCCATAGGGACATGTCATGTGAAGATATATGGATTACCAAGCCATAACTAGAGAATAAAATGAATTGGTTTGTCGGAGTTGGTGACCTGGAACCAACTACTTTGTACATTATTCATTAAATAAACATCTTATCACATCTTGATTATTCTTCTGCATGACAATTCATGTGATAATGTCCCAAGGATAGTTGTTGCATTAAAGGTTCATAGCGGATCCCTTCTGTGATGAGAACCTAGAAGTACCATAACACTATTCTTGAATACATGTTCTATGTCCAGATGATGTTATTTGAGGGACACAAATAATTCATGTCCTTAGGAGTGAGGACACATAAAACTTTGAGGCACCTTCTTGTGGTGTGCACCCTTGGTAATATCCAGGAGGATATTATGAGAACGAGACCTTCCAGTAGGAAATCCACATTTCATAGTGTCATTGGATTTTCTTATCTGTGGACGTGTGTATTGGTCCCTAGACTTTAAGATTATTATTAATGGGTATTAAAACTCGCACACTTAGATGTATTGATGAAAACTATGATGACACACTATTCGTAGTGAGGTAGGATACGTTGGGTGTGTCATGAGTAATACTACATTAATAGATAATTCGAGAAAGGATTTTTCTCTTTTTTTCCATAACAGAAGTAGATATCTCAAGCCCTTTGATGGAATTGATATAGCCTACATAAATCCATGGCCATGGTAAGGAATGGGTGAGTTCAATTTCAGAATTTCAAAGAAATACTAATAAAGCACATGGGTTGATGTCACTTTCATGAAACCCACTTGATTCGAGATATCGTGACAAATGGATTATATTACACAGTAAGCATTAGTATGAGGTGACACGTCATTGCAGCATTAACTTCTTTCTCTATGGGTGCCTTGGCGTGTTGCTAGATGCTAACCTTAGACTTGAGGCAGGCTTCGCCTAATGCCACTGAGAAAGAGGCCTAGAGGGTCACACACTAAGTCTGTCCATGTATCTTAATTAAATATTAATTTAACAAGTTAAATAATGATTATTCTTGACTGTGGTTTAATAATTATTTAAGAATTCCTAATCCCATTTATTTCGACACTAGTTATTCGAGAGAATATATTGTGGGTGAAATAATATATTTATTTGTGAGTAATGTAGTTAAATTTATTTATGAAATAAAAAGCCATTACTCAAGGTCTAATAAATGTGGAGGAGGAGATAAAAAAATAGAAAATAAAAGTAAACGTCATGTATATTAAATATACACGCCATGTAGTTTTATGGAAAACGAGTACACCCCTTGTACTAATGATTACACGCCGTGTAGTTTTCCAGTTGGGATTTTGAGAATATAATATTGTTTTATTAAATTCTATTAATTATAATCAGCGTGGGTTCAAGTCAAGGAATTAATAATTCTACATGGGGGTTTCAATAATATTTAATGAAATAAATAAAACACATAACGTGTTTATTTATTTTCATAACTCTATAACCTCAGACCTGATTATAAATATCCTCACAGCCCCAAGACTTTTCCAATCAGTCGTTGTCACAACAATTATGATGAATTCTTTCAAGCTCTAAAGAACTCCTTCCTCCAAGAACGCTCTCAAGACCGAGAGATCAAGGTGATCGAAGGAAGACATCGCAAGTGAAGGTTCTTCCACGCTAGCACCCGGAGATCCCTTCGACGACGTCTAGAGATGTGTGGCACACGTGTGGATCACTGCTAGAAGAATCCTTCACTTGGATTCTACGACGCAATGACAGATCACCGATTCATGACCGAACACATCAATAATGAAATAATTCCATCAAGGTAATTCTTGTGGATTAATTAAATTAATTATAACCAAAATATGATGATCTTATATCTATGGTTCAGGGATTCCCTCTTTTGTTTTTATTTCTTCGTTCTATTTCAAAGATACAACATTTTATATCGTGACAGATCTCTGTTTGAATGTTGTTTAACGCTAAAATTAATATTGGTAAAATACACCAATGTGCTTCCATTGTTCCTGGAACCATCAAGTTGTATCAGAGCGGTCATATCGTTGATTATAATTATTTAGTTCTTCGTTGGTGATTTATGAATTAAATAATTTAGTTGTTTCAATTCAAGTTAATCGTTCTTTAAATCTGAATCTCGAGATCTGTTCCTCCTCTATTGTTTCTCGTTGACCATAAAAAAATGACATTTTCTTTTATTTTTGATTAAAATAAAATAGAGGATATCATCCGGAGGAGCCAAATGTTTCTGGACGTACAACACCAGAATACACGGCGTGTATTCGGAAGTACACGCCGTGTAGTCTAGGTTCATGCATCAGACTGGTCTACCAAATCTAGCCGTGTATTGATCTTATCTAAGACATTTATGACACCGTGTGTTCACCAAGAACAAGTGGCACATGGTTTCCGGATTACACACCGTGTGGTCCAACAGAACACGGTGTGTAGTCCCTTCGGGTTAGGGTTGGATCGTGTACCCCGTACATGGTTTGCCCAGATGGAAACCATATAACATGGAAAATATACGGCGTGTGTCCCACTGAACATTCCGTGTACTCGGAAATTTTCTGAAGTACATTAAGACACCATGTCCCCAGGTGTGTACTTTAGATGGACGTTGAAGAAAAAGTAGACGCCATGTAGTCATAACTACACGACGTGTACTCACCCAAATTACACAGATTTATTAAAAATTTATTATTATATTATACAAATCCTTGAGACGTGTACCATAGTGCAGGCATAAAACTGAGTCACAACACGTGATAGGTGTTTTATATATATGCGTCTAATTTAACATCTGCGTAATAAATGGGAATTTATCAGGTTTCCTCCAAGGTACATGTTACGTACAAGGATAATTTTAAATGAATTTATTTGTTTAAAATTATGATGGATGAGAATCTCAAGGAAATTCAGAAAAGGATTTAAGATAAAAGGTTTGATTAATTAAAGATAATTAATTGATTCGAGCGTGATTTATCTTAAGAAATAACGATTAAAGAATTTAATTCTAGTTTTATTTATGTGTAAATATCATTACTTGTATGGATGATCATGAGCTAGACTAAGAATTTTGTATGTGAATGGTTTCTTTTAATTTATTTATTTAAATTAAATTTGTTGTCCTACGAGCCTTCTCCTCATTAATATGTAGGGCATGCATGTCCAAGGATTCTTTTATGTAAAAACCCCTTTTTACCCCTCACCTGCGTGTGAGATAAATGCATATATAATGGATGGAGCTCTCAAGCTAGTGGAGGTGGCACAAGTCAGGAGCCAAGGGGAAACCAATCCAAGGAGATACAAAGGTGGATAGGTGGAAAGCTG
The DNA here is from genome assembly GCA_963277665.1 of Viscum album. NCBI lineage: Eukaryota > Viridiplantae > Streptophyta > Magnoliopsida > Santalales > Viscaceae > Viscum > Viscum album. Next base: position 913,763,891 of record OY728153.1, read on the forward strand.
TAAACACGAACCCGAAAGGTTCAAGGTGTTTTTCCCCTAGGTCTTGGGTTAGTTTATCAACTTCTAGATAAACTAACCAATAGAAAAGCTCATGATCATACCATTTATTTTATTTCTTTCAGTTGCATAGTTTATTTATTATGTGTGTGTTGTCACGATCACACAATTAATGAATTAAACAAGCATGCAAGATGGAACTAAAATAAAAAAACCGAATTATGCGTAAATATTATCTTAGACATGGTTAATCACTTAAGTATATCCCACTTAATATTAACAAGAATGTAATCAAAGATAATAAAATGGAAATTTACGTATAAGGATAAAATACCTCAAAAGAAATTTTAAGTCAGTATAGCCTTCCATGATCTTGGTTAGAATCGAACCATAGTTCAAAGTGCTTGACCAACCCTAGTTGGGGTGATTTCAATTAATGGGTAATTCTAATTCAAGGTTTTGGGTTGAATTGAATTGGTTCGCATCAAGGGTTGACTGCCACAGCAGGACTTGGTGTGACCAAGAGGTAAAGGTTGAGGAAATCCAAAATAAAAGGATTTCAGGATTGGGGAGTCCACTCAGCGGATGAAGGAGTTGCGAGTTAATATAGTTGGCATTTGGAATGCCTACCTAAAACCCTTCAAGTTTCTTGACCAACCCTAGTTGGGGTAATGTGAAGGGTAATATGGATCATTTCCACTAGAATATTCAGGCAATAGAATATTCCGAAGTCAATGGTGAGGGCTATTGGATTTTGATTAAATAGTGGGAGACAAATAAGTATTAATTTATTTATTTGTCTTAGTTTTGTAATAAAGTACTAAACCTTTGCTCATGTTAATTTGTAGAAAAGGCAAGAAAATTACTTCAAACATATCATTGTGAACCATACCTGAGAAGGAAAACCTTCTCACCGGCACCAATTTCCAAGAGTGGCAGATGTGTTTACGCATCATCCTTCGCCATGAAAAGAAATTGTATGTGCTACAAGAGCCTATTCTAGTTGCGCTTGGGAAAGAGGCCAGTGATGATGAATAATATCTCTATATGAAACACATGGATGATTCAACATATTTCTAGTGTTTCATGCTATCGGCCATGTCCAATTAGCTCTTGAAGCAACATGAAAACATGGACGCGTATATCATGATGTCTCAACTTAAGGATCTCTAACAAGAGAAGGCAAGACAAGAGAGGTATGGGATCTTCAATGCTTTGTTTACAACTAAGCTTGGAGAGTATGCGCCAGCTGGGCCTCATGTAGTCAAGCTTATTGGCCACATAGAACACCTGGACATATTAGGGATTAAATTCCCAGATGAGTTTCATACAGATCTCATCCTATCATCACTGCCCAAGAACTTATCTAGATTTATTGTCAACTATAACATAAGAAACAATGATAAGAGTCTATCAGAACTTCTGACCTTGATTTTCCAGGTAGATAAGGTCATGGGGTGTGACAAACCCACAGTCCTTATGCTGAATAGGAAAAGAAAGGACAAGGAAAAGGGGCCAAAGAATTATAAATGGTTTGAAGCCCCTGAGCACCGTCCCTCCAAGAAGGGGAAGATCCCGAGGCAGGGAAAGGAATGGGAGGCGGTGTGTTTTTCATGTGGCAAGTAAGGCCACTGGAAGAGGAACTGCACTGAGAAGTATGGGGATGCTAAAGGTGTGTTCATTATTGAGTGTAATCTTTCTATTTCTACACATTGGGTATTATATACAGCTTGTGGGGCTCACATATGTATTCAAATGTAGGCACCAAGTAGATTTAGAAATATTTATAGGGGGGAGGTGGATCTTTGAGCTGCCAATGGCGCAAGGCTGGCTGCGTTGGATATTGGTGATTACCACCTCTCACTGCCGACTAGGATGATTTTGGTTTTACATAACTGTTATTATGTGCCTAGTGTTACCAAGAACATATTTTCTGTATGTTGTTTGGATATGGATGGATTTGTTTTCAAATTTGGAAATAAGGGTTGTCTCTTTTATAAGAACAATGTATTTTATGGTATGGAACATTTAAATAATGGTTTGTATGTATTAAATTATGAAAACCATGTGTTGGAAATTGATAATGAAACAAACTCACATGAATCATACATTACTTAGTTGTGGCATCACTATCTCAGTCATGTGAATGAGAAGCGATTGAAAAAGCTCTTACAAGATGGCTATTTAGACTCTACTAAGCTAAAACCACTTGATAGATGTTATGCTTGTTTACAAGGAAAAAAGACCAAGCCACCTTCTGGTGGACAGGGTGAAAGGGCCACAGAGCTTCTAGGACTGGTACACACGGATGTGTGTGGACCATTTCCAGTAGAAGCTAGAGGTGGATATTCTTACTTTATTACTTTTACTAATGATTTGAGTAGATATGGATATGTCTACTTAATGAGGTATAAGTCAGAGGCCTTAGAGAAATTTATGGAATTCATGAATGAAGTAGAGAATCATCTTGGTAAGAATATAATGAAACATCGATCAGATCATGGTGGAGAATATCTGAACCAAGAGTTTATCGATCTTCTACGGGAGTCTGGGATTTTATCTCAGCTCACTCCTCCTTATACACCATAGTGGAACAGTGTTAGTGAAAGGAGGAACCACACATTTTTGGACATGGTGAGGTCGATGATGAGTCATGCAGATCTTCCATTATTCTTTTGGGGATATGCATTACAAACTGCAACACACACATTAAACCGAGTACCAACTAAGGCGGGAAATGGAATTCCATCCGAGTTATGGAATGGAAAGAAACCCATATTGTCTCATAAACGTGTATGGGGATGTGAGGCGTTTGTTAAGGCCTTCTCAAGAAACAAACTAGCACCTCGGGGAACGAAGTGTATCTTTATAGGATATCCTAAGGAAACAAAAGGATATTACCTATATAACCCTCAAGACAAGAAAGTGACTGTCGCTAGACAAGCTGTTTTTATTGAGAGGGAGCACATCCTCAAGAAGGATAGTGGGAGAAAGATTGACTTCGGTGAATTTGATGCTCAAGATACACAACAGTTAGTATAGGAACAAGTTCCACAGGTCCCTATGGAAGTGGTTCCAGAAACACAAGTACTGCGTAGGAGCTCAAGAGAGGTAAGGGAACCAGAGATATTTGATTTTCTTGTCACCGGGGATGGTGAATCATTATTGTTGGACAATTATGAACCTCTCTCCTATAAGGAAGTAGTAGAAAGCTTAGAAGCTACAAGATGGATAGAAGCTATGAATTCTAAGATGGATTCCATGTATCAGAACCATGTCTGGGTTCTGGTCGATGAGCCAGTTGATGTAAATCCTGTTGGATGCAAATGGGTATTCAAGAGAAAAATGGACTTGGAAGGTCAATTTAGCACCTATAAATCAAGGTTAGTGGCTAAAGGATTCAGACATCATCAAGGAATTGACTATGATGAATCCTTCTCGCTAGTTTCCATGTTTAAATCCATAAGAATCACACTTGCCAAAGTATCTTACCATGACTACGAGATTTGGCATATGGATGTCAAAACAACATTCCTTAATGGGAACCTTCATGAATATGTCTATATGACACAACCATAAGGGTTTGTGACACCAGGTGAAGCCAAACTGGTTTTCAAGTTACAGAAATCCATTTATGGATTAAAGCAAGCATCTAGGTCATGGAACATTCGATTTGATGAATCTATAAAGGAATTTGGGTTCATCAATAATGAATGTAAGCCATGTGTTTATAATAGGTTTTATGAGAATGCGATCGTTATCCTATTAGTATATGTTGACGACATATTTCTTATTGGAAATGACATACCAGTCTTTTAGTTAGTTAAGGATTGGTTGAACAAGTGTTTCTCCATGAAGGACTTGGGTGAAGCAGCCTACATTCTAGGGATCAAGATCATTCGTGATAGATCCAAGAGGCTCATTGGACTAAGTCAGAGTACATACATTGACCAGATACTAAAGAGATATAGTATAGAACAATCCAAGAGGGTACTGGTTCCAGTGTCACATGGACTACATCTTTCTAAGAAAATGTGTCCTCAGACACAACAAGAGAAAGATATAATGAGTAAGATCCCATACGCTTCGGCTATAGGATCCATCATGTATGCCATGTTATGTACCAGGCTTGATGTTGCCTATGAACTGAGCATGGTAGGAAGATATCATGCAGATCCAGGAGAACAACATTGGATTGCTATTAAGACTATCCTTAAGTATCTGAGAAGAACTAAGGATATATTCCTGGTGTATGGAAGAGACGAGGATCTTGTCATCAGAGGGTATGCTGATGCTGGTTTTCAGAGAGATTAGAATTATCTAAAGTCACAATCTGGATATTTTTTCTGTCTCAATGGAGGATCTGTGAGCTATAAGAGTTCAAAGCAGCCAAATGTTGCCGATTTTATAACGGAGTCCAAATATATAGAGGCTTCTGATGAAGCCAATGAAGCTGTCTGGATTCAAAACGTTTTCTAGGAGCTTTATGTGGTTCCTAGAAGTAAAGATCCCATTACATTGTATTGTGATAATACTGCAGCGGTGGATCTGGAAAAAGAACCAAGGTCACATCAATGGAAAAAGCAAATACTCTGGAAGTATCACCTCTTGAGGGATTTCTATCAAATGGGTGAAGTTGTAGTGAGCAGAGTGTCCACAGAAGAGAACGTGGCGGACCCCATGACTAAAGGCTTATATCATCAGAAGCTTGAATATCATGTGAGAGATAGTAGGTTAAAGGTTGTTAGCAGTTGGCTCTAGTCCAAGTAGGAGTCTGTTGGAGTTGGTGGCCTAGAACCAACTACTTTGTACTTTATTCATTAAATAAACATCTTATCATATCTTGATTGTTCTTCTGCATGACAATGCATGTGATAATGTCCCAAGGATATTTGTTGCATTAAAGGGTCATAGAGGATCTCTACTATGATGAGAACCTGTAAGTGCCATAACACTTTTCTTGAATACATGTTCTGTGGACGAATGATGTTATTTGAGGGACACGAATAATACAGGTCATTACGGGTCAGGACTCATAAAACTTTGAGGCACCTTCTCATGGTGTGCGCCCTTGGTAATATCCAGGAGTATATTATGAGAACGAGACCCGCCAGTACGAAATCGACATTTCATAGTGTCATTGGATGTTCCCATCTACAGACGTGTGTATTGTTCCTTAGGCTTTAAGATTATTATAAATGGGTATTACAACTTGCCCACTTAGATGTATTGAAGAAAAATTTGATGACACACAGTTTGCAGTGAGGTAAGATACGTTGGGTGCGTCACAAGTAATATTGCATTAATAGATAATGCGAGAAAGGATTTGTCCCTTCTGTTCTATAACAGAAGTAGATATCTTAGGCCCTTTGATGTAATTGATATAGCCTACATAAATCCATGGACATGGTAAGGAATGGGAGAGTTCAATTTCGGAAATTCAAAGAAAGAATAATCGAGCACATGGGTTGATGGCACTAGCATGCAACCCACTTGATTTGAAATATCATGAAAAAGGTATTATATTACACAGTAAGCGTTTGTTGGAGGTGACACATCATTGCGGCGTTAACTTCATTCTCTATGGGTGCCTTGGCATGTTTCTAGACGCTAACCTTGGAATTTAGGAAGGCTCGGCCTAATGACACTGAGAAAGAGGCCTAGAGGGTCACACACTAAGTGTGTCCATGTATCTCAGTTAAATATTAATTTAAAAATTCAAATAAAGATTATTTCTGACTGTGGTTTAATAATTATTTAAGGATGCCTAATCGCATTTATTTCGACACTAGTTATTCGAGAGAATATATTGTGGGAAAAATAATATATTTATTAGCGAGTAATGTAGTTTCATTTATTTAAGAAATAAATATCCATTAATCAAGGTCTAATAAATGTGGAGGAGGAGATAAAGAAAAATGGAAAATAAAAGTACACGTCGTGTATATTAAATATATACACCGTGTAGCTTAATGGAAAATGAGTACACGCCGTGTACTAATGATTAAAAGCCCTGTAGTTTTCCAATCAGGATTTTGAGGATATAATATTGTTTTATTAAATGATATTAATTTTAATCAGCGTGGGCGCATGTCAAGGAATTAATAATTCGACATGGGGGTTTCAATAAGAGTTAATGAAATAAATAAAACGCGTAACGAGTTTATTTATTGTCATAACTCTATAACCTCAAACCTGATTACAAATATCCTCACAACCCCAACACTTTTCCAATCAATCGTTGTGCACAACAATTCTGAAGAATTATTTCAAGCCTGGAAGAACTCCTTCCTCCAAGAATGCTCTCAAGACCGAGAGATCAAGGCGATCGAAGGCGGACATCGAATGTGAAGGTTCTTTCGTGCTACCACCAGGAGATCCCTTCGGTGACGTCCGAAGATGTGTGGTACATGTGTAGATCAACACTAGAGGAATCACACACTTAGATTCTACGATGCAATGACGATTCACCGAATCCTGACCAGACACATAAAAAAATAATGAATTCCACCAAGGTAATTCTTGTGAATTAATTAAATTAATTATAACCAACATATGATGATCCTATCTCTATGGTTCTGGGATTCCCTCTTTTATTTTTTGTTCTTCATACTATTATAAATATTTGGTGTTTTATATCGTGACAGATCTCGGTTTTAATGTTCTTTAAAGCTAAAATTAAAGTTGAGCAAACCCACCAACGCGCTTCCGCTGCGCCCAGAACCTTCATGGTTCTCTGGTGGTGCTACATGTCATGTGTCATAATACACTCATTGTGTACAATTCCTAGAACCTATGACCATGCCTATCTCCTTCTTTGGGACTCATATTCGAGCCCATGAGCTTCCCATTCTACGTATACTTTTTCATATGACAAGATGGTGGTATTTCATAGAGAATTATAGACACAACAAAAGATAATATTATTGGGAAACATAATCTTGTGATACTTAACTGGTGATAGTGATCATGTATGTCTACCATATATATGCCAATTTTAGTATTCTTGTGACTCCCCAAGGGAATGAGTCCTCAATATCCTATATATAGGTTGAGTTAGTACTCAACCACATTAAAGAGGGCGTGAATCCTTTATCTATAGAGTGGTTCTATGCCATCATTAATCCATGATGAGGAGAAATTCTTCCAATTGAGATAGTTCTCCCTTGATTATGGAGTGCAGTGGTGAAGAGTATACCTTCCACTCTGATCCTTCTAAGGATTCACATAGTTCATGGAATTGAAGATGGTACTGTTGAAGCTATAGGCAAACTCATCATTATTATATGGATTTGGAGATTGAGATTCCTCTCTTTTTCAACTGGGGTTTCAATATGAGCATTTATGATGTTAGGGTTCTTATTCCTTTTTCAATTATAGGATGAGTTAAAAGTTTTATTCTATTTCATCCCTATTGGTTTTTAGGGAATCATACTAAGTATGTATATACTCACCATTACATGATCTTTTACTACACATTTAATGTCTTATGAAGATGAAATGCATATCAGTGAAGACTTTAGTGAACCTGATATCAGTGGTGTATAGAAGTACTTAGAGGAACTTACCATGTGTGGTAGCCATAAATAGATATTGTGAGATAATATCTCTTTTGTATATCCCTTATAGTCATTGTCAGGTTGGGACCTATTTTATCTCACATTGGGTGTGTATTTCTCCCCATATATTTTAGTATTGCGATATTGTTCTTTTATTATTTTCCTATAGGTTTTCTAATGCATTTATTACTATTTGGAATTTTTAGTTTTATAGAATCCCTACACCATTTCATAGAGATGAGTGTGTGAGTTTATATAGGCACCTTAGGCTAGGGCCTCCCATTTTAGTGATATTCCTACTTTGAATTAGTCACCATTCCTTGGCCTATTATAGGAAGGCTCGGGGTGTCAATCTCCTATTAATGTGAGCCTAAGCAGAACCCTGATGTGTTGGGTCATGATAGAGTGGTATCAAAAGTGGATTTTACTAGGACCAATGTTTGGATTTACATATATTTTGAGGATTGGGTTTCAATCATATGGATACAATGTTGAAGTGTCTCATGTTTGACTCTCAAGATAGTGAACCTAGTGATGGTGTGGCAACAAACATATCTATAAACCAAGACTCTAACTACCTACTTGTTGATTTGGAATATTGAGTCACTAGTTGTAGGGAAACCAACGATATATGAATCATATAGGAATAAGTATTTTGAATTTCATATCCTTCTTGAGTAAGATCCCCAAATATTCTCATATAAATATGGTATGTGTTGTTAGTATTCAAGATGCCTTTATGTTGATAGAAATCTTGGATTACAATATTGTTTTTCATAAATGACTAGTTGAGTTATAAGGACATAGTACATAGACCTATTCTTAAGGTGTTTTATCCATGCTAGCATAGATTGGTGCTCCCACCCGATGAGTTACATAATAATCCACATATAGTGGTTTAGTAAGAAGATCATATTTATGTTTTATAGTTGATAGATCTATCAAGACAAGGCTATGATGAACACATTATTATAAATTTGTGTGAGTTACAATGATAGAGTCTAATTAGGTTTCATAGAGAGTCATACCCTTAGGCAGATGAGGATTTTCGTGAGACAATGTTTATATATTTCTATCATGTACATATTCCAACTGATCAGATAGTTATAGTCACAACCATACTTATTTATGGAGAAACATGGAATATGTGGGGAATAATCACTTAGACAAATGATGAGGAAATGTTCTCATGGATAAACATTCAATTTTTATTCTATGATGATTATTATCCTTCATTATTGACCTCTATGTAGATCTAGGAGCTTCTTAAGTTGTAGAAAGTTGATATGTTAGTTTCTAAGTAAGTATCAAATTTTAACAAAATCACATAATACTCTCTCAATATAGTGTAAGATAGTTACTTCCAGGTACATAATTTGGAATATGGACTCTATAGATGCATCTGGGTTGGTGTAGTCTTTTTATAAATTTCCCCTAATGCTGGAGTGATGGAGTGAGACTTGATGATAGATTGAGTTTTGGAAGAGGGGATTAGGTAGGAGGAGGATACGATAGAAATTATGGGGATGATATGTATACAACATATTATAGGCATCAAACATCAGGTTCTCGGTGTAGTAACATTCCTATGTCTAGACTTAGACACATGGATTCATAGTAAAAGGATCACATAGAGGGTGTAGTCATCATGGAGATGGATGGTGTTATGCATGTGATGGGTGAGGTCATATGTCTCATGATTTCTTGAATTTATATGTTATATATGGTGTTAAGACAATGCAAAAAAACTCCATAGTATAGGAAACAACATGATTAAGGATCTCCTAGGTATGGTCATGGGGGCCCCCATAGTGGTAGTTCAGACAGAGGGGCAGGTGGAGCCCTAAAGGGAGGAGCTATAGGTGGAAGACAATACTATGACCTACTCCCACAACCACCACCACCACCACCACCACCACCAGGTGAACCATTCTATTCTTAGAGGGATGGTGGTAGAGGGTGTGGTCAGTTATAGACTATGGAGGGATATGACTAGGCTATGCATGAGATGATTTAAGGTATGATAGGTGTATTATCTACCTTAGAACTAGTACTTATTGTCATAGGAGTGAGTCATTATTTAATTTCCATATCCCTTGAGTAAGAGATGGATATTTTTATGGAGACTTTGAGACATAATCTTTGGCTAGAGGTTCTTATAGGGAGTGACTCTTCTGTATCTCACATCTGCTGACAATGTGAGTCATCACATAGTTGAAAAAGTTTACCATTGGGACTATTAGTTATTATAATAAAACCTTATGTTTTCATCATGTGTATTGATTGGTTGTATACTATGAGAGTTTATATTGAATTTTATCATAGGGGAGTTGGATGCCTATGTGCTGAGGCAATGATGTTCCCCTTAAATAGAAAAAATAAACTTTTGGTAGAATGAGTGGGGAACATGGGAAGGAAAATACAACTTATCACCAATCAGTTGAATAGTTGGTCCCTTGATACAACATGATATTGATACCTCAAGCTTCTAAAGATAGTGGGGTATTATAAATACATCTTTCCCAAAGATGTCCCGGGATTAACTATGAGGTGGGAGCTCAACATCTTTATTTAAATGCACCCCAGTACTATAATGATATATTATACAACACATCAGATGGCCCCTACTGGGATTTGAGAGCTGCAGGTAAAGTAGGAAGACCATTGCAAGAAGGGTTTTATCCGAACCAGTGTGTCCCCCTAGGCATATCTAGTGTTGTTCATGAAAAAGGAAGACAAGTCCACGAGGCTTTGTGTTAATTACCATCATTTGAATTAGGTGAAAATCGGGAAAAAGTTCCACATTCCAAGGACTAAATATCTCTTTAAACAGTTTAATGTCATGAAATGTTTCTCAAATATTGATATCTGGTCCAGTTACCATCAGTTGAGATTTTATAATGATGATATTCCCAAGATAAAATTCTGATGTATCTATTGTAATGATTAAATCTTGGCTATTCCCTTTAGTGTGACGAATTCCCACACTGTGTTCATAGAGCTTATGAGCTGAACCTTCTAACCTTTTCTGGAACAATTCATTGTTATCTTTAACAATGACATTCTAATTTACTATATATCCAATAATGATCATAAAAATCACTTGAGGATGGTCCTGAATTTTCTCTGGGAGCACCAATTATATGTTAATATTTTAAATATCAATTTTGGATTAATGTGGTAAAATTTACGGTCCATATTATGTATAATCATGGTGTGGCTATGTACTTTGAAATGATTTGTGCAATTATTTCTTGGGAGACACCCAAGAGAATATTACAGGTGCATAGTTTCCTCATCCTAGTATGATACAATCATAGGTTCATAGACTCCATTTTCAAGCTTATATCCCCTTTGAATACATTTATGTAGAAAGGGTAGTCATTTTTTAGTAAGAGTATTAATAGAGAGCCTTCAAGGTGGTAAGGAAAAGGATGAAAAATGATCATGTTTTGAGACTTATAGATGAGGGAGTTGAGTACATGGTGTTTTGTGATGCCTCTAAAGCTGTGATCAATTGTGTGTTGATGTAGAGGTAGGTAGTGTTCACTTATGGATTGATAATGTTGAAACCCCATGAGTAAAACTATGTGACTCACAACATGGAATTGGAAGAGGTAGTTGTTACCGTGAAGATGTAGAGGAATTATCTTTTAGGAAATAATTTCATTATTTATTAATACCACTAGAGTCTCAGGTTCATCTTTACCTAGAGAGAACCCAACATAAGACAAAGGCATAGATTGGAGTTCCTGTCAGACTATGAATTTAAGATAGTCTATTCTATAGGGATTTTAAATTTTTTGGCTGATTACCTTATTAGAAAATACCAATATCACTAGGTGTATGATGCATCAAAGTAGCTGGACACGTTACACTTGTCCCTGGTTGATGAGATCTGTGAAGTTTATCTTCAATCAATGGTGGTGGCACCAAATCTTCTATAGAAAGTGAGACAGTCCTAGTTGGGTGACTTTAAATATGATTTTTTACATGACTAGATATCCTTAGAAGATATACCATATGGATTTTAAAAATTTGGGGAGCACGTCATCATTTTATAAGGATAAACAAAATTTCCAGTCACGTTCCAAGAGGTAGTACTGAGGGAGGTTTATACCTCCCCCATGGAGGTGCATCTAGGAGTGGAAACAATGTATAAAGAACTTCAACAGTAGTTTTGGTGAGTATACATAAGGTATAGTGTTACTGATTTATTTCTCAATTCCTCACATGTTTGTATGTAATGGGTGAACATTAAGATCTCAGTGGTCTGACTCAATATATTGATATCTAAGTAGAGAAGTGGTATGGAATATTAATATATTTTTTAATGGGGCTTCCATAGATTTTGAGAGTCCATGATGATATCTGGGTGTTTGTTGTCCAACTTACAATGTAGGAACACTTCATTAACATATGTAAGAATAATTAGGTTTATAGTTTTGGTGTTTGTATGTGAAAGAGATCATCCAAATTCATGGGGTACCAACCATCATTATATCCAAAAATGATTCTTGATTCACACCATGGATGTGGAGAGGATTGAAGAAGGAATTCTGAACCTAATTATTGATGAGGATAATGTTTCACCTCTAGATGGATGGCTAGATAGAGCAGACCATCTGGGTTTTAGAAGATATTTTGAGAGCCTATGTGTTGGAAATTCTCCAAATCATGGATAATCAATTACCATCGGTGGAGGTTTCCTATAATAAAAGTTATCACTCTACTATCTATAAGGAACATTTAGAAGAATTGTATGGGAGACCTTTTTGGTTACTCTTGTACAGGATTGAGATTTGGGAGACATATTATTTTGGGATAGAGTTGGTGAAGGTGATGAAAGTGAAGGTTAAGGTGATCCAAGAGAATATGAGGATAGCTCAGGATCAAAAAAATAGTACACAAATAATCATCATAGTCCTTTGGATTTCAATAAATGATATCATGTATTCCTGATAGTCCTCACAAAAAAATTGTTGTAAATATTTGGATAGGGTAGAAAGCTATCCCCATGTTTTATCAGTAAATTCTAGATTTTTCATAGGGTTGGTGATGTTCCATTCCACTTAGTGATACCCCCATAAATGGACTAGGTGCATAATGTCTCTTATGTATCTTAGAAAATGAGATACATGAATGTAAAGTCACACATGATTGACTATGGTGATATGGGAATTAATATAAATAATTGGAAGATACATTAAATAATTTAAATGAATAATAAATTTATTTTACTTAATTATAAACCTATCATAGACCTCTATTTATACACCGTTATGGAATGTTCCAGTGGTTAACCAACACATGAGCCTCAACCCAATTGGTGAGGTATTTTTAAGTGCATCCACAAGACCCAGGTTCAAAAACTGGTAGAGGCATATTTCCAGGGTTATATAGTAGTACTATAGAAGGTACTATAGTAGGAACTATAGAAGAACTGTACACTGTGCAGGTACTGTAGCAGAGATATACACTGAATGGGTACTGTAGCAGGCACTGTAGTAGTTGTTGTAGTAGGTACTGTTTGGTACTATAGCAGCTGGAACTATTCACATTAGGCCACCGATTTGGCATTGGAGTCCATAAGGCTTTAGGGCCATCCAATAATTTGGGTTAGTAGGGATTTCTGGCCACCGTTAAGGCCTTTGGGCCAGCTCAAGGCCTTCGGGCCATATGCAGTTTCCCCAGACAGACTCTACAAAAAAGAAGCAACCCTAGAAGAGGATTCCGAGCTGGTGCACTCACCAGAGTAGAGCCAAATGGATTTTTCAGAATGAGAGGGTTTGGATATGCCATAGGAACCAGACTGTGCTTGCACAGGAAGCCTAGCCAGATGGCCATGTGAAGGTGGAGAGCTACTATGATGATGCAAATGCTGGGGAGGGGCAGTTCCTTGTAGATAGTCTAGTTGAATTCTTTAAGACCATCAGGTCATGTAATCTCTTAAGCCTAAGAGCCATGTAATCTCTGAGCCTACTGACCTTTTAAGGGTTCCCACTCATTAAATGAAAGGGGGGTTATCAAAAATCAATATAAATGAAGGCCTTCGTGCCATTCGGGCCAAGGGTTAACCAAATGACCATGGGAGAATCGAGAGGGGGAGGAGGAGAGACACCATTAGAATTAATAAAATTTGAACCATGGATCAGTAATGAATTATCAAGTAGATTAATTGGATGAATGAAAAATATAGATAATCTTTCAATGAGAACACTATAAATCATGTTAATCACCAATGATCAATCCATTCTTAAAGAAGGACTCATTATTTTCTGGATTGTTGACCTTGTATTCTCGATTGTTGAGCATGGCCTGAATGTATTATTATAATAGTTGATTTTAATTATTCACATAAACTAATAATTTAATATAATATTTTAACATGATTATTAATTTTCTTTAAACCCATGTTTAACACCGCATTTTTCTTTCCACAATTATGATCATTGGTTATGATCAAAATGAATAATGATAAATATTATTTTGTTTTTGTGCCTATATCTCCTCTGCTATTCATGTTCTTCATCATTGACCTATTAGATTTTAAATTTCATATTTTTAGACTAGTTTGAGCCTGATAAACCCCCATAATCGTGAATGTTACATGAATGAACTCGGGATATATGAATTGTGGATGTATCAAGGTGGAATGTTGGAAAGAGGATGTTGGTTTTGGATATCGGGTCTCTGTTTTGATGATGAGAGGTGTTCCAGATCATTCTTGAGTGACTAAAATCACGTTTTTCATAATTTTAAGGCTAATAATAAATTATTTTAAGCATTTTCATTTTATTTTGGAGGATTTTTCTGAGTTTAAAGAGTGGTTCACTACAAATTTTGTGGATTTCATGAGATCATGTTAATAATGAGATGAAATATTCAACTATCAGTAAAAATCCCTACCACACAGTGTTTATTTCAAAGGAACACATGTAATTTTCCTCTATTTATCATATTTTATAGGGTTTTAACCCATATTGAATATCATACACAATAAGTCCAGGACCACATGCCATGTGATACTTCACGGTGACTGAGTTGGGTGTTGATAACACTCGCCCAAGTCCCTTGATAACCAGACACATTATGTCCCTATAAGGACACTCCATTTAGAGATACATGGTTTTTTAATCCATGCATAGGGAAGAAAATCCCATACGATGAAGAGAATTTCCTCCAGTGAAGCAGATTAGTACTTGGTGGCACTAACCATGTTCGGTGGTCAGACTCTGAGATTGTGTTCCGAGCTCTCTTCTATATATACCTTATAGTTGCAGTAAGGGTTGGACCTCTTTTATCTATAGTAAAATGTTTATTTTACATTTACTAATTAGTATTAACTTGATATACTTTTATGTTTTTTCTATAGAATGTCACATACATTGATTACTCTCTAGAGTTTTCAATTTTATTATATCCTTGAAATGTTGCATGGAGATGGGTGTGTGACTGTCTACATGTACATTATAATAAGGAAAACCATTTAAATGATATTCCTACTCAGTGCTAGTCACAATCCCCTGGACTATTGAAGGTGGGATTTTAGTGTCACTCTTGGCTTACTGCCAGCCTAGGTGGGCCCTCGACTGGTCATGTTATAACAATAATTTTTTTAAAAAGCATTATACTGATAACTTTGATCTCAAACCACCCATTAATCACCTGTTTATGGATTATTGGATGGGTTTTAAAGATTCATTTGAGTTTGTGAAGATGTATAAAAAATATTTATGGAGCCTCTAATTTTATTTGGATAATCAATCTAAAAATTTCGAGTTGATATTTTTTATTATCTAAAGGTATCCTCAATATGAAATGACTTGAATAAGAGTCATAAACCATAAGTGTAAGGGTAATCTATAAATTTAACTTGATGCATAAAGGAATCTATATATTTCTTCATACTATATAATATTAATCTAGAATATGAATAAAGGTTACTCTAAAAATACCTAAATACATAATGTTCACTCTAATGATCTAGAACTATGTGAAGTTAAATCCTTTAAGAACTATGTAAAGATCATCCAGAACCACGTAAAGATCCTTTTATATATATGTAAGTGTAATTTAAGGGTGATTAAAGGTTATTACTTGTGGAATTCATGATTAATGAATATAGAATATGTTATAAGAATATAAAATATAGTTGATCGATCTAAGGATCCACATACGTGTCATATAAGGATCTACCTTTGAGTGATTGAACATACATAAAATTTAATTGGTTGTAGGACTTAATATGATTAATCCTCCTTGCATATTAGTCTTTGTATGAGTATACTAGATTTCATATGAGTCATTTGGATAGTTGGATCATATGATCATGTACTTGGAAATGTTCAATGTTTTTCAAGACATTCATTTTTTGAGATCTATCAAAATAAATATTTTGATAAATGATGATTAATTATGATGATTCTTTACCAATATTTAAATATCCTAATTATCATGATATAGTAATTTTTCATTCAATTAGTTTTGAAGGAAGAAGTTATAGAGGACTATGTACCACAACATGATGCTCCATGATTTTAGTGGGTTCACAACATGTATTCATGTAGTTATAATTTTATAAATGGATGATAAATGAGAATAAAGGAGTATAAAATTCATGACATCATATCAAAGTAATGAGACTATGTCTACATGCAAAAAAGAAAAGATAATTGAGCTTCTATAAATTTAAAAGGTTATGTTCAAATGATTTTAGTGAATATATGAGAAAGGAAAAGGTAAGAAGAAATTAGTAGTTCAATAATTTATATATCTAGGTATGGAACAATTTTGAGTGTCAAAAGCATTAAATATAGTTACCCTCACTTTTCATATGTTGAGATTACATCTTTTTTCAGAATACTTAACACATTATAGAAACACATTCCCAAAGACCAAATTACTGTAGTTCCTTTGGAAACATGGAAACATAAACACTAGCACACAAGTGAGCTATATTATCTCCCACTAGATTCTCTATGACTAGAACCATTATTTATCACATCAAACATAATACATATCTTTATAACCTAGGGGAGGAAACAAAAGAATGGGTGAACTAGGATGCTCAGTAAGGGTAAACATGTGAGATATGCAAGCACAATCATGAGCATAAGGGTATGATAACATGATCATAACATTAGAAGATCATACTATGCATATCAAAGATCATAATCAAGGTTCATGGAATAAATAATGGAAGTTCATAAGAGATGAATCATTAGATAATCAAGATCACAAGACATGAAAGCATAACATTTGAATAAGACATGGAATTGTGGGTGAAACATAAGCATATAAAAAGATTTCAATAGTAGTAAAAGATTAATTCTAAGGACATATTAGTGGAATGTGTTGAATTACCAAACCATCATGGTCATCATGGTTCACTCCAACAATCCTATTAGTATTCAAGGTTCACTCCCAAGACCATCTTAATAGGAAAAATCATTTACTGAACCGAGTTTACTCCCCATTCCATCCATGTCTATGTCACGAGATGTAAATATTTACCCAATGCATTTAAAAGAGGTATATGTCCCAACCATTTCATAATAAAATAATACATACATGTTTCAAAAGATCATAAAAAATAAT